>CM060599.1:24408128-25008128 GCA_030578255.1 Tiaroga cobitis
TCTTTTTTATTTTTCCCTCAGTTCATGGACAGCAATGATGAGAACGATGGATATGTGGACACAGATGAGGAGGTGTCAAACGGTAGAGTGCATCTGCTTAATGGAAGTGGACCTCCTTATTTCCACAGCTACCTGTACATGAAAAGTGAGTGTTTCTTACCATTTACTTGCTTATTGTTTAGCTTATTTCTATACCAATTAATAACATTGCTCAAACTGAACATTTTTAATGGATAGACTGTAGTGAAAGATTCATATTTTGTTGTTCTGTTTCTTATTTTTCATCTTAAAGGTGGGCTGATGATCCCGTGGCGCAGGCGCTGGTGTGTTTTAAAAGACGAGACCTTCATGTGGTTCAGGGCGAAGCAGGACTCTCTCAAGTCAGGCTGGCTGTACAAGAAAGGTGGGGGGATGTCCACTCTGTCCCGCAGGAACTGGAAGATGCGCTGGTTCGTCCTTCGAGACTCTAAACTCATGTATTTCGAGAACGACAGTGAGGAGAAACTGAAGGGAACCATCGACATCAGAGCTGCCAAGTAAGAACTCCGTGCGCGATGTAAATGACAATACTTAACTGCTGCAACTGGCTGTCTGCCTAGTGTTTACCAGCAAAAGACCAATTGACCAGTCCAGTGTCCACCACTACTGTTGTAAGTTGTAATGTTCATAGGCTGATGGTCTGTGGTGTTTCACGCAGGGAGATTGTGGACAACCATGAGAAGGAGAATGCGCTGAATATCGTGACCGAGGACAGGACTTACCAGATCTATGCAGAATCCCCCGAGGATGCAAGGTACATTTCAAAATCTGTATTTATTTTAGGCCAGTGTGCCTGACTAATAGAGTTTCTTCAGTGCGTTAACTTTCATATTCATCTGTTGTGCCCCCTTGTGGTGTAATATAACTCATTTCATATTGTCGTCTAATACCTAACATGGTCTAATGCTTCCTGTCTGCATGCTTGTGTTGCAGTGGCTGGTTCAACGTGCTGAGCCGCGTCCACAGTGCCACTCCAGAACAGCTTCTGCAGATGCAGCACGAGCAGGCCAACCCCAAGAACGCAGTTGTGAGTGTTCACACTAATCTAACACTTTCAGCACCTTTATTTGTCATAGAATATAGTATTTATATGTCATTTTTATGATATTTCATCCTCAGGGAACACTGGATGTTGGGCTTATCGACTCTGTATGTGCTTCCGACAATCCAGACAGGTAATGCATGATATCACGAGTGTTGAGCATATAGCAATATTCCAGAAACAGAATATTTTCAGTCCCACTTTATATTAAGGGTCTTTAACTATGAACTAACATTTAGATGAATCATTTGATGCAATGCACTTATTGTGTACATACATGTTTTTACATTGTACTGTTTTTACATTGCATTGCACCCTTCCCTTACCCCTTAACCCACCCTTAAACGTAACCATACCATCAAACCTGTCCCTAACCTTACCAGTATCCCACCTTAATAGCAGCAAAAGTGTACCTAACAATTTATTTGATGTAAGTACATAGTAGTTTAAGACACCTAATATAAAGTGTGACCATATTTTTTATATCGTCCATATTGCATGCATTTAATGTATTAATTGGGAACATTTCATTTTGTTTTAAATAGTATTTGTGATAATGGTTGTACAGTGCTGTACTCATCAGATTTTTTTCCCTCAGGCCAAACTCATTTGTTATAATCACTGCTAATCGCGTGATCCATTGCAACACTGACACACCAGAGGAAATGCACCACTGGATCGGCCTCCTCCAGAAGCCTAAAGGAGACTCGAAAATAGACGGCCAGGAGTTCATAGTGAGGGGTGAGTTAGACCGGTCTGTACAGGATTTACCAGCACTTTACTTGCTACATCATTGTGGTCATGATGAATCATTCAACAAAACGGATGCTATTTGTGTCCTTCATACACTACTGTTTAAAACTTTGGGATCACTTAAGATTTTTGAAAGAAAGAAATTAATACTTTTTTTCAGCAAGGATCCAAAGTGACAACAATCTTTTTCAATAATATGAATGCGTTTACTATACAGGTCTAAGAATTACTAGAATTGAGTAAAGAATTGAGTAAATTCCAGGTTGATAAATCTATCATGACCCTATTTTATCACGCTTTTATTGAGTCAGTTTTATCATTTGCACTAGCAGCCTGGTTTGGGAATCTCACTTTGAAAAATAAAAACTCACTCAACCAAATAGTAAAGTGGTCTAGCAGGCTGATTGGTGAGCAACAGCCGAACATGGAGACCTTATACACAAAACAGGTACAGCGCATAACTAGTTCAATTTTATACGACAGTTCTCATTCACTGCATACAGAGTTCCAGCTTCTACCCTCCGGGCGTAGGTTTATGATCCCCAGGTGTAAAACAAAAAGATACAAAAATAGTTTTGTTCCTGCAGCCATTACATTGAAGAATAAGTTATAGCTAAATTTTGCATAATTGTTCATTCTGTCTTTTGTAATATACAATATGTATGTACTTATTCTATTCCTTTAGTTTTAGTTTTTTATACGCATCTATTTTACAAACAAATCGTACCTGTGTATTTAAATCTTTTGTACTTGTATCTTACATACAAATTTTTACGTATGTCTATGCATTATTTTATTTTTGACCGATAAGAACTTTTTGATGGTGTGTGGTAATGTGATAATGTGTGAAATGTGATGCAAACAAAATCTACCTTCGGGTATAAATAAAGTAACTTGAACTTGAACTTGAACTTTACTAAGAAGAGTATACTTTACTCTTTTATATATATATATATATATATATATATATATATATATATATATATATATATAATAAATATTCTATATGTTCTTTTTAACTTTTTGTACATCAAAAATCTATCACGGTTTCTGTTCTCAACATTGATAATAATAAGAAATTATTTTTAAGCAGCAAATTAGAATGATTTCTGAAGGATCATGTGACACTGAAGACTGGAGGAATGATGCTGAAAATTCAGCTTTGAAATCACAGGAATAAAATACATTTTAAAATATTTAAAAAAGCAGTTAAATTCTATTTATATATTTTTGTTATATATTTGATTATATTTTTTATCAAATAAATGCAGGCAACATGCAAAATGCAGCTTTCAAAAACAAAAAAATCTTACTGACCAAATGTTTGAATGGTAGTGTATACTGTACATTTGTGTAAAAAACAATTCTGTAAACAATGAATCACTGGTGCTAACTTTCACTATGTGTTTCTATAGACTTTTAAAAAAATGCACCAGCAAAAAATCCACTTTTTAAACTTTTTGTTCTTTGGTTTGCAAATATTCAGTACAAGTACAGTAAAATGAAAATTGCATTTTGTCTTAATTCTCTCTATTTTTGTAATATACTATAGATATCTGTAGATTTGTAGATTTCAGTTGTTATATTATTAAAATACCTAATAAAATTAATGTCAACTATTAATATTTTCCATTTTTGAAATAATAAACTAATCTATATCTATTGACTATTCATTAAATCATAATTTTATAGTCACTAAAATACACACTTTTAATCTTAATCTTCTCATACTCTAAGTGATTGTAATTTCTTCCTCCCTCAATTTTTCCATAAGGTTGGCTGCATAAAGAGATGAAGTCCAGTGGGAAGAGCACGTCTCTCAAGCTGAAGAAACGTTGGTTTGTTCTGACCAACAACTCACTGGATTATTATAAATCATCAGAGCGCAGTGCCTCCAAACTGGGAACACTGGTGCTCAACAGCCTTTGCTCGGTTGTTCAGCCTGATGAGAAAGTCTACAAGGAGACAGGTGAGAGAACACGGTTTCTGATTGATTGATTGAGTGCTTTGAATTTTCGTTAGACAATTTACAATGCCTCTGGTTGTCCACAGGTTACTGGAACATAATAATCCATGGGAGAAAGCATTCTTACCGTCTCTACACCAAACTACTGAATGAAGCCATGAGATGGGCTTCAGCCATTCAGGTGGCCATCGACAACAAAGTTCCCATAGAAACACCTACCCAGCAACTCATCCGAGATATCAAGGTGCATTCACCCTAAAATATCGAATTAAATTAATGGTCCCTTATAGAGTGAGGTTTTTCATCTTATTAACAATCACGTTTCAGTTGTGGAAGCCGATACCTCTGAAGCCCCGGCAATCCCTCAGGGTCAAAAACTGTAGTGTTAAGTGAGGTACACTGATGAGTGCTCTGTGTGCTGTTCACTCAGACTGTTTTCTCTTGTTTTTTCTAACTTCATTCTGTTTTTGTTTGATTATTTCTGAGAGCTTTCGTTCTACATCTATGCAGGATATTTTCCTATAGTGATTTTGAATTGTTAACGGTGTACTCAGTCATTTTGGTTTATGATGTGCTGGACACCATACTGACACCTAGTGGCGTGGAGGCTCAAAAGAAATGTTCAGTTACCGGTGCCATTGTAAAAGTCCTTCCATCTTCTTCCGCTTCATCCGGGGCCGGGTCGCGGGGGCAGCAGTCTAAGCAGAGATGCCCAGACTTCCCTCTCCCTGGACACTTCCTCCAGCTCTTCTGGGGGGACACCGAGGCGTTCCCAGGCCAGCCGGGAGACATAGTCTCTCCAGCGTGACCTAGGTCTTCCCCGGGGCCTCCGCTCAGTGGGACGTGCCCGGAACACCTCCCCAGGGAGGCGTCCAGGAGGCATCCTGAACAGATGCCCGAGCCACCTCAGCTGACCCCTCTCGATGTGGAGGAGCAGCGGCTCTACTCTGAGCTCCTCCCGAGTGACCGAGCTTCTCACCCTATCTCTAAGGGATCGCCCAGCCACCCTGCGGAGAAAGCTCATTTCGGCCGCCTGTATCCGGGATCTTGTCCTTTCGGTTATGACCCAAAGCTCATGACCTATGGTCTATGGTCATTGTAAAAGTGTGTTATTCAATGGCGGTTATGATGATTAATTTATTTCTTGAGAAAAAGTGTACAGTGACTGGTGAATCTCGGTTATAAAGTGAGTAGTATTCAGTTGAGTGCAGCTTTTTTCTGCTGGAAATGCAGATAACACCAGATTTTGATAACTAGTTTTACATGTCATCTGGTTAGATGGACTGCTAGCTAGTTGAGATCCACCTTTTCAGCTAGTCCACCTGAGGTGGTTAATTATGTTGAGGTTGTAATTTAAGCTTGAACTGGTTTACCACCTTTGACTGGTATGAACTAGTTTATCAAGCATGGCAAAAACGGCAAAACTTAAAAACCTTTTGTGTCACTTTTGTGTGCTGTGTTTCCACCTGCAGTGATATGTGGATGTACATTGTGTTATATGAGTACATCAAAGCCCTAATGCCATTGTTGTTTTTGATGGTGGTGCAGGAGAGCAGTCTTAATGTGGAGGCTGTGGAGCAGATGTACTGGAGGAACCCCATCCTGAGATACACACAGCACCCGCTGCACTCGCCGCTGCTGCCTCTACCATACGGAGAGGTCAATGTCAACTGTGAGTCTCTCCTTTACACTGATCCATTCCTGTTTTTATTTATTAAATGTCTTTAGTTATAGACAATCTGTGTTATTGTTGACTTAAATTTCTGATTCAAATTGCTGCATTTCTGTAGCTCATAAACTAATTAAAGCATCTGCAAAATGTATAAATGCAAGTTTAAATTTGAAAATGTTTTCGTAAATGGAATAAAGGTCAAATAAAATAAAATATAAATAGTAGATGAAAAACTTTAGAAATGGATGTCTTGTCAACTAACTTAAAAAAAAATATTAAAATGACTAAAACTGAAATAAAATAAGTAAAAATTTATAGAAATATTTAAAAAAGACAAAAGAGATAATACAATTACTATAACTAAAATTATATACTATAATAGTATATAAATAATTTTAAAATAACACTGTAGACAATACTATTTCTATTGTTAGTATTACTATTGTTAAATTCATGTCAATTTGTGACATGCTGTTGATTACCACAGAAAAAGTTTTTTTTTGCTGTTGATTTAATTCATAAATATTTTGTAAAAGCAAACGTGTTTATGGGCCAACACATTCCAGAAATTTCATGCAAAAGACTGTTTTAAAACACTTACATTAATACATACAAATAAAAATTCTACAGTGCGACCAATTCATTTTAAAATATTAAAATGACAAATATTAAAAAAGTAATTTTTGATAGATTTTTTCATATATGTATTTTTTAAATAAAATTCATTGAAGGACATGTAGCTCTTCTGCTGCATGTATAATAATTATCCAAGAATTTAGAAAAATGTTTAATATGTTTTTTTTAATTATTATATCATTGCATGTTTTACAAACTGATAGACAAAAGTATTTTTTGTGGGAATTGACAGCAGGCCGTTTAATAGAGCTTAACAATTATTAAAACCTAGACCCCTTAAATATTCAATTCAAACCGCAGTCTCCTGTTCACGCGGTTCATATATTTTGACCCTATTTTTGGATTGTTGTTGATTAATTTGTTCAGTGACGCACATTTTTACCATTTGAACTTTGGATTTGTGTGATGATGGATTTAATTCCTTTGTCTGTGTCTCTTTCTCCATCTGTCTCCTCTTCCTGTCCTACTTCCTGTAGTGCAAAAGGAGAAAGGCTACACCAGCCTGCAAGATGAGGCGGTCAAGATCTTTAACTCATTACAGGAGATGGAAGCTGTGTCAGACCCAATGCCCATCATTCAAGGCATCTTACAGACATGTCAAGATCTGCGGCCGCTCAGAGACGAAGTCTACTGTCAGCTGATCAAACAAACCAATCACGTGCCTCAGCCCAACAGCCCCGCCAACCGGTCACACTGGCATCTGCTCACCTGCATGAGCTGCACTTTCCTGCCCAGCCGTGGCATCCTCAGATACCTCAGATTCCACCTGAAAAGGTGTTGTAGCTACTCCTTGAATACGACATACTTTCATACTGTTAAATAATAGATGTCATTTTCCAATTAAATTTAGTGTTCATATATATATATATATATATATATATTAAGGTTTGTGATGCACTTTGAGAAGAAAATTGAGGAAATGGTAGAAATAACATTCTGGCCTAAGCCTTTGTACCTCAGCCAAATTAATCAAATTCATTGCATCCTCCTAAAAATCACTTTGCACTACTTGCTATTTGGTTTATCTGTTTAATAACAAAAGGATCTCAAAAATTGAGTTTTTTACCTTAAGGACATTCTGACCACATCATATTTTGTATTTGGTGACATTAATATTTTCTGATATCGATCACTTCTTAGGATAAAGGAGCTGTTCCCTGGAACAGAAATTGAGATGTTCGCTGTGTTCATTGGCGAGTCGCTGAAGAAGACAAAAGCGCGGGAGTTTGTGCCTTCACAAGACGAGATTATCGCCCTCCTGAACAGACGGGAGATGACGACGACTGTTTACTGCCATGGTGGAGGTTCCTGCAAGATTTCCATCAACTCTCACACTACAGCAGGAGAGGTGAGGGATGCTAACAGCCTGCAAAGCACAGCCAAACTGCAGAAACACTGCAACGCAATAACCTAGTGTTTTAAGAGAGTAATTAGATATTAGTTGATTCAGATTTAAAGCACTGTAACTGTAACACAAGTAATCACTTATAAAACAAACAGTGATAAAACATTTTTGGCTCTGGCAATTAATGGGGAAAAGTCTCCCTGTGCCTTACAACGACCTGAAAACAGTGTGGATGAACAAATATTCCTCTTATTCAGGTTTGCGTGTGTATCTTTATGGTGTAATATTCTGATGGTGAAGTGTTTCATTTCTTTTCTGTGTGTAGGTGGTAGAGAAACTGATCCGAGGCTTGGCTATGGAGGACAGCAGGAACATGTTTGCTTTGTTCGAGCACAACGGCACGATCGACCGGGCCGTGGAGAGCAGGGTGATTGTGGCCGATGTGCTGGCCAAGTTTGAGAGGTAACATTACACCTCAAATTTGCTGCACCTATTCACTCAGAAATTAAACTCAGTTCCTACAAAACACTGCCAAGCGTATGTGTCATCACTTAGTTATTAAAGCAGTGATGCATTAATAACATCCACAAAACCAATGTGAAATAATGTATTAAATGAGTATCACACAAAAACGAGTGTTTGTTGTGGTGGTTGTTTCTCAGGCTGGCAGGAAGTGAGGTGGAGGAAGACGGCCCATGGAAGCTGTACTTCAAACTGTATTGTTTCTTAGATGTGGAGAGCATGCCCAAGGAAGGAGTGGAGTTTGTCTTCATGTTTGAGCAGGTCAGTTATTTATAGTTTCACTTTTCTTTTTCAAACCAATTGAGGAGGTGTGTAATACCTGGAGAAACTACCTAAACTAACTAATGTTGACCATTCATCTCAAAGGCAGATTTAGATTTTATATTTATGTTTTCAGTTTAAATTTAAATTTAAATAGATTTTATTTTCTTTTGTTATTGTCATTTTTATTATTATTAAACAAAAAATTAAGTTAATCTTATAGTTATAGAAAGTCTAATATTTATTTTATTTTTATTTCATCTTTATGAGAAACATTCCTAAATCAAGATATATTAAATTGAGAAGCAAATGACATAAGATATTATCTTATTTTCTTAGAAATGTATCAAATTAGGTGAGTTTGTGCTTAAAACAACCAGAGCTGGGTAGATTACTTGTCGTTTACTGATTCAAAATTACATGACAAAAATTGCCGTAAGGGATGTAATCTATTAAATTACACATTTAAGATAATATAATCTGACTTCTCTTGGATTACTTTTAGATTACTTTTGACCAAACTCGTTTATCACATTGATTTGAATAGGATAATCTTGAACCATATTGATATAAAAATAAAAAGAGAAAGAAAATATATTCCATTCTTTGTTGTCAACAACATGAAATGCATTACATATTACATTACATCAGGGTTTCCCAGACTGGGGTTTGTGATGGAACTGCAGTGGGTTTGTGAGTTTAATTTAAAAGTACTTAATTTTTGCAATCTGATTATGTAATCCAGATTACATGTAATTAGTTACTACCCAGCACTGAAAACAACCTGCCAGTGGAGTCAAAAAATTAAAACAAATTAAGCCGTAAACTTTAATTAAGTTTATTTTTCTTAATCCATTGGCAGATATCTTTTTCTTTTTTTGAAGCACAAACCCAACCCCATTTTGTTATACATTTTTCAAAAAAATTAGATGTGAATTTTGTTCTCATTCATCTCTCCAGGCTCATGAAAGTTTAATAAGCGGTCACTTTCCTGCCCACGAGGACACCCTTCAGCACCTGGCTGCTTTACGTCTGCAGTACCTGTCTGGGGATGTGTCTCGGGTGAACTGGAGCTTGGACAGCGTCTACCCCACTGGCCGTCTGCGCAACCGCATACTTCAGTTCACCAAAGTAGGAGGAGCAGCTGGACCGGGACAGACCCTAGAAAGGAGGAGGACGAGCTTCCTGGACGGCACGCTGAGGCGTGGACTCAAGACGGGCACTATGAAGAAACAGCGCAGCATGCAGGAGGAACAAATGCTGGAAATGTGGATCAAGGAAGAGACCTCAGCCACCAGGGCCAGTGTTATGGAGAAATGGAGTCGACTGCATGGTCTGGATCAACACCAGGCCATGCTCAAATACATGACCATCATCAAAGAATGGCCTGGGTATGGATCTACGCTGTTTGATGTGGAGGTAAGCACTTGTAGTCACAACAAAAGATGACTACAACATGGGTTCGATGGAATATCTTGTAATGCAAAAACGTAACTATACATAAAATTCCCTCGTGCCAGTTAGGCACCAACAACTTTTATTACTTTTCACACAAGTAATTAGACTTTGGATTAATAAAGACTTATTTTTGCATGATTCCTTCATGATCATTCCTTCAAGACCTCAGAGCACTTTTAGCATGATCTGTACATTTTGACATGTACTTAACCAGCTCCATATTGATGACTTTTTCTTGTAAACTTGCTCGGTAGCTTCTCGTAATGCAAAGTTATCGGGTAACCATGAAACACGAGTCACGATAAAAGAGCGAAAGACTTATTGAAGCAAGCTAAAATGGCATGGTTGCTTCAGCAAATGCATTTTTATCTTATCGTTTGCTTTTATTACCTCTATCAGTTAGGTTTAGGATAGGGTTTTGTGTAGTAGATGGAACATTATTTTAAAACGTGATAGAGCATTAACCTTTTAGCGCCAGTCACCAGACATTTAATTTCTGAACTTCCAAATTCGCGTTCATCTGTTTTGAGTAAAACTGGATGTGCTTTTAGCGCCACTCAGTTCACATTGATTGGACATTTCACTTTGAAAGTGCCACAAAACATGCTATGAAAAAAGCAACGCAATATCATTTTGCTTGTTTTGGGTTGGATGATTACATTTAGTTAAATGGTTTAAAACTCCTCATCAAGCTATCCATTTCTCATTGGCAGTCGTGTCCTAATGGTTAGAGAGTGTGTATAAGTGTGTGTTCACTGCTCACTTCTAATGTGTGTGTGTGCACTAACTTGGATGGGTTAAATGCAGAGGACAAATTCCTAGTATGGGTTACCATACTTGGCCTTCACATCACGTAACTTTATCAACAAATAGATTAGTGCTTTTTTGAGGAAAAATTGATTGGTGTGTGAACGGTGAATGGTGTGTTATGCATTTGCGAAGGTATTCTTTGGATGTTCTGGGTGGTTGCTTTACTGTCTCACACCCAGTTAGTATCTGGATAATTTTTCTATAGTGTAGGGAACTAGAATCAAACTCAAAGGGTGATTGAATTACAGTGAATAAGAACCTAATTTATTTGCAAATTATTCAGAATTAATATTTAACACTTTATCAATTATTTGTCCACCGATAAATTGAGATTAGGGAATTTTATTAATTCTGGACATAATATTATCCTGTGGCCTACGGTAATAATATCATAAAATTATGATCACTGGTTATATGAGCAAGAAGAGAATTCCTGAGAGAATCAATATACTAGTAATTCAACCTTAGTTCGTTTGCTTAATAGGATTTGCACAGGTTCAGCAAGAATTAGGAGATTGTGTACTTGCGTTTGGATGCTCCTGTGAGCGCGTGCGTCTTCTGTGACGAAGTTGCTGGAGGGAACCTCTTCAGCTCTAATTGGCTTTATGCCCAGCTGCACTACTTCCTGAACTTCAGCCAGCTCCTTGTTTCCTGTCTGCCATTATTGGACAAATTGATTAATTCAGGTGTGCCTGATTATTGCTGGCTGAAGTTCAGGAAGTAGTGCAGCTGGGCATAAAGCCAATTGGCTGGCAGTGGGTCGATGATGCGTTCTGAGGGACAGCACTCGATGGTGAATGATTGGTTGGCTTTGCCGGGTGGCGCTTCATGTGCCAGTTTCCTGGATTACGTGTTGCTATGCAACAGAGTTTCCTCTGAGTCTGGAGGAGCTGCTGGAGCGACTCTGAGAGGGGGTTCTTTGACGAAGTTCGACGAAGGCTCTTATGGGAGAGTTGATGAGTTTTGAGTGAGCTCTTGGTGGTTTGAAGAGCATGTAAGCATACGCGCTGGACGATGAAAAGGTCCGCACAAAATCAAAGCAAGAGCAAAAGTCACTGCAAAAGCAAGGCAAAAAGCAAAGCAGAGCTGCTTGTCATTGGGTTATAAGCGTGCCCATCCGACCTGTCGTCCCGAGCATAGTGTTCACATGATTGTGTGTGCTCAAATATCTTAGAGTTTAGTTAAACACTTTAATAAGCCAACTTTCCTAGGTTAAATATGGTGCATCCTACACAATTCTACTTTATATCAAAATTCTAGAAATCGTTTACCTATCAAGTAGGTACCAAATAAAATATATTTCCCATAGTTGAGGTAGGAGTTAATAAGGATTTAGCTATGATAAATGTTTAAGACACAGAATAAACGTAAGTGATAAAGCATACATAATACAGAGGATATACATACAGTATATGAGGCAACTTCTAGTGATTAGTTCTTATAACTGAGGTAGAAAAACCTAAGAACAGGCTGTAATAACTGTTAAACACACAAAAAGAACTCCACAGGTTATATAAAACATACATGATACATAAGATATATGCCAGGTAAATACTGGCGTTTAATTTAGCTTATTGGAAGCAATTTTGAGACCGTTGTTGGTTAGAAACCACAAGTGGGTTCATTTCAGTCTATTGGTTTTGGAGACAAAAGTCTCTGGAATTTCCAGCTGCAGAAAGGAGTGTTTAGTTTAAAGTTTGTGGTGACTCCGGGCCATGATAAATGTCTTCGCACCCTTCGTTTCCTGATAAGGTCATGGATTTATGCATTGGGGTCACCACAGGGTTTCTTGGCCATTTGCTCTTAAGTTTGGGGAACAAAGAGAAATCTTTTCGTGCTGTCCTGGCATCGCTGGTGTGAGATTGAACAGGCACAGAACGGGAAAGGGGGGTGACATCTCCTTTAGCCATCTTGGCACCATGAATGCGTTTTATGACTTACTAATGGTGCAATGGGGAATCGTTCCAAACTGTGGAATGCGGTTTTGTGTTCGTTAACTGCCCTGTTCATGGATAATCCTATAGTCTAATCTGAAATTTGCTGTGATTCTGTGTGCAGTGTAAAGAAGGTGGTTTCCCTCATGACCTCTGGCTGAGCGTGAGTGCAGAGAACGTGTCTGTGTATAAGAGAGGAGAGGCCAAACCTCTGGAGACTTTCCCCTACGAACACATTGTCTTCTTCGGAGCTCCTCTTGCCAGCACATACAAGATCACAGTGGATGGGAGAGACATGTTTTTTGAGACACCTCAGGTAATGTCATTTTAAATGGATAGTTCACCCAAAGATGTCATCATTTACTCATCCACATGCCGTTCCAAAGCCATAAGACTTCATCTTCAAAACACAAAGGAAGATATGTTTAATGAAGTTCAATAAAGTTCATAAAGACATAGTAAACTACATCTATATGAATCGAGCATTTTAATCCAAGTTTTCTGAACAGACACAATGATTGTATAAACAGCTTTAATGTAGACTTTTATTCACATATAAACATTGATCAACACATCAAATATGGTAAACAGAATCTCAAACGGATGTGCTTGATGCGCGAGAACCAATGAGGTTTGTTTTTGCCTGTTATGCAGTGTGTTTGAACTTCCGTTAACCATATTTAATGCGCTGTATGCATGTAGTTGGATTAAACCACTAGATTCATAATAATTGCTTCATGAGCTTTTTGAATCTTCAAAGTTTGGTTTTCAAAGATAAGTCTTATGAGTTTTGGCTGAACTATTTTCGGGTGAACTATCCCTGTAAGAATACATAATCAACATATAATTGAATAGAAGTGTTCACTGTGTATAAACTGTGGCTTGTTTCAGGTTGGAGAGATCACCAAAATAATGAAAGCCTACATCAACATGATAGTTAAGAAGCGATGCAGCGTCAGATCAGTGGCCAGCTTTGGGAGCAACTGGATCAGGTGATGAGTACTGACCAATCACAGTCAAGACGCTAGAGATTTCCTTCTCATTGATGGAAAAAAGAGCTTAACAGCGGGGATGCGGATTGGCGAATATAAGATGATGATACAGGAACCAGTGAGAAGACAAACATCATTTAAAAATCTGCGTATGTGTAGACAACCACCCCTCTAATAACGTATCATATTTAATGATTAATATACAGTTATGTGGAGTGGGATTTTGGACCAATGAGATTTCAACAGAATGTCCTGTAAATCATCACAGTTGAGTTTAGCACTTGTTCCTTTATCCCATCACGTCTGGTTAGTACGTGGTGCAATGCTAGTTAACCAGCAAATGTTCCTCGCCAAAACCTCAAAGTCCTGAATGCTTTAACATGCTCCTTTCTGGTTTTCTGATTTTGCCCATTTTCAGGTTTGAACACTCTTTGAAGTGAAAAGATCCAAACTGGTTGTTAAATGTTACAAACAAAACAGTGTTTTGTTGAGAGCTCTTAAAGACTCATAGCCTGAAGTGATTGCACACATTGAAAGTGTCAACAGCCATGTTAAAACTTGTCTATTTGCCTTACTCCACACAAGGGCTGGTCTGTGCAGATTTGCGTCATTTAGATTGCTTTCTGTGTTACTGCTTATCTGTTACTGAACCTTCACTCAGGTTCCTCGGGTTAAAAGAATGAGGAAAAGGTTTTCTGCCTTTATGTCTTGCCATTTTCATTTATGTGTTCTCTTATGTATTGTGCATAAGAGGCCATTCACACAAAATGTGTTTTTGAATTCCACTGAGCTGCTTTTCCATTGTAAACGCACTAGATCGATGTGCTTGGCCCTTAGGTCAATTTGCGTTTAAAAAACGCAATAAGCGGGGCAGTGGAATAAAAAAACAATGCAAGGTCTAGACTAGAGACTTATTTAAAGCTTCAAACTGAAACTGAAACTGTCATCCACCTTTTTGAGCCCAGATGTGAAAATAAATGGTTGTAGTTCATGGTTGTAGGTTCATACCAACCAAAGGTTGGTGTGTTTTTAAAGAAGACACTCACCAATTTTTTGAAGTGCATCCACTTCTGCAATGATCTGCTATCACAAAAATGTTGCCCGCTTTTAATGTACCGTTTCCATGGTCAAATACGCACAACGGTCAAACACTTCCGTGTAGTGCATGTTTACAAAACAATAGAAAAACGCATTCTGTGTGAATGGCCCCTTCTGGGTTAAGCTTAGTATAAAGACAAGCAATATCTCAACATTTCAGTGCAGTGTTCTGGGTGTTATAGCAACAAGAGATTTGACAGGAAATATGTCGAATACCACTGAACTCATATTTATTTAGCAGAAAAGCTGTAAAAGAAATACAGTAAAAAAAATTTGTAAATCTATTCTTTCAAGAAAAGAAAATCCATTTTAGTTCATACATCAAACCTTTTTTAAGACATCATCTGGATTTTTTTTTCTAAGATGGTTAAGAATGTTTTAAAGGAAGCCTGCATACTTGTAACTGAAGGATGATTTTGTGTGCCTAAAAGAGAGTGAATAATTATGGGTGGGCTGGGTATTTATTCAGTGTTAGTGTTGATGTATGGATGATGATGTTTTGTTAAATGGCATGTCATGTACAGACTACATCAGTGATGTAACACACAGTGATAGTATGAATGAAGGATGACACTGTGGTATCAGAGGTACCACAACCTCATTCAAAGTTCTGTTCATTATTGCTCCATTAATAAATCCGTTGAGCTGCTGGTCAGTTCAATTCCAGAGTCATCGTCATTAGTTTCAAAATATTTCAAGCTTGTGTAGAGGATGAACATCAAAGTTTTTTTTTTTTTTTTTTGTAACTGGATTTACAAAATGCTTAATAAATTATTTCAGTTCCAGATATGGTGTGGATTATTTAAATGTTATCGAATTACCTTACATTTTCCTTTGTTCTTCGCTTTTCCACAATCAAATGTGTGTGATACAAAATAATTATAAAGCTCTCACTCAACCGTTGAGTCGTCGGACTCGTCACATCAGAGGGTGGGGGAGGGGCGCATTGTTTTAATTGAGTGAACTTGCTCAATTTCTTATGTATGTGTTAAATATATATAATATTGATTTTAATATAGTAACATTTGTGGTTCTTGAAACAGATCAGTTGAATTATCCATTCTCCAAATATTTTGATGGAAATTTCACAAATAGATTAAGTATATTTTAAATAAATAATTGGTTAGTCAAATACTAAATTATTTTAGTGAAAAAAAAATTAAATATAACTGAAAATTTTAGACAAAATTAACTGTTGGTTTTTTGTCAATTATTTTTGTATGTTCAACTCAAACTATCAAGTAAATGATGTTCAGAGATTTTATTAAGTTAATAAAGTTAACTATTACTGTGATATTTACTAAGCCACTGAATTATTTTTTAGAGTGAAGCAGAATTCTGCAAACTCTTTCTAACTCCGATTCCCATTGATTTGCAAAAGAGATCCCTCAAATTATAGATGCATCTAAAATCAAGTCCCACAGAATCGCTACATTTTAAAGCATTACAAACCCAAGAAATGAACCCCGAAAAAGTCCCCTCAGTCAGCTGGTTCTGACTTCTGAGACTTAACCTGACTTAACTCTACTAACACTAACCAGTCTCAGACCAACACTGCTTCTCACACAAACATAAAAATAAACCAACTTATAAAACAGTCTAAAAATATATATCTGTAACATTGGGATCAGGAAACTAAAACACAAAGTAAATTACAATTCTATCAAACTCTGAAATCAAATTATGAATTGGAAGAATATCCCCAGAGTGTCAGAGACACAAAGCTTCACTGTCAATACATTTCAATCAGAGACCTCTACTTAAACAAATTCACTAACTTAATAAAGAACTTTACACCCATGACCGAAATAGAACAAATAAAGATGATATTGAGAGGGACAAACAGCAGCACTGGCAGCCAGATATGTACCACAGCCTGAGACAGCAGATGAATGTGTGTAATGTGTGGATTGTATCTGACCATGTGTTCCCCTACTGTCCACCACAGTGACCCTCAGTAATGTTTGTGTGTGTGTGTGTGTGTGTGTGTGTGTGTGTGTGTGTGTGTGTGTGTGTGTGTGTGTGTGTGTGTGTGTGTGCGTGTGTGTGTGTGTGTGTGTGTGTGTGTGTGTGTGTGTGTGTGTGTGTTAAAACACTGTGGTATCAAATGTTCACACATGTTCTGATTTGTTCAATTTAATAATAAGCTTTGGCAATATTATTTACAGTCATACCAATAAAGCGAATTTGAATTTAGATGAGAGACGGACTAAATATTTATTTATTTTTATTATTATTATTTTATTATTTTACAAACGTTAGCCATTAAAAAATACAAACAGATCAGAATGTGTATTTAAATACATATTTTTATTTTGATAAATAATAATTGATGTGTTTTGGTATTAATTGTCTAAATAATTTTAAGAAGCATTCATGTCATTTAAAAAAATAAATGAGTTATTTTGTCAGAAAATAAACTTATAAATCAGTGCCTCGAATAAACCCTGCTTAACCATAAACCACTATTTCGAAACTGGGAGGTTCTTGAAAAGACGAGGTTCAATCCTTCCTTCCAGAAAACACATGACCAACCAGGGCTGAAAAACACACAGATCCGCTGCGTTTGCCAACATGATTAAAACTCGGACTTTTTTACTGTCTTTTGTTTTCTTTGTCTTCAGTTTTGCTGTTGTTTTTGCTCAGACGGCAAGTCCAGTAACAAGTAAGTTTCGGCCACAGTGCTGTTTGTTTACAAGCTTTTTAACCGTAGATACGGTAAAACAACAATGGCTAACTAACTGTTACTTAAATATTTAACTATCTTTTTTGGGAATCAGCTTTCAGGTTCGGTTCGGTACGCGCGCATGATGCCCATGCTTGTAAGGTTTTCAAACGAAGACTAACGTTATGTGTTTGCAGTTCGTTTGTCTACCAAGCACACTTTCCGAATTAATCGTCATACATCGTCTATTTTCTTGGGAATTGTAACGTCTTAATAAGTCACATATAACCACTGTTGAAAATGTGACTTCCAGCTGATCATATGACTCAGTCAGGACCAAGCATAGACCGTTTTAGCTATACTTATTGAAAGACTTCTGTAGCGTAAACGACTAAATTGGTTCAAAACGTGTTTTATTGATGCTTTTATGAATTTTATCCGATCATGACGTAAAGGCAGAGAGAGTGTGACCTGTTATCACATGATAGAAACTGTTTTAAGAGGTCAGGGAGAATATTTTACATAACTGCTTGAAGAGAATAGGCCTATGTTTTATTTTCATTCAAAATAGAATTCTGAGCAATGCGGCATGTTTTAGATTTTATTTATTAAAATATGGTTCAAATCAGCTGTAACATTGATGTCAGGCTTGTCCCTAAAACTGCCTTCTTTTCACAGACTGCACTATAAAATCCAACACAACTTGTGAAGAATGTCTGAAGATTGTTTCGGTAGGATTTGTCAGTGTGTATATAATTTGTTGTTCCCTGATAACACTTCCAAACCCCATAGAATTTGTTATACAGACAGCAAAAAATTGTGAAAAATCATACACAATTGTTCTGTGACATAAATGTATAATGGTTGTGTATGTTATCTTTTGTTCAGTGTTTGTGGTGCATCTCAAGCCAGAAATGCATTGACTATCCAGTGAAGAGCGTTCTACCATCTCATAGTGTCTGTCCTCTCTCAGATGCACGATGGGGAATGTGCTGGAGTAAGACCGATAATCACATACAGCGGGAAACATCTTGTCATTAGTTTACTGTCTTAATGGATGTATTATGTGCATTTTTTTTTTATGAGCATGCACAGCTTACGTTTCCCATTTCTCATCGGTTTACATTCCCTTTGTGTTTTAAATAAGGAACAGGTTTGAACAGTATAATTTGTGTAATTGTATTTAATATTGTGTATTGTTGAATATATATAGGCTATATCTGTTGTCAAATAGCTTCAAATTATTTTAGTCCTCTCCCATAAAACATAAGTAAATAATGATCTTCCATTCTGTATGCGTAATATAAACTTGTATGCTGAACTGTAAAAACTAGAACTTTATTCGCCACATTCTTAGTCCATAGTTCACAGTACTATTACAGTATTATAGTTCATTACATTCTTGATTGTCACTTTATTACTTTGAACTCTATTTAAACTCTTGTAAAATGAGTCCAGGGAAGCTTAACCTTTTGCATATACTGCCTGTTTTGGAGGACAAGTTGTGGACAGGAATGATCACATCAATTCTGTGTTGTATGAATCATAGTGAATTTCCAGACTCTCATCATTACCATCTCTGTGATCGCCGGGGGGATCCTCGTCGCCATATTCGTCTGCTGCTTCTGCTGCTGTAAATGTGAAAACATTGGGTAAGAGGAAAAACAGAGCTTGTGATTAAAGTTTTTAATATTATGGGAAGGCAATATAGGGGTGCAAAAGTCTTAGGCACATTAGTGTTTTCACCAAAAAAAGTTTAAAGCCAGTTATTTATATCTTTTTGCTGTAGTGTGTCAGTAGGAAATCAGTGATAACATGGAAATGACATCACAGCATTTATTTCCATCAAGAGGTGCATCATGTTTTGTTCTTTAATTGATCTTGAATTGACAATGGAAGCGTCCAGCACTCTGTAAAGTCTACTTCAGCACATCCCAAAGACTTTCATTGAACTTAAGGTCTGGACTATAGGTGCCAGAGGTGTGTGAAAGTGATTCTTCATGCTCCCGTCCCTCCCAACCATTCTTTTACAGTTTGAGCCTGATGAATCTTGACATTGTCATCCTGGAATATGGCCATGATGTGTCTTCATACATGGTTGTTTAATAAATTAAAGGCTAACCACTCCATCAATTAGGGTTACTAGGGTTACTAACTGTTGCCATACATATAACATGTTAGAAACATAATCACTGCAATAAGGATATCCAGTCATATCTCTTAAGCATTTGCCTATTTAAATACAAACAGTGAGTTGCTGTAATGTGATTGGCTGATTAGATATATGTGAAAGTGTGTGTGTGTATATATATATATATATATATATATATATATATATATATATATATATAATGCTTTTCTGCTATTAATTATTAAGAAATAATGGCTATCACATTGGAAAATGACATTTATCCTAATAATCTGAAAGGTCTAAGAGGAATGATGAGCGAATGGAGAGACAAGCTCATCTGAAAAGTTTTCGCAAAGAGGAGAGGTATGATTTGTTTTGCGAAAATTAATTCCACACATTTGAGTTTGTTAATAAATGTGGAGACCCTTGAGTCTTGTCTTGTCTTGATGAAATAGTGTTAAGAAAAAAAATTATTTTGTTGCAGGAAAGCAGAGATGAGGCAGAGACATGATGAAATGCGATTGAAATATGGTAAGATTTTCCTTTCATCATAAATGATGTATAAAATGAATAGAAGTATCCTCTATAGTTAACTTATAAATGTTAGTTATACTGTGTTTCAGAGTTTGAACTTTACTCACTCTGTTTCAGGTTTGACAAAGGATAACCAGTACTCCAGATTTGAGAACAGCTAAGAAACTTGAGATGATGCTCCGCTGTTGACTTTTCTTATACCTCACAAAAATGAACACATTTCCTGGCATATCCAGCACTCCATTTTTATTTGATTGTACTAGTTGCCAGCTGGCCACACAAGCAGACATTGTTGCCATTTGCTTGAAATTCGATTTATTCATACCTGGATTTTTAACAAATCTGCACGCAAACCACAATTTAGACATTGCATTTAAAAAAGCTTTGTAAATGTAGTACCTTGATGACTTTTTGTAAATCCAAATAAGCGACAACATAAATTGAGCAAGACGTGTTGATAATTGAGTGCATTGGGCCAGACCTGATTTTTGGTTGGCAGTACATGTCATTTACTGTAGCTTTTTAATCAGATTAAACTGGACTTGCCTTGCATAAATGGTAAATTAATATTTCAATATAACTTGGTTTTGTTTTTGTCAATGTTTTAATCACTAGCTTATTGTAATTACAAATGGTTGATTTATCAGTGCAATTTACAAAGCCAAATAAACTCGGAATAAAAGTGAATATTGTATATTTGTTATTGTTTATTGTAGAATATTAGGAAGTACTGATCTGTTGTTAGACAAATAAGAAAAATGTCATTATTAATGTAAATTATAGCAAGTTTCAGCTTTGAAACAATGCTTTTTTTGCAATAAGGTCATTCATCTTTCATATTTAATTTTTAAATTATAGATTTGACCTAAATCATAACTAGAGTAATTTTCCAAGTGGCACAATCTAAAGTTTATTGAAGTTGGAGTTTTAAAGAATTGAATTGAATTGTATATGTAATTAAATATGTAAGCACACTCACACACACACTATATATATATACATAGTAAATGTTTAACAATGTTTTCAGTTTTTATACCTGACACCCCAAAAAGAATAATCTAACATTTTTCATTAAGCAAAATTAATGCCCACACTATATTTAAATGTTGTGCATTTTGGCCTCAAGACCTCAAGCAGAACATGAGGATTGGTCACGTGGTTTCATACTGTCCAATAAAATAGACGAGTTGATTTTGCGCGTTCTCGGGCCAGAGCTGCCTGCTGGGAATCACGTGGTTTTACCCGGTCCAATCAAATGGGCGAATCCAGTTTGCGCGTTCTTGCTGAGCGCGGGGAGGACAGAAGCGGCTAGTAGCGCTCTCGTGTTACCGTCACATCCACAATATCAGGAAAATCCTACATTTCTACAAAAATGTCAGAAGAGAAACCAAAGGTACATGCATGTCTCTGTGTTCTGAGCTCCAGTAGCATGGAGAGGAATATTTTGATGTGATTATAATGCATGAATTTAGATTGTCTGGGTCCTGCACTTTATATGTGGTTAGAAGGGAAACAAAGAGGTTTTCAACAAAGATTTTGCGCATTTTCCGCATGTGGCCATTTAACTCAGCCATCCATCCAATTACATGGACAACCATAACAATTCTAGTCGCTTATAATCAAACCGGCAGTGTTTCGCTTCATTTCAGCATCAACAAGATGCTCAGATTGGCTTTCTTTCATGGCGGATAGTTGATTCAACTTTGCGCCAAACGCAGTTTCACTGAAAGGGTAACTGTCTGAATTGTCGCGCAGGTTGCAGCTCTTTTTCAGGAGTGCTTGTACTAATACATATTTTAGACTAAAGTCTTGCTGTCTATCGCGTTATTAACATCTCAAAGCGTGTTATTCCGTATTACAGGAACATCTATTATGTTTAAAACAGCGGCTGCATGTGATGGACAATGTGGCTTTGGCGCAAATTACTCTTCTGATGTGTGTGTGTAGATCCTTCTGTGTGATTAAAACAACACCCTGCATGTTTATTAATCTCTCTTTTATCGCTATATTTTGCTCTGCATATTTCATTTCAGGAGGGCGTGAAGACTGAAAATGACCACATCAATTTGAAAGTGGCAGGTCAGGATGGATCTGTGGTCCAGTTCAAAATCAAAAGGCACACCCCCCTCAGCAAACTGATGAAGGCATACTGCGAAAGACAGGTGAGACATCAGCTTGAGCTCCAGTGATTCTGAGGTCTGCACTCCTGAAGCATTATATGTCTAGTGTTACGTTAATGAGCAGGCCTATAACTTGGATTTTTTTTCCAGGGTTTATCCATAAGGCAAATACGATTCCGGTTTGATGGTCAGCCAATCAATGAGACCGACACACCTGCACAGGTTTGTCCTTTATCGTTGCATTTGTTGTTAGTTACAGTTGTGAGCAGCTCCGTATGAAAGCAGTTACTGGTTAATAAACAAATATGCTCTCTAGCTATGGTGACTTTCTAGTTCAGTTGTATTAATTGACTCCAAATGCCTTTGAGGATGCAATATCTGTAAAAAGTTTAATCAATTCGTACAATCAACCAAACGAAGTGTATTTGAAAACCTAGAGCTCAGGCACAAATAAGCTCGGTTATTAGGCCTCAGATTAAAATGTTTCTCAATCTTTTTGTCATGTGAATTTCCAGCTGGAAATGGAAGATGAAGACACTATTGATGTATTCCAGCAGCAGACGGGAGGAACGTGCTAAGGATGGGGCTCATGTGGATGATGGTTTTTTGTGTGTGCTCCTCTTTACTTCCACTGCAGTTCAGGGCTGAAATGGAAAAGGTTTTGGAAATCTAATGTTTAAGTTAATAGGTTTCTCTCTCTCGCTCTCTCTCTAATCATCCAAAAACCTCATTTCCATTTTTGCAATGTTCTCCCTGAACCGAATTGGAAATGAGTTTCTAATGTTGTTTCTCCCCCACCTTTTTTTTTGTATTATGTATGTATGTTGCACCTCCCCCATCTATTTTTTATACACAAGGAGGGAAGTTTTGTGAAAGGATGTTTTTGACTTAATTTGTATGGTCTCAGATTTTCTTTAATCGCAGTAAACTATTCTAAGACTCCCTTTTTATGGACAATTTCAAATGTTGACATTGCAGCATTGTGTTTCTGACACCTCAGGTTTGATAAAGCTAGATTGTGGATTGTATTCCAGTAGACATTTTTTTTAATTTTAAAAGCTTTGAGTATGTCTTTAAAACTTTGCTGTCTGCTAAGTTTAGATTTCATGATATACAAATTAAGTGTTCCCCTTGTTTTTATTGTCATACTTTTTGCCCTTTACAGATGCATAATATTGTAACATCCCGCTCATTTAACCTTGCTGGCATATCAAAAGTATTAAACACTATCCTGGTGAAATAGCAGCTCCACAGTCAACTCAACATGTGTGAGAAATGTAATGGAAATGGCAGTGGTGTTCGGGAGAGCAGAGGATCCTGTGTTGGCCATTTACTACTGTATATAATAAATCTAGTTTGATACTGATCTGTGTCTTGTTCTTCCGGCTGTATAGTGAAAATAAAATGGGTTGCCACTAGATGGAGCAACTGCAAAAAGATTGAATGTAGTTCTAGTTTGTAAAACTCTTGTCAGAAAATAGTTCTGATAATGCTTAAATATTTCTAAAGGGGTCAAGCATATTGACGTGCTGGAGATTTTATTAAAATGTTGATAAATTTCCATTTGTTAACATTAGGAAACTACAAACTAACAATGAAAAATACTTCTAAAGCATTTAGCAATTCATTTTAATTTCAACATTTACTGATGCAAGATTCAAATAAAAAGGTATTTAACTGTTAAATTTTTTTAAAGGACCTAGGCTAACATGCACTAACTGGTGTTTTTATTGAAAAGTTATTCACCCAAAAATGAAAATTCTGTCATTAATTAATCACCCGCAAGACTTTCGTTTATCTTCGAAGCACAAATGAAGATCTTTTTAATGAAATCTGAGAGATTTCTGTCCCTCCATTGACAGCCATATATGCAATTACAACTTTCAAACCCCAGAAAGGTAGTTGATACATAATTAATCCATGTGACTCCAGTGATTTAACCGCAGTTACGTCAACAGAACACGCATGCCGCGGTCTTCTCGTGAACAATTGGAGATTATAATTTTGTAAATATAGTAAATTATGCGCAAACGAACCACTCGCTTCATTTCATAAAATTTAGATTAAACCACTGGAGTCACATTACTTTTATGTCTTTATAGCTTTCTGGGGCTTGAAAGTGGTAGTTGCATAGGCTCTCAATGGAGGGACAGAAAGCTTTCAGTCAGATTTCATCAAATAAAAAAGATCTTCATTTGTGTACCGAAGATGAACTATAGTAGTCTTACGGGTCTGAAACGACATGAGGGTGATTAATGACAGAATGTTCATTTTTGGGTGAACTAACCCATTTACAAAGATCATTAAATGCTGTAACAAATGTATTCCTCATCATCGTTAAAATCGTAATTTAAAAGTCCATAAGTAGGCTATACGAAATTAAACTAGTTCCAGTAGTTATGAATTTTGTTTTCTTGTATCAGTCTCTGAATCCATGAAGCTAATGTTCCAAGTGAGGTTAGATGGCATCTTTTTGGTTGCATCCACTCAGTATTGTCTACAGGTCAAGTTTCTTAATATAAACTTAGCAAAAAAGAAACACTGTCTCTCTTTCAACTGCTTTTATTTCCAGCAAATATCTTAAAGTGTAAATATCTGAATGAACATAAAAAGATGAATTACTGCTACAAACAGAACAAGTTATACAGACATTTGATGAACATAAATGAAACAATGAGCCTCTAAACAAAGGTGTCAATATCAAAGTGTGGAAAACATTGTTTAAACCCTTTCCAATAAAGATCTGTATAAAGCTTATATGGATTTTACTAAATTATCTTTAAAATTCAGTATCCTGAAAAAAGGAACTTTTTTTTGCTGAGATTGTATAAGATGTGTTTCTCTAGAAAAAAAATACCAGAATTGCAAAGCGCAACAAAAATAGCGTAAAACTTTAAGATGCTCTGTTTGAGCTGAGTTCACCGCAGACATTTATATGGAATGTGAATAAAAATGTTAAAAACAACATTAATACAGTGCTGCCTTGATAAAAAAAAAGAGTCAACTTCCACATGCTAGTGTAATTGGTTAGTGTAATTCTTGATTCTTATGCACCATAACAATTTAAAACTGTTATCAGCACTTTTGTTGTCATGTTTACATCTGTCTGATATCTAACTCTAGATCTGACTTTCTGAAGTCTTCAGATTGTGCTTGAGAAAACTGCTCTGAGAACCTGCATAGAAAATGAGTTTTACTGTGTGGCTAAATGACAGTTTTGTATCAGTATGTTTGACTAAGGAAATAACAGCCCAGAATGAATAGATCTATATAAAGAGATCTTTGTCTTCATATGAATCTCTAAAAGTCGGAGCTCAGAAGCATCATTATGAAACAAGTGAGATATAACTGAGTTACAGACTGCCATTTTCAGCCCTCAAGGTGAAAGTGTTTACATTTCATATATCAGCTATGAATTTGTTTAAGCATTGATACCTGACTGAGAAATAAGGAAGATTGATAACACTGTTAAGGAAATAAGGAGGGCTTTTTTTCCCATCAGCAGGTTTTTCTCCCCCTTTATGAAAAACAAAATAGCAGCTTTGCATGGCCTGATTTTATTATTCAGCAATTATAATGTTATAACCACATTAACATGTTCGACAAAAAGCTATATTTGTATTTCAATTTGCACTGTTCTTGTGGATTGCACTTTAATACCAAAGCTCATTTGTTTATTGGTATCTGTGTGTTTACATTCGGTCTCTGTGGGGATTCAAACAGAGAAGCCCCACTGTGCTAATGAGTGAGTTCACAGTATGCTGCAAAATACCTCCCTCGTACACGGTAACACATTTTGCAACAGAGAGATCAGAGAGCAGGAGCAGAGAAGTGTGTTTATCCCAAGCGTTTAACTTGAAGCACTCAGTAATCCCCTCTAAAGGCAGATGAATTACCTCCTGACCTGCCCGTACATGTGGAGAGTCAATGAGGGTACAAAGGGACATTTACCATCCCAAACATTCAGTGGGAATGTCGTGGTTTGGAAACATCGTGCATCTCTTTTATTGAAAGATTTCTCAAACATTGTGAAGCGAATATTTTTCATAATAATCCCTACTCAATAATTTTCCATCTTCATTGTCTCTCCACAATCCCATGTTGACATTTTGTCTGTATACATGATTGTTTCTCAATCCCATTCTAGATCCACAACATGACGGCTAACAGTAATGGTGATGGATAAAATGGCTATTTGGGTTACAATGAAGTACACAAAGTCAATTTCATTCCTGATCTGTTGTAGCAGTGAAATCCCTAAGATATTACAAAATTTGTTTTTAGATTTTTAGCTAGCTGGAGACAAATAGTTCCATTCATATTCCAAATAAAACGCTTGCTTCAAAAGATTTTTTTCTTCTTTGCCCTTAAAGGGATAGTTCACCCAAAACTGAAAATTCTCTCATCATTTACTCACCCTTATGCCATCCCTGATGTGCATGACTTTCTTTCTTCAGATAAACACAAATTAAGATTTTTAAGAAAATAATCAATCTGTGAGTCCATATAATGCAAGTGAATGGCTGCCTCTCGGTTGATGCTTGAAAAACCAAACACAGCGATCGTGGCGGCAATCCATACGACCCCAGTGGATGAATCAGTGTCTTCTGAATTGAATTGATAGGTGTGTGAGAGAAAAATACTAATATTTTAAACTCTTTTAACTATAAACAATCACTTCCGGCCAACTGTCCTCCTGTAGGTGTGTTCACAAGTTTAGCTTGACATAAATGTAAGTGCGTTGTAAAGAAAAGAGAAGTAACTCGGAATCACAGAGGACCGAGCAAGCTTCACAACGCACTTTCGACAGTAGACCGGAAGCAATGATTTATAGTTTAAATAGTACTTTTCTTACACACACCTATCATTACGGTTCAGGGGTCGTATGGATTAATACGGTCACCAATTTACCATGTGTGGTTTTTTATGCGTCAACCGAGAACAACCCATTAAATGGCATTCTATGGACTCACAAAGATGGATTACTTTCCTATTTTTATTTTATTTGTGTTTATCTGAACAAAGAGTCATATAAGGATAGCATGAGGGTAAACATAAGAGAATTTACATTTCTGTCTGAACTGTCCCTTTAAATGTCACAAGGTCAGTCCCTGTTGTATCTAATTCCTTGGATTTGAGATCAGAGTTCAGATCTATTCACATTTACTGAGGTCTTTCAGTGTTGTGCTGTCTGCTGGCTGCTGGGTTCTGACAAAGGCCATGTGATGAACCGCATTAGATAAAAGTTGTCTTCAATGGCAGCAGGTGAAGGGCTGCAAACCTCTTACAGCCCACATCAAGGCCTAATAGGATATTGACTCACATTAAAGGGCTGAAGAGCGTGTTGGAAAATGCCACGATATTCTTTATCCCTTCATCTGAATGATGGTGTTATTTGATATGTGCAGGTGTTTGTTACACTTATAAAGATTAAAACTTTAATGATACATGCTGGTCTTGTGCAAAGCATCAGCTAGCGTAAACAGAATTCTTGCAATGGATTCAAATCGAATTCTGAAACGTTCTCGAACGTTGCTTAAACGTTTCTCTATCCACACATTATTGACTGTACAGATGGATCTGATTACAGGGTTGCCACTGTCCGTGTGTTTGGGTCTCTAAAGGAATGCCCTCACCAGCACCGTCCCCCAGAGTCTCTGGTAAATTGAAGAGTAACCTCATGGTCTGATCTCACAGGGGAATGCTGCTGTGTGAGCTGATGAGCGGTTGGTTGGTCTGATTAAAGGATCCAGCCGCTCTGATGTTTCTCTCGTGTCAGGTAGACAACTATCAGTCTGGACACAGACATAAACACGCTGACCTTATTTCAGCTATTGTGTCATGCATTCAGCAAGACATTTGAGACAAGACAAGTGTGAGAAAACAGCAGTGTATGTGGATGTGCTTTGTGCGAGACTGAAACTAACTTGAAGAACTCAGCTAATTCTGTTTTGAATGTCTTTCAAACATCTTCTTGGATGAGGGGTGAGAACAGTGAGGCAATTACAGATTCGAAGAAATGCTTTAGTGGGAATTTCTTGTGAACGAATGAGCTTAAAGTATAGGCATGCACGTTTCATAATTTTTTTTTTATGATTTAATTACGTATTTAACGGAGCAGTCGGTAAAAGTATCACTGGCTCTTATTTGCTGAATATATGTAGAAAAAAAAGCAGAAACAGGTCTGTGACAATATATATATATATATATATATATATATATATATATATATATATATATATATATATATATATATATTATAATAACATTTAATATTAATAATGATTTTATAAAGACATTACACTAAAGTTCACTCTCTTGTTGTCGGTAAGATGCTTAAATATTATTGAATTTCTTTCAAAAGAAGTCTTATGCTCAGCAAGGCACAACAGAGTAAAAACAATAATTTAAAAAACATTATTCAAATTTAAAATAACATTTTTCTTTTTTAATATTTAAAGTGACATGACTACCCATAGATATGCATAATCCTTCCATTGTTGACCCGCTACAGTCACCCGATTAGCCGCTGCTGTAAACAGAAGAGCGATTGGCCACTATTGTAGTCAAACGAACGAGCGAACACTGAACGAAATCCCCCACTCTTCGAAATGCACGAATCATCTTAGTGACTTGACTTTGCTTTCAAAATAAGTTGAGCAGTGTGTATTTTGCCACCATTGGAGAGTAGCCTAATTAAAAGTAAAGTAGTAAGCTAAAACCCAATACTTACGTTTAAAAGTGTGATTTGGAAATTTCTCTCAAAAATAATGCTGTCATGTGGCGCGCAATGAAAACTGGGGTAGACAAGGCAGCGAAGTATCCATCTGTTGTATCCTTAATTTCAAGGTAAATGAAGGATACATTTGGAGGCCGCATTTGAAGGAACCTTCGAATAGGGACCGCCTTCGTTGTTCTGCGGTGACGCAATCGGCCTTCAAATGCGTCCTTCGAAGGATGCAGCCTCTGAATTGGGACCCAGCATTCATGTGCCGTGCCATGCTGTACCAGGCTCAAGTGGAAATATAACTGGAACCGTTCCTTACCATTCTTAGAACCGTTCGGCCCGACGGTGGAAAAGCAGCTTTCTTTGGTGTCTATACAGACCTCATTCAGCATTATGCAACCCTTCATTACACACATGTATCATTCCAGTGATTATACCAGCCAATCATTTCCCCCATGCCCTTCATGTTCTGCCTAAAACACCTCAGGGCTTTGATAGAGCATCACAGAGCTGCTGGTGGTTATCTGCTACTGTTACTCTTTGGCTTCCATGCGCTGAGGGGCCCTTGAGATGTGAAGAGCCGTGGGATCAGGGAAACGGTGAGTCTGATAAAGTGTTTCCTGAGTAGAGCGCATTATCTGCCCTGCTGGCTCTGACACAGAGAGCTGGAGGAGTTATCAGATGGCCTCAGTCTGTGTCTCAGCCTCTAGATCAGGCTGGCTGGCTGAGCCTGGGCACTGGAGTGGCAGATAGCATCTATGGCATAACTTGCGTCCATGCTATGGGTATGTAGAGGCTTTGAAATGTCCTGACGTAGGTTGCTGTCTGAATGGATTTGGATCCTTGACTTGCGTAGAATATGGTATGATTCGACCCTGAAGTTAGCATCACCCTGGTTCCCTCAACAAAAATTCAATAGGCTTTTGGATTATTGCAGAAAATAAGCTCTGATGCTTACACTTTTTATTTCATCATGATAATCTTCACAAATGATCACAACTTTTATAAATGTTGAAGCCTAAATACAATCGGCAGAAGCCAAACGCTAAACGAAGGCTATAAACAAACTACAATGCGGTCGCATGACTGCACCCAACCACAATTAAGCTTCCATCAACTCTTTCAGTCTTTATTTAAGAAACATTTTCCTTGAAAGTTTGAGTTAGATTGTAAGAGTGCGATCATAAACACAAAAAGGCTGTGAAAGTGGACTATCGAGTAGATTAGTTTACCTGTTCAGTGTGATGATGATTAAAGTCAGTCCCATTTAACAAAAAACCCATTGACATTGGAAGCAGACGTGCTGAAATGATTACTTGTTTCTGGGTTTTAGCCTACAAAAAGTATTTTTCCCAGGAGGTCTCCCATCCGGGTACTGACCAGGCTCAACCCTGCTTAGCTTCAGTGTGCAACCAGTCTTTGGCTACAGGGTGATATGGCTGCTGGCTCTCAGTCTCATGCATGCTTGCGTGACGCTGTGTTGAGTTTGGTTACAAGGCATATGAGAACATTTTACATCACCTTTGTTATATTGGAGAGGGTTCTTGTTCATTGAGGGTTCAATGATTTTGATGTTACATTATCCACCGTATTTTTCAGTGCCAAAGTAAGCTATTATGTGTGAAGTTGTAAGACTTTTGATTCATTAGCCGCTATAGATAAATAACTAAAAGAGTAACAAAGTGCAATAAATGGTAAATTATCTCTACTAAGGCTTTGTGCTAAAGTGCTGATAGGTTTGTGATTGTTCATGGCTCTTTGGATCAGATGACACTTAATGTCAGAATAACAAAAGAACTGATCACACAATGAAGCCACTGACAGAGATGTTGCATATATGATACATTTTCCCTCCATCTGTATACTGAATACTATATGGGAATATGTATGTTATAGACAAAGGACACACCTTGTGCCAAAAAAAATGTAGTTGAAGAGTTAAACTAGAAGTGAATAAACTTTTGGTTTAGGGTTATTCTAATGTTCTGTGTTCTCATTTGAAATAATAGTTAAAGCTACACTGTGTAACTTTTTTTATTTATTCTTAGCTAAAAACACTTAGTTCTTTCAAAAATATATGTGCTCATTAGGGGTGTAACGGTACACAAAAATCACGGTTCGGTACGTACCTCGGTTTTAAAGTCACGGTTCGGTACGTTTTCGATACAGCAAAAAGAAAGAAATGCCAGAGAAATGTCCTATTTGTTAAAAGAATTTTTTTTTTTTAAATAACTGAGTTTTCCTACATCTTGAAACTTTCAGGTTTATAAATGGGGGTTATCTTTGAAGGATGAACAAATAATGTTTTGGTCATCACATTAAAAATAGCATTTAAATATATATTTATTTATTATTTGAGTTTTGAAGTGCTGGAAAAAGATGTGTGAAGTACTTGAAAGCATTTCACTATTCCAGCCAAACTGGTTACAGTGAGTGTTACTATATTAAATCCATGGTGAATGTAGCTGGTCTGTGGACGTAAAGTATTACTAGTTCATTCACGACACAATGTTTCTCCTGGTTTCCACGTCAGCGCTGTTTGATCTAGTAATAGAGATCTACGGTTAATAACGGAGAAATGTGAATGCTTCTCACTAGATCTCGCAGCGATGTCATTACTTCAGTGGCGAATTCAAATGTTTTCTTCACTGGATCTCTTAGCGCTGTGTTGTAACAATGTCGCTTGATCGAGATCGGCTCGCGCTGCACAGATGTTGCTGGTCCGAGCTGATAAACGATCCGTGAAGCACATAATGAGTAGCGCAGTTTCGTTCCGCTTTCATTACGCTTGCCATTTGATGTTGCCCAACGTTGTGGTGGTAGCGCCAGCGCGAATTTTGTCGGCAGGAAAAATGGTCCAAGGAATCATTCGGTTTGTATGCGTACCGAACCGGAAGCCTCGAACCGAAACGGTTCAATACGAATACTTGTACCGTTACACCCCTAGTGCTCATTAATGTATATTTACTTCGTTCAAGTAATAAAGTATTCTCGTGAGTGTATAATATGTCATTGAAAATACATACGGGTGAGGGGTTCTAATGTCGGTCGCCATGTTGCCCCTCCATCTTGAAAGTACTTTAGCCAAAAAGGGACATCAAGCTTCGCATTTCGCGTTTTAACACTCGATGGCACCGTGTCGAGGAGGTCGTACTGGAAGGCATGTTAATCTTGGACTTCATTGGCCACCGTAGGAGTTAAAACGAAATCGAAATTGAGAGGAACAGAAACTAATATTCACTGGATGGTCATATACCTTTTCACCGCTAGATGGGGGTAAAAATCACACACTGTAGCTTTAAATAACTATGCACATAATTGCAAACCCTAAATTCTTTCTCTCACTGTAAAAAAAATTCAACTTCCATTTTGTTAGACCCCGCTCCGCGTTGTGCCCCTTAGCTGTTCTGAAATCACTGTAAACCTTGACTTTTTGTGGATTATTGAACAACATCTTTGACCTTCCTATAATTTTTAAATATAAAAAAGTCTATCTATCTATCTATCTATCTATCTATCTATCTATCTATCTATCTATCTATCTATCTATCTATCTATCTATCTATCTATCTATCTATCTATCTATCTATCTATCTATCTATCTATCTATCTATCTATCTATCTATCTATCTATCTATCTATCTGGTAATGGTACAAAGAATGTCATGCATATGAATATAAATGTTTCTCTGCTGTCATTAGATCAGCTGTGTCTCATGACATCATCATGTAGTCATGGGGTCAGGCTCGGGTAGTTGCGTGTGGAGCTCCTGAGGTCAGCTGGTCAGTTGGAGGGTTAATGAGTAGGTGAGATGCAGTGATTGAGGCAGGGAGCTGTGAGGGAGCATGTCCCTCAGTAATGACTGGGGCTGCTTCCCTTCCTGATTACAGGCTTACTGCAAGTGTCAATGTAGCCGCCCAACTATTAGCTGCCCTTTTACAATGTATTAGAGTGAAATATCACATCCAGCTGACCTCACACAGCCCTCAGGCTAAACACTAAACGCAGATGTTTGCTTTTATAGTTTTTCTCAGTCGCTTTGGTGCTTTTCTCAAATCATCCTTAATATTTGCAAAGAAATACGTGCATTCTCAAAACAATTCGTACAAACAGCACCAGACATTGTATTACCTGCAAAAGCCTGCAACTTACACAAAATCTTAAGGTCATCTCTCAAAAGTAAGTATTTATGTCAATGTACATGTCAGTGCCATCAGAATGTAAAGTCCTTGTGTCATTGTTCTCAAACAAGATGGTCAAAATGCTTAGTCATGTTGTCAATAAAACACTGCACTCCGTTAGTATTACCTGATGTAAACTATGGCAACAGTTTGGATGACAGTTACTGTATTGAAATGTACAATGTTCTTCTGTATCCCATATATCCATTTCAAAAGAACAAATTTACACACTACTGTACGTGAGTTATTGATTGAAAGAGACTGGATAGGATTCACAGTTACACTTTAACTAATGGTCTGACTAAAAAAAAAACACATTACAGTATTATTGTGATGAAAACAAAAAGAAATAGGGGCACAAAAGCGAAAATACAACATTAGAAAGGCAAACACGGGAAATACCCCTTAGGCAGAACTTTGCTTTTGCATGCAGCACTGTATATTGCCAATTGAAGGTTCAACTTTGAGCTATTTCAGAGAACTGGTCTCTCATTGTTTGATCTACATTCTCTTCATTAGTGAAAGTCAAGATTCACCTGCACAATTCATCAATTCATGGCACATTTGCAAAAAGTCTAATAAAAATGTGTAGAAAATATGCTTGAGGTTTATGACTAGATCAACCATTTTGCATGTAATGACTTATACGATGAACTAATGACTAGATGTTTTGATGGGTAAGACTATTGCACAGAGAACTATTTAATACATTTTGAGCAACATGGCATTAGCAACTGATAATCTAGGAAAACGCAGACAATAATCAATTGCATGATTCACGAACTTGTTCAAAAGAATGAGAAACTGCTTTTATCATGTGCACAAGTGACGATGTGGAGGTTGACAAGTAGTTTTGAGAATTTCATTTCTGATCTGAGAAATGCACCAAAGCGACTGAGAAAAACTGTAATAGTTTTGTCACTGCAAAGAAAAAATTATGGTGGAGGACTAACAGGTAACAAAAATATATTCTAAGAATATTTTGCTAAAGTTCCCATCAAGTTATAAAAATGTTATGGTTGAATGTTTATGTTGAAAACATCCAGTCCAGTTTTTTATGCAAACCTTAAGGAACATTCCATTTTATAATTGTGGGAAAATTTCAGAATGTTCAGAGAGTATTACTTTTTTTTTTTATATATAACTTGATGGCAACATATTTTTGTTAGTAAGTCACAAGTCCTCCCCCATATATTTTTCTTTGCATAAGCTGTAGAAGCATAACATTTAAAACAAAAAACAAAAAAACAAAAAAACATTAGATGAACGTACAACTAAAATGTTTTTTTGTTTTTATAAAATGTATAAATAATGTTTTTGTGCTTATGTTTTAAGAGCATTATTAAATCCCAGATAACATTGAAAGAACGCTATGTTACTGGTCCTAACTTTGAGAAAACCTTGCCAGAGCGTCATCAAAAGTTCTGAGAATGTTCCCTGTTAGCTGGGGAGGGGAACTCTTGAACTTTGGTTGGAAGTTTTTTTGTTTTTTTTTGAGACTGCTTCAAAGAGACATTTACATTTATTTTATTTTATACATACATACAATTTTTTATTTTGACAAACTGACATTTTTTTGGTAACACTCTAGTTTAGGGTCCAATTCTCAATATTAAGTATGCATATTACTAGGATATTGGCTGTTTATTAGTACTTATAATGCACCTATTAATGCTTTAGTTTAGGGTCCAATTCTCAATATTAAGTATGCATATTACTAGGATATTGGCTGTTTATTAGTACTTATAATGCACATATTAATGCTTTAGTTTAGGGTCCAATTCTCAATATTAAGTATGCATATTACTAGGATATTGGCTGTTTATTAGTACTTATAATGCACATATTAATGCTTTAGTTTAGGGTCCAATTCTCAATATTAAGTATGCATATTACTAGGATATTGGCTGTTTATTAGTACCGGTTTAATGCACATATTAATGCCTTATTCTGCATGACCATATTCTCCATCCCGTAATCCTACCCAATACCTAAACTTAACAACTACCTTTCTAACTATTAATACGCAGAAATTAGGAGTTTATTGAGGCAAAAGTCATAGTTTAGTTAGTTAATAGTGAGAATTGGACTCTAATCTAAATTGTGACTTTTTCTTTCTTTTATGTGTGTGTAAATGCCAAAAATGTTGACTGATTTCTATCACATTTACCACATCTTATGACACATTTTAATCAGGTAGGCTGGGAATCTCAAATAAGTCAAAAAGTTCAAATGTAACAGTCCAATTTGTGTAAAATAAGAATAAAATTATGTGTTTTGTGGATGTCACAGAGGTTATTTCCCTCCATAGGGAACTTCACATGCAAACAGTAGCTGTCATTTCTCTCATGCACTGATCGGATATTCACCTGCCCAAACACGCCAGGATTCATCCTCAAGCTGATAATGAAACAAAAACAGAAACGTAAGAGCCGCTACTTCCATAGAAAAGCAGAAAAGAGCTTCAATACTGCTGTTTTTTTATAGTCTCTTATGTTTTTAGTCTCCTGTCAGGAAGAATTTAGGGTTTAACTGCTGTGACTGAACACTATTTGACATCTGTTTACGTGGCAGAGTTGCATCCATTATGCTGAATTTAACTGAAATTATCTTTGGCATCGCAGCACAAAATCAGTGAGGATTTTGAGAAGTGAGAACAGATAGCCTATGTCGACCTTGAAAGATCATTTTCCCTCGTGTTGTAGTTTCTGTTTTATTCTCCTTTAAACTTAGTCAATTTTAACACAATCAAACATTTTGTGTCTTCAGCATCTTGCAGTTTTGTTTTATGTAATATTTTGTATTTCCAACCACTGGCTCTCCTCTTGTTTCCTTAAAGTGTAGGCTAATCTATGATGTTTTTTTCTTCACACCTTCAGAATCCATGACAGATTTTCAGATAAACTGGAGCAGCTTTGATCAAGGAAATTGAAGACAAAATATGTGAAAAGCACAGAGTGTCATCTTATTATTGCCCTGCTTTGTAGAATTGTTTTTATCGTTTTTATCGTCAACATTAATAATAAATAGTTTTAATTAATTGAAAGGTTGAAATGTATGGTAAACATTATTGTATACAGTTCATTTAAAACTTAATTAGTTTAATATACTCTGATGAGTAGCCTATATTAAAAAAAAAAAAAAAAATGGACATATTAAACATGAATAATTATAATTTGTCCCTTGTGGCTGCATCCGAAATCGCAATCTTCTCTACTACTCTCCGGCGAGATTCTGAAGTGTGCATACCATGGACACTTTACTATCCCATGAGGCCACGGGAGAGGATTTGTGAATGGCAGAGAAGCGACGCAACTGACGCTGGTAGGTCACATGATAACAGGGGCGTAGAATTTAGTAGGGACGCTAGGGACGTGTCCCTACCAATATCCAGTGACACTGATCCGTAGCAATAATTTCGATCAAAACTTAATATATATTTATACATTGATGTCCCCGTCCCCACCAATTTCAAAATCAAACCTACGCCACTGCATGATAAACAACATGGCGAATGTAGTAGAGCATAGTTTTTTTAGGGCTCGTAAAGTAGGCTAAGTACTTATTCAGCCATTAGCTTTATAACACATTATTCCTGACAAAATCATTTTCACCATATAATGGCAATAGATAAATAAAGGTTCCAATGCAGTTATCGTGACAGTCTAACTTCATGTATTACATTAAATATGATAAACTCTTTGTCAATGTCTGTATTTTTGTATGATACTGCTGACATGTTAATACATCTCTTATATCAAAAGATGGTTGGCAGATTTATAGTAGTCTGAGAGTAATGAATGAAGGATAATGTAAAAAACGATGGAGTTGTAGTAGAGTATTTACCGGTATATGTTATTTTACAGTTTTTGTTTTCTGACTAACAAAATATCCACTCCTTGCTTCAGGCAAAATTACACAACTCCACTTTTACTCACACACAGAGTGAAATGAACATTACATAGGAGTCCCAGTGCTGTATACCAGCACTATTGAATTAATCAACCATTATTAACGATGACCAGAACTGTATTTGTCAAATTAGTTGGGGTTTTTTTTTCTTGTAAACATTTGTAAATGTTGTTTCCCCTCCAGCCAGTCACATTGGGTGTTGTTCAAGACATGGGTTGATGGGTTGAGATGCAGGTGAGGAAACGATTGGTTGAAGGGAGATTTCCTTGACAAAGAGTCCTCGGGGTAGTATAGTGCTCATCACACCGATCGAAAAGAGCCATGTTTAGAACAAGAGCAACCTGACACACACATGTACAACAGTGGGGAATTCCTCATGAACCTTTAAGACACGAGATAAGAGCTGGAAAAAGCCTCCCTCTCCTGTGTGCTTCATTTCGCCCCACCTTTCTCTCTCTTTAACGTCAACCCCCTCCTTTCTACAGCTGACTTATTCTCATTTAAATGTCTGCGGGGTTAAAACACCTCTCCCTGCTCATAACTCACAGGTGGAGTTTACACTCCCCTTCACAGCACACTGACATGTACAGCAAAGCAGAGCGACCTCAGCCTCCACACCGTTTAAGGAGGACCTTCTTCACAGTTATGGAGTTTTGATAGACTCTCAAGAGAAGTTTGGATTTTTGAAAATGTATTTTGTGAGAAAACTGCATTGTGTTTTATTTTGTTTGATCATATATTCACTGTAACGCTTTAGTTAAGATTAAAACAGGACATCAGAGGACCGCAGCATCGACAAGAGGGAAATGAGATGCCAGTTTAATTAGGAGTGACACCTGGATATCTTCTCATCCTCAACATTGATTTGTTGTGTTTTAAGCTCTGTGAGCCGTGCGGATGTAAGAATGGTCTTCGGGCTTTGAGAATGGGTTTGTTTCAGCCTGGCCGTGTGTGAATGGAGCTGAGCGAGTGGAGAGCCTGATGTCGGAGCTGCTGCTGCTGGCCTGTGCGCTCCTCTCCTGGATCATCACCTGCCAGTCTGGACCATGGAGACCATGCACAGGTCAGACCTACTCGCTGATTTCACATTTGCAGCTATAAACAGACATATTTTAGCAGCATTTGATGGGGGAATAATCAGTGGGAATCGTTTAAAATGAGCTTTTTTATCAGATTTTATTTGGGAAAAAGTCCAGTCTCAGTCACAACATGCCATAGTTGTTAAAGACACTATTTGAGTCATGTTGTACTTAGTAATTATTGCAGACTTTCTACTGAATTGCCATTGGATTATGGGCTTTATGTTCAGTAAACCATTTGGGAAAAGTAATTAAAGGCAGATGTTCGTGATCATTCAGAAGAATAAAAAAAAGACACAAATGTCAATCAATTGTAATTGTCACAATATTATATTGTCAGAAGTCAGCCTGTTTTTGGTTTATTTACTCAGTCAGGATAAGCCGCTCTGAATATCTCGGTTTCCATGGGATGTAGGTGTATAAGAAGACACAGATTAGATGTGGTTGCCAGGTGCTGGTGTAAACCACTCTATGAAAACCTCTGGTGTTGCACAGTGGTTTCATCTGAAAGACGTCATGCACCATAGAATGGCAAATAGGGAGCAATTCTATACCATGTATATCTGCTCACTGTTTGTAGCAACTGTTGCTTGAATTAAATGTCTTCAGAAAACTTCACTTGTTAGTGACACTCTGTGAAAATGGGACATTTTTACTACCGTTCATCACTGTCTTGCCTGCTTTTATTTGAATAAACTGTTTGAGAACATAAAGGGGCTTATAATGGAACAGGAACAGATTTAGTATCCCACTGGGCAAACTAAGTCTGCTAACATGTAGATGCAGATCTAACAGATTATATTTAAATAGAGTTATGTTCTTTATCCCACTGAATATGCTGAAGAATAATAAATGGCAAAGAGTTTGACAGCGTTTCGCACAATCTGACTGAAGCTGTGATCCTGTTTATCCTAAAAATTCTTCAAGCGGAACATCATGCAGAATTTTAATTAATATAGAAATAAGAGTTATGAGCTAAGAGTGATAGTCATATACCTATATACATATGTTTTCTTATGAAGCATTACAGGCCCACTGAATCTCAGGTGTAGTCTACCAGAACATTGAAAACACTGAGCTGTATATGTGAATGTGAGATATTCTGTTTGCTCTCCAAAATGTGTCTTTTGCTTTGCTGAAGTCTTTGAAATATGATCCATAAAGTGGTCTTCACTCTAACCATTTCCCTCTTTGATGCACTGAAGTGGGTCAAAACAAAACAAGAACACTTTGAATGTTTCATTTATAGTATTAAATTGCTATTTAATACTATAAATATATATATTTTTTAAAAATCAAATGTAAAAAAAAGATTTCTATTGCTATAGATTTCTATAAGCTGATTTTCAGCATCATTACTCCAGTCTTCAGTGTCACATGATCCTTTAGAAATAATTTTAATATGCTGATTTGCTGCTCAAGAAACATTTCTTATTATTGTCAATGTTGAAAACAGTTGTGCTGCTTAATATTTTTGTGGACACATGATACAGTTTTGTTCATGATTCTTTGATGAATGAACAGTTCAAAAGAACAGCATTTATTTGAAATAGAAATCTTTTGTAACATTATAAATTTGTTTACTGTGACTGTGTTGCTGTGACTGTTTACTGTGATCAAAAGTATTATTTAAAAAAAATCTTTAAAACAATTTAGTGAGCCCAAACTTTTGAATGGCAGAGTATAGGCTATCTATGCAAAATGTGGTTTAGCTTTATTTATCTTTTATGTGACTTTTCATTGAGTGGTTTCATATAATTTTGCTGTCATCAAAGTGTCATAAAAGTCACACTTTTACTATCCCAATACTGTATATTAATATATACAATATTCATGGCTTTGTCTTAAAACTCTGTTACATATAGTGATTTTTTTTATTTTCAATTTTTACTTTAGGGCTGATCAGGATAGGATTACTGAAGTCTTCATTTGTCATAAATCCATTATTATGTGGCTCTCTAGAATACTAGAATATCAACTAGATATAATTGATATAATATAATAAAATATATGACATTAGAATAATTGTCTCAAAGTTGTATTATCTGTAGTCTCTCTCTCTACAGTCTCTTTCTTCTCACATGATTAAATCATTTCACCTCAAAACAATATTTCATGCCCATTTAATTATTTAAAATCTTTTATAGTAAAGGAATATTGCAGCTGCCAGTCTCTGCTTTAACCGAGGAGTTTAAAGGTGCCAAGGTCAGACTGGAAATGACCTTAGTAGAGTCACGCGACAAATGTGTAAGGGAGGCAGCCCCTGTGTTAAAAACTGGGAGAAAGTGGTCAGCAAAGAAATCTGTAGTAGAGGCAAAGGCTGACCTTTAAATTGGGGATATCGTGGGACAGGTACAGCATGGAAGAGGGGGTTTTGGGCTCAATTTAGCTCATCCTAAATGGCACAAGGCAGGCCCAGCTCAAAGGAGGAAGCTGGTAGTCAACGAGGTGCGAAAGCAGGAGGAGAGGATGAGGTGTATAAAGGCCATTTCCTAGGCCAAGCAGGGAGAGTGGATGAGATGGGAGAATGTGGAACAACGCAAGATGGGCTGGCAAGACCTTTGGTCAATGGAAGAGAGTAGGATCAGTTTCCTTATTAGGTCAACATATGATGTTCTCCCATCACCGCAGAACCTAAACCTCTGGGTAGGAGAGGATCCCTCTTGTCCTTTGTGTTCATCACCTGCCACATTATGCCACACAGGATGTAAGGTGGCTCTTAGCCAAAGTCGCTTTACTTGGCGCCATGACCAAGTACTGCGATGTTTGGCTTTAGCATTGGAAGGCAAGCGTAGTATGACCAATAAGTTGCCGCCTGTTCTAGCAAAACATTACACGCAGAAGACAATATTCCTCCGCCCAGGCGAGCAACAACCAAGAAAAGGTGTTAACACCAATTCTCGCCCAGGACAACTGGAAGCTGCTAGGGACTGGAAGATGCTGGCTGATCTTGATCAACGGTTTATTTTTCCACCTGAGATTGCCACCACTAACCTACGACCAGATATTGTTTTGTGGTCTGGATCAGCACGCATTGTTCAACTGATTAGAGTTAACAGTGCCATGGGAGGATGCGGTAGATGAGGCATATGAGAGGAAGAAACTGCGGTCGGCTCATCTGGCCACTGAAGCAGAACAGCGAGGATGGAGAGTCCAGGTTTATCCAGTGGAAGTGGGTTGTCGAGGTTTTGTGGCACACTCTACAACCCGGTTCCTCAGAGACGTCGGATTCAGTGGCCAAGAGTTGCGTTGCACAGTAAAGAACTTATCTGAAGCAGCAGAAAGGAGCAGCAACTGGCTGTGGTTGAGACGTAAAGATTGTGTACAGGCCGCCACGCTACGGTTTCGTAGAATTCTTGAAAACTTGAAGAGTCTGTTGGTTTATTTGTATAGGTTGTATAGTATTTACAGTCATTACGTTCCTGTGTATATTGCGTGAATGACGGGTGGTTGGGCAGATATTGTGTTTTTAGCGGTAGGTGGTATGCCATACGGAACCGTTGCCACTGAAACTGCATATTAACGCACCAGTGGGGCTCGACAGCCTTAGTCAAACGGGTTGGCGCGTATGGTTGGGTTGCGGAGAGATTGTGAGATTGTGGTTAGGTCTCAGCAGCAGGAGGGATGTAGAGGTCAGTAAGCTGGGCTGAGTTGAGTGGGGGACGGAGGGGGGTGACTCTGGGACGCCAGAGTCACTGTCGAGCCCTCTTGAGGTGTCGTGGGCTAGTCGACGAAACACTGAGGACGGAAGGTGCCCACTTGAAGACCCTAGAGATGTCCCCTACTCGGCTCAATCCAGACGGTTGTCGTGCTGGTCCACTAGGGAGACCACACTGTAGTTGCAGCCGTCGTGTGTGCTGATGCGCCAAGACTACACTGCAGTCGTTAACGCCGGACAGAAGGGGAGTCACACCACCATATGGAAAGAAGCGTAAATGGGTGAAGCATAGTTTACTGTAAAGCTACGTCTTAGTGTTGCTTATCTTGGCGAAAGCCGAGTACAAATCAGCATGAAGTTTTAACATCTACTCTTGTGTAATGGAAATCATAATTTGGTATTTTATTGCAGCTGACAGTACATAATTCCTTAAAGCAAACAGTAAACATGCACATGTTTATGATGAATTTATGTGAATTTCTTTTACAGATCTGTTACAACTGGACTTGCTGTCTCGGGTGCTTCCTGGGACCGGCACGGCGCAAGACGGGATACATATAGTCCAGTCCAGAGGTTCTCGAGGATTCCAGTTTTCTGGATCTCCACAGCTCTTCAGTTTCCCTGCATCTCAGCTCTTCATTAATTGTAACTTCTTTCCCGCCGAGTTCTCCATCGTTGTCACACTGAAAATCCCACAAATGAGGCCTGAGGTGAGAACAAAAAAGATTAAGATATTGTTTAGCTAGAGTTTGAAAACATCAAAGATTCTTCAGAAGCCTTTTCCTTTAGAATATGTTTAAAATTTCTGAATAGTGATAGCGATCACTGTTTACTCTTTGATGTGCAGAAGAGTGAATACATCTTCACACTGTTGGACGGAGATTCAGATGAGCTGCTCCTCGGCCTGCGACTTTCCCAAAACAATCTTCAATTCCTGCAGAAGGGCCATGGTCACAAGAAGCGCACCACTTTCAAGGCAGTAGGACTGGATGATAACCGTTGGCACACAGTGGTCTTGGCAGTGACGGGACACTACACAATTCTCACTGTAGACTGTGGCAGACCCCTCGAGCTGTAAGACTCTATGGGAATACTGTATATGTCAGGTTGTATCATTTTAAACGGCATATGATCCAAAATGGCAATGGTATCTGTGTTTATGTGTTGAAATATATCATTTAGTTGCATAAACTTATAAATTATTCTGTTTTGTCTCAAACAGAGTGCTTGAAAGCCCCTTCAGCGATGATCTCGATACAACTGGTTCCACATTCTTCATTGCTAGCAGAAGGAGATGGAATGGCTTATTTTCTGTATGTATCTTATTTCAATGATTTTTATTATTTTATTAAGATTTTAAATATACTTAGAAGTCTAAATGTAATGGTTCATTCCACTGTTTTTATTGACAGGGTCTGATTCGGCAGCTGGTTCTGTTACCTGGTTCAGATGCTACCTCACGAATATGTCCCTCATCTGAGCCCCGGCTGTCTGCACTCTCTGTTCCTCAGGCTCTCTTACACCTGCCAATCAAACCATCATCCACTGACCTTCCCCTTCACCCTTATGGTGAGACTGCTAAAACATCAACACTACTATCATCGGCTGCATGTCAATATCCATACTAATCACTAAAAGTATATACTTCTCTGGTGATGGACAATTACATTGAGAATGTAGAAAGAAGGGACACACTACCATATGTCATGTATGGTTTGCTTTAAGCTGTGGCATCTCCATAAATTCATTCACATGTCTTTGCTCAGGAACTTGAAGATGACTAACGACTAAATGTAGGCTAATCTCGAAGAGGTCCAGGTAGTATAGTTGTTTTATAATTTCCACTATGTACTATCTTGAAGTCCTACAGGAATGCGGTGTGTTTTAGCTGTAAACACAGGTCTGTGATTGTATGGGGATGCGAGTAACTCTATCTCACAGGTCTGTTACTGATCCGCTGACATTGACTGACAGCCTTGTGCTTTGAGTTTCTCTCTGGCTCAGATGAAGTGCTGGTGTTTGAAAGCAGGGTGTAGTTGTGCAGAGATCACTGTTATACTGCATACTGTGGGCCTGTTGAGAGACATGTCACAGGGCAGTGAGAGGCCATGTTTGCTTTATTTCCCCTTATGTAGTCTGCAGATAGATTCTATCCATCCATCCATTCATCCATCCATCCATCCATCCATCCATCCACATATAGATAACAACCACCTTATAGGCTTATTTAAAAAAAAACTATAAAATATGTGTTTTTTATTTTTGATTATAGGTTATATATTGCAATCATATAAAACAAAACTAACTAAGGATAGGCTAATTCTTCTAAATGCAATAAATGGTGAAAACTAAGCTCCCTACCATCCATCTGTGGAAGGTGTTCATATATTTGTCATCGACAGTATTTATTCAGATGATATAATATCTGAAACTGAACATCTCTGTTTATTTTGCACAGAGGCAGAGGTTCGAGTGACTGCGGGTGTGATTCCTCCCTGTGGACACTCTGAGGAGGGACAGCTGTGGTTCAGCACACTGAAGAAAGGACTGTTTCTCTGTGATGGCATTATGTGGCTCACTATGCTGCAAGGTGATTTTCTAACTGTAACTTCAGTTTGTAGCAGTACAGCTACTATTTATAGTTTGAAATAGATATTTCAGTCTTTATTATTTATTATTATTATTAGGTATTTAATTTTTTAATGGGGCAGTCATGGCTTAGTGGTTACAGACTTGTACCCGAAGGTTCGATTCTCAATACAGGAAATGACTGAGGTTCCCTTGAGCAAGGCACCTAACCCCCAATCGCTCCCCGGGTGCCGGAGTGAATGGCTGTCCACTGCTCCACGGTTTGCAATGTGTGCGTGTGTGTGTGTGTGTGTTCAACTTCACCACTCACTACTCCTATGTGTGTGCACTAACTTGGATGGGTTATATGCAGAGGACAAATTCCGAGTCATGTCACTTTCACTTTTCACTGTATGGTATCTGACTATCACATTGCATCTCTGCAGTGAAAGAGAAGCTGGATTACGTGGAGGATCACCAGGATTTATTCACCAGTTCTGAGACATTTGACATCGAAGTTTTCCACATCCCTTCTGTAGGGCTTTTCATTGCGACCGCCAACCGTGATTCCAACCTCGGTTCAGGAATATACAAATGGACAGATGGGAAGTTTGAACGATATCAAAACATCAGCACTTACGATGCACAAGCATGGCAATACTTCACAGTGGGCAAAAAGGTGTGTGTGGACTTTATGCTACCAACAGAATGTGATCCCAGCTAATAAAAAAATGGGTAACACTTTATTTGAATGTGCTTGTAATAAGCAGTAATTAACAGTTAAAAAGACACTTATAAGACCTTATAAGATGCATATAAGATGCATATAAGCATTAACTAATGATAATAAATAAATTAAATTAAATAATACATTTCTCAAGTATCAGTACATTGCACTTTTAGAACAGCCAAACAAACATAAATGGTAACACAAACTCCCAGTTACTTAAAAATGGACCTTCCCAAGAGGGAGTAGTTTCCCTGATCTCTTCAGGGCCTGGACCTTTAATTAACCTGGTAACACTTTATAATAACTGCACACTATTAATCATTAGTTAATCATTAGTAAACAGTTAATTCATGATTTATAAAGCATTAATAGACATAAATAACTTAAGCAGTTTATAAATACAGCAATGAATGCTTTATTATTGATTTAAAAGCATCTATAATGTGTTTAATAATTGTATTTTCATACTTCATTAATGATCAATTTATCATTTCTAAATGAAGTATTGCATTATTTACAAACCAGTTATTTAGTTGTCAGTGGTTCATAAGATCATTTAGAAAGTGTAAGTAAATTATTAATAAACTATTTAAATGTACATTCATACATCTTATTATTCCGACATATAGTAATAGTTACTTAGTGTGTTAACAAATGCTTTATTAACATGTATTTCTACTGTAATTCAGGTAGTTATAAAGAATTTAGTAGTGGTCAGTTAACTATTTTTTGTGAGCTCATCTAAAGTGAGGACTATTTATGCCTTGTAAAACATTTACAAAGGAGATTTAAAGGCTCAGTTAAATATTTCTATGTTCTGTATCACTGTTGTGTTTGTTTCCTTTTTCTTTTAAAGTAGCCTTTAAATCTACTTTGTAAATGTTTTACAAGGCATAAATAGTCCTTACTTTAGATGAGCTCACAAAAATAGTTAACTGATCACTAAATGCTTTATAACTACCTGAATTTACTACATTTACACTTTCCAAGTGATCTTATGAATCAATGACAACTCCTAAATAACTGGTTTGTAAATAATGCAATACTTCATTTAGAAATGATAAATTGATCATTAATAAAGTATGAAAATATAATTATTAAACACATTATAGATATGCTTATAAATCAAGAATAAAGAATTTATAGCTTTATATACAAACTGATTATTAATGTCTATTAATGCTTTATAAATTATGAATTAACTGTTTACTAATGATTAATAGCGTGCAGTTATTATAAAGTGTTACCCAATTTATAATTAAGGTTTTTATGTTAAAGGTGAACTATGCAGGTTTTTTACCTCAACCGAACAGCTTCGGAGTCATAGGAATGGTTATATTACTCTTTTCGGGTTGAAAGGTGGTCGTTTCGCACCCCCCTATCGCATGTGAGCGGAAAAAACACACTTGCAACTTTGAGCCGGCGTGCCGTCCGCAGCATCAGGAAGTGTCGCGTGATATCAGGTCTCGCGATGTAACGAATTGCTTTACGGCAAAAAAGATCTGATAAAATTCTGATAAAATAAGCATCAAACAGAAATAACCCGGCGCCGTATACATGTGGTGTTCGAGGCGCACATACAATACAGACTGCCGACAGTTAAACAGGGCGCGCAGCTCTTAACCCTTTCACGCGTACGATCACACCGGTGTGATCAGTCTTGGCTGGTCCCTGGAGCGTACGATCACACCGGTGTGATTAGAACAGTCATCACGTGATCAACTGCTAAATTCAAACGTGCTTTCGCGCGTTGGCTGGCGCTGAGCCAGAGACGGACACACTCAGTGCTGTCATATATCACAACTATTGAGTGTTTTCAACCACATAATGTTTATTTTAGGTTTCAGACATTTAAATACACATAAGTACTAGCAAAACAATAATTTTGAGTTTGTAAAATACACACTGATGTCTATGGAAGCGGCAATAATAATCCTTTCCATTATAATAAAATAAGACGACATGTTTTATTCATATCAGATACACATTGTGTAAGTAGCTTTACATTTGACCCTAGTCTTCTCCCAGTTCACCGGCCACTTACTTTCATGTATTTCGTGAGAAGTGGAGGAATTGACGTGTTGTAAATCCAACAGATCCGATTCTCTGAACTGTACAACAAACTAAAATGGCGCCGCCCATTGTGAATACAGCTCAACTAACGCGATCGTTATAAAGATGTTTAAACAACAAAACCCATCACTTGCACATATTTGACAATCGGAATATCAGTGTTTCATGCTATAGCTAATACATTTGTGAATATTTTTAATAAAAAAGGAAAAATGACATAAAAGCAGATCATCATTCATTCAGCGCTGTGTTCTGGTTGCGCTGTCACGTGACAAGCAATGACGCGTCACCATGGAAACATTAAAGTGACAAGTTCTAAATAACGGTCGCCTTGAAAAACTCACGCTGGGGGGTCAGTTAGAATATTTTAAACTTACGTGTGAAAGGGTTAAAGGGGCCACACCTTATTTCAACTCGTTAAAAGCTTCCGTCCTACTGAACAGGTACCGGTGTACAGGGGGAGGGGATCAGGCCGTGAGTGCAGAGCCATCTCTGCGTGGGTGCTATTTACGACAGTATAAGTAGCCTACTCCACAGCGACTGGGGTCGCTGTTTGACAAAAACGGAATTCCTGCATAGTGCACCTTTAACATTTTGAGAACATTATTAAAGAGCAGATCAATTTGAATGAACATTCTATTAACGTTACTGAAAGAATATTTGTTCATAACTTTGAAAGAACCTTGCTAGAGCATTCTGAGAAGGTCCCCCTTCAGCTGGGTTATTGCTTTTATACAACAGTCAATTAAGCAAATATTGAGTAACTTACATTTTAGAGAAAAATATTGCTAGACCGGTTACTTTGTCTATTTCTGCTCAGCCAACATAACCAGTCCCAAATGAATTCACAGCACAATCAATCGTCCTCAAACACCATAGTAGCGTTCTGGATGAATAAGTGTTTTTACACGAGTCGGTTAAGTGAATGATTCGATGACTCATTGTGTGTTTTAATTGGTTTAATTATTTACTCATTAAAATGAAAAAAAAACGAATAACTAATCCCCAACACTAATACACAGTCTGACCAGCCTGTTCTCACGTAAATGCGTCTCTATAGCACGCATTGTTTTATTGTGCAATTTATACGCGAAAATTAGTTTTTACGTGCATATGATACGCAGTTTTCGCGTGGATTTGATACGCAGTTCATTTGCGTGTAATACACACGCACCCCACACCACTAATTCTACCCAAACGTATAATACACACGCACCCCACACCACTACTAAACCTACCCAAACCATGCGTATCCTATGCACGTAAAAACTAATTTTCGCGTATAAATCGCACGATAAACACACTGCGTGCTATAGAGACGCATTTAGTGTGATCGGGTTGGTCTGACAGTATATCTGAAACAAACATACACAAGCGGAGGGATACAAACAGTTAGTGCTGTTGGACTGATATATAACATTTTGAGGACTGGAACTAACTGTTGTATAAATGAAAGCCTGTGATATTGATTGAGCTTTCAATTGGAACAGCTGCTAGCACTATCAAAATATGGAGCGGTGTACTGAACGTTTGTTTGCTCTGAGTGGGGTGCATCCCCAGCTGTTCTTTACACATTAGAGTGATTTTTGAAGTGGTTTTGAAGTGGGAGAAGGGGTGGAGACCTGGCTCTCAAGTTTTAATGTTGTAAATCACATGTGCATAATAACAGAAATTAATTTTTGTCTGATGCTTTATCCAAAATTTACAGCAGACACCTCCTGCTTCTCTTCACCATAACTTACTGCATAATTACAGTCAAGAGTTAAAGCCGTATGGGACTCTGTTCATACCTGCAGTGCAATTAACCATAAGTTTTTCTTCTTGAAAGTCGAAGATAATATGACTCATATTAAATTTAAAGTGAAATAGAGGGAGGAAGCCTTTGTAATTGCACCAGTGACCAGTTATTAAAAGATAAATCAATGCACCATTAAACTGAAGTTTTGAGGTAGAGGCAATTAATTAAAATACTTCCATCAGCACAGCCCCTTTCCTCTGTCTTTGAAATCCAGCATGGATAATTAAAGGCCTGTGAAGATGCAGAAACTACCGAAAATTATGAAGTGCAAAACTCATTACAGTTTAATTTTGTTTTTCATCACAGTACCCTTTAACTAACTTGAAGCTACTGTCATGATTTCTTACCACCATTTTCCTGTAACAGAAGTTCCTGGTTGTTGCTAACTGCAGAAGTAAAGATGCAGGGGACCAGGAGCAGTCGGTCATATATAAATGGAGCTCAAGGAAGCTGAAATTCATTCACTATCAGACTCTGAACACACACAGCGCACGTGACTGGGAGGCTTTCAACATTCAAGACGAAACTTTCCTCGCCGTGGCCAATCATAGGCAAGGTAATGTTTATCAGAACAGCTCAATGCATGTCTGTCATCTCATGTGGCTCTGTTGTTGTCCTGTGTAACTCCACAGCTTTTGTCTGTTGAACAATCACAGGAGGAAGTTCATTTATACAATTTCTAAAAGAATTCCATACAGATCTCATACAAATCTTGGACTTTGAGGCACACAATCGGAACAAAAAGACCACCAAGGAAATCTTTTTAAGGCTAAAAGGTCTCCTTGTTTGTGGTTCACTTTGATTCTGCATTTAATTTCTATATGCTTATGAGTGTGTGTTCATCCGTTCGTGTGAAGTTCTTACGTGTGCCTCTGGCATTGATCAAAGCGGAAACACAAGCATAAAAGTAACCTTTCATAGCACTTTATAACCATATAGGCCCCATCTATACACCTGCATATGTTGGAATACATCCAAACCGAGCCATGCCAGTCCATGTGGATTTCTGTGTTACAATGGGCGATATGACTGAATAATTGTTTTAAAGTTTCATATATGTTTTGTTGTTTTTTTGTCCAAAGGGGAGAGAAACCATAATATTGACAGTGTAATCTACAAGTGGAACCCAGTTACCCAGTATTTTGAGGTCAATCAGACAATCCCGACCGCTGGTGCTTATGATTGGGAGTTTTTCACCATCGGCCCATATTACTTCCTCGTAGTCGCAAATACTTTCAATGGAAGATCAACAGTCATTGATTCTACAATCTATATCTGGCTGGGACGGATGTTTCAGCCTTATCAGTCCATTACAGTGAGTCCAATTATGTTATTGTATCTTCTCTCATCATGATCATGACCACAATTTTAAATTCAGCTCTGCCATCACATAAATAAATTACATTTTCATATAGGACAGATTAAAATAGAAAAAGGTTCATTTAAATTGCAATAATATTTCACATTATATTACTGTTTTTACTAAGTTTTTGATCGAAAAAATGCAGCCTTGGTGAGCATAAGAGACTTTTTAATAAAAAAAAAGTTTTTAATCTTACTGTCCCCAAACTTTTGAATGATAGTGTATAGTGTATGTGTGGGACATGATTAGCATGGCTACACATAATTCTGGGGTTTGCCATTTAATTCTCTCATTGTCCTTTCAGACATTTGGGGCAATAGACTGGGAAATGTTCCAGATTGAAAACAGGGTGTTCCTGGCTGTTGCCAACAGTCAGATGCTAACGGAAGATGGCAAGATTCAGTACTCCATCAACTCCACCATCTATGAGCTCAGCATGGCATCTCAGACCTTCATCAAGTTTCAGGATATTGAAACGAACAGGTGAATTGTGAACTGGCCTTCATAAGAAAGAAAAAAGCTCTTTACTTTCTAGCTGTCACATTTTTATTTAAGGGACACTTTTTTGTCTGGATCTTTCAGTGCTTTGGACTGGGAGTATTTTACTGTGGGAGATGACAAGTTCCTGGTGGTCGCCAACTCCTATGATGGAACCTCATACTCTCTTAACAGTGTTATATACAGGTCAGCTCTCCAGTATACATTAAAATAACGGCGTGTCCATTTACACCAAGTGCAAATAGCCCGCCTTGTTGGCAAAGGCTATTTATAGTAACTCCGTCCACCATTGTCTGATCGAGCCAGTCAAAATTACAAAAGACATCCCGCTGATAACAGGAACAATGATGTGGAGGGTAAGATGAGTGTCGGCTTTTTCATTATCAGTAAGGGTTAGTGTGTTTTTAATAAATATAATCAGATGCTGAATATGATTGTTATTACAACTGAATATGTTGTTATTATTGCATACTGTTTTATTGTATACACAGTGGTGTAGTCTAGTTTTTTGTAGTGAGTATACTGTGATGCCCCCCCCCCCCCCCCCACCCCCGTAAAACTTGCCATCCATTTTCTAGTGTTTAGTGTTAATCGTCATCAAACTCAGCCGGTAAAGAGCTGCATTTAGCCTAAGATGTTATATGAATATGGTCCCTGAAGCACAGGTTTTTTCAGCTACCGATTAAAAAAAACATTATAATTTACATAGTAATAATAATAATATTTTATGAAAACACTCAGAAACTCAAATGTCTTTACATTATAAGCACAAATACAAATGTACTTTTTAAAATGGTGTTGAAGATAAAAAAATTCCATGTTTAAATTAAAACATGTATAAAAAAAACTTTGTGATATTCCTTTAAAATAATGTTTAAATAGATTTGTTTATTATTATTTTAAAAAGTACATCTTACTATGCAATTTCTTTCATAATTTCTTCGAGTTACTTTCTTTCTCTCTACAAACTTTTATTTTGGTGGGTTGTCATAAAGACATTTGAGTTTCTATGTTTTAATAAACTATTTTTATTATTATTATTAGGCCTACTTGAATGATGCTCTACTGTGCAATAGTAATATATTTCTGTTATATTTTCTTCAAGTTATAGAAAACTTTTATTTTGACAGGTTGTCATCAAATACTTTAAAGTTTGTGAGTGTATATGATACTAATGAATGATGATAGTTTTATCAAATGAAATGGTAAAATTCTTGTGCAGTGACTCTCATAAAAGCTCTGCGATGAAGTTCAAATGTGTCCATGTCCTCATAGATGCTAAAAACACCACGAGTGTCACTTGCGCTTCAGTGTGCGTAGAGCACACATTGAGCGCTCATTCATAGAGACACACAGACATGCAGAGTTTATTTCAATAGCAGTCTTTTTGAGCTTTGATATTCATAGACACTAGTACATATCGAGATTTGATTCATTGTACATCCCTACTTTTGATTTATTCATTCAAAAATGGCCAAATTGCGTGACATTCCGCTTTGCAGCTAATTACATTTGTGACTGGATTCCGCGATTCGATCCGTGTCGCTGCGCAAACACAGACGGCGGGGTGAATTTATGAATGAAAGTTCTGTCACAAAACGATGTTGTTACGAATCCTCGTGCTTTTTTAAGTGGGTATGCGGAAATCCTTGACGTTTCCTAGTGGGTATACGGAAATCCTTGACATTTTCTAGTGGGTATACGGCGTATACCTGCGTATCACGTAGACTACACCACTGTCACAGTACAATACACTGAGGTGCAAATATCTGCCACTATTTGCGCTTAGTTTAAATAGCAGCATCTAACACTTAGTGCAAAGAAAATAGTTTTTTGCCTTAAAATATAGGGAAGAGATAAAATGAAGCTGAGAAAAATGACAGCTTTCATGTAATTTTCACTTCCATTCACCCACAGAACACAAAAGGAGATCACCAGTGTTTTCAACTGTGGGTCTGCAGACCCCATAAAGATGCAGGAGTCATAGACATTTCTTAAAAGACATTAAAATATGACATATATTATTTCAAAATGTCATTCTCAAAGTCTTTAATTTGTGCTATAGTTTCATTATATAAAATTGTCAAAAGAAACAACCTTGTATATCATCTTATTTGGATGATTCTACAGAGAATAAACTAGTGTAAATGTCTTTCTGTCAGACATGGTTAAAGATGCAAAGGCAAATGTTTCCTAAACAGATAGTCCTGGACCAAACAGCCAGATTGCAATTCTGTTTGTTGCCACTTGTGTGCATGAAATTACACACTGTAGCTTTAAAGGGGCAGTATAATGCCCCTTTTTACAAATATGTGTATGTGAAGTTTTAGCTCAAAATACCCACAGAGAATTTTTTATAGCATGTTAAAATTGTCCCTTTTTGATGAACAAAAACTGGGGAAGTTGCAATAGTCTTTTCTTTCCTATTGTGGCACATCAAAGGTTTGTTCGATCAGACAGACCGATCAGTGTACATCAGGCGCTAATGCTTCTCATTTACTTTGAATGGGTGACATCATGCATTGCCGAACTAAATTGTGGGTTCCGTTGCATCTGGCGATGCTTGCAGCAGAAGTTAAAAATGTTCAACTTTTCAAGCGCCAACGCAGGCGTTTGCCAATCAGATTATGCATCAGCCTTATGCAAATACCCTAGCATAGACGCTAGCCAATTGCGTTCATGCAACACCGGAATGGAATGCGATTGGCTGTTGTCACTATGACGGTTGCATCAGCACCAAGATTCAGACACGCCCTCCGTCAAACGTTTACACCGACGACCCGTGTGAATCTAACATAAAGTGAAATGGGTTATCACACAAGAAAAAATGTAGGGCGGGGCTTGATTTTGTCCATCGGGAATTGATTGGATGGTTGTGGTTTGGTACTGCTGTGATGTCACGTGAGTGACAAGTTGTCTTGCCTTTGCGCTAGTAGACACGTCATCAGAGAGGAGAAGATACGAGTATAAGTAGTAAATACTGCAATATTATATGAAAAAAATAATCATCATAAGAGTAAATTGATGATCTGACATTGCAATGCATTCTTGAAAATGTTTTAATAACTTCATAAATGTGTATTTTGCAGGTGGCAGGGTTATGAGGGCTTTGTCCCTGTGCACAGACTCCGCACCAATGGCTGCAGAGACTGGGAATTTTTTAACACAACCGATGGCTCCTACCTCATCTACTCCAGTGCTAGAGCTGCTATCTCTAAAGTCCTTAAATTAAGGACCATATAGTGACACTGGACATATGGACTGTATATGGGACAGATCTGCTGGGAGGGAGACTAGTTGACGAAACGATAATGAACCCCTAAAATGAGATATTCTTCTATATAAAAGTTTCACAAAACTTGTATCCAAAATCGAAATCCACTTAATGACATGCCTTAAAACCCGCTTAAGGATGAATCTCCACACTAACACTCAAATCAGTCCACTGACCTCCTGAACGACAACAACACAACAAGATGTTCCCAACATGCAAAATAACATATTTCTGAAGACTCAAACCTGCACTTACTTGCACACAGTTCATCAAGATGCTTTGTTGATTAAAATGTCATAATGTCCTGTGGTTATGCATCATTACTCTGCACATGAAGGCAGCTAACTATTCTATACCACAATTTATGAACGACTGGAAAAATAGCTTTTATCTGCCATCAAAGACGATATTTAACTGTACTGTACTGTTTGCTACCAATTTACACTGTTTTATTAGAAGGTCTTTACACGAAATTGAAGTATGTTCAAGTATATGCAATGAATAAATAAAATATTCATAATATTTATAATAGATAATGAAAAATACACAGACTACTTTCTTTTTATATTACAACTATAACTTATTTTAGAACTTAATTGTGTTGTTGGTCATCTTCTGGACAATGTTTTATCTGTTTTGTTTTGATTCTCTGTCATAATTATAAACCAGCTGTGCCATATAAGCTATATATGACTAGTGATTATTAGTCATTTACTGTTATTCCAGCACAGCATAATTTTGGTTGAATTAAACATTTTCGCCTTTTGAGTTTGTTATGAACTGCAGGCTATATTCATCTTGTCTTGGAAGCAAAGGCTGACGAGGAAATGTCAAATCAAAATATTGTCTTGTGCTATAATACATATAGCCTACAGTGATGTGTTGTTGGTGAAGTTTATAGACTACATGTGTTTATTTATTGTGTTCTTGGATATTTCTGAGTGGAAAGTCTTTTAAATAAAATATGTTTAAATCTACAATAATGTTAAGTGGATGAAATACATTACCTATGTCACGCATTACAATGAATTACACAAAAATGGAGAGGCTTCTCACTGCAGAGGCAATGGGTGGAGCATGACATGCAGCTCCCCCTCTCTGAATGTAATCTGGGCGCAATGGGTGGAGCTAATCCTAACCTTAGCCTGCTGGACCATGTCAAGCTCCACCCATGACGTCCAGAGAAGGGGAGCTGGACAGTTGTCGGTACACGATCCGTTCCACCTGCACGAACCGTTTCACGCATGCGCGTAATTACATAGTAGAAAACGTCACGGTATTCCTACACTATCGGTACCACGCATGATATGAAACACTTGACGGCCAGGCGGCACAACTTGCGGCATATTTGTGTAACGTTAGTTGTATTGTGTTTAACATTTCACAGCGGGTCTGTTTTTATGCTTTTAAATGTAGCTTACGCTATGCATTACGATGTGTTTACGTGTTTGCTAATCCAAAATTATAAAGGAGTTGTGAGTTGTTACATGAACATACATGATCTGTTTCCTCCATACTCTCCTTTGCTGTATGGTATTAGGCTTAACTTACTTAACTTGCCGTGTTTTGGTCTGAGGTAGGATTGTCAAAGACGGGTTGTGTCGTTTTTTTTTTATTAAAAGCTGCTAATATTAGTTAACTTTTAAGTTAAAGTAATTTTGTATTAGTATGGGTCGTCTATATAAGCTATATATCTATACAACCTAATGAGGAAAATAATCCCTTCAATTTTGTTTACAGAAGACAATAAGGGACATGCATTTCTGCCTAGATTATCTGCACTTACACGACGAAAGAACTACAAACAAGTTTGGGGAAACGTTATAGAGTATTTCAAACTGACAATGGAAATTACTTGAAAGAAGCATGTGTGCACACAGAAGTGACATAAGACCAGCGGTGGACAGTAGTGAAGTACACTGAGTATCTTTATTTAGGAGTAAAAACTCACACACACACACACACACACACTCTCTCTCTCTCTCTCTCTCTCACACACACACACACACACACACACACACACACACACACACACACACTTTCTCTCTCTCTCTCTCTCTCTCTCTCTCTCTCTCACACACTCTCTCTCTCTCTCTCTCACACACACACACACACACACACACACAAAATAAGCGCATGCGTGGAACAGATCGTGCAGCGTCGTAAATCAAAATCAGCGTCGCAAAACAGAATTATAATTTGCGCATGTGCGTTTTCTCCTGCGTCTACTACGCATGCGTAGAACGGATCGTGCAGGTGGAACGGATCGTGTACCGACAGATGTCATTGGCTCTGCAGTGAGCACCACTTTCAAAAATGCAATTTTGCATCGTATAGGCGCCATCTACTGGATCTTATGTGGTATGACAAAACTGGACTGGATGGAAAACAGCGAATTGAGGTAAATTGGATCACTTTTGAGATTAACTGCAAAAAGTTGCCCAGTTAACCTGCATTTGCCATAGTGGATTTTGTTGTTGTTGTTGCTCAGTAGGGGTTTCTTAATCTGTGGTTTCATAAGCAGTACAGTTTTCATGTGTGTGCTAAATACATTTGTGTATTGCGTTCTTCAGGCAGGGTTAGAAGCTTAGGGTTGCAGAGTAGAAATGATACATTATTCTCATCATCCCCATTATCCGGTGGAAATCAAATTACAAGGCATTATTTGTATTATCTATAAGCGCACTTTTACTTGTCAAATGTACTGTGCTGTGTTGGCTTCAAACTAAACAAAACAAAGGCAACACAAGTTAACTGGCATTTAAATACGAGAAAAAATAAGTGTTTATTTGTTCAGGGTATCTCATCTCAAAACAAAGTCAAGAGAAGAAAATCGCGGAAATACAATTTAAACTCTCTGCTATGCGGCAGTATGTCCCATTCATATATTCTCGAGTGTAGTGAATTTGGGAAGAATCACTATCAGCGCCGTCCAATTGCGGTCTTGCACAAGAGAACCGCCATTGTGTATCGACCAATCAGCTCTTTGCTTACTGAGTAGTAAAGAATCTTTCTATAAGAAAAAGAGCCACTCCGTGTTTTGGTTAACCTTTGCACTAAATTGCTATGTAATCAAAATTAATTTATAAAAGTATGTTTGTGTACGTCTATTATAAACGTATAAATAGTATACATGCTATGCCAAAAAGCATTTATCCGCGAGTAGTATTGTTGACGCCCTCTTGCGGATGGTAGTTGGGAGTGGAAACGCTAGTTTCTAAATAAAGCCTCTACGACCGAGACAGGCGTTCATTAACAGAGGTCCGATTTTTTTGTGTGTTTGGGCGCTCTGTTTGCATTGTGTTATCTGCAATTTCTCACATAGTTGTACAATTGCAGCGTAATATATATTAAACAACAATGAGTGACGCCGAGAAGGAATTCGTGAAGCGGGTATGTAGTGTTTTTACCTTTTTCTCTTTTTGCACGCGCCATGTTTCTTCTAGAAATGGCCTCCATATTGTATGTTAGCCAGCCAGACAGGCTTCATTCATTTTTTATTTTATTTTAAAAAGCTGATTATGTAGCCTACAAATGCAATGACTCGATGCCTTTACTCCTTAACATTTATAAGAAAAACTCTGTAAAATTACGTAGCTACACGTAACATGGATTTGTACCGAAAGCCAAGTAACGTTATCCAGTTAACGTTAGCCAACTTCAGTGCTAGCAGACAGACAACGTGCTTTCATACTAGAAATGCATTTATCTGCTTTTCAGTGTTCGCTTTTTACTAGTAACGTTAAGCAAAATGTTTTACAGTCCTTACTAAGTGTTGTTTTCTCATTGCATGTTTAATTAAACAGATATAACTTGTATGATTAATAATCTTATGCTAATACTTGAGAGAAGGTCATCCTGAGCCTTAAAGCTAAAAAAAAAAGCAAGTTGGTTTCAAAATCACGTGCATTTTTATTTAACAGTAGCCAGCAGGCTTTAAATGTATATTGTAATTTTAAATGTTCTTGTAATATTACAAGAAATGCAAATATGTACATTTGTTTTTGCATAAATAAGGCTCAGGATGCATCTGAAAGAATCTAATTGTTTGTCATAATGGAAATTAAAGCTTACTTTACATTTCTGTTGGTTCATCTATAATGTTTTTCCCACACTAATAAATCAATAGGATTCTTGGTTGTAATGTCCAGTGTTTACACATTCTTCATCCTTTTCTTTTTTGTTAAGGTTAAGGTTGGAAGAAGAGAAATCTGGACGAAGTCAAATGTCAAGTTGTTAATGCGAATAATTTGAAGCTGAATTGTCAGTGCATGCTAATATTGCGGAGCAAAAGAAGTTCCCATATAGCATTTATGGGCAGTGAGAGAAATGGGGGAAGAGGAATGAAGTCAGAAATGAAATTGAAACTGAAGAAAGAAGAAAAGATGTGTAATGAAGTTAAGATCAGAAGTTATCTGGGATAAGATCGCAGCGCTAAGTAACTCTTAGTATGTTTGTCCCATGCGTGCATGCATAAATATTCTGTTCATTTTGTATTGCAGTAATAACTATTGTCCTGTAGCATGAGAGATTTACAAATAGTTATTTTCATACATAATTTGATGCATTACATGTCAAACTGCAAATTCTTATATTGTAAGTGTATTAAAGTAAATTGCTTTTACACTAGTTCATATGCCTGCGGTGAAAAGGCCATCATCGCTGCATATTATCCTAGTCTAGATTGGTCTCAAACTCATTTCTATATATACACAATTATTAGTTTAACATTCTTAGTATGACCATGTTCTCTGGCTCTTAACGTGATTTGGATGTGGTTGGTTTAGGAGTCCCGTTCGGCCTCTAGGAGCGCGAGTCCTAGAGGATCTGCTAAGTCGGCCAGTCACTCACCGGATCGCTCACCTGCTCAGTCAAAAGAGGGGTCCCACCACACTCGCTCCAAGTCTCGGTCTCGCTCCAGGTCCAAGACTCGGTGAGTATTTCTTGTCTTTTGAGGTGTGCTGTTTTCTATTGGTAGGTCAAACAACCTGCATGGGAGAGCAAACTTTATTTGAATCTATCATACAAGGAAAGCAGTGTTTTACAATAAATAAGCATTAAAGAGCATATTGCAGTTAAAAAAATAAAATAAAAATTAATAAATAACCTTTTATGAAAATACCATATGAAAAGTTAATGCAGGATTTAAAATGTTTTAAAAAGACATAGTAGATAAAGTGAGCGTTTCTTGGACTGTTCTTGGATTCAGTTAGAGCGGCCGTGTGTTTTCGGTAGTTTTTGTATTTCAATTTATCATCGTCATGGTAAATTATTGTGTTTGTGGAGGTTGCAAAAACTCCGGCCTGTCAGGACATCGAGTCCACAGGTTTCTATAACAAGAAAAGGGACGGTGCTATATATCGTTTGTGCAGGCGAAGAGACGGGATTTCTCTTCCGCATCGGCTTCGAAAAATGCGGTCGTGTGTAGCGTTCACTTCAGATCGGAGGATTATCATCCCGGCGATATGATGGAGTTTAACATGGGATACCGAAGCAAAATTATCGTTGTATACTGTACCAATGGCATCAAATAGTGTGATATAGGTAGTCATGCCCTAAATAGAGGCAACTTGTAGTTGAAAAACAAAATTACTAGGTTGTTTAAATATTCAAATCTTTAATTTTCTGTTCATGTTATAACCCCAGGTGAAAAATATGTACTAATGTCTGCTGGCCTGATGTACGATGGTAATAATCTGTTCAATATTGTGAGCACAGTGTATATCGTTAGCGAACGTGTATCTATAAGCACGTCTCTCACCTGGACACCTGCCCTGTTCTCCACTGGTTCTCCTCACACCACAACTCAATTTGTCTCTGACCGTTCTGTCTAACATTAACCCTGGCCTGTCCCTGCTCTGTTGGCAGCATAGCAGGCTCATAATTGTATGGCTGTGGTCCGTCATACGAGCAAGTATTTCCTCAGCGTCCGAAATGTCATTGCGATCCATTGTTTTCCTGTTGTTTGAATCGACCGCTCTCCCGCCCGTTACGTAACGCCCGCCACGCCCATTTTCATATGTGGAAGTAAAATTTTCTCACAAAAACGACTCCAGAAGCTTCTGTAGCGAATTTATTAGTATATTTTAAAGAAAATCTAGTTCCTACATTATTTTTCTATACATTGACTGGTTGGGTCCTCTAACCTGCAATATCCCCTTTAACATGAGGAACAAGTATTTCACATGAATGAAAAGGAAAAATGCCATAATTGTAATAACATAAAAAAGGGTTAGTAATGTATATAAAAATTCTAGAATTAATTATTAGCCCTCTGCTGCGCTCCAGTCACATTTGACATCATTTTTTCTATTACTTTTTTTTTTTTTTTTTTTTTTTACTTCAGAATGGTATGACACTTGGTGTCTATTTTGGCACTTGCTATGTGAACGCCAAGAAAATTGTGGACATGATTCGATTTTTTCCCCCTTTAAAGTCACTTTTACTCCTCGCAGTCAAAAATGGCTAACAGAAATTTATGTGAAAAATATGAACATGCTGATTTTTTTGGGGGGTACAATCTATAAATCAGCTAAACAAATAATAAAAAAAACCTATTGACTAATTGCAATTTTACAATAATTATGATCCATTTGTTTCCACAATTTTATAAATATTGGTATTAGGGATGTGCACGAGTACTTGGATATGAAAGTGAAAATCGATCATGAAAAGGGTGGTCACTGTGAAAATATTTTTTTCTTCTTCTGATTTTCTTATTGCGGTACCTGAGGTCTGATTGGGTAGCGTTAGACAGCATGCCATCCAGACCGGTGAAATAGTAAATTTGATGGTTTTGATGCTTGGATTCACTTTATAAAGTAGATGAAAATAGTTAAGTGCGATAAATGGCAGATTGGCTCTGCACATGCATACGGTCATAATGAGAACACTATATAGAATGTTGTGAATTATGCTTTAATAATTCATTACATTTGTAAGGTGCTTTTCTCTGCACTCAAAGCACTTTACATAGAAGGGGGAATCTCAACCACCACCAATGTGCAGCATCCACCTGGATGATGCGACGGCAGCCATAGTGCACCAGAACGCCCACCACACACCAGCTTACTGGTGGAGAGGAGACAGTGATGAAGCCAATCAGTGTATATATATATGGGGATGATTAGGAGGCCATGATGGACAGAGGCCACTGGGCAAATTTGGCCAGGATGCCTGGGTTACACCCCTACTCTTTCAAAAGACATCCAGGGATTTTTTTTTTGTGACCACAGAGAGTCAGGACCTCGGTTTAACGTCTCATCCGAAGGACGGTGCTTTTTGAAAGTATAGTGTCCCCTTCCACTATACTGGTGTGTTAGGACCCACACAGACCACAGGGTGAGCACCCCCTGCTGGCCTCACTAACACCTCTTCCAGCAGCAACCTGGTTTTCCCAGGAGGTCTACCATCCAGGTACTAACCAGGCTCAGCCCTGCTTATCTTCAGTGGGCAACCAGTCTTGGGCTACAGGGTGATATGGCTGCTGGCTTTAGATGCCCGTGTATCACTGGAAGAGCACATACACAATAGGAGTAACAGATTCTGGCTAGTAGCATGTAACTTAATTTAAGTTCACTTGCATTTTGCCTTTTTTTGCTGATACCAGTTGTAAATGTTGTGTATGTAAGGATATCTGATTAATCTCATAGGATATGTCATAGAATGGGTGTTCATTCACTCTTCAGCTTCATTGCATGCAGCTATTTCTTTTAGATGTTTCTTTTTCGAAAACAGATGCATTATTGATAATGCAGCAGTGTTATTTTTCTAGTCATATTTTGATAGACTTATGTCAATGTCATATTCTTATTTGTCAACATTAATTAAAACACTTATGGAAATGATAATATTTTCATGATGGAAGCACCCTGCCCACGACTCGCGAGTACTCGTTTTTTGAGACTAATCATCAGTGCTCGCAAATGAAAAATTGACAAAAATGCCCATCTACCCTTGGTGCCATACTATTCTGTCAAAATATTAAAATAAAATAAAATATTATTGATCAAAAATATATTACATTGATTTTACTGAAAAAAAGTTACATTTGAGGTCTTTGGAACTTCGGCCACTTTGACTGGAAGCATTACGAGTGTGACTCGTGAATGAGGAGCACCAGAGGGTTAAAAATAATTCATAAAAGCAATTATTTATTTTACAAGTTACAAGCAATTATTTATTTTTTTGTGATGATGGTGCAGTATTGTTGCTTTTGATTTTGTTCCAAAATTGTATATCATTTAAAACTGTTGAAATGGCCGTGTGACTCATCTGCAACTGGAATTCACAGTACACTCACTGTCACACCTGCTGCTTTCCAGTTACAAGTTGAAATGATGTTTGGGCCAGATAAAAAATAAATAAATAAAAAAATTCCCTCTCCCTGGACTGATTTTAAGCACTGCAGCATTTATGCAGTTGATCATTTGACATGTGTTGGTAGCAACTTGATATATAATGAAAATGAAGCTGGAGGTTCTGGTCTGTCTAAGGAGTTTAAGACAAGACTTATCAGTTGCTAACGTGATAGACTGCATGTCTGTTGCTCTTTTTCACTTTACTCCATCCTTACACAGGTCTCGTTCCCATCGGAGCTCTCGCAGACATTACAGTCGTTCCCGGTCACGCTCCCATTCTCGCCGGAGACGTTCACGCAGCCGTTCATACAGCAGTGAATACCAACGCCGCCGCAGTAGTCACAGTCACTCTCCCATGTCCAACCGTAGGCGACATGTTGGTGACCGGGTGAGACAAAGAGTCAGTTCCATACGTGCCATTTTCTTAAAAAAAAATTTGCATTATGTTTTTTGGACTGCTGTCTTCTAATCTGTAATGTTTTCTTTACCTTTAGGCAAACCCAGACCCAAACTGCTGCCTGGGAGTGTTTGGGCTGAGCCTGTACACCACAGAGAGAGACCTGAGGGAGGTCTTCTCCAAGTATGGCCCTCTGAGTGATGTCTCCATAGTGTATGACCAGCAGTCTCGGCGCTCCAGGGGTTTTGCTTTCGTCTACTTTGAGAACAGGGAAGATTCCAAAGAGGTGAATTCTCCAGTTGAATGGATTGTATGGATTTACTTAAAGTGAAAGGCTGTTTTGTTTATCCAAGAAATTCCACCTTTACTGAAATTGCAAATTGACAATTTTATGCAGGTTTTTCCAAATGGTTTGATTCAGAAGGTTAAGTTATTCGTAATTTCCTGTGTATTGATTCTAGTATGCTGCAATTTTGACACAACTGGTTTGTCAGTAGTGAAGTTGCATTATGCAGTTTATTTTAATAAAGTACAGTACAGAATCTACTGTTTCCTCCAGCTATTTTATGGCCAGCAATAAAGACACCTGGGAATGGCCTTAAGCAGAAGGAATATTGAATGCTCAGTATGGGTTATTCTTGTCTGTTTTGGTTCTAGGCTAAAGAGCGTGCAAATGGTATGGAACTAGACGGCCGCAGAATTCGAGTCGACTACTCTATTACAAAGAGGCCTCACACACCTACTCCTGGAATATATATGGGCAGACCAACATAGTGAGTCTGATTTCAGTTCTGTGATTCTGATTCCTTCCTGAAAACTCAGCTCCTGCAAAACTCTGCAGGACTGTGGCCCTCCGGGAACTGAGTTTTGCACCACTGTTCTAGATGATAAGCACTGATCGTTGTGAATATCAATTGATCTCTCTCTCATGGTAAAAAAAAATCGATGTTGAGCCCAAATAAATTTTTTTCTTCATTTGCAGTGGCGGAGGCCCGAGTGTAAGTCGTCGCCGTGATTCCTATGATCGAGGCTACGAGCGTGGATATGATCGTTATGATGACCGTGACTACTACAACAACAACAACAACAACAGGTCATACAGGTGATCCCCTACATTTCAGCTATCTGTGTGATGTGGTTGTCACCACCATTCTTCATGGTACAACACTTAGATTTCCTCTCTGCTGGCCCAGTAGCTGAGATTTGTGCTTACCCGGCTGAGATTGTCACTTGTTTCACTACTATACTGTATGTATTATTTTTTTAAATGGTTTAGTATGCTGCAGTTTGAATGTCACCTCTTTGTTATGAGCTGTAAATGCTGGTGTTTTCATTAAATCCCAGCTTTCTGTTCACAGGAGAAGATCCCCTTCTCCCTACTACAGCCGAGGAGGACCATACAGGTCACGATCACGCTCTCGCTCCTACTCTCCTCGTAAGTACTTCACAAAGCCAACCACAATAAAGTTGAATGAAAGTCCTTTGTATTGTCTACCTGGCTTTATGGTTTGAGAGTGTTTAATCTCAAAGCAGTGTAAGTGCTCTAGTGATTTGTGACGCATGTGAAAGCAAACAAATCCTTTATATTTGTCTTTACAGGTCATTACTGAAGTGAAGTTCAACTCTTTTCACCCTTCCTGAAGACTATGATGACAATGACATTGTTGATGACGTAGATGTTTATTTCTGGTGTCATGAGTTTGGATGTACTTTAAACTCAATCCCTTCGATTTCTTGCCTAAAGGTTTCATGTGTCTTTGACCGGTCTGGACGTTTCAGTAGTTGGATGAATATTTTTTGCAGTGTTTTTTTTTCCATTTCTGATCTGATGCAGAATTTGTTTATTTTATAATATGATAGTGTCCGACTCACACCTCATTGTTTTTATGCATTTTAAGCTTAGCGGTGGTCTTGCAATAAAATGCTTTATACCTCCCACCTGGTGTGAGTTTATGCTTGAATCACTCAAAACATGAAATATGTATGATTTTATACCTAAATGATTGAATTTTTAATTCTTGAGAAAAGCTACAAGCCATTGTCTTAGAGTTCAGAATCAGAAAAGGGAGGTGATTTCATTGCGGAGTTATGGACAGCATATTTATGTAATGCATACAAATATTCTCTTGAGGCATTTGCCTTAAACTGTTGAGAAATAATAGGTTTATTGAATAGGAACACTAGAACACCAGTGCCTGAAAGAGCTCTGTTCCAATTTAAGTCTAGTTACCTCAGAGAATATATTGTTAATAATAGTATCAACTGAAATACTTCTCCAGCGTGTGTAAAAAATTTAGTTTGGAGTACTCATCGATTTAGCATTAATTTGGACCCGGTGTGGGTGTCTGCATTAGCTGACCAATCTGGGATTCCCTTCCTTTACCGTACCTGGCTGTTGGGGGGATTTGAGTTGTCTTTCTGAAGATCTGGAATCAATGTCACTAACATACTGTGTTTTAAGCACAGCAAACTCAGTAACTGTTGTCAATTTGGTTCTAGATTATGCTACAGTATCAGTAAAGATAAAGCTGCAATAAGACATTTGCTATATGGCACTGCTGCATTTGGACAATTATATTGTTGCAGGGTCTGATTTGGAGATCTGATAAGTGCTGTATGAAACACTGATCGCTGATGTATAGACATACAGAAATCAGCAAAAATATACAGGGCTAACAACAATTCAAAGGTAAAAGTGCACTCCAAAGGCCATTTCCAGATTGACTTTCAACACTTTTAATGAATGAAATCTACATATTGCATATTAAGTGGTTATCTTTGGGTGTGTGTGTGTATATATATATATATATACACACACACACATAGTATAGCATGATGAAAAGATTTTGCTCAAGTAATATAATCATTTCTGATAGGTGTTTACCACAGTCTACATAAGTGGAATCAATGCATTGCTTTCATATATAACGAGCATGCTCCTCCTAAAACATAATTCCATAAGGTTTCTTCACATTCCTGTTTCTTTTCCATTGACGTGGGCGTTCCCTTTTTCCAGCTGCTATTCTCTTTGGAGTCTGTGCTTACGGTTTTACAGCCCTAATTATTAATCGTAGATGAAATTTAGAATCAAACTCGAAAAGTGTAAAGCAATATAAAACAAACGAGTTATTCTCTCAAGGGACCCAGGAAAACGCCCATCAATCCACAACACCCTAAAGATGTCAATCAAGCTGTCAATCACGACTGTAAATGAAAGTAGCATCGGAATGAATCAAAAACACGCAGGGTACATCCGTTTAAGGGCTGTAGATTACTACTGACTTGAACAGGCATTCTGTAAGTGGATTTAAATAAACTAAACCCTCCTGTGTTGCTCACGAGTCTCATCATTATGCCTTATCCAATGATTTATGCTGGCAAATTGAACACTAGAAAGTCCATAAACACCTCAAAAGTAATTTTGTGATATATAAGAGCGGTTTTATTTAGAGGCGGCGCTTGTTGCCAACAGAGTAACGTCGCAACGACACTTTTTTCAATCCCAGTAAAAGAGTTTGAGCAGGAACATAGTTGTGTATATGTAGTAGCGGGGGGTCCGGCTGCATCTGGGGGGTGACTGCTGATTTTCAGCACATTTATTTATTTTATTTTTTTTCTATTTTATTTTATCCTTGTTTTCCTTACTTCGAGCAATCCATTGCACGCGCGCACACGCCGATATATTTGGACGTTCATATTTTCGTATAGACCATGAACAAACTCTATGTGGGGAATCTGAGTCCTTCGGTGACCGTGGAGGACCTGAAGCAGCTCTTCGGCGAGAGGAAGCTTCCCGTGACCGACCAGGTCCTGCTCAAATCCGGCTATGCCTTCGTGGATTTCCCCGACCAGAACTGGGCGATTAAAGCCATCGAGACTCTGTCGGGTAAGTGCGTTTTTCACATCGCGGAAAGTCACGGGTATATGTATATAATCTGGGAGTGACACCGTAAAATACTTAGAAGAGAAAAGAAAAAGTATCGCTCGCGCATCAGCCGCGCGCTGGTGAGTTCTTCACGCGAGCGGACCAGTGCGCGAATGAACGCCCGCGAACTCAATCACACTCGCGCGCGCTTCCAATACGCGATACAAGTTGGATTTATGATATAATTATTCAAAATGCACGCTCGTTTCGACAAGACGGGGTACTAAACGCGGGCTATTTCTCAACCGTCGGCCCACAGGAATCTATCGGATGGGTCTGATGCTCGGGTGGTAGGCATAATTATTTTTCAGTTATTTTTTGTCTTGATTTTATTGAAAAGAAGCGAGCGAACTGAGCTAGGAGAAGGCGTCACATGCATGTTCCTATGGTGTCCAGGTATGTTTTTACGAGGTGTCTTGAAGGTGGGTGATGTGGGTCTGGAGGAAAGTGCTAATAAACAGATAGCTGGGGGGACGGAGGTGAGATGCCAGTTTTTGTGCTGCGCCAGGCCACTAACAGATGCTCAACACCTCTAATATTCTCTTTGCACGCTCGCGAGTATTCGTGAATGCAACAGAAACGTAACGTTACACATCCAAACCTACTTGAAGAAACAGGACAAATTTAGGCAGAAGAGTCTTATCCTTAAACCTCCCATTCTTCAAACTCTTCTCTTTGCTTGTATGTGGTTATTGGGAGTGGAAAGCATGGCTGCCCATTCTTATCGTATCGGCTCAAGCATTTCGCATAATATCATCAGGCATTTTAGGAAATGTGGTTAACATTACACCTTACATGTAGACATGATAAAACCCACTTACGTCGCCGACGTACGTTTAGCACTTGCACGTGTGATTGTATCCCACGTTTACGTTTCACGCTCGGTTGTTTGTTTTACAGAAATAGCCTAATAAAAAAGCTGAAATATATCAGCTGTGTCGATAATGCACTGTAGGATTGTAAGTGTGATCATCTGTTCTTTTTTTTTTGCTCGCAGGGAAAGTTGAATTACATGGGAAAGTGATCGAGGTCGACTACTCAGTTCCTAAAAAACTAAGGTAATAATTTTACTTTATTTATATTCTTTTGCAATGCAAATCATGAAGTCTGCTGTATTTGGAAGTTGGTTGTGAAGCTGTGATGTGTAGGGCGAAATTGAAATTTAATTTGAGATGCTTTTTGTAGGCTATATGTTCTTAAGTAATTTACTATTTTTTTGTGGCTGTTTATCTTATTGGCAGGATGAGCTCGTGATTTTTTGCATTCCATTTTACGCACTGTGACTGTCACACTTGACTCAAAATACGCTGTCGTTAAGTGATTTAACTGTAAAGCACTATCTAAATGTATGTCAGGTATAAAAAAGGGAATATTGGGTGTTTTTTTGCGTTATAGCACCGACTGCTATCATTTTTCCCCTCACAAAAAGCTTAAAGTAAACACACCGTGTTTTAGGCTATGTGCAATAGATCCAGGGTGTGAATGCAAACATGGCAATGAAGTTATAACCAACACATAACTGAAATCAGAAATGAATCCCTTTTTTCTGATGCGTGAATTGAACTAGAGAGCAAGATCATTGTGCATGACCTCATGGCGCGTGTTTAGGCCCTTCCGTGGCCCACGTGATTTCCCCTATAGGCCCTGCGTTTGTGTTCCACGGGAGGGCGGCATAGAAATGGCTAGAGAACAGCCCCACAACCTTGAGCTTTAAGGGCTTACGTATAACTACATGTAGCCTACATATACTTAAAGTTTACATCAAGTGCACGCTTGTTGCGGCGTTTTCTCGTCAGACAAGTCGTCAAACACAACGTTTAAATCGAAAAATAAGCATTGTTTTAAAGGCGTGAGTGAGTTATTTCGTAAACCACAATCATACTGGTATCTGTCTGTCGCCTCATAGGGTCGCATGTAAACTCGGGGTGTGTGTTGCATAAAGTGCGCAGTCAAGATGGCCAGTCTTTGATTTGGAAGAGTCGGCCATGCTGCTGCTAGACTCAACTTTACATGACTGAAAGCAGCATGCACGAGCAGAACGTGTGTGTGTGCGTGCGTGAAGCTCGTTCTGGAACGTTTCACGCAGTTCTAGAATGCTTCTAGAACCCGAGGCGTAATCTGAAGCAAACTGGCGCGGCTCAAGTTACAAATGAGCGATATCTGGACATATTTATGTCGAGATATAATCCTCACACATAAGGGCGCATATTCGTTTTATATGTTAGGTATGGTTTATTAGTCACCCATGCCCAGTGATAGTAGGTATTTCAGTTATTATTTACATCAGTGTTAATTTTAGTTCGTAGTATTAAGTAATGCTATTAAATAGTCTACGTTATGCACGTGACGTTATTCAGTGGTGCAGCACATACGCTTGTTGTTGCTGTTGTGACTATTTGTATTAACTTGGATACAGTGTAATAATGAGATGTGTGATATCAATATTTCACTGAAAAATCGAAAAATGCAGTTAAATGTGTGCTTATTAGATGTTGTTTTAATATACATATCATTTTTCATATTTTGGTTAAATACCTTATGATAGCCTACTTGTTAAACGTAAATTACGACCGAGTTTTCGTGTCAGTGGAATTTTTCACCGTGTTAGGCCTAAAGAAAAGGGCATTTTGGAGTATGAGGCAATATTTTACATAAACAATATTTTACATAAACATTATTATTAAATTTTTTTAATTAGATTATTCCTACCCTGACTTGTTTACAGAATTGCCTTTTTTCTGGAAGATTTTCCAAAAAAGATATAGGCCTAAATTCAGTTTTTGTTTACTAAAGTGTTCTCTCAGAAGAGACTAAAATGAGTCAAAAATCAAACTCTAAATTAGCCTAAATAAATTAATATTTTATTTGGATTTATTTATTATGGTATAATGCGTTTGCTGAACAGACTTTACAATTTACAGAAATAATTAAAAGAAAACATGCTTTTTACAGGGTTGAATTCTTTGTAAAATATTTTAAGTAGTTAAATTATGTCTGTTTTTTATATTACATGTATGTGCAATTTAATATAGCATGTACAGCAATGTTACAATATTATCATAGCATATGGTGAAATAGATATAGACAAATTACATTTTAAGTGAGTATTGTTTTTGCCATAATGCCATATTGATCTAGTTACTAACTATTGTTTGATTGTATGTGATCCACTGTTTTCAGTGGCCCATTGCTTTTTTATTTTTTCACGAATCAAGCTGTTAAACAAATCAGACCAGGATCTTTTTACCTGAATGTTGAGTCAGCTGTCTTAAAAGCAGTTCTAAACATTATATATCATTTTAATAATTCAATCTAACAAAATAGATTTGTGAGAATTATCAGTTTATTTTCTCAGTTTGTTGGTCTAACTTGAATAATCAGAATGAGAATTTGTAAGAGAATTATTTAAAATGATGTTTTTGTGAATTGGTTTTGGATATCTATTTAGATCAGAAATGTTCCAGTATTTCTTTTATGTGTATTTTGTGAAAGATCTATTGCAGTGGTTTTATTGGTTTACAAAATCTTTTGGAATAGCAGCTGTGCTTTCCATTGATGTATGTTACTTTTGGATTGTTCAATTTGTGGCTTGCAATAAGCAGTGCTTTGCTGATCAGCCGGTGCTCCTTTCAGGATTCTCCCTGTTTTCCTGTGATGTTTTATTTTGGAGTGGAGTCCTGTGTATTTGCAGTAAGGGAGTAGAAGCATGAGAAGATATAGGAAAGAGCAGAGCTGCATATATGCATCAGATAACATTTAATGTTGTAAAAAGTTCAAATGTTCCTCCAGGGCCACTAAAATATTGTGTCATTTGAATCTGTTTTAAATGACACATTTTACAGTGCATTGATAATGTTTTAAAATGATCTGAAATGTGTCCAAAATATTTAAATTCACACCAATGTGCTCACAGTTTAAATATGAATTAATAGCTTGTTTTATGGCTGTGCAATTAGATAGATAACAGTAATTAACCAGAGATCTTTCATTCATGCCCTTGTTATTGAAGTGTCTGTTTTTGTGAATTTATTAAACAATCTGGTTTCTCAGGGAAGGTTTAGACATATTTCCTATTTTCATTTGTCATATCTTGATGCTGTGCTTGTGTTGAGGCAAGTCTGATATTTTAATTATCTAGTTTGTTAAGGAATGATTCATTTTTTTTATTGATCTGATAAAAGGGTTGCTATTTAGCCAAATGAGTTTAAATCTTGCAGTACAAACATTCATATTTAAATTCTAGTGTATTATTTAACAGACACAAATTGATTACAGAAAATATGGTTAAATAAAAAATAACAATGCATTTTATTTTGTTGTTAATGATTTTTAAATTGAGTGAAATTGTTACTTTATTAAACTGATGCTCTGTAAGTTTTCCATGATTATAGTTCTTACAATCAAATCATTTATCATGATTTTATTGGCTTGAAAGGCAGTTTAAATTAAAACTTGTTACCCCCTATTCTTTAATTCCCAATAACCTTGCTTATCTGTTTTCAGTTGAAATATTTAGTTTTCTCACATTTACCTCAGAATGTTTGTAAAAGGATAGACTGTAGATTTTATGGCTATATCTGGATGGCTAAAAATGATCCACCCAGTTCAAATGATTTTTCTCCATTTGCTCATGAGCTGAAGAGATTGAGAGGATGAAGGCAAAGAACAGACCTGTAAAGTCAGGGATGAGGTTGATTCAGTAATACCCTATGGTGGCTATGGTATGGTGACAGGAAGTACATGAAAGGTGTGGGACTATAATCTCAAACTGTACTCTGATTCTTTTCCAGTACGTACACTTAATCTTCAGATTAATCTTGGTCTGTCTGTATGTTTCACTGCGATGAGGAAAAAGGCTTTAGTCTGATGGAGTTAGTATGAAATGGACACGATTGAAAGAAATGTATATCATTTCCTGTTGTGAATTTGAACGAATTAAGATTTAAAGTCTATTTTACTAAATGCACATTATTGATCTTATTGTGAACGATACATTTAAAAAAAAGATTTGACCTTGTAATGTTTAATAAAAGTATCATAATAACTCAATCTTCTGGTGAAATGACAGACTTTTCTCTGCTGATGTAAGCTGGAAAAGTGGGTTATTATGAAGTTGGACTCTCAATAGAGAACTAGTCAAAAAGCCCAGGGGCATTAGGGTCTCAGGGATGAGGTTGATTCAGTAATACCCTTTCCCCCCTGCAGCTTCACGTATTGTCACTTTACATTGCAAACAAATGACCTGTAATAATAATACATCATGGAGTATTTGTGCAAAATCATCATTGAAACGACTCATGCCTGCTTGATTATTTCTTTTCTAAGAATAGTATCAACGAATGTTATACTAAAAATCATATTCTTTTCAGTTTTGAATGAATACTTTAGGTACTTTTAGGTTTAAGGCATCAGTCCTTTGTTTTCACAAACGCATCGGTAATAATGTTTAAACTCTCTGTGAATTCATTGCCTCGTCTTCTTTCACACGTTCAAAATGTGTCTGTAAGAACGTGCTCAAATAGAATATCAAATGATTTGTTCTCTGTGAACGCAGTATTTGAGTTTCAATTTGCAGAGGTTTACAACAGGCACTTCAAAATCCCCATATTGGTTTGTCAGTACATGCTTACCTTACGAAAGCAACCGAGAAGTATTAATTTTGTTACTCTAAATCTTGTAAGCCTAAAAAAGATATTATAGAAAAACAGGTTTCCCTATATGTGATGTGTTGCTCCTTTCATGGAGCTCAGCGAATCTTTTTTACCATTCATTGTTTGTTATTGAACTGTTACTGTACTTTGTTGTCTTCTAAGCCCTCTGTAACCTTGCCTCCCTTGAGATTAAAATACTGTAACGCACATTTCCTCCTTTGTTAATCCCTTTATCGTTATAAAGGGGGCAGAGGAAAGAAAGGGATTTTATCATAAAGAATGTGAGAAAGATTGTCATAAGCTTTCATGCTGTGATCTCCTCTGAAGCAGCTTTGGCTGCTCTCTTCACTCACTCTTATCAAGTGTTTGTTTGTAGACTAGCGGGCTAATGATAATGTTTCTCATTTGTTAAGTATTATTAAAGAGAGGGCCTGCTTTGAGTTTGTGCCATTGTTGAACCTGTAAACAGGTGTAATGTTTTATTTTGTTCAGTGGAGTGGCAAAGGACTGAAAGTTGATGTTTTTTTCAATTTTGTTCAGTGGAGTGGATCCTATCCTTCGAGTGGCAAAGGGTTGAAAGTTAATGTTTTTTTTTAGCTCATTTGCTTGCTGGCTTATTTGTTGTCATTTGTGTGTTTACTTTAGCAGATTATTGTGTGTAATTGTCCCTATGGTGACAGGAAGTACATGAAAGGTGTGGGACTATAATCTCAAACTGTACTCTGATTCTTTTCCAGTACGTACACTTAATCTTCAGATTAATCTTGGTCTGTCTGTATGTTTCACTGCGATGAGGAAAAAGGCTTTAGTCTGATGGAGTTAGTATGAAATGGACACGATTGAAAGAAATGTATATCATTTCCTGTTGTGAATTTGAACGAATTAAGATTTAAAGTCTATTTTACTAAATGCACATTATTGATCTTATTGTGAACGATACATTTAAAAAAAAGATTTGACCTTGTAATGTTTAATAAAAGTATCATAATAACTCAATCTTCTGGTGAAATGACAGACTTTTCTCTGCTGATGTATGCTAAACTTCTCCTATCATTTAGTCCTTTTAAACTCTGACTCTTTCTTACAATCAACTGGAAGCTTGCTTTCAGATCTGCCTCCATTCAGTCAACAACTGAAGGATAGAACCAAGTCCCTGCCTGACATTTTCTTTTTCTTTTTCGATAATGTTTCACTCAGATGTACATCACAATGAAACAAGATCTGTCCATTATATCTGCTTCTTTATCCTGTATTCACACTCAAAAACCAAACGGAAATTCCAACACAAATAGTGGTTAGATCATGTTTCCCTATCTTTTCAGATAATGTATCAATTACCAGTACAAATATAAACTGATCATAAGGTTGTTCGTTGTTGTCAAGCATACGTACTAATACTGTTTCTGTTACATTATTTACAAAAATCTTAGAACTAGTACTAAATTCGGATGTCTCGTTTTATATCCACAAATATTTCTCCATTAGATGCACATCAACTGTATCCTTGGCTTGAGGGAAGCCTACCTTTGCAGAAGAGGACTGTGGGATATCTCAGCTGAGCAGGGTGCTGCTGAGCGGCCGCAGCGTGAGCGTTCATACATGGCGCAGTGGCACTGCTTTGAGGTTTGTCATGCTCTTGGGTGGCATGGCAGGCGGGGGAAACGGCCAGCTGAGATCCCAGCAGGTGCCACGTCTTGCACTCTGGCCCTGATGGGCTCAATCTGACTGAACTGTGTGTGAGTGTGTGTGTGTTGGAGCAGTTGTTCGCCCCCAGTGTCAGGGTTGGTCAGTACCACCTGTCCAATACAACCTCTTCTTCTAATCTAACCATTGTGCTACTACGAAGCTTCATTTGTTGTCCTCTGATGATGCCAGTCTGCTGAACTCGATGACATTTATCTTGTCCTTCTGTGCAACTGTCACAAGAAATATGTGTAATATAGAAGCAGCTGTAAATATTTCATTGCAGCTGCATCAAGGGCACGCTGCCTCGTCTTACAGCATTCAGAACAGAAGAGTGTGCGCCAAACCCTTAAAGGGAGCTAAAAAACGGATAAAATATGATCAGTTTTCCAACTATTCTGGCAGAACTGAGTCTATACCCAACAGTGAGAATAATCCTATGGTTACTATGGCAACCAAATAGGAGTATTTCTTTCTTTTTTCTTGTGAGGTTAAAGATGGATGAAACAGATTCTGCATTATACATTGCATTTTGTAAAAGTGCATGTTTTGTTTTTTTGGGCCCAAAGGATATTTTATTGTTTAGAGGTTGTTCAGTTATGTTTTATCTAAATATCAACTTTGTCTCAGAAGGTTCTGCTTAAACTCCCCAGGAGGAATCAAAACTGTTGACAAATCATAAGAGTGTAGAATTTCAATGCAAAGTCATGGGTTTGATTCCCAGGCATGAACCGATAAAATGTGTGCCTTGAATGCAATGTAAGTTGCTTTGGATAAAAACACCAAATGTTAAATGGGACTCATTTTTGTCCATATGTTAATATGTCTTCTGTAATGAGCATGTTTTTTTTTATTTCTGAATTAAATTCATTTAGATATTTTTGTTTTGTGGCATAAACTCAACAAAAGTTAGGGTGATGCAACTCTCTGGATATAATAATGGAAAAAAGAAAGCCTCATTAAATGAACAAAATTCTTGAAAAGAAAACATTATGAAGTAGTTTGGCAAAATCTTTTATTATTTATCAGAAAAAAAATATTTTAACCTAACTGCTTCACTGCAACAGTTGCCCACCAAATCGAAGTCATGTGTTAAATATAAATAAAAAGATGTGCAACTTCACATGTCATGTATTAAAGGCATTCAATGGAAACAGTTTACTTTATGGTCCCACCACATGACAATTTTAGAGTCATTACATTGAAATTTGTTGAACACAGTTTGTGACATTATTGAGATCTTTTTTAAAAGACTTGCTTGAAATTACCAGGATCTTTTTCTCAGAAGAAAAGCGAAATAGAATGTGTAATAAGTCTACAATTACACATAATGTCTCCATTTGCTCTCCGTTAAATCTCATTGCTCTCTAGGAGAAACAGTTGTATGATTACATGGATGTTATTTATTTATTTATTTTTATTTATTGTTTATTTGAATAGGGACAGATACAAAAAAACATAGATTATTACATAAAGAACAATCCGATGCCTGTATCACAGTGTTTATAGCCAAGGCTAATTCGCAACACCTGTCCCTAGAAGGGCTTTTAACAGTTTATACAATGACAGTGAATACAATAAAATGTCCAGAAACCAGTTAGCACCAATAAAAATGAGTAAATAAACACATTCACTCGAACTCACGCAGATGCACACCTCACACATACACACGAATATACATTTCATATGGCATGATCACACTGCTGCTGCTGTATGAACCAGGCTTTTGTTAGTTTTTTAATGGTGGACAGTTTAGTTAAAATCTTTATATTTGTAGGAAGCCAGTTCCACAGATTGGCCCCTTTCACTGAAAAAACATTTTTGGGCAAAAGAAGTTTTAAAAAATGGAACTTTACAGTCTCCACGAGTAGCAGCTCTTGTTGATCTGGAGGGTTATAGCCTGTTCACAAATTTACAAAGTGGCTCAGGTGCAAGTCCAGTTAAACATTTAAAAAATAACTTAATGTGTCTGAGATTAACAAAATTGATAAAATTTAAGATTTTATGTTTACTTAAAATATAACAGTGATGAAATCGAATGGGCTTTTCGTCTAAAATTTTTAGGGCCCGGTTATAAAGCCTCTCAATAGGCTTCAGGGTAGTTTGGCTGGTCTGGGACCAAACAGTGGTGCAGTACGACAGGTGGGACAGGATCATAGTGTTCAGAAATACATGTGCACATTCAAATGTAAGACAGCTCCTAATCATTCTGAAACAGTTCATACTGGCCTTCATTTTTCTTGAAATGTTTTTTATATGACTTTTAAAGTTTAGCTGAGAATCTAAAATCACTCCTAAATATTTTTCTTGCTCTACCTGATCGATTAGTTCGCCATTCATTTGAATGTTAAGGTCATTTATTGTCCGAGCTCTTATCGAAAAACACATAAGTTTACTCATTTGTCATTTTTCTTGCCAGTGTAATGCTGTTTTAAATTGTAGTATTCAGAAAGATTGTGGATTTTGTATTGTCACTTGTTAAATTTCATGATGCATTTTATCCTTTTAAAACTTGCTAATAATGAAATTGTCACTGCCCATCCCTCATGATCCATCACTATTTGGCATTTAAAAAGGACAGTGTGTCTGGTGTTTGTGGGATCTGCCCCCTACGTAACTGTGAAACTTTGTCAGTGAGAGTTTTATTCATGAATCCCACTCATGCATCAGCCATTTACATTTTGTCTCTCCATATGTATGATTGAGAGGGCATCAACAACACGCCCTCAGAAACCTCTGAGCCAATCGGCACCCACCAGCTCCCTGTGCACAACTGACTATTGTTTTGCTCAGTTTGATTAGTTATGAATGAAGAGACAACCCTTCCTGTGTGGACTAGAGTGATGGAGGGATCACAGCCATCCACAGGCCTTGAGACATTACTAATGAGTTTTGATGGAATTTGAATGATTAATTCAGCGTGTCTGTGAAATGGGTGCTTTATTTGATGGACCTTTGATGGTCCTGGAATTTTTTTTTTATACATAATGTATATACGCTGCTGTTAGAGAAACATTTTTTGGATATATCTACCAAAGAGGGTTTGTTATACTTTGAGAAATCTGTTTGCGTGTCCATTCAGAGGCAGTTATTTTACATTATAAAGGTACCCCTTATAATGTAAAAGTAATATGCTACCGTGCTATATGCTCTTGTGAAACATTTACAGTTTTATTTTTGTTTTGTTTTTAGAAAACAATATTGTTATCTATTTTAATATATTTTAAAATGTAATAATTTATTCCTGTGATGGCAAAGCTGAATTTTCAGCATCATTACTCCAGTCTTCAGTGTCACATGGTCCTTCAGAATTCATTCTAATATGCTAATTTGATGCTTACGAAACATTTCTAATTATGAAATTAGAAACAAACATTTCTAATTTGTGCTTTTTTCGGGATTATTTGATGATTATTGTCTATTTGATATAATAAAGATTTCTATCTGAAATAAAATCTTTTGTAACGTAAATGTCTTTACTGTCACTCTTGATCAATGTAATGTGCCCTTGCTGAACGATTAAACCCAAATATACTAATTATAACAAACTTTATTGATTAAAAGTTGTTAAAATGAAAAACATTTTGCATTGTATAAAGAAAGGCTCTTCTGTCACAGCAGGTAGATATTATAAATATGCCGTAATGAAGCAGAAGTCTGCTCCTTGCATGTCATTGTTAGGAATATGGCAACAGAAAGCGTTATCAAATGTTAGGCATCATCATACAACCTCACACTTGGTACTAGTCAATTGATGTCAACATTTTGTTCCCTACAAAATGAAAAGTGATATTTAATCAAACTGCTGTTGATGTAAAAATTCATTGAGTCATATTGGGAGAATCCTTAGCTGTTGTCTACAGGGCTCTGAGAGTCGCTGACAGAGGGCAGTGTTTCAGAGGTGACAAAGTCTACCTGCTACAGTATGTGCTTAAAGGAATTAGTAAGCCAAGAAGCTCAGTCAAGTGTACAGAAGGCCTCTATGCCCTGTGGTCTACTCATAGATAGTCTGTTGTGGATGCAGTTTGACAACGGACGGAATAATGTCAGCCACGTCTTTCAGTTACAGCATTTTTGGACAATGCGTCTTTGTCACCCTCTTACTGAGGGAAACGCCTCTGCCTCAGCCTTCATTGTGGGAATCGGTGAATGAGTACATTGAATAAAACTCTCCCTGATAAATATTTAGCCTGTTTGACACAGACTCTGCTGGCCAGGCACAGAGAAAGAACCCCTTGAAATCATCATGCTAGCGAGAGGCAGTTTGCGATCATTGGTAGATTTAAACAGGCTCATCATATATCTTCTTTAAACATCATCAACTACCTTTCACTGACCCTACCGTGAGACCCTAAAGAATCCGTTAGATTTCCCCCCCCCAAATCCTGTTTTAATAGTTTAATTAAATATTAATAATTGAAAAAAGCCTATCAAATAAACGTGTTAACAATAATAGTGCCCTGTAAAATGTTTTGTTATTATTTATCATTATTTTTCAGAAATTCTGTGCATGTATGCATTCACCAACCATATTGCGTTTTGGTTACGTGTACAGCCCTACTTTTGAGTTATTCATCCAAATTTTTGTCAAATTCTGTGACATTTCATGATATACAGTAAATTCCATTTTAATGACTGGATTGGATTCAGCGATTCCATCTGTGTTTACCACATCGCAGAAATCATAGGGCCCTAATATACCTGTTATTAGGGGTTGATGTGCTGCCTTTGAACAGAACAAACCCAGTGTGTTTAAGGTAAAGAGCTTGTGTCTTTTTCAAATATGCTAGATGTCACTCTCCATCTCTAGTACTTTGAGAAGGGACAGGAGGACATATGCTGGTGGTATATCGAACCATGGTAAAGACATTGGGTTAGGGTTATATATATATAACATTTGTAGGTAGCTATATTTGTGCGGCTGTGGGCAGAACTGCTTTATTTACATTTGGAAACATGTAATGCAACAGTTAGGAGGGACGTGTCCCAAACAAGTCAAAATGAGGAATAACTTGTTACTAAGAGGTGTTTGCAACAGCAGGAAACGATTTTAGTTTATGATGAGCAACATCACAAACTTGTTTCGTTAATATAGAATTTTTGTGGTGTGTTGACAGGTGCATATGTTGGATATTTTTCAACAGCTTCAAATGTGACTCATCCAAACTGAATTTTGATTAATAATTACCCGTTTAATGTTTGCTTTAGTATTTTGAGTCTTGTTTTTAACCCATGTTAGGTACACTACCATTCAAAAGCTTGGGGTCAGTAAGGTTTTAATACTTACAAAGATGCATTAAATTGATCAAAAGTAACAGTAAAGACATTTTTTAATGTTACAGAAATATTTCTATTTCAAATAAATGGTGTTCTTTTGAACTTTCTAAATATGAAAGAATCCTGATTTTTTTTAATCATGGTTTAATCAAAAATATGAAGCAGCACAACTGTTTTCAACATCGATAATAATTAATATTTAAATTAATAACACCAATAGGTGTTGGATCTAAAACCTTCAGATGACAGACAGCTCATTTCTCTGTCAATGTAAGATACCAAAACCACAAGTGAAACCCCACAAAACATGGTAGACACTTATTTATGCAGTACAGAGGGTCTTTCTCGGTGTATGACGTGACAGACAACTAGTTGTTCTGCATTTTCTGAGAATACGGTTGTGACTTGTGAGTCCTGAAAATTTTCGTGTGTAAGGTCGGCTATAGAATGCAGTTGTCGCTCCCATAAATAACTGAACGGTGTGTGAACGTAACCGTATTGAGGACTCAAATACAGGACTGAAAATGTTGCTGCTGTGTGAACGTGGCCTTATTTGATGACAGTCCCTCAATCTTGTGACTTCATCCTTAAGCCATTAAGCTTTTTAGATGAACATTACAAGGAACCAAAATGTTAGCCACAAACCTTGACAAAGAATTCCTCTCAAATTCCCCTGACTTGTGACTCATCTGGCAAGTTCATTAAAGTGATTCATTCAGAATATATTGGGTCACACTGTTGACTCAGTCCCCTGAGGTTTATTTGACCCATCTGTGCCTTCGTTAAAGTCTCTCTTTTGATGGTGCAAACGGTGTTAACTGTCTCAGCGATATTGTTCACAAACAAGACATGTTGGATACAAAATTACTTCAGTTGGTACTGAGTATCAGTGCTTTGAATACGACCACGGTGAGTGGTTTGTGTCTTTCAATGGGGTTCACACAGTATTTTTAATGTTTATCTCACGATGAGATTTGACACCTGAAAGCTTTCCGGAGATGTTCACGGGTCTTTAATCTGAAGTCCAAGTCAAGCTTGATGACTTGGAACTGGAGTACGAGTTAAGTCTAAAGTCTCTTAGGCTCTTTTGTCATGAGTTAATTTACTTCGTACTTAATAAACTTCCAGGAGCACAGAAACTTTTAGCTTCGCTACTGAATCGCTACATTATATTTCTCAGGAAGAGGGGGGTAACATACCTGGTTTTGAAGTAAATAAACTCACAACTTCATTGTTAGTAGAAAGAGGATGCAGATAATTCATTAATTTAAATAAATGCTATAAATCATTAATTCAAATAAATGTAACTGTAACGGAGTTAAAGGATCAGGGACATTTCAACATTTTACACATTTTAATCAATCAATAAATAAACACAAAACGAAAGTAAAAGCGGCAGCCCCTCACGGACGACTGCCACACACATAAACAAAACCTAACGTTAAAGAGTCCAGGCCTGGTCCTTCACTGACGTTGCTCCTTTTGTGAGAAACTCATGACCGGTGCGTCGCGCAGTTTTCATTATCATTATCATTATCAATCACGCCACCGGCCTCGCCCCGTTGACACGGCCCTCGGCCTTGTCCTGCTTGCCACAGTAAACCTGACTACGCTACTTCATCACTGTGGCTGATTTAAAGCAAGCAGAATGCTAGATCCAACGAATCTCAACCAACGACATGAACGAAATTGAACTTTTTCAATGCTGGCAAATGACCATGGTAAAAGCGGGATGATCCACGGCTAGCTGTGCTTCGTGTCGGGTGGTTCTTTGCCTCCATGTCAAGCATTAGAACTGTTAATGTTTAATATATTTCAAATAATAAAAAAAACTAGACTAGCTATAAAACTAAAATTACTAAAGTTTTATTTTAACAAAAGCTTTTAGCTCGAATTAGATGCTAATACATCAGTGAATCTAACAAAAGCTTGAATTTTGTTAAATTCTGGAATATACGAGGTGAAAATGAAAGTAAAACTCAAAAGCGTAGTAGGCTAAAGGGTCAGTTGCTGTTCATAAATAAATGTAGGCAGGCATATGTTCATGTCAGCCGCGGCTCATCTGCAAGGGCATGTGGGGCAGAGCCCAATTTTCCAATGTAAAACTGGTGAAAAATGGAACTGTAGTGCAATCTAATTAAGAGCCATTGGGGCAGTTTACCTCACCTAAACCTTGCTCCAAACCAAGACGATATCAATCCGCTTCATCTGTGTATATTGTATATATAACACTGTGTATATATAACACTGTGTATATATAGTCTGCATCAGGTCAGTAACTAGTTGGCATGTCTGTTCTTCCTATAAATAGCCTAGTGAATAGCCTTTATATAGTTCTGTTGTGTTTGATTTATGTTTGTTCTGAGATTAGAACTCACAACTTGTACATTCTAAAACAAAATTCTGAGGCAATACAGATGGGTGTGTCGTGTGTACGCCTGCCAATCAACATTAGAGCGCCTCCCTCAGGCTGAATAATGCAAGGACGTTAATCCTCAGCCCAAAGTGTGTCTGCATGTGATCAGCGATTAGAATTTAAAGCTTACAAAATGTTTATCATAAACTAGCGCTAAGACCCAGAATCTGTACAACCTACATTTATGGCCAGAAGCCGCATCTGGTTAGTGTGCTGGTAGTTCTGGCATCATAACTCTGTTTCAGTCTGAGCTTATATTCCATAGGCTGGGTAGAGCTTTGAATTGTAAACATTGGAGTGTGTGTACGTTGTAGAACTAGGTATGTTCTGTAACTGCTCATAACAATCCAGGACACAGTACTTTCCCTCCTTTTGCAGGCTGTAGAACTGTTATATGGTATTCAGAGAGATTTCATTTTAGAATTCGGAGGCCTGTAGCACTCTGTGCACAGGTGGATTGTGATGGACGCCACTTTATGGAGTGGAGAAACTAGTCTCTGTGTGCCAGAGCAGGCTCAGAAAAACCACAAGCCTGCCAAGGGCAGTTCATGCTATCATCAGCCCGTTGACTGAGCCAACTGGGTTTCAGATGAGAATACAGTCTCTCTCACACATCCCTGTTTGTCAACACTAACATTTTAAAATGTCCTCTACAACTTTCTTGTTGTCTTATTAAAATACTGTTGATGTTTTGCTGTTGGCCTTTTGACTAGAGCTGCACAATTGATCGTGTAAATAATCAAGGTTACTATTGTGAAATATGTTGACTACAGTATTGCATATAGGTCTACTCCCATTGCATCAACATTCACTGTTGGCAGTGTGTTTTTTGTCAGCGGTTGAGCTTTGTAAACAATCACAGACATGTCTGTTGTTTGCACTTAATTTGATGCAAATTCTATTAATCAAAACAATGATAATTACTGGGAAAATAATCAACATTAAGGATTTTTGCCATTATACATCATTTTCTGTAGACCTGTAGTATCAAATAAAAGGATTCTCTAAGTCAATATTTGATTTTGTAATGAAATACAGCTGTATAAATGATTGTGGTGGAAATTAGTATAGCATAAATGAATGTTATGGTGTATATAATTCATTAAATGTCTGCAAAGCTGCATAAGATTAATTTTCGTTTCTCTCTCCATCACGGTGATGCATGATTCTGAGTTTTATTTACACTCCTATCAAACCCAATGGAAAATACATCTTCCTGAAGAACAATACATGCTTGTTGTAAGCAATAAGAGCCTGAGGCACTGGCTTATTCATTACATTAGGTAACTCGTTACATGAAGTCACATTTAATGTAAAGTGATTTAGGATTTTCCACAGGCCCGTTTGATTCAAGGCTGCTTCCTTTAGCTGGATGAGTACTGAAGAGACATAAAAACATATAGGCTAAACTAGGGCTGTCAATTTACCGTGTTTAGTGAACATTTTATATAAAACAACATACAAATATTGAAACTTGAAGTACCAACTTTGTTTTTGTGAATCTGCAGTTAGTTTTAGCTGTTTTGCCAGCTGGTCTCCCAGCCTACCCAAAACCATTTTAAAACCGGCCAACAGACAGGTATGACAAGCTAAGACCAGAAAATAAGATTAGGCTAGCTTAAGCAGTTTTTCTTCACCAGTGATCAATTTATTGACTTCTAAACTCACTTTTCATAACGTCTATGCATTGATTTTTTTTTCTGCAACAATATCTGACTTTTAAATGTTTGATTTCTCTTTCATATTTTGGATGTAATTAAAGCACATTGTAACGCTTGCTATAAGGTGCTATAGAAATAAAAATTACTTAGGATGTTCATTTGGGGTTAATTTTATTAATTTTGACTTGAATAGTAAGTCCTTTTTAATACTTTTAGAGCTGTAATGTAGAATGAAAAATAATAAACGCGTGCTCTAACCAAAGCTTTGGGAATGACTCTATTAGCAGTTTTAGAGATGCAGTGAGGATGCCTCATGTAAACACTCCTTCCTGTCTCTTGCTGTCTCAGCCATTAATATCCTGGAGCAAAGTGGACAAGCTCCTTACCAGAAGTACTCTGTGTTTCTCTAATGGGGCTGCTATTTAGAGCTTGCATTTCTCAAAGAGTAAAACAAGCAGCTCACTGTCACCCATGGGAGATGAAAGCACAAAATAACTGATACATACTTGCAGATTCGTGTTGGCGAGGTTTTTGTGTGTGTGTGTGTGGCTGACCCATAAAATGGAGCAGGACTGGAAACAGCTGGCAGACTGTACCTTTATTTACCAAACAACAACTCTGCACCATGCTTTGAAAGCAAACTCCCAGCATGCTGATTACTTAATGCATCAGTAGACTAACAATGCCCTCCTCCAAATCCTGTGATCTCTTCAGCTGAACATTTAAGCAAACAGTGAACTCAATGTACCTGCAGGGTACAGTGTTCTGTTATGTAGCATGGTGTGCAGTAGTCATTTCTCTCTTGCTTGCCTGGCTCAATTTATACTTTAAGCATCCTAGTATTTTTCACACAAAAAAGAAGTTGTTACAAACATTACTAAACAGTAGCGAGTTTGTGTGCAATGGGAATCATATTTTCTTAAATGAACACCAGATAACACTAAGTTTACATACTGTACACAGTACATATGACATCAATATATGACAGTGGCAAACTGGATATTCCAAAGCTGTGACTTTCTTTCCTTTGTGGAACACAAAAGAACATATTTTGAGAAATGTCAAAGGTTGTTTTTGTCTATACAATTGAAGTAAAGGGTAACCACGACTGTTTGGCATCTTGTGTACAATTCTTAATATGGATTCTTTATTCGTTGACTTGCATTATGTTGTGGCAGATCAAGGGATGGGAATCATGAGGAGTTAAGTAGTTCTAGTTGCATAACGTTTTCTTGTAGTGATTCTTTTATATTTTTCTGATCAGTGACTTTTTAGGAAACCATTCTTTAAATGATTCTTTACTTCTTACTGAACAACAAGAATTAAATGGAATTCTAATTACCGTAATTTAGATTAAATATACATGAAATCTTCTGTAAAATAATATGCTTCAGTTCAGTGATTCCCTCAGTTCTCCTGTCACTGTTTTGCCTCATTGGATGAGAGTGTAGTGCTCTCTGATAGGCTGTGCCAGTCAGGGGGCGGGGCTTGCTCAGAGAGTGCTGCTGTGTGATCTCTGTGTGTGTGCGCGTGTTAGTGAGCTGCAGTGCAGCTGCTCAAGTGATAGTTGCGCCTGTAGCAGTGAGCACTGCATTGTAAATTGTAGGATACACAACTTAAAGGGTTAGTTCACCCAAAAATGAAAATTAAGTCATTAATTACTCACCCCCATGCTGTACCAACCCCGTAAGGCCTTCGTTCGTCTTCGGAACACAAATGAAGATATTTATGATTAAATCTGAGAGGTTGATCACTCCTCCATAGGCTCCCTAAGGTAATGACACCGGAAGGCCCAGAAAGTCATTAAAGAAAATGTTTAAATATTCCATGTCACAACAGTGGCTCAACTATAAGTTTATCAAGCGACGAGAATACTTTTTGTGCGAAAAAACAAACAAAAATAACGACTTTATTCGACTATTCCTTTTCTTCCTTGTAGGCCTGAAACGAGACTTCAAGAGATTTCCACGACGCGCACGCGCGAGAACTTAACTGAAGTAGTTGAAGGAGATCGCAATTCTCGCGCATGCGTCGTGGAAATCTCTTGAAGTCTCGTTTCAGGCCTACAAGGAAGAAAATGGCGCGAGTGCAACTGGCTTTTAAAGGGAATGGGAGATGAGCACGTTACACCCAAAACACACCCATTACTCATTAAGAGAATAGGGACAACCCTTTTAGACCATGCACTGGACGACCATTTCCCCCGTTGTTAAACTAGCAAAAGTGGATTCGGACAAGCCCTAAGTGCACTTGCGCCGTGCGCTTTCAGACCATGCGATTAGATCGTTAAAATAGGGCCCTATATGTTTGTATCTGCTGTTTTTTTCTTCAGTTGTATTAGCTAGCTGCAAAGAGCATTATTAGACGCATAAGATTGTTATTGTAGTGAATATACTGCTCACAGAGATCTGTCTCGCTTCTCTGTGGTTGTGTGTAGATGCATTTTATGGGAGATATGTTATATGTATTAATATGAATAATTTCTGCAAACCTATTGGGTAAACAGATACATGTATACTGTAAAGATAGGCCTACAGTGTCAGTGTCCTCTGTTACTTCTGCTACTTGCTACATATTATATTAATTTATTTCATTGTTGAGCGTCAGTTTTGCCTGCAGGGAGGACTATAAATGGGGGAGATCTACAATCTATAATAGGGGTGTGCAAAAAAATCGATTCACATTTGAATCGCGATTCAATCTTTACCGATTCAGAATCGATTCATAGAATTCCAAAAATCGATTCTTTTTTTGTTTTTAATGGCGTGCACGGGCGGAGTCGGAGTGGCAATCGGGTAAGTCGGGACTCGGGACTTTTCCCGGTGGTCCGGTAGTGTTTCGAGGCCGCGAGGGCCGGTCTGATAATAGTTAAATGATCGCTGGTCAAACTGTGCAGCCTCTCTGCTCAACCCGTAAATAAATGCATCGATCCGCAGATTATGTTTTAGTTCTTAAATGGTCTGTAGATCTTTTGCCAAGCGTGTCAGAGGTTACGGGTTCTAAACCGCACTCGTATAGTTTTTCTCTCTCTCTCATTAAAACCGAATATGTTCATCAGTGGTTACAGTAGATAAGCAGGGACACGTTTGTATGTGCATTTTATTTTGTGAGTTCACCGGAGTCTCCACAACGGCGATAGATTGACGCGCGCGTCCGAGTGGAGACTGCGCGAGCCACAGAGAACACTATCCACGACACTGTCCGACAGCGAGCGGACACGAGCGCTCAGCTTGATTTCAAAAACAACAGATCTCTTATTTAATAGCGAACTAAATGAATGCTCTGCTAGTTAACTGGAGATACCCGCAAATTACGCCTATAAACGACTTCACTGGATCTAAACAAATCACTCTAACCATCTATGTTACCAGTAGCGGTGGCTTTTTAAATATATTTAAAATAATTTTGCAAGGGTTCTATGACATTAGTATATTTTTAGGAATTTTAAGAAGTGAGTCGAGTTCACATTTCAACAGTCAACCTGGTAGCTGAAGTACTCCTTAAACCACATTTAGCATAATTGTTTGTTTGATCTGACTACAGCACTTTAAAGCTAAATGTAAAAGCTTTTTATTTAAGTTTTATTTTAAACTTGAATTATATGTATTTGAAAGCTGGCCAAAGCTTGGCACTTTGCACTTTTTAGTTGCAGCAAAAGTTTTTATATAAAGTAATATCAAATACATTTAATTTTTTGTGTTTCTTTTCTTTTAAACTGTGTCTACTGCAATCAATCACATAGGAAAAAGTTAACTACATTTATATACTGCGAATCGTTTTTTGAATTGAGAATCGTTTTTGAATCGAAAATTGATTTTGAATCGAATCTTGAGCCTAAAAATCGGTATCGAATCGAATCGTGACATTTTCTGAATCGTGCACCCCTAATCTATAATCTACAAATATACAAACATTATACAAAAAAAAACAGAAGTCCTGAAAAATGAAGTAAACACATTTCAACCGCCCCCTGGTGGCTGGCTGCAGGTCATAAACTCCGCCCTCTCCATGTAATTAAAGGGGACGCCAGTCACACAAAAAAAATCCAATTGCACTTCAAATAAATTTTTTTCCCCCGAAGATTCTTTCTGTCATTTCATGTAGTTCTTATCACGCTGACGTATGTATGTTAGTTTTTCCAATAAGTTTGGTTTTAGTCCATTATTTAGTGCGATAAAAAAAAACGGGGTGTAACGCCATGATTGACAGCTGTGCTGTGCGATGGAGTCTGTGCGAGCAGGAGTATGGGCAGGACCATGATTCCACGGCTCCACCTCAGGATCACTACTGGGAAGACTCGAGCTCCAAATGACATAATTGCAAAATGGGACATTTCTGGGATATTTTGGCTTCATTTTTCTACAGTGGAAGGAAGTGGAGACACACTGTCCATCTTTTTTTTACAGTCTACGGCTCTGCTGGACTTCATTACGCACCACTCTGTTAGTTGTTACTTGTTAGGAACTTAGGATGATAACATTTTTAAAAGTCTTGTCTGCCTCAGAGGTCTAACAGCACTCGTCAGCGGCAAAATGATTGAGATGGCCAATTAAATCAAAGTAGGCTGGCCTTACATGTTCACAGAAGCCAAACGTGAATTACAGCGACACTTCAGTTTTAACTGTGAAAGAGTGGGATAAGATGTAACTAAGTAGCTAAATATCTGACAATGTTTTACGATAGTAGTGTTAAAGGACGACATGTAATAATCTTTTATGCTAACTAATAGACTTTTCTTCGGAAATTTCCATTTTTAATTAAAAACGGCAGCTTATGAATTACCGGGATTAATTCTTACCCTAGGATAAAACCCCTTTTCTGACGTAATATGTTTTTTACTTCCTCAAAACTTCCAGTCCAAGTACTAAGCATTCCTAACGGCATATAGTTCTCTCTCTGAAGCCAAGTTTGGGAGTTCATGAGTGGCTCCTAAGAGCACGACTCTCTGACTACTGGTTTCAGTGAGTGAATATTGACAGCGGCAGAGGGCCTTGTCAGGGAACTGCTGCCTCCATTTACCCGTGAGGAGCTTCTCCCTTCTGCAGGATCTCAGCAAGGCAGGTGAACACACTGCATTCTCATTAGCCTTCGACGTGAGAGTGAGAGCGACAGCAAAAGAGAGAGAGAAAGAAAGAAGGAAAGGGTGTGTATGGTGTTGTTGTTCTCCTAAGGTCTTTGTATGTCTAATGCCTGGTTCAGATTACACGATTTTTTTTGTCTGTTACGATAGTCACTGTTTCAGATTACTTGATTTTGACTCCTAAAATCTTGTCGTGTCGTGGACAAGAAACATGTCAGACTAGACATTGCTTCCTGACCAGTCATCGTGTGCCGTCTTTAATGACGCACGTGATGTCATCGAGAAGGCGAAACTAGTAGCGAGTGTCTTCCGGAAACGAACGTAAATAATGAATGAAGCGGTGAGTGTTGGCTGTCCTGTGTTCAGAAAAACGTAAAAAAAGAAAGAAAACCCGACAATGGACACGTTCCTGGATTGCTCGAAGAGGACAGTATGGGCTGTCAATCCTCCAAAGAGAACTTGAGGTAAAATATTGTTTTCTGTTACTGTTGCCACAGCTCCACGAACCTTTCCTCCATGTCATAACTCCACCTAGTAGCACAATCATATCTCTTTCGTTTTGCCATTTTTGAAAGTTGTGTACGGAAAAGCTTCTGTGCTCCTATTGGTCAACCTCATACATGTGACGGAACCCGTCGTGGACGACCGTTAAAAAAATTAAACATGCTAGTCTTTTTGTCGTGATGTCGTGAAGCATCGCAGACGCGACGTAGGTTGTCGCCCACTATGACGCACTATACGAGATGATACGATCGAATCTTGCGTCCCGACGCCCGTTGACGTTTACGAATCCCCACGACACCCTACGTCAAGCGGATCGTGCCAAAATCGGGCTAAAATCGTGTAATCTGAAACAGGCATAAGGCAGAGCACAGAAGGCAGTTTAGACCAGTATGGTTAGGGTGGTTTCTGCACTGATGAATCCCTGTGCATTAGCTATATACGTCACTGTCACATGCGGCACATTCATCATGTTGAATTTATTTGGTGTCATTTGAGCACATTGTATAAAACATTGCCTTTCCATGTGATGTTTATTTGCCGGGAGATCTGTTGTCTCTCGTCTAGTTGCCTCCTTACACTCTGAGACTGAGTATTGACACATTTCTTCATCTGGGATTTTAAAATGTAAATTGTTTTTATACTAAAAAGTTGACTAGTAATTACAAAACGAATGTCTTGCTTCTTTAAATAAATGGTATTCTCTTTGAATTTATTCTTGAAATACAGTGACTATGATAGGAAACATTTTCAACGTGGCATGATCGTCTTTTCTTTTTTTACAAGTGTCTATTCTGTTGCAGTTAGGGAAGTACAGAGTGTTCCAGTGACACTTGGACAGTTCCGAGTTTTAGTTCCTGTCATGAGAAGGTCTGTAGTGACTTCAGGAAACACTAAAAGCTCAGTCAGTTGTAACAGCGGAAGTCATTTTTGTTGACCTCAAGACTGACAAAACATTTGTGCAGAAGTACTCGCAGCACCATCTTCAGTAACTTATCTGACAAGAAGACTGCCCCTCTAGTTTAGGTGTTAACCTCAGTTTTTAGTGCACGCTGAATACTGATAGTGTTATAGTATTACTGTCCAATTTTAGCTGATTCTGTGTATTTGACTTTGGTGGGGGGGAGATGGTGAAACTGATTTCACATCTTTGTTGATCCAGGAACAACATTCCAATACACCAATTAGATTTGAGGAACAAGTTTACAGTTTATGTCAAGTTTAGGCATACAACCAGGGTTAGGTGCTTCTACATTGGTGTAAATCACATATCATTTCCCTCTTATTTTAGGGCTAATATGTTATAGGGACAGGGTTAGGACAGAATTTTCAGACTGTAATGTTGGTCCAGGATCAACAAAATATGTTTATCCTGGAACATGTCTTACTTGGTAAAATCACGGTGACCAGGGGGAGATAGTGTGGGTTACTGTAATATAATTTAGCACTATTTTGATGCCACGGATACCCCTCTTTAAAAAAATTAAATAAAAATATGTGTAAAATATTATCTGGGAAAAATTGTAATTTCTATTATCTTTTTTCTTCCGATATGTAAGATGTACACGACCCTTCAAAAGTACTTTGGAGTCAGTAATATGTTTTTGAATGAAGTCTTTTGAATTATTTGATCAAGAATATGGTAAAATACTCACTAAAATGACTATAACTCACTAAAAGTTACTAAAAAAAAGGTTAATTTGTTTTTTATAAAAAAAAAAAAAAAATCTTACTGAACCCCAAATTTTTAAATGAATAAACCTAAAGAAAAACATAAAACTACGACTGTCTATCTTTTTATTATTTGTAATCTTTTCACTTCAGACTACTGTAATTTCCTACAAACCAGTAATCCACCCAGATCTTTAATTACGTCACCACACCATCATTCAGCATTTCAGTTGTAGAAGTGAGCACTGCCACTCACTGAAATTTTCATCAGGAAGAGCAGAGTGAGTTCTGATATTCCTGTCATGTGACTCTCAAGAACTAAATTTAAGTAAATTAAATTAAATTCCACATTTGTCCTCACATTTCCAAAATACCCTCTATGAATCTGTGAAATTCTCAGAATCCAGGACATTTGCAAGCATAAATGCTTATTTATCAGGGCTCCTGAGACTGAGGGAAACCCATTGTGGCTTTTAAAGTTCCTGTGCATCCAAAACTATTAAAGTCAGGAATGTGGAGTGTCTGGGTAGATTCACAGCCCAAGACAAGTCAAGACATTTGAAGTAGGATTGCATTTCATGCATCTGAGAAGGGAGCAAAACGTTCCTAAAACTGTTGACTTAGCTCTTCTTCTTTGACTCTTTATGAGGCCACACTGTGGGACGTATAGGACAGACATGGAACATTGGATGTCTGTGGCTTGCGAGCTGCCGCCTGGTGTCAGTTCTGCACACCCTCATGAGTGTGTGAGTCTATGTGTCCTGCCACCCATATGGAGTGGAGCCACTATGTCTCATCTCTGCATGAGTGCATTTTTTGTTCATGTGGATGTTACACATCATAACGTTTGCTCCTTTCATGAGACTAGTATGTTTAGTTTAAAAGATGCCACAATAAATGGTAGGGCTGGGTATTGATACAAATTGGATTCGATTTCGATTTTATTTCAGTTTCATTCAATATCGTTTAATTTGTATATATATATATATATATATATATATATATATATATATATATATATCAGGTACAGTTCATGTCTCTCTCAACTAAAGCTGTAAACCTTATTCAAACAACACTATAACATAAAAGGTTAAAATAAACAGAGACCGTTCTTAGCTTTTTTTTATCATAACTGCAGTGAATTCATCACATGACATTGTAACCAAAGTGCCAGTCACTTTTTAATTGCCTTTCTGTGCTCATTTCCTGTGCATGGATCCAGATAAGAGTCAGCTTCCTGTCTTTGTTGTGTCCACCACGGCCAGGGCATTAGAGAGAAGTGAGGTCCAGCTCTTTCTCATTCTCCAATGAGGAACGCCTGAATGTTTGTTCTCTGTTTGCACACGTGTGACTCCCAATTATCCGCCCCTGCTCACGTGCCCACGTTGTGGCTGAGTGATTTATGTATGGTGAATAGCATTTCGTCTGGCTGACAGGGATGATCAGATGGTGGTCGTTAGCAGGTCTGAGAGGTCCTGGCCCAAGGTGAATGGTCCTATTCTGACCCGTCTGCTGCACGCCGCTTCCAGTGGCGAACGTTCCTTCGCACCATCCACGCGGATGTGAGGATCTGTATGCCAACATGGTTTTCTAGCTTGTGCGCTGCATCTGGCTGCTGTAAATATTAGCTTTTCAACTGAACGTGGCCACCCTCAGATATTCAAAGGCAGAAATTGAGAAGCTTGTTTTTTTATTTAGTTGTCTGGCACCCTTTTCTAAACCAGCAGCAGACAGCTTGGTTACGTTCAACAAACGTACGGTAAGCAGTGCATTCAGTCTGCATCTTCTAGTGCTGGTGGTTTTGGACTGGGGTGAAGGGGTCCGTGAGACCGATTTCAAAAGTGCATTGGGTTCAGCTCCATTACACATAAATATAAACAAATACTCACTGAAGAGATTCGAAAATAACAAGCTAATAAACCTGCCCCCTCCTGATGGCACATCATAAATTGATCCTTAGAGATCCAGATCCTGCCTCTCAGTGTTTGTGTGTGAACTTATTTATGGCATTACATGCGTGCGAGTGTAACAGGCACAGAATTCAAGAGTTTTGTTTCTCTGTGCATGTGTCTCCGAGTGTCATTTTGTGTATACACTAAATACACCCTTTTCCGTGTTTTTTTAGGGATACACCAATGTAAAAAATTTGGACTGATACTGATAAACTGTTTTTTCATGTTATGGCCGATAACCGATAAATAGTTTAAAGGGGTCATGACATGTGAAATCAAATTTGCCTCGATCTTTTGACATATAAGAGGTAATTTGTACCATTAAAACATCCTGCAAGTTTCTTAAAACATTAAAACATAATTTTAAATGCTACAAAAACATATAATGTACAGTATGAAAAAAATAAAATGCATTTTGTTATTAAGTTAGTCAATTCAAACTAGGCGAAATGAGCATGCACAGCTAAGTATCTACTCTACGATACTGAAACATTAAAAATACGCAACATTTGCAATTTGCAATAACCAATTTAGTACCAGTACATTTAATTTTTGGATTTTTTTTGGGCACATTATTCATAGGAACGGTGAGGAAAAAAAAGTAATTTGGAAATGGGATTAAGAAATAACGCAAGTTGGACTCAAACTTGTTTTCTGAAAAAAAAAGTTGCTGCCTTAAATTTTTAAGTACAATCAACTGATGTTAAGTCATTTAAACTTAAATAACATTAAACTGTAAAAACATATGTTCTCATAACTTATTGATCATATCATTTTTTACAGTGTTGCGGCAAGCAAGCACCACTGTGCACTGAGACTGAGCACATGCAAACAAAGTGGACATCTTAAGTACTTATGTACATGTCTTTTGTGAGAGTGAATGCCTAGAAGACAGGCAGAGAGATGCTCATGCTGAAGTTGGCCAGGATCCTCCTGTGATGGGGAGGGCGTGTGGATCTGAGCCTGTGCACGTCCAGGAAGGGCTCAGTAATCCAGTGCTGCCACAGGCATGCTGAAAATGAGGAGCCCCTGAAAAGTTGTGGAGAGCACTCTCACTTTTTCCACCCCAGCAGGGTGGAGGAAAGATGGAGAGATGGAGGAAAAGAGAGGGAAAGAACATGGATGGTTATGGTGGTGAGAGAAAGAGAGAGAGAAAGAGAGAGAGAGAGAGAGAGAGAGAGAGAGAGAGAGAGAGAGAGAGAGAGAGAGAGAGCAGACAGAAAAAAGCAGCCGTCGTCCACTTGTTGTGTCGTCGGCATTTGAACCTCAACACAAGGCATGACAGAGAAATTAACAGTTGCTTCTATTCTTTCCTTTGCTCTGGTCCAGCTTTCCCATTTTCTCAGCTTTCGACCGCTTTTTCCCCCTTCATAACTCACAGACCTAAACAAATCCACCTTCCATCTTTTGGTATTAGAAACAGTTATATGTGCCTAAAGTAAATGCACCATCAAAGGGATAGTTCACCCAAAAATAAAAATTCTGCCATTCTTTATTCACCCGTATTCCATTCCGAACCTGTATGAGTTCATTTCCTCTCTGTAACACAAAAGAAGATACTTTGAAGAATGATGGTAACCGAACAGCTTTGGTTACAATTGACTTCCACTGTATGGACAAAATCATATACAATATATAACTAAGTAAAAGCTGTTTAAGACAGACGAGGATACTAGTGTGACTGGAGTAGCCCTTACAAGTGCATCATGAATGGAAACAGCACGTCTGCCAATTGAAGGTGTCACAACTTGCTACAGTGGACTCTTCCATTGATTATATTGAGAGCAATTTAGCTTATCGAGAGGTGCTGCTCATGTCCGCTGTAGAGACGGTGTTACAGTTGAACCCTCTAATTTGAGGGGCAGGATGAGGAGGTGTAGTTTTGAGCTAGCTGAACTGCCATGCTGAAATGGGAAATTGCCCCTTCTCAGGAAGCTTAGAGGGATTGACAGTTAGCAGGCCACAGCATTAGCCGAAGCTGAAGGGATGCGCTAAGACTGAGGCAGTTAGAAGGTTTGAGGGGTGTAGAGGAAGTGTCACGGTTTACAGAGCTGTGTGTGTGTGTTTGATTCCACGTAGAGCTCAGCTCTCTCACTAGAGTATTGCAAAGTGTGCTGGGCAAAGAGTGAGGAAATGTGTAAAAACAGTCAGGGCAGCTTTACTGTGTATTCGGTGCACTCTGGATGAATGAGATTAATCTCTTACTTGCGGGCACGGTGAAAGATGATGCTCGGCACATCTTTGTAAGCCTCTTGCGTTTCACTGTTATCCGTCTGTTTACTCTGTGTTTGTCTTATCAAAGTCTACCTGCAGTAGAGCCCTAATGAATGGAGTGTGAAAGTGCCTCTGCAGATCTCGTTCTGCCTCTCTCTCCCTGCACTTTTAAATCTCTTTCCTCTGGCCAGCTTGATTCCACTCATTTTAATGTAGTTGTTAACAGCTTGTGGTGGAGCGGTTTGTGTGGCTTTGGTGTCGGTACAGGACTCTCAGAAGTTGTTGGGTAGCGTCGGACTCGACGAATGATGGAGCACAGACGAGTCGCTCTGGTGCAAAGTTGTGAATGAGGGACCTGCTCACTCTTAACTAATCCATTTCTCTCTCCATCTCTCTCTCTGAGCATGTGTCATTGGACAGTTGCCCGCAATGAATCATAGGGCCCGTGCCAATTTTATCTTGGTGCAGACTGCAGAAAGACTTTGGTAATGACTTCATATGTATCAAAATACTGGAATCTATATAAAAAATGCTCCCAAAAAAATAAAAATAAAAAATTCTCCGAAAGGGATGCACGATATATTGGTGACCATATCAATAAGGGCCAGTCTTTTTTTTTTGTTTAAGTTTTTTTTAACTTTTTTATCTTTTATTATATATATATATATATATATATATATATATATATATATATATATATATATATATATATATACACATTACAATTTGTAATGTTTTTGAAATGATCACCAAGGCTGCATTTCTTTCATCAAAAATACAGTAAAATAAGTAATATTGTGAAATATTACAATTAATTTTTTTTGTATTTTAATACATTTAAAATTTTTATAAAAAAAAATTAAACTGAATTTTCAGCATCATTACTCCAGTCTTCAGTCACATGATCCTTCAGAAATCATTCTGATATGATGATTTGGTGCAGTTGAAGTTTTTTAAGCAGTTTTTGCTGCTTAACATTTTTGTGGAAACAAGTCAAGTCAAGTCACATTTATTTATATAGTGCTTTTTAGAATACAGACTGTTTCAAAGCAGCTTTACATAGATAACAGGCAAATAATGCAAAAAAGTTTGTTTAACTTTCTTGAAGAAAATAGCGTCACAGTCCAGCTTAAGTAAGTTCAGTGATGTTTCATTTTTGTTTTAAAAAAGTTAAAAAACTGAGTAGAAAATTTAAGACATGGGGGAAAAAAACAACCCACGTGTTTTTCCCCCATGTCTTTTAAATTTTCTACTATGAAATAGCCAGTCAAATAAAGGCTTTTTATTAATTCCTAAGAAGAGTGCCTTGGATTTCCTTCTACTACATGTCATTGAATTCCCGACCCCAAAGAGCACCTTCATACACTTTTTTGAACTCCTTGAGCACCCTGGACACTTTTTTTCTTTTTCAATCAAAATAATAAATACAGCAATATCACAAAACATAGCACTAAACAGCAGTATTTACTGAATTTATAAAAAAAAAAAAAAAAAAAAAATATATATATATATATATATATATATATATACGAAATTTGTCATAGAGGACTTTTGCATGTCAGAATCATTGATTCCGAGTTTAGAAATGACTCACTGAAATTATTCAATTATAACATTTCTGTCTTAGTTGTGAAATGACATGGGAAAAAAGCACAATAAAATCCTTACCATATTCACAATATTTTTAAATTTTATATTGCTAGTAAGATCGAAACATATTTCAAGAATATGGTTACTGTTGCTCATGTTGCAATAAGTGGAGAACTGAAAAAGAATGACTTCTGCTTGCTTTTTAGTTGTAAATCTCTGTCAATACACACGCCACTTTAGTATGGAAGCATATGGGTAGCAATATTCAATTTGAAATGTAATATGCAAAATGACAATGCAATATGTAAAATGACATTCTGTATTTAAATGTACATTTTACATTACCATTCTAGCAACGTTTGGTGCAAAATGAAAATGAAATTACATAATTTACATTTGCCATTTCATACACTAGTTTTAATAAGCATTATTGAAACGCTTTATAAGTTGCAAAATGAAAATGAAAATGCATTACAGAAATGATTAGATATGTGTAGCATGTTCAAGCAAAAACTGTGGCAAAATGATCATTAAAATGTTATTTTTCTTAATTGCATTTACACTCACAGTCAAGACACTTGCGATTGCACTTTCATAAAATGTCCCGCAATGAATGTAGCAAAATTCAATGTGCACATTGAAAATGCATTCCGAGCCGATCACGCCCCCTCCTGCCCTGTCAATCACTGCATCAAGGCGGGGCTTAAGTTGTGTTGTTTCTCTCTATGGAACTGGTCGGGGGTATTACGCAGAGGGTCAAGAAGGTTCAAGTGAGGCAACATGGACAAGTCAGTTCCACAGCTTCTCCGAGAAGCTGCACAAGCAATAGAGCGACGAAGTGCAAATGCTGCCCCTTCAGAAAGGCCATCGTCCAGCTTAAGCATGACGCCTCCGGATCGAAGTGGTGGGACACGGGGTAAGTTGGCAGAAAGAGAAGAGACAAGGGGGTCGGTCGACGGTCGTCAAACGGTTAGACCTAGGGTTGCCAACTTTCACTCGGGGTCTGGACTGTGGAGTGTTTGACGATCACACTCTTACGTGACCATAGAGCGTATGTACGAAAAGTGCTCGTTTTGGCCAAAACCCCCCCCCCCCAAAAAAAAAAAAAAAAAACGGGGTGACACCCGGCTTTACCTGCGGCTGCGGTCACACTACCGACCCCTTGTCTCTTCTCTTTCTGCAAACTTACCCCGTGTCCCACCACTTCGATCCGGAGGCGTCATGCTTAAGCATTTGCAGGGGCACATTTTGCACTTTGTCGCTCTATTGCTTGTGCAGCTTCTCGGAGTGCCATAGAGAGAAACAACACAACTTAAGCCCCGCCTTGATGCAGTGATTGACAGGGCAGGAGGGGGCGTGATCGGCTCGGAATGCATTTTCAATGTGCACATTGAATTTTGCTACATTCATTGCGGGACATTTCATGAAAATGCAATCGCAAGTGTCTTGACTGTGAGTGTAAATGCAATTAAGAAAAATAACATTTTAATGATCATTTTGCCACAGTTTTTGCTTGAACATGCTACACATATCTAATCATTTCTGTAATGCATTTTCATTTTCATTTTGCAACTTATAAAGCGTTTCAATAATGCATATTAAAACTAGTGTATGAAATGGCAAATGTAAATTATGTAATTTCATTTTCATTTTGCACCAAACGTTGCTAGAATGGTAATGTAAAATGTACATTTAAATACAGAATGTCATTTTACATATTGCATTGTCATTTTGCATATTACATTTCAAATTGAATATTGCTACCCATATGCTTCCATACTTTAGAGATGATCGTGATTTTCATTGGCATCACTTTGATGCTCAAGCTTTATAAGTGTTTTGTTTCACCCCTGTAGGTTTTAACGCTGTAGCACCCATACGCTGAATATCGCTGCACTTCTGTTTTCTGATTTCTCCTTTCTCTCTTTCACTTTCTTTTTTGTCTCATTGTCTCTCTCGCTTTCTTTCTGTGTCTGCAGGAGTCGGAAGATTCAGATCCGGAACATTCCTCCTCATCTCCAGTGGGAGGTGAGTGTGTAACTGCTCAGGCAGAGAGAACAGTGTTTGTGTGTGTGTGTGTGGTCAGGACTTCTCTGGGCTACAGCGCTTTCTTTCTCTAACTGACGATGCATTAGAGAAGCTCCGCCCATACACACAAATACACTTCCTCTTCAGTCCCTGTGAATCTGTCTGGAGAGTGTTCAGCCCTGGTGACCTGATTGTAAATCCTGATGACATCATCACAGTGAGCTCTGGCCCACTTACACGCTCTCACACACTTCGTTCGTGTATTTCAGTGGTTCTCAACCTTTTTGGGGCCAGCACCCCCTGTCCAATATCATAGGTCCCCGACTGCCCCCCACCCCCAAACTGAGCGAGCAGAAACGAGTAACGAGTAACAAAATTGTCATTTAATAATACAATCGAACTATACTCCACAGTGATTAATCCAAAAAACAAGCTATAAACTGCATTGAATAGCAATAGCAGTGTTTCTCACATGATTTTGATAAATCTGTGATGGGTGGACCTCGAGCCTTCTAGGGGAGCCCCCCCCCCCAAAGTAAGAAAAATGTGTGCATTTTAATGTTAAATTCATCAATCTGGTGTACTTTGAGAGTTAAAAATTAAAAGCTCCAACCCATATTCAGTGTGCAAATTAAACAAAGAAAAATTCAAACCTCTTTTAGTTGTGTCTGTCTATATTACACTACTACATAATAATAGTTATATTATATTGATCCCATGACAGTAATAGCCATATATTATAAAACAAATGCACTGAAAAATAAAGGACAGTCATTAAAGCGGTAATGTTTGCACGTAGGTTTTATTAGCATTTAGGAGAGTATTGCAAGAAGCTGCTTACATTAACCTTACTTTCGAAAAATAAATAAATGCAATCATGATTTTTCATGAAAAATTATGTTAGAATTGTAGGCCTAAAATACCTTGGTATCAGGTATAATTAATACAATTGGAATTAATTTGGTTTGTCGTGATTAATTTGTTTTCATAATCAATAAAAAGAAAAATCTTCTTACAAGAATAAACACATATGAACAATTCAATTATTATTGTATTATTAATTGTTTTTATATCTTGAAACTAATGTTACCCAAACAGCGTTTCGCGGTCAGATGTGATGGCGGAATGAATAGCCTATAGGTAGCCTACATTACCAAAATGTGATTGCAGAATATATTTAAATATTAATATAATATAAAAATTATCCATCAAATTGTCATTTTCAAATTGAGTTAACAATAATCCCTGACCAGTTAATTACTTGGTGAATAAAGAAAAAAATTTGGCATTAGGCATTGGAATTAGTTAATGCCTAAATTTTCAAGACTCTTGCGTCTAACTAAACGCGTTGTTCTCTAAACGCGAGTTTAGAGTGAGTGCTCTTTGCAATCGCGGCTATTTAACTACAGCAAACGGGCAAATACCGGTCTATCTGGATTCCCGAAACCATTCTGTCATGGAGTCAGTACAGTGAACACCACTGTATGTACACAGAGATATATCATAAGTTATAGGACAGTTTCTGACGGCTAAAATGAGCTTCTTGTTCAACTTGCCTCGGTCAGACTCAGCACTGAAGAGTTACGCACTCCACTGACTTCACTCCTATTGGTTGTCGGTCGCGAAAATCGCTCTTCATTTGCATAAAGTTAAACGTTTCTCAACTTTGTCGCGTCGCTGGACACGCCCCACCGGTCGCCAACGGTCGCTGTCGCGCGTGTCGCCGTAAGTCGTCCGCTCACCATTGATAATGAATGGTATCGTGTTGCTTGGTCGCGTGTAGTGTGAACGCAGCTTTAGTTGTCTGACGAAGAGCCTACCTACTACGTGCTTGAAAGGTTATCACCTGTGAGTCCATTACATTTTTCACAATTTTGGAGCCAAGGTGTGCCGACGTTTTTTTCCCCTTTTTTATAAATTTTTTTCTGTTGAGCACCCAAATTGAGTCTTTTGCTGCGGATGTGCGTGCTTTTGGATCTGATTTAAAATTTTTTTATAAGTGGCCATACAATGTGATCTCACTTAATAGGAGATAGAAGTATGATAGAAGTAAGGGGCATTATCACATGAAAGGCATTAAGGTAAGACACAGGCGAGTGTGCGGATTGACACTTCCGGTTTCGCATTACGCCCGGTGCAGGGAGCCGGAGAGAGCCGAAAATTATCTCTTATAGTTGTTTATAGAATCAATTATATCACTTGAAATATACTAAGATCCATATTACTACAGTATCACACGAGCCAATGCCAATTAAATGCACGGATGCATAGTCAGATTAATGAATGAAATACAACTGTTCACGAACAGAAGAATGTATTGGACTGATGCTGCATACGCAATGACAATTATGCCTACTGTAAATATAGAGTTACAACTACGATTAGAGTTGTTAAATAAAATACCCCATGAACATTCACACGTTTGCTTTGTAATAGGCTACAATTTATCTCCATAAATACTATTTTCTTAATTCTGCGCATATATTTTCACTTACTTACATCAATTGCTCGATCAATATTATTATCACATATTTTACATTTATATTTTTAACTGTAGGTACCATAAACAATTTAATATAGCTAAGTTTTTGTATATTTTACACGTAGTAAAATACTGTATGTGCTGCTTATAAACACCAGACAGATAATGATTTATGAAACCGATGCTCTTTACTCATCTTACTTGCACAAAATAAAAACAGTAATAGAAAGCATAGAAACGCACTGGTGAAATAAACTGAAAATTATATACATTTAAAAATTTGCTCGGGTTGAAAACTTATTTCTCTGGTAATGGAACTCGGTCGCTGCTGTCTCCCGCTCTCGCTGTCTCCCGCTCTCGCTGTCAGATCACCGGAAGTTTATACCGGAAGTATTGGCCCACACACTCAAGTTCGAACGTCAACGGTTGCCATTTGTGCACGGAGCGAATTCACTGCAGTCGGACATTAGAGATTCGCGCTCGTAAATTGTCAAATTGGCCAAAACTTTTAATTCATTGCTGCCATTTTAGGGTGGCATTTACCACCCTATGCCACCCCAGTAGATCCACCCCTGCCACTAGTGTATTTGAACACTGTGCCTCTGTATTCTTCATTGCTTTCTTGAGTTTAGTGGCTCACTGTGTAAAAAACGATGTGTTCATTCTATACCAAGGCCATTTTTTTGTGACATTTGCACACCACTTTTGAATCTGGACAAGCTTTGAAAGAACTGCGGAAAATCATTGAATAATAAAAATGAAGACAAAATGAAATGAAAACAAAACTATGAAATGGCAAGAGCTACATTACCATTTTTTGGTAGTTACCATTACCAAGTTTAGATTCAGTAAGATTGTTTTAAATGCTTTTATTCGGCAAGGATGCATTAAATGAAACAAAAGTGACAATAAAGAAATTGATAATGATACAAAACATTTCTGTTTAAAATAAATGCTGTTCTTTTTAACTTTCTATTCATCAGAAGAAAAAAAAAGATGCGTCATGGCTTCCACAAAAATATTAAGCATGATTTATAACTGATTTCAACATTGATAATAATAAGAAATGTTTAAGATGAGTAATGATTCTGCAAATTCAGATTTACCTTTACAGGAATACATTTTTAAAACATATTAAAACAGAAAAGTTATTGTTGTTGTTGATCAAAATAAATACAGCCTTGGTGGGCATAAGAGGCTTCTTTCAAAAACATTATAAATCTTACCTACCCCAAACTTTTGAACTGCAGTCTATGTACAGGTATTCTTAAATAATAGCGTACAGATTTTGATATTTGACATAATAGTGAATATGATTTTAATTTTGGAGTGAAGCATTCCTTTTATTTTCCAACTCTCCTATTTTCCATGTTTTTGTGGAAAATGTTTTTTGTTTTTCTGATTGTGCTCTTCTCGTTGCAGGTTTTGGACAGCCTGTTAGCACAGTATGGTACTGTAGAAAATGTGGAACAAGGTAAAGATTTTCCATTGTATTTTCTATTTGGTTAGTTGACATTTCAAGCAGTGCCTCATGGTATGACATGCTATATTCCATCTAAAAAATATGTACATTATTTTGTAATTACCATGCTTGCTGCTTGTATGATCTACTATTAATTGAAAGACTGCATTAAATGTTTGATTTTTTTTTAATCTTTCACACTGCAGGACCATTTAAATGAACTAGTGAAGACAAATAGTTTTTAAAAAATAGTGAAGAACTTAGGAAAGAAAAAGGTGACTATTAAGGTTGTGAAATTTATTATGCTATTGAACACGTTCACTTAATTATTTAATATGAATGTAAATATTTCATTAAAACAGTGACATGTGCAGAGTTGTTTTCTCATTTGTTTTATTAATATTAAATATTTTAGTATTTTGTTTGATTCATATTTACGACAATAGAAAATGGCAGGTCTGTTCACATTCACTCAAAAAAAGATGAATTTGAAAAGCTGTATTACCATGAAGCATAAGCAGAGCATGCACACAAATTATTTTATAAAGTATTGACTTTTGACATCCCTACTAACTAGTTACAGGATATAAAAATGCACTTTCTTTTATACATTCATATCATCGTTGTTGAGCGGAAACCTGATATGTTCGAACCCATTACTTTTCAAGAATTTTTTTTTTTTTTTATAATAATTAAACATTGTGTTGTCAAAGTTGATATTGTGGCTTTGTATATGGTCAGACAGACATTTGCATGTTTCATTATTTTATTAACATTTGTGACCCTGGATCACAAAACCAGTCAGAAGTAGCACGGGTATATTTGTGGTAATAGCCAACAATACATTGCGTGGGTCAAAATTATAAATTTTTCTTTTATGCTAAAAATCATTAGGCTATTAAGTAAAGATCATGTTCCATGAAGATATTTAGTAAATTTCCTACCGTAAATATATAAATCATTTATTTTTGTGAGTAAATGCAGCACAATCACGAACATAAATGGACAACTTTAAAGGCAATTTTCTCAATGTTTTGATTTTTTTGCTCCTTAATTTTCCAGATTTTCCAGTTTTATCTCAGACAAATATTGTCCTATCCTAACAAACCATACATTAATGGAAAAAATTGACCCATGTGACTGATTTTGTGGTCCAGGGTCACATTTTACCAAAATCAAGTTCAAATTGCGAGGTTACAAGGTACAATTTTTGACCAGCAAATTTCGTAGAATTTGGACATACATGTTTTGTCTGTCATTAGAACGGCTGCATCTGAACCAGTAAGTGCATCACAATGCGTTTTCATCAACTTACAGTTATAACATTTATTGTAGCTGTGTAAGTGCTCAGTTTTTTCTGTCATTGGACAAAATGATGAAGTGCTACTCACAGGCTATTTAGGACCATATTGGCTATGACTAGACGGCAAATGCTAAGACACTCTTCCCTGCTCATTAAACATTAGCCTTTATATATATATATGTATAGTCTTTTCTATTGGGGACTTTGTCAAATAGCACATTTGCTGATGTACGGGTTTGTGGATAAATTTAAATTGCTATGGACTACAAAGACAATGTTTGTATTTAGATCACACGTTATCCAAACTTAAATCCCATCAACACTTGCTGCCAGTGGAGACGTCTCAGTTGTGAGGTTCTGTAATTGTCTTTCCCAATAGAGAAAGGTGCTCTTGAGACTGAGTGTGATTGAGAGGAAGTCTCAGACAGACAGTGCATGAGAGAGGGATGAGCACTATGGCTGAAATGAGCGGTGTGATGGCGCAGCAGTGTGTGGATTGAAGTGGCGAGGCTCCAGCTGTAATGTGTGTGTTTTCAGGGAGGAGCAGCATGGTAATAGGGAGGTAAATGTAGGCGCCTGTGGTCTCTCTCTCTCTCTCTCTCTCTCTCTCTCTCTCTCTCTCTCTCTCTCTCTCTCTCTCTCTCTGTCTCTGAGACCGATTGCGTTCACACCTGGTTTTAACATGCGTCTCCTGTGACCACTTGTAATTCATGACACACATCACTTACTTTATCAGTGTGTTAACTTAATGTTGGTACAGTGGTCCTTTACATAATTTGTCATTGTATGTTGATATCAGATGCAGACACCTGTCTAAATGCAAAGGGTTCTCACAAGTTTCTGTTCACTTCAAATGTTCACTGAGCAAAGTTTTGGACTCTGTTTACACCTTTTATGTAGTTCATAATCAAGAATATGTATCTCTCATCTTAGGAAATGTGTCAGTGATATCCAGAATGAGAGTCCACAATAAAGAAAAGAGAAATATTTTTAAAATCTAGTTTAAAATGCATGTGCAGAGTTCTTAGACACGCACTCCTTGTATTTATGTTGGTTTCAATAGTTTTGAATGGTTTTCAAGATAACATTTATATTTAAATGGGACTCTAAAACTGTCATGGTGTGTAACAGTCAAGTACAAATCTTATCCTAAAACATTTAATGTGAATGACATTTTTACTAAAATAATAAAAAACTAAAATAATAACATTATTTTACTAAAATAATATTAAGTTTTTGGGGATATGTTACAACTGAACAACTGCCTTGTAAAAAGTTAAATTATCTGAGAGTTTGTCATATTTTATATAATAATCAAATATTAATAAGCAGTAAGTATCAGAGAGTTTATCCTTCTGATATCTTATACTCTATGCCCTTAAAAAATATAAAAATTAATTTCTAAGTCAGAAATTAAAAATGCTTGTAATAGAAGAGGTAAATTAAAGCTATTGTATTTTTTTTCTTCAGTATTTTTGAATAAGTCAATAGATCCAAAAATAATGATCTTGTCATTTTCCTGAATAATAATTGTAACTCCAGCATTGTTTAGAAAAGGAATCCCATTCAAACAGTCCCATTGTGGATGCACTCATCCTATGAAATAAATATGATGTCGGTAGGGCTGGACCCGAATATTCGAATATTCGTTCGGTGGGTTGGTATTTGATTTGAAAATGTGACATTCGAATATTCGTTTTTTGTTTGTTTTTTTGCACACCTAGCATCCCACTCGAAACGGTTCTCATTCGCGCTTGAATATGTTTTACACTATACAATCTGCTGAAATATAATACTTAACATATAACTTCATTATAGCTACTTAATAAATATATTTGCTTCTTCTTGGACTACTAAAAGTGTTCCTGCAACGGGAGTATTCTCTGGCTAGAGCGCAGAACAGCGGAGTTTGTATGGACAGAAGTGCATGCCTGAGCTTGTATTTTGGGTTAAGCTGCGTTGCTTTGACATTGTGGAACATAGAATAATAGAAACAAAATGTATTATCCTTTTTACCCGTTATTATCAATCTAAATTAATCTACTGCAAGAAGAGATTTTACTGGGAAGTCACGTCACAATTTCGTTTTTCTTTATTTAAATTTCGTTTTTCTATATTTAAGTTATTAGTTTTTATTATTATTGTTTTTATTTATTTAAATTTCGTTTTTATTTATTTAAATTTCGTTTTTATTTATTTAAATTTCGTTTTCATGTTTTATGTATTTAAATTTCGTTTTTATTTATTTAAATTTCGTTTTTATGTTTTATTTATTTAAATTTTGTTTTTATTTATTTAAATTTTGTTTTTATTTATTTAAATCTACCCTACTTTGTCAGTGAGAAGACTATACCTTATTAAAAATATTGCTTAAGTTAAAAGACCTGCGTGTGTGTGTGTTTTATCACTAGTGGAGTGTCCGTTCTCGGAGCATATAAGCCCTGCTCGCGTGAGGCGCACCGCTTCTTTATTTAAATCTACCCTACTTTGTCAGTAATTTGTTAGTGAGAAAAATATGACACTACCTTATTAAAATATTGGTAAAGTTAACAGACCTGTGTGTGTGTTTTATATCACTAGTGCAGTGTCCGTTCTCGGAGCATATAAGCTCAGCTCGCGTGAGGCGCGCCGCTTCCCGCTCGCGCTGTTCTGTAGTTTATTAAAAGTTGATTAATTCTGAATGTGTCGCGTCTCGCCTGTCTATCTATATTGCACCAAATACGACACTGCACTCCCTTGTGAAGTCGTTTGGATGAACGGTTCTCGAAATAATCAAAATGCAAAAGGACAGACAGACATATAGAGATTCGAAGCTTCGAATATTCGATGTTCATTACTACCGAAGCTTCGAAGCTCAAAAAATGGTATTCGGACCAACCCTAGATGTCGGCATGATATGAGGACAGTGCTATTTCTCGTCATTCTTTCTCAAGGCCTATTGATGTGTCTTCATTGGTGACACTCATTGGATCTGAGATTGATCGCTTGAGCTGCATTATAGTGAGGCTTTGTGGTTCTCTTCATGTGTGAAGCTCTGGATTTCTGCCCAGCCATCCCACTCAACTTCCTTCAGACAGACTGTCTAGTTCTCTAGACACATGACTCCATCTAATCAATAAAGAGGCAGGCTTTCCTCTTAAAAATACCATACACATACACATACACATAGTCTCTGCAGTGGCTTCTGTCTGTAATTATTGCAATGACCTAAGGAATTCTTGTAAAATTTGAAACAGCTTTTATTTAGTCCCATTTCACATTCTTCAAAAAAGTATAACACAGCTTGACCTTTTAACACAGTGTTTCTTAACTGTTGGGTTGGAGAGTGTGCAGTCAAAGAAACAACAATATGTTTTTCCTGAATCAAGACTTATTTTTTTATTTTTATTTTTTTTAAAGATTTCATTTTGGCGATTTTTGCCTTTATTATGATAAGATAGTATAGAGTGGACAGGAAGTGAGGTGGGAGAGAGAGAGGGACGGGATCGGGAAAGGTCAGTGAGCCGGGACTCGCGGTGTGTGCTTTATATCACTTCACTATATATATAAAGAGCAAAAGAATTTACGTGCATGTAATGTCGTAGTTACGTTGCCAATTAGTACGTCATGAAATTACCAGAAAGCACCAGTCAATTGCATAACTTGTACTTAGTGTGTTAGCTGGGTAGGATTTGCATGCAGGTATGATGCTCATTCTATTCATCAGGATCATTAAAAGCAAATGTATTATAATTTATACGTGTATATATATATATATATATATATATATATATAAATTATAATACATTTGCTTATTATAATTTTTTTATTTACATTTGCCATGAGAACCACTGTTTTATGAGTTGTACGTATATAGTTGTAAGTGATATAGTTGGCAGTTGAAAGTGTATAGCAGCATAAACTCTTGAAGTGCACAGAGCTTTGATCCATGGACGTCAGGGTTGCTTTGTGCTTCTCTTGTGAAGTACTCATGTGGCCATGGCACAGTAATCCTCATTTAATATGCAGACACACACAAGTGGCTCTTCACAGCACTAGTGTGAAACTGCATTTGTTTGTCTGAATGCATCTCATACAAAAGCTTGCAGTCTCATATATGCTTATGAATATGACCGATCTCTTTGTTTTTAAATATTGACTTCTCACTCCCTCTCTCACCTGATTTCATTTCTTTTTGCAGTTAACACTGATACAGAAACAGCAGTGGTGAATGTGACATACTCAACAAAAGAGGAGGCTAAAATGTAAGAAAGTTTTCTAGTTTTTTTTATTTATTATTCATAGGGATATGACCAAAATCATATGTATAAATAAATGTATCATGGTAATGGTATGTCAAAAACCATGCGTATTAGCTGCTATTGATGCAGTAAAGTTGTCTGCATTGAACCTCATCGCAGAACCTCCACTGGTTGACACAACTGTCTGTCACTGGGTATTTACCATCATACTGCCAGCCCTGATTTTTTATTTAAAAAATGCCAAAACTCTCCACCTTTATACTGTCACTGTATTCCACTGATAATTTTCTCTGTGCTTGTCTTCAGCGCTGTAGAGAAGTTAACAGGACAGACGTTTGAGGATTACTCCTTTAAAGTGTCTTATATTTTGGATATGGATGCTGCTCCAACCCTGCCTGCAACCCGGAATCGCCGGGGTGGAAGGACATCACGAGAACAGGACTCCCAGCCCGGGACCTCTGGAGGCTCCCTGGGGCTCCGACAGAAACAGCCAGACTTCCCTCTACGCATGCTGGTGCCCACACAGTTTGTGGGAGCCATCATTGGCAAGGAGGGTCTCACAATCAAAAACATCACCAAACAGACACAGTCTAAGTGAGTGTAATCTATTGATGTGGTTAATAATGCCGCTTTTCCATTACCAGTACCAGCTCGACTCGACTCGACTCGCCTTGGCTCGCCTCGACTCGGCTCGCTTTTCGCTCCGTTTTCCATTGCAGAAAGTACCGCCACAAATAGTACCCGGTCGTCATAGCGACGCCTTTCGTTCCTCGTTGCCCCATCAAGCTCTCGCTGGATCCTCTCTTCGGCAACCAAACAAAGGAAAGTCTGCACCTCCTCGTTTGACCACGGCGTATTCTTCCGAGTTGCCATAATAATAGTAGTAAGTTTAGTAACTATCTCTGGCCAAACTATTTAAAAATGGCGGGGTTATTTATTCTGGATACTCCATCTGGCGCGTGCAATGATGACGCAGATTCTCTGTGACCAATCAGCAGTCGGCATTGTTTTCACGTCATATTTTAGTATCGCCTTAGCTCGCTTAGAACCTCGCCGGAGGTGGTACGAAAAAAAGTACCCAAAAGCAGGTACAGGTACAACTTTTACACAGTGGAAAAGCAAACAAAGGCGAGTCGAGTCGAGTCGAGCCGAGCCGAGGCGAGCTGGTACTGTGTAGTGGAAAAGCGCCATAAGAGTACATTTTGTGGACCTCAATTAATATAAATACAATTATTATTTTTATAATTATATAATACATTTATTAATTACAAATGTGATATACACTACCGTTCAAAAGTTTGGGTCCGGTACTATTGTTTATTTATTTATTTATATATTTATATATATATTTTTTTTTTGATAGGAGTCTCCCACCAAGGCTGCATTTATTTGACCTAAAACAGTGAAAAATTGTACAATTTAAATGAACTATTTTTTATTTGAATATATTTTAAAGTGTAATTTATTCCTGTGATGGCAAATTAATTTTCAGCATCATTACTCCAGTGTTTAGTGTCACATGATCCTTCAGAAATCATTCTTATATTGATTGCTGATTTGCTGCTAAAGAAGCATTTCTTATTATCCACGTTGAAAACAGTTTTGCTGCTTAATATTTTTGTGGATTTTTTTTCCCCACTATTGTTTGGTGAATATTAAAGCTGCAGTCCGGCATTTTTCCTCTTTGTCGCCATCTCTGTTCGAAATCTGCAATTGCAGTCATTCGCGGAATTATCAACTTAACGTGAGTTGTACTTCAACACCCTCGACACGGCACAGCGCGGATGAACACAATGTATGAGGAGAGTGTGAGGCTGTCAGTCACCGCGCCGGTGTGGATACTGTCATTCAGAATCACAGATTATTCTTTTTGGAAGTATGACCAATATAAGAATTTTTACCTGAAAATGTCATCTGAACAAGTAAGAAACATCCACTTTTGTTCTGGTTCTGACATTGCAGTAAATCGCGCTGATTAAATCAACCGCTTATAAGTTATCATATCACGCAAAACCGTTCAAATTATACTTTGTTCTCAAATTGTTAATGTTAACAACGTAAGCATTGCGTGACTACATGTAATGTCCTTTTTATATGTATCCTTGTTTTCGCATTGGCCGGTTGCAGTCTTTTTTTTTTCTGTAGCCACTCCGAAGTCCGAACGAAGTCTTTTGCATTTTACAGCGGGTGGATCTGTTGTCACTGGTGATTGTCGTTTGAACCTTTCTGGATCTGCCATGAAATTGATAAGTTTAATTATATCAAGTGCTGTGAGAAAAGGCTATAAATCTCCACCTCCAACATCCTCACACGCAACGCAATATAGCTTATACTAGCCGAGACTCCTTCTTTATGTGTACAGATGTGACGTAATGACGCAAAGACATGCTCGAATATCCTGCGGAAATCCACCAGTACCGCTGGAATAAAAAACATTATTAAAGCTTACCGCTTTGAATCGAGCTAAGGCAAGCAGAGAGTTTTGAACACTGGCTGGTTATGTATTTTCTCATATTTGTATTTTGGATAATTTTTAATCCAAAAAGAGCTACGGACTGCAGCTTTAAAGGAGCCGTATGTAGGATTGTGGCCAAAACTGGTACTGCAATCACTTTAAAAATACCATAGAGCGCTGTATCCCCTCCCCCTACCCCCTGACCCCTACCCCCTAATTTTATTTCGTTATTTTGAACATATAAATACAATTACAATTTAAAAAAAAGTCTGTGGAAAAATAAATGTATAATAGTAAAACAAAACAAAAAACATATAACCACAAAATAAAACTTCCTTATTTTTAAAGACGAAAAAAAAATCGATTTACAAGTGCTAAAGTTTTTGTCTTAAGCGGGCTAACAAATAACCAAAACATTTACCACAGCAATTATAACGCCGGACAAATTCAATATCACCAATGGCTATCACAGGGTTGTTTTCAGTTTCATCATAAAATATTGTTAGAGTAACTAAACTTGATTAGCAATGTTCATACAGGTCAACTTGCAGCATGTGTAACTTAGTCCACGATATACGCGAAGAATGGATGACGAATCATTTTTTCTGAGGTAAAGTTAGGCTTCTGTCTCAATTACGCTTTAAATTGCCATAATGGGAGTGCTAATGTTGTTTTCCTCTGCGTCTCAGCATAAGGACAGAGAAACTGGCTCCTATAATACATTGCTAATGTTAGCATACGTCCATGTGAGCTTACGTTACGTTACTTTGGACGAACATGCATAACTTTGTTCGACTGTCATGAATATATGAAATGTCCATTGACATCAAGTACAAGTTAGCCAAGCATAGATAATTCTTACCTGTCCAGGAGAAAATTAGCAACGTTGGCGTCTGTGTTCAAATTCTTCTCCGTTTTCAGCCGTCTCCATCTTTCAAAAGCATCTCCAATGCAAATTCTGGTTTTATTTCTGACTTTGTCACGACGAATTTCTGAATCATAACGAGGTCTTTTTGATTTAGTAACGTTAGACATCTTTATCCGACTACAGTTAGGGTAGATTACAGCAAAGCTGGCAACCCGGATCCCGAAACACTACTGACTTCGTGATTGGTGGATAGGTGGAGGGTGGCGCATCAGACCAAAACACAACATGACAACATCAACATCAGTTGAGGGCTGCAAGTCCACTTTTTAAATGACAATAACCTAGCCATACTACTGTTGTCAGTGATATAAGTATTTGAAATGAACATGATTTCTTAATGTCTAGTGACATATCAGGGCCTTTTTATGATTAATTGAAATACATTTCTTACATACAGCTCCTTTAAGTTAAAAAGAACAACATTTATAATGTTACAAAAGATTTCAATTTCAAATAAATGCTGTTACTCTCACATTTGATCAATTTAATGCTTCTTTGATTAATAAAAGTATTAGGGCCAGATTTACTAAACAGTGCAGTTTTTCATAATTCTATAATATATAATACATTTTTAAATATTTTTTTAACAAAGAATTGCTTAAATACAAATGTACATACTATATGATATTAGTACACAGAAAATGTGTACTATCCATTGATTAGATCATCGGTATATTTTGGACATGAAATGTCACATTTATTAACATCAAAATCTGGCTGTGACCATCAATTCACGTTGATTATAAATACCTGCTTGTTTTACAGTGACAACTTTTCAGAAAGCTTAGTTTGATCGCTGCTGAATGGTCATATTCCTGTCCTGTTAGGGTAGACATCCATCGTAAGGAGAACGCGGGAGCGGCAGAGAAGCCCATAACCATCCACTCGACTCCTGAGGGCTGCTCCGCCGCATGCCGTATGATCATGGACATCATGCAGAAAGAGGCTGATGACACAAAAGTGTAAGTCTGAATCTTCCGAAGTCTGTTTTTATTTTGCGGTGTTCTTTAAATGCATCTATGTAATTGTAAACTTGTGTTTTTGCTTTTGTAGAACTGAGGATATTCCTATGAAGATCCTGGCCCACAACAGTCTGGTTGGAAGACTGATCGGGAAGGAGGGCAGAAACCTGAAGAAGATTGAAGAAGAGACAGAGACCAAGATAACCATCTCCTCGTGAGTGTCTGTTACGTTTGATGGCTTTCAGCAGGTGAAAACAATGGAAGCTCATAATTATTTTGCTTTTGTGGCTGTTATTCTAAAATCTTTTTAAATTAAAGCTGTAGCTCTTGTTTTGATAGGTAATGCTGTTTTGTTGTCAAGATATTGATCATAACATGACCTGAACATGTGATGTGACCTTGTAATGGGCTTCTGAGTGCTAGGATCTGGTGCAGAGCATCAGTGTACAGGTGGTTTTAAGTATTTCCCAGAAATAAAGTGTGTGCTGGTCAAACCGATAGCTTAGGAAGTGAGTCACCCAAATTAAACCCTAACCAGCACTCCCGACGTCATTGCTTAGCTGTCCCTGTAAAAAAACAGCCTTATTTACCAGTGCTCATCAATACAATGAGCGGAAGGGGGGTGGAAGGGTGGGAGGAGCCAGGAGTAGCCTGGCAGGTACCCAAGAAGCAGCCAGCACAATGATCCAATGCGGAGTCACAGGAGAGAGGAGCCATGGTGGAGGCCTGGGAGGAGGGACCAGTGATACAATCTCCTGCGACAGAGCCGGTCGTGGTGGAGACCCAGATGGAGCCGAGGAGACACGGAGTCAGGGTGACACCGCAAGTCTGGAAGGCCAAGGTGGAGCTGACGGCTCATGGGAGCGAGCGGAAACTGCGGTGGAGCCGGAGCGACTGAGGACAACGGCGGAGTCGTTAAACATCAACTAACTATGAGCTGTTAAACAAGATTGAAGGAAGAACAAGAAAATGATGATCAAGTTTCAAAAGTCTTAAATAATCCACTTAAAGGGCAATCCAAACCGGCAGGCGACAATAACACAACATCTAACGTAGATGTGACCGGACACCAGGGAACTGAAAAGACTGCAACTAAATACAAAGCAAATGAGGGTAATGATGATTAACATCTGTGCAGATCAACTTCTGTGCTTGACAACTAAAGAGTGGCGGGAAACTGAACAAAGATACACGTGACTGAAAATACACCAAACGTCCATGTAAACAGAAACTAACTGAATATAACTGTGACAGTACAGTAAGGCGTGACCTTGCGTGTAACAGAAGATGAGAAGAGAGAGGGACGGTGGGGGCTTTGGAGGTGGATGAGGCGGCGGTGAAGGGATGGCGACAGGAAATGGCGACGGATAAATGGTGACGTGTGGATGACGACGATCCCCTGGCGGCGAAGATCGTGATAGGTCAATGGTGCGGACCCAGAGCCTGACAGCGACGACAGCCCACTACGGAGTCGAGGGAGGGAGGACGACATCTGGGGGATGACCGATGGAGGTCGGAGACCCTCCCCAGAGACCCTCCTCCCCACACAAATTCTCCGCAGTCGAAGGTGGTGAATCGGGCTCTGGGTCCAGCTGTGTTCCGGATCGGGAGTAGACACTCTCCAGACACTTGATGATGGCCTCCCTCCAGTCAAGTCCTGTAGTGTCTGGGAGGTCTACTGGATGGTGGTAATTTGCCCCGATCCAGAACAATGACTTCAGGGTTTCGTCATCTTAAGGGCAGGTGATGGCGAGATGACAAATGTCAACTGAAAAGTCCAAAAAATGAAGGCTTTGGCAGGCTAAAGAAGTGAATTGAGCTGCATTTAGTTGTTGTCCGGAAATCTGTTACACAAGGTTGAAGGAAGAATGATGATGATCAAGTTTCAAAAGTCTTTAGTAATCCAATTAAAGGGCAATCCGAACAGGCAGGCGACCATAACCTAACATAGACGTGACCGGACACCAGGAAACTGGAAAGACTGCAACTAAATACAAAGTAAATGAGGGTAATGATGATGAACACGTGACTGAAAATAAACCAAAAGTCCATGAAAACAGAAACTAACTGAGCATAACCGTGACATGAGCAATATAAGAAGTATTTTTTAAGTGTTAGTTCATGTTAAATAATGTAGTTTACTAATGGTAACAAATGAAACCTTTTTGTAAAGTGTTACCATAATAATAATAATAATAATAATAGAAAAGATATTAACACATGATTCAGACTGCAGTAATATTTCTAAAAACATTCTAATATTAGTCAATACTAATATGGTCACATCATATGCACAATATAATAATTAATCATTAATAATTCCCTCAATTCAAACACTGCTCCAATCTGACTCCAATCATAAAACCCAGAATTTGTGTGTTTTTCTATATATGTACCAGTAATTTTACTCTGCTTTTTCTCTTTCTTGGTCCATTCTTCCCACAGTTTACAAGATTTAACTATTTATAATCCAGAGAGAACCATTATAGTGAAAGGGAGTATCGAGGCCTGTTGTAGGGCTGAAGTGGAGATCATGAGGAAGCTGAGGGAAGCCTATGAGAATGACATTGCTGCTATTAACGTAAGTGTTTGTGGTTTTGATGACAGCATTTTCACACTTCATTTTAATCCACTGTCTTTGATGTTATAATCAATATGACATTTTTTAGATTAAACTTAGAAACTCTGTTCTACATAAAAATGCTGTTATAATGTGTCAAACTTGGTCCTGTAGACGACAAGGCTTTTAGACGGCTTGTCTGTTTGCTTGTGTTTAGTTATTGACTGTGTTTATAGGAAACAGCCTTGAGTCAGTTCGTTCCCTGCTGTGCATAAGGAGAACGCATCCTGTCAACAGCCGTTCACACAGACATGCACACACATGTACACCATTCTCCCTGTTTACACACATGACGTCACTGCCTGTGCCTGAGGGAGGTGAAGCCATAGACAGAGCAAATACTGTAACAATAGGATCATTGTTCTAGTTTACACCGTCGCATGATCCTAGGACTCCTTTCATCTTTAGTGAGTCATTTATTTTGCGGTAGAGGCCTCGCTCAACTACACAGATCAAATTTATGCAGTTTCATTTATAGTCACACATTAGTCAGACCTCAGTCAGGCATACAGTAAATTATTCATGCTTGGATCAAGTGTTTTTGCGACAGTTTCATGTGTAACTGTCTGTTAGTTGAACCGTGTAAACTTAATTCCGTTTTGAATGAAAGGCACAGCAGATGAATCAGACAGAAAATGAAAAATCAAGCATATCTCTGTCAAGACTAAACAGCATACAAACTTATCTAAAAGTGCTTACCACATAAAATGATGCACTGGGTCGATGGAGCCACCTAGCGTGACAGTAACGATATTACAAGATGTTATAACAAATATTCACATTCATATTCATAACGTGAATATTCATATTCACTGTTAAGACTGTTCATACAGCTCAGAAATACATGGAAACTGAGAGATCTAATCTCAAATTAGAGTTATTATCAAGAAAAGCATGATCGCTTGTGTTCATGAACTGAGTAATCATTCATAATCCATGATGTTATTTCTCTGTCTTGCAGCAACAAACCAACCTTATCCCCGGGTTAAGCCTGAGTGCACTGGGCATCTTTTCAACCGGTCTGTCAGTATTGCCACCAGCTGCTGGGCCCAGAGGCGTCCCACCCATACCCCCAACTGGCTACAACCCTTTTCTTGTGAGTGAAAACCACAGTTTTATAACTACAACATATTTGGATGTTTCAACCTCAGGAATGCATTACATTTAGCTTGGCAAAATTCAGATTTTAACAATTGGACTCACACCACAGAATGTTCAAAATTAAATTTGAATGGGAATAACAGGAAACATTTACTGAATTGTAATTCACAGAAATGCAATGTTGTCCAACAAGGAATTTCATTATTCCAGCACACATTTTGCAACAAAATATAAATAATTATATAATTAATTTGTACTAATTATTTATAATTATTTAAGTAATTAGACACATTAAGACACTAATTAAGTTAAATTGTCAGAATGGATCAAACATCAAAACAGATTTTAAATCAATACAAATTTTGTGTAGGTTGCACTTTAAAACAGTTGTTATAAATGTCATGAATTTCTGGAAATACCCATATGTTGTGTATGATAACATTTTTAATGGGGAATTTATACTGAAAATTTACATTTTTAAAAAGTTTAAACTTTAAAAATTTCAGTCTTCAAAATTTCAGTTTTTCATTGTTAAATTTGAAGGACTACATCCTGTTTTCTACCTCAGTTCAATTTCAGGAATATTAAACTTTCCTTTTTGGGACTTTTTAACACTCTTTAAACAGAATTCTAATCTTAAATGGTGAACTATCCTGACATTTAGCCTCCCGATCACATTGTAAACATCGTCACTTTCTCAGTGAGTACTCACATTAGAACACATCTACTCATTGTTGAGTTGTGTAATCCTTCCGTTCGGTTAGGGTGCTACAGGATTCCCCTTCATATTTAGTTATGAGTCAGACAGGACAGCTGATGGCTCACGGATGAACTAATGAAGGTAGAATGAGTGTGTGGGTGTGTGAGAAGGCACTCATTATTGAATGAGAGTCAGCTGGTTTTTTATCATCCTCAGTAGGACTGTAAAACTTGAGTAGTCATTTATTATTTATTATATAAGTTACTACAACAGTTTTTTTTTTTTTGGTGCAGTTATTTGCTTACGGTAAATAAAGCTCTCTACATAATATTACGAACTTTGGCATTTACTGTCAATAAGTAACAAATCTTGCTTGCAAACTGTTGTTGAAAATCAAATGCTAGTAGAATGCTAGTATCCTCATAAGCCAGCTAGTTACTGGTTATGCTAGTAAGCCAGCTGGTCAGCCAGCTTCTCTTAAACCTTCATTACTAACTGAAATTAAAATGGAAATGTAAAATATTAACAAAACATCTAATTCAAAATTAGATATTAATAAGAACTATAAGAGTATTTTATTGATATCTAAAAAAAGAAATAGAAAAAAAATATCTAAATACAGTGGGCTCCACAAATATGGGCACAATTGGTAAATATGAGAAAAACTGACTGAAAGTTTGTTTTTGCAATTTCTCTTATTCTTTTATTCAAAATATTCACAAAAATCGAATCTTTTAATTAAAGTCACATTGTTGTAAGAAAACAATTCTTATCATAAAACAAATTTTCCACAATTATTGGCACCCCTTCATTTAATACTTTGTGCAGCCTCCCTTTGCCAAGATAACAGCTCTGGATCCTTTCCTATAATGTGTAACAAGGTTGATGAACATATGACGAGAGATCTGGGACCATTCCTTCATACAGAATCTCTCCAGATCCTTCAGAATCAGAGGTCCATGCTTGTGGACTCTTTCCTTCAGCTCATCACAGTTTTTTTGTGGGGTTTGGATTTGAGTTGTGCTGTGGATCATTGTCATGCTGGAAGATCCAACCACAGCCCAGTTTAAGCTTCTTCACAGGGTCGATACAGTGTTGATTTAATATCTGCTGGTACTTGATGGCGTTTATGATACCGTGTATCCTAACAAGTTGTCCAGGGTCTTTGGAAGGAAATTAGCATTACAGATTCCCCACTATACTTCACAGTGGGGATGAGGTACTTTTCTAAATGGCTGTGCTGTGGTCTTATCTGACCATAAAACCCAGTTTGAAAGTTCCAGTAATGCCCTTGCAAATTGCATGTGCATGATATTACTGTTTAATGTCGCCAAAGGCTTTTTTATTTTATTTTAACCTCCCCAAACAAGTTGCGGTTAAATAGGTGAGGTCTGATCATAGTTTTGGAGACTTTCCCAAGACTCAACTAGAATATGCAATTCTCCAAATCTTTACAATTTGTTACAATACCTCTTTTAGGTAGATTGTTACCATCACCAGTTGATTCCAGTTGAAGCTACGATATGTAACATTTTTGTAATAAAATATCCCAAAATCACTTGCACAGTGTGATATATTTCCTGCAGTTGTGTACTTACAATATCCCAAAAGTTCCCAAAGATTTTTAGTTTCAGAGAAAAATAAATAAATAAATAATAATAATTCCAATTGTCGCCTGCCAATGACGTAATATCCGCGTTATCCCTGATTTCCGCTCGTACTGCCAGAGTAACCATGACGACAGACGTGGACAACAGCGTTACGTCGGCACGCTCACGCTGTTATTGTTTCGTTCAAACATTATGTACCATGGCAAGCAGACTTTGGGACAAAAGGAGAACTGCGTTTTCGAGATGCCGAGAGCTCCACATCCGTGACAAACTTCGACTTGACAGAGACGCTGCTCTTACATGTACTTTATTAGACAGGTGAGCAAATGTACATAAAACTAATCAATGTTATATAGCTCAACTCAACATGATGAAATGTTAGAATATGATCAGTATGTTATTTTAACGTTGATCTACCTTACTGCTAGTCTCATACAGCCAACAAACTTACACATAGAATAACATTATAACTTTCACCACACTCAAATGCAGTTTAGGCATGGGTTGTATGAATTATAAACCTGCGCACATATTTTAAAAAGCACATAACTATAGAATCAATTCTGAATGAGCATGTGAACGCCGTCAGCGTTAATCACAGGTTCGCGTTTAAAAGTCTGATCATTTCGACGGAGGTGAATCAATCAAAGTTAACTTTAGCTGGAAATAACATTATTCAAGAACCGCTATAATGCCAAAACAATCTGTTACCTTATATTATATGTTTATCTCTGTAAAGCTGCTTTGAAACAATCCATTGTTAAAATCGCTATATAAATGAAGATGACTTGACTTGACTTGACTTTAGTGTGATAGTGTGGAGTAAGTGAAACAGCTCTGCGTTACCTCACAGGGTTCTCAAGTCTCACGCATTGGCCGTGAGACACACGCAATTCAACTAGTTCACATGCTCACACGCCACCAGAGGCGGACAGAGTACACAGCTTCATTACTTGAGTAAAAGTACAGATACCCCTTGCTAAATTTTACTCAAGTACAAGTAAAAGTACTACAGTCAGATGTCTACTTAAGTAAAAGTACTGAAGTACTTGTTTTTAAAAGTACTTGAGTATCAAGAGTACATTTTCTAAATATTGCATTACTACTGGCACAGTGCTTACATTTATGTACAGAAACGTCCTACATGGAGTTATGAAAAATGTTAATGTTAATACCTTGGAGAATGTAAAAGGTATTGAAAGTAAAATCAAGTCATTTTCATCTTTTTACGATGTTGCTTCATTTAACATTTAAGAAAAATTCAGAAAATTGAAATAGTCTGGCGAGGTGGGGCCACGGGTTGGCACATTCACGGGATGGACCTGCTGCGTCTTCATCCATTGTTTCGTCCATGGTTTCGTCTCTTATCTAAATCTGACCATGGAGTTGACTTTGGCGGAAAGCTGAAGGTGATTGCTGATAGGCTGTCCCAATCAGTGGCGCCTGCACAACCCAATCACGTTTGAGAGGGAAACAACAAATTGAGGGTTTCCGAGATTTTTCTTTTTTCCTTTTTTAAGTTTTTTTTTAGAAGTAGTCACGGGTACTCAGTACTCACGGTTATGGATAGAAATGTAGCTGAGTAAAGAGTACAATATTTGCCTCTCAAATGTACTTGAGTAAAGTCATGAGTACTCCCCAAAAATGATACTCGAGTAAAGTACAGATCCCTCAAAATTGTACTTAAGTACTGTACTCAAGTAAATGTACTCCGTTACTGTCCGGCTCTGCACGCCACACCGTGTATTTCTCACGCTGAAAAGAAATGCCAACCAAGTTGTCCTGCGAGCTTTATATATAACGTTGTATTCGAGGCGCAGGCACACAAAGTGAAGTTTCCTGCCGCCAGCACGTATCTCGGCCAGATTGCGTTCGTTAATAGCTAGGCATCATAGATGCGCGAAGCCGCGAATACGCGGAAGTTGACGGAACATTCTCGGCCTCCGTACGTTCGTTACTAGGTAACCAACAACATCGCGCGAACACACGTCGTGATGGAGAAGGTAAATTGGAAGAAAGCTCGTCTAACATTTTTAGGCTAGAAAATTTAATATGTAGCCCATCCTATACATTATTATTAATGCAGTCAAAAACTCTACAACTACTTTTCAACCAGGCCAGAAGCTTTGGCTCAGTTTGGCTAGCTTACGTTATCTGAAACTAAGGGAAATGTTAGTGGGTATGGGAAGGAATGAAGATGCATTTCTTCATTTTATTTTAAATTATATATTATACTTAATTAATAGTCTTTCTAGTTACATTAAGGCTACATGTATTAAAGCAAAGTGCTCTGGCTAATATTTTATATCATGTCAAAACATACATTAATCATTGCCATTGCATTTGTATTTTTCAAAGATGTCAGGAAAAGCAAAAATATATTTTATCATTCTGGGCACCAAAGGGTAAGCCCCCTAAGGTTGCAAGGCATCAAAATGTGCAACAAACACTTACAACACAAAACACATTTCATAAGCTGGATTGTGTACTCTCGTGTACACACACACACAAACACACACTCACACACACATACTCTAATATGACCATTTGTTCACAATGTCCCACCACACAATAATTCAAAATGCAAAAAGATTTTTTTTCCAAACTGTTTGGAGCAATTTGTTATATTTTTTGTAATTTTTGTATATTTTTTTAATTTTGAAATATAACATTAAAGACTATATTTGATGTGATGAATTGCTCTGTCATTTATCAGATTTACCAATTGTTATAATTTCAATTTGTGCTGGTTAATAATGAACAATGGGTAAAATTGGGGGGCGGGGATGGGCGGGGGGCGGGCGGGGGTGGGGTTCCATTAGGGCTCCTCCCCTAACCGCATGTGATCTCACTCCAAACTTTTGATAAAACTTGAGAACCCTGCCTCTCAAGTTTTATTCGTCTAATAAACTGACCTGTGTGAGTATTGATTCAGCACTTGCTGGTAGTTCAGTAGAATGAAATGTCCTTATTCCTTTATATTCGCGGGACTCGCGTGTGGCGCTCTTATCTGTCTCTCATTAGCAATCGCGCCCTGCTTCATACCACAATTACCGTATGTTAAAACATCAATGTATTCACTCATCCATAAACATTATTAGATCCATCAGCATGACGACAAGTTCCATAATTCCGCTTATGCGTCATCAACCTACACCTTTGTTATTGTAAGAGGTTAGCGACCCCTAGCGGTGAACAAAATTACATATTGTAGTTTTAATTATTGCCCAGATAGTGAAAATTGAGTATGCTATAACATAATAGTTTAATTGTTATAAGAAATTTCATGAATTGTGCTCAACTCAACAACCTTTTTGCCAAACATCATTACTGTATTCTCAGGTCAGGGTTTCCCATACATTCATTAATTTGTGGCGGCCCGCCACAATATCAACGTTGACCGCCACGGATTGATTTTCAGATTTTTTTACTATTTAATATGGGTAAACTTTTATTTTATTGTAGAGCTGCGCGCTCCCTCCCACTCTCACAAACAAACAACAGAGACGCGAATAGCCCCTCCTCTTCGAGCACGATCTGAATCAAAACATGAGCATCCGTTGGAGGACGGATTGTTGCCGTTGCTTATTCCTCCAGAATCAATCCGGAGTTGAATGGTTAGTATAATGAACTCAAGTGTCACGCATTGAGCGTCACAGTCACTCGTTTCGGTCTTTTGTATTTATCTCGCGTAAAAACTGTTTATAATATATTTAATATGCCGCAGCGCCCAAAATGTCTCTGGCCGCGCCGCTCTCACTATGGAACCGGCAGGAATCAAGCGCGTCTCTCCTGGAGTTCTGCAGTCGAGCCTGCCACTTATCAGCCAATCAAAAAAAGAAAAGTGCTACATAATAGCCAATCAGAAAATAGCGCTATTCTATCTGGGTAAGATTTAACGCAACAACCAAAGAAAAAAATTATATCCTGAAATTGTTCACGTGATTCTGTCACTCCTGCTGCATGTCTTCAAAACTTTAGAGCCCTGCTATATAATTGAGCATAGTACATACCAGGAAGGTATCAATCAGGATTATGAGCTATTTTTATTTTTTGATTAATCACTTTGATGAATCATTCAATTTGACAGCACAAATGTTTAGAGTATATAGACAAGACAACCATACAAGGGGTTTTGTTACTAAGCCTGCCCTGTGTACACTAATTTTCTTGTCAATGCCCTCACAGATCCCCCCCCCCCCCCCCCCCCCCCCACACTGCAGGTCTTTCCCATAGTGATGGATGACTATAGGAATTTGACCTGTGTGTCACGTCATATTTAGAGCCAAGTTAAACATGAAGTCATGATGACTTATCATTTAAGTGTTCCTGATCACTGAGGTGAACTTAAAAACATACCATATGAATGGGAATATACTTCAGTTAGATTCTTACTCATTAGTTAAGGGTGCCAATAATTGTGGTATACATACATTTCCGAAAAAAAAATAAATATGGGAAGACTTTTTTTCTTTCAACTATTTGACTTGAATTAAAGGTTAGGTTTTTGTGAAAATTTTGAATGAAAGACCAAGAAGGAGGAATTGCAAAAACAAACTTTCACAGTCAGTTTTGCTTATATTTACCAAGGGTGCCAATATCTGTGAAGGTCACTGTAGGTTGCAGCTATTAAAAGGGCCAATGTCTTTTTTAAAGATATAACTTATACGTGTATCATTTTAAAGCATGGCTGGTGAATTTGTTTTTGTTTATTAATCATTCAGGTTTCTGAATGAGTGTTGGCAGTTTTTTTTTCCCGTTTGTTTGCATGACAATTCATGGTCTAATCATGTAAAGTTGAGAGCAAAAAAAAAACGAGTGACTTATGTACTTCTTCTCAGTATTTACATGTGTAATAAATGAGAGCCAGTGAAATATTCTTGAGATATAAACCATTTGTAAATTGACCCATCTTATCCGTTCCAGGGTCACTCATCACAGCTGGGTGGGCTGTACGGTGTTCCGCCTGCTAGTGCCGTCTCTCACCAGCACACAGTGAGTACTGGAACTGAAACTGTCCCGTAAAATAGATAGTTCTGCTCCTAAATTATAATTGGTGGATAGTGTTCCAGCCACAAAAAAATACTGCCAAGCTATTTTGTTTTTATAATTGCATATATTGATATTATAGTGGGGTGGCCAATATAATGCTGAAATATAATGCAGATATATATTGTATTTTATGTGCAATACAATTTAATGATGGCAAATATGATGTCCCCAAAATGATTTAAATGATCACCTATTTTACACAATATATACTCAAAATTCTCCAAAATACTTGAACACAGAAAATGTTTCCTATCCATTGACAGTGTGTTAGTAGATTCTGTAACCGACACAAGATGAAGTGACTAAATCTGTTAATGAACCAATTGAACAATGGACAGAGTTATCAGCTTTACTGTAATCTTGTGCAACAGCAATGTCTCATGTCATTTGAATAAATAACTTGGTAGTTATTCACCAAATAACAACCTCTTTCTCCATCCGACAGTACTGAGCACCACAAGCTTATGCTGTTAACTTATGAATGAAAAATCTCTGAGACTATGGTTCACACTGGGGTGCCAGGCAGGTCAGGTCCTTTAGGCCCTATTAACACCTGGTATTAAGATGTGTTTTGGTTGATCGGATCACAAGTAGACGAGGGACACTCTCCCGTTTACACCTGGTGTTTTAATCCGTCTCTTTTGTCCACTTTCACCACTTCTGTCCTGATTTCTTCTAGGGGAGGGTCTATGGGCGGGTAAATATATGGGGTTTTTTTCAGATCTTTCAATCTAATGGACGAAATTAGCTCACGCAATTTATATTTGAACGCGGCCAGTGACGACGGAAAAACAAACGGAGAGCAGTTTTCGTTTCTGCACTGACAACCGCAAGACCATGCTGAACGCAGTGAGTGTGTGTTAGAAATCAGGAATGTTGAGAGAACATTGTGCTTGGTACGTTTTTCGTCATCAAACTAAAGTTAGGTCTTCAGCCGACAAAGTTTGAATCCTGTCTGTCTGGCTTGTGCTCTTTCCATAATGTTTATGCATCAGGTCAGTAGGCGGAGAGTAGGTGGTCTTTTGTGGCTGTTCGACGCATTCGACCACAAGAGCGTTTACTCTACGAAAGCAATCCGGTCAAATGCTTTTTCGACTACCTCTGGAAGTGGTCGAAAGTGAACAAGCTCAAAATGTTTTAGACCCTGTTTACACCTGTATTTAGAGTTGTCCACTTGTGATCCGATCGACCAAAACACATTTTAATACCAGGTGTAAAAAGGGCCTTAGAAACAGATAAGTGGTTTGTGTTCTCACTTTCGTGATAAATTGAGTGTTTTTGCCTTCGTTCAAACCTGTGTGAACCTTCAGGGCTCAACCTCCAGCCTGTGCTGAACTAAGCAGTATCAGATACAGTTCAGTAACTATGGAGTAAACGGACACATGGACATTTTTACGAACCACTTTTGTAAAAGGATCACATACTCGGGTGGATTTTAGAGGAATCCCTGATTTACAGCATCAAATTGAATTAGAGATGTAATATTTTGCATGTTTCTTCTGCCCTCTCCACTGCAGGCTCCTGAACAGGAGGTGGTCTACCTCTTTATCCCAACTCAGGCTGTCGGTGCTATTATTGGCAAGAAGGGTCAACATATTAAACAACTGGCACGATTCGCAGGAGCCTCAATTAAGGTAGGAGTTCCTGCCTACTAAAATGCTTCCGCTGTCATGTCACATCAGTATAAAATGAATGTTCCTTGTATGTTTTTGTTACACGAAGCACAATTATCCATCTAGTTTTCTGTGTCCCATTGCTGAGATACTTGATTTGAATCTAACAAGATTTGGCCTAGTTTGGGTGAGCCCATCATCTGGAACCTCCTCACTGTTGATTCAGCCAGTCCTCTAGGTTGCTGGGTAATCAGTAGGGTTCCGCAACCCATATTTCTGTATGTGTTTGTGCCTCGGTTCATTTAATGTCTAATGGCATGTAAACAATTACACTACCGTTCTAAAGTTTGGGGTTGGTAAGATTTTTGAAAGTATCATCTTATGCTCACCAAGGCTGCATTAATTTGATCAACAATAATTATAGTAATTCTTAATATCATTCAAACCTTTGACAACAGAACTGTTTATAGATGTTTCCTACATATTTCAATAAATGCTGACTTTTCACATAGTGTGAATTGTTTCATGTAATTTTACAGTGGTGCATTTTACTGCAGCATATGGTTTAATGACATCAAATATTTTACCAAACTGAATTCTTGACCACAGAATCATAAGACAAACCGAACATGGATGAATTTAAACTGTTATACCTCTAATAATTTGGAAAAGATCCCTCTGGTGGTTGTGTGATGTGACTTCTAGAGAAAGAGCTGAATAAATGGTTCACACTTCAGATGTAGCTCTAGAAATAAAAGGAATATTCTTCCAAGCAAATTAATCTGTCATTTGTGGCATGTTGTTTATTATCTCAGAAAATAGTGTTGATTCATATCTTGTATTCATATCTTGAACAAAAACGTGTGTACAGAAATACACTCATGGTGGAATTCTCCTCTGAGCTCATCTGTTGAAGGTATGTTGTTCTTGTTCCTGTTGTTGTTCATGTTCAGATCGCACCTGCAGAGAGTCCTGACATCACTCAGAGGATGGTCATCATCACTGGCCCACCAGAAGCTCAGTTTAAGGTAAAGGAATATAATACACACTTAAAAGCCTAGTACAGTTATGGCGCTTTTCCATTACCAGTACCAGCTCGGCTCGCCTCGACTCGGCCCGCTTTTCGCTCCGTTTTCCATTGCAGACAGTACCGCCACAAATAGTACCCGGTCGTCATAGCGACGCCTTTTGTTCCTCGTTGCCCCATCAAGCTCTCTCTGGATCCTCTCTTCGGCAACCAAACAAAGGAAAGTCTGCACCTCCTCGTTTGACCACAGCGTATTCTTCCGGTTTAGTAACTATCTCTGGCCTAACTATTTAAAAATGGCGGGGTTATTCTGGATACTCCATCTGTCGCGTGCAATGATGACGCAGTGAATAGTGACGATTCTTTCTGACCAATCAGCAGTCGGCATTGTTTTTACGTCACATTTTAGCATCGCCTCAGCTTCTCAGAACCTCGCCGGAGGTGATACAAAAAAGTACCCTTAAGCAGGTACAGGTACAACTTTTACACAGTGGAAAACCAAACAAAGGCGAGCCGAGTTGAGGCGAGTCGAGTCGAGTCGAGCTGGTACTGTGTAGTGGAAAAACGCCATTAGTTGCATTCAGTCTAGGTGCAATGGAATGAATGAATGAATGATTGAAAATGTGAGTGTATGATGGTTGAAAAGAAATGTTAAGGCCTTTAGCACTGTTGTACCCTATCATGCCCCTGAAAAATGAACAGTGTCTTTGCTTTTGCATTTCAGGCCCAGGGCAGGATATTTGGGAAGCTGAAAGAAGAGAATTTCTTTACTGCAAAAGAGGAAGTGAAGCTGGAGACACATATAAAAGTGCCCTCTTCAGCAGCTGGGAGGGTCATCGGGAAAGGCGGCAAAACGGTGAGAATACAGTGAAATATAAAAGTATTAAGTAAGATCAGAAACTTTCAGTGATGCGCCATATATAACATAGTAGGACTCCTTCATGTATCAGGATTGTGTTCTGTTCAGTGTGTTTTAGTTCTTTTTTCCTGTGACCTAGTTTCTCAGTCTGTGTCAGTTTCATTCTGTTCACCTGGGGCTGGTTGCATAAACATAGCATAAACATAGATAAACATTCAATGTAAACAGCGATTGATAATGGGTTGTGTATTTCTGGAAACAACGTCGCGTTGAGGCTCTTTGTTAGAGACACATTCGTGGAGAAATCAAAACAACTGAGTGGAACAGCACACAGAAAACTCACAGAAGAAATGTACTTCGGTAAAAATGTAAATAGTTGTGTTATGTTAAAGGGTTAGTTCACCCAAAAATGAAAATGAAGTCATTAATTACTCACCCCCATGCTGTACCAACCCCGTAAGACCTTCGTTCGTCTTCGGAACACAAATGAAGATATTTATGATTAAATGTGACAGCTGGATCACTCCTCCATAGGCTGCCTAAGGGAATGAAACTTGACGACCCAGAAAGTCATTAAAGAAAATGTTTAAATATTCCATGTCGCAACAGTGGCTCAACTATAAGTTTATCAAGCGACGAGAATAGTCGAATAAAGTCGTTATTTTTGTTTGTTTTTTCGCACAAAAAGTATTCTCGTCGCTTGATAAACTTATAGTTGAGCCACTGTTGTGACATGGAATATTTAAACATTTTCTTTAATGACTTTCTGGGGCGTCCGGTGTCATTCCCTTAGGGAGCCTATGTAGCAGTCGTAAACCTCTCAGATTTAATCATAAATATCTTCATTTGTGTTCCGAAGACGAACGAAGGTCTTACGGGGTTGGTACAGCATGGGGGTGAGTAATTAATGACTTAATTTTCATTTTTGGGTGAACTAACCCTTTAAACTAAATCATATGTTATAAATAAAACAACTAAGTGAGCTGTTTTGCTGAATATAATTATCACGATTGAAAATGTTACATTGAATTTATAGGTCAATAAACAAGTAGCGTAGTTAATATTTATTATTAAGCTACTTACATTTTAGACACAAACAATATCAACTGTTTTTGTTCTATTTCACAGACGAAATTAATAGTTCCACAGGCAGGGGCGCAACTACCCAGTGTCAGAGGGGTATGCAGCAACATTTTTTGCACCCAAAAAAATAAATAAATAAATAAATAAATAAGTGTGCCATGTAATAAGTGAGTAGGAACGAGTGAGAGCTAACAGATAAAATAAGTGCAAAATTGTCATTTATTAATACAATTAAACTATAGCTACTCCACCGTGATGAACCCCCCTAAAAAAAACTATAAGCTCCATTGTCTAGGGGGGTTCGGGGGCATGCCCCCCGTAAGAAAATTTTGTGTTCTTTAATGTTAAATTCATCAGTCTGGTGCACTTTTTTTTGAGTTCAAAATTAAAAGCTCCAACCCATATTCAGGGTGCAAATTAAACAAAGAAAAATTCAAACCTCTTTTAGTTAGTGTCTGTCTATATTACACTACTACATAATAATAGTTATAATATTAATCCCATGATAGTAATAGCCATATATTGTAAAACAAATGCACTAATTTCTATACTTGAAAGATATAACCACATGATGACATGGTTCATGGGCCGGTGTGTCAGAAAAAAAACTAACGCTGACTTGTTTTGACCAATACATTACACCGGCACTAACCCAGCGCCGCCAATTAAGCAAAAAAAAAAAAAAACTAATGGGCCACCGATGTACGAGTTGTATGGGCCATTAAGGCAAAACAAAAAAAAAGTATGAGATGTATCGGCCAAAAAAGCACGTCGGCCCACCGGGAATCTCCCGTTAGTCCCGATGGCCACAGAGATATAAATAGCCTACATGTCTGGATGTCCGTTAAATCCTACCTGTTGGCTTTCAGGATGCACTTATTTAGCTGCTGTCGCATCAGTTGACATGCCATCTCCTTTTCCCTCTTTATTTTTCTATTTTTAGCCACACAGCATTTTGTTTTATCCATCTTTTTAGACGACAACTCACTACTCGTACCTGCTCGCTCAGCGCTCACAGCGCCCTCGCCCGCTTGCGATATTACCCCGCCCCCCTTCTCCATGAGGGCGCCTCTAGCCTGTTATTAGTCCTCTAAAATTTTATATAACATTGAAGAAATGCAGAAATGATTTAGAAACGCACAACAGCAGCTACATAAAGAAAATACAATATATATATATATTTTTTTTTTAATTACATTTTTATATATATATAAAAAAAAAAGACCATCGCTTTGGTGCCCCCCATGGTGCTGCGCCCCTATGCGCCGCATATAGCGCATACCCACTTTTTGCGCCACTGTCCACAGGAAAGCAACAGCAGCGCAGTGTTTTGTTACTGAATAATTCAGCGTTTTGAACGAATCTTTTGTATGAATTACTCACTAATTAAGACGGTCCCTTGCCGCCACCTATTGGCGGTTTCGTTTTATGTTTAAGTATTGCATTTTTTTTTTTTTCATTTGTATATTCAAACATTTATTTAAAACATTAATCTAATAACATTATTTATTGCAGTTGTAATTTTGCAGTGCGAATTATTTAATTTGATGGGTATCAAAATTACCCCCCCATATTAATAATAATAATAATAATTCGGTACATTTTATATATTTTTTCTGGGACCTCAAAGCGCTTCACATATGGTAGGGGGGAATCTCCTCAACCACCATGTCAGTCAAGGTACATATAAAACGATATTATGTCACCTTTTTCGGCACTGTTGATTTTGCAGGTATGATACTAGTATAACCAACAAGTGTTGAGTCAAGGGGCAATCAGTCTTACTTTCTAGTATAAAATTAGACCAATCTACGTTTTTATATAACTGACTTGAAACAGTTATAAACTGTCTTAAAGAAAAAAATAGTCTTAACCGTTTATGCAACCGACCCCTGGTGTTCCCCCGTTTTGACTGACATAAATACTCCGTTTTGTTCAGTTCTTGGTCCTGTCTCGTCAGTGTTTTACGTGGTTGTACTATTGTTTGCTGAGTTTCCTTGCCTCTTGAATTTATTGGATTAAAGACCGTTTTTGCTGATCTCCTTTATCTTCGTGCAAAATCGATAGTTTATTTTGGCAGGGTTTTTTTACACCCCATTTTCCCCCTTCCTCCTATCACTATGGACTTACCTGCAGTTTGCGATTTGTGGGTGGAGTCACACACCAGGGACTTTTTGGAGTTGGCATGGCTAAATCCCTATCCAGACTGCTTGCTCTGCGTTTTTTACATCGCCAGTCTGAGCCGTGCCAGTGAGCCCTACTGAGTCTTATTCCGCCCCGGAGCCTGAGCCCCACGACTCGTCTGACCAGGTGCGCGAGACTGCAGCAAAGCCTATCCCAGAGGGAATGCTTTTGGAACCTTAAGGTATGGATCTTCACCTTGGTCAGACGTCACCCTGGCTCCACCGCTGGATTCCTGGCTCTTGGTTGCACCTCTGCCCTCCATCCCTTTGGCTTCACTGGGCTCTGCCTTCCCGCCGGCTGCACCTTTGTCCTCAGTCGCACTGGCTCCATTTAATTTTATTAAAAAATGTATTAAAAAAAAATTACAATGGGGGAAACAGAGTGTTTACTAGGGTTTATTTATTTATTTATTTCAGTCTGAAATCCCTATTCATTCTGAGCTTGAGTAATATGCCAGACTTAATATAGGATTCTGATTCACAATAAAATATGTTTACATCGTTTCAAACAAGTTGTTGTGTAGCACACACCATCACAGCTGTTTGCTCATCACTAGTCAATATTCCTTTCATTATGCACCATTATAAATGAATGAGTCAAAATGTGTTTGCAGTAGTAAATAGTGATTCTGAGAATCCATAAAACATTTCAAATAGCTTTCCCAAAAACAATTAAATGTTCATTGTTAAAGAATGGGAACATTGTTGATTAATCAAAGTTAATGTGGTGTGAATAGTTCCTGAGAGAGCTCATATACGCCACCAGAGCAAATAATGAATAGGTTGTTTTTTTTGATAATCTTTTTATATGTACCTGACTCATTTTTCCATGTAATTTACTGTGCTAAAGGACTGAAAAAGTATATGAAAGCTTTTTTTCAAGTGATTTAAAGAAAGAAAAAAAAACTTTATTAAGTTTGGTTATTATGTTATATAACTGTTACATTTCGGTCTCAGGCTTTGAAGAGAGCAGATCCAAATCACTGTGACCTGTTTCAGTCAGGGTTATGTGTTTCAGGAACTGTACGTTTTGCTTCTAGTAAATATTTGTCTCTATTCATGGGCGCTCCAGCCACCGGAGCATCATTTGTAGAGTAGATAGACGTTGCATTTGGTACCCAAGGCAAGGCTTTTACAGCAGATTGGTCTTGATGTATGTCATGTACCTATGAGCAACTGGATATGTGCTGCTTGTTCTTTTATAAATCGGATTGACACATAACATTGGCACACTTTGACCCAACTGGCATTATGACTGTTAGGTAGTGATGTCATCAGCTTGTTTCTCTGAACCTCTTTCAGGTTAACGAGCTGCAGAACCTAACCAGTGCAGAGGTCATAGTGCCACGGGACCAAACGCCAGACGAGAACGATGAGGTCTTTGTCAAAATCAGTGGGCATTTCTTTGCCAACCAGGTAAATTATACATGAAATTTCACAGAAACCTTGTGTTGTTTTGTTCTTAAGGGCTGAAATTTACAGCTCTAGTATGTACCGCTTTAGTAATGGATCTTAAATCTGAAAACAGTTCTGAAAACTATGCTCTATTCCAAGGGTTTTCAAAGTGTGGGGCGTGAGAGCATGTCAGGGGAAGGCCTGGCACAGAGTAGGGCTGAGTGATATGACTGTGTCAATCAATAGAGATTTATCTGTATTTAAATATACTCGTGCAGTGCAGGACTGCTTAAAGAAACATGGATGAATGGCTTTATTTTTTTCAAGCTGGGTGGCCCGGTCTACACTCATTGGTCCAAAATAATCCTCACCTTAACTGTGCACATTTCATTTCAACATTGAATTGAATTCTGCAACATCAAGTGTTATACACTAACTTTCAAAAGTTTGGGGTTAGAAAGATTTAAAAATAATAATAATAATACTTTTATTCATCAAGGACAGATTAAATTTATTAAAAGTCAGAGTAAACACATTTTTAATTATTACAAACATTTTTATTTAAAATAAAGGCTTCTTTATATTCATAAAATAGTCCTGCATTTTTTTTTCTCAGTTTCCATAAAAAATATTAATCTGCACAACTGTTTTCATCATTGATAATAATAAGAAATGTTTCTTGAGCAGCAGATCAGCATATTATGATCATTTCTGAAGGATCATGTGACACTGAAGACGGAAGTAATGATGCTAAAAATTCAGCTTTGCCATCACAGGAATATATTACATTTTAAAATTTATTAAAATAGATAACAGTTTATATAAATTGTAATAATAATTCACAATTTTACTGTTTTTACTGTATTTTTGATCAAATAAATGCAGCCTTGGTGATCAGAAAAGACTTCAGAAAAAACCTTACCGACCCCATGGTGTATTTTACTTCATTTTGTTCCTTGACCATGTAAAAGCTAAATGCTGTTGAATTGGGTGTAAATAAAATCACCTCTTATTGGTCAATGACAAAAACATGAAATCATGATGTCTTATGGTGCCACCTTCAAGCAGTCGCCTCTCTCCTATTGAAACCGAAGTGGAGCCAAACATTTAGCACAATAAACATGCTCTCTTCTGGTCCCACAGACTGCACAGAGGAAAATCAGGGAGATCATCCAGCAGGTGAAACAACAGGAACAGAAGCACCAGCAAGGCACCCCCGTGACACAGCGCTCCAAGTGACCATCAAGGCAGCCCCAGCGGGCACCTGCCAATGAATGTAGCCCTCCCAACTGGAATCAGACCAGACCGGATGCAGGGGACTGGCCGGGCAGACCATTAGCCGCGGGATCAAAACCAAAGAACTTCTTTCTAGGGGAGATGAAGGAGCCACAGGCAGATGGGGCTCTGAGTGCACTGCCAGCTCGGGGAGGGAGGGGAGGAAGGAAGGAAGTGCAAGGAAGACAAGCGTTCCTTTTATTGTTTGAACACACCCTGACTGAGAGACGAATAGGTATGGGGCGTCTGCTTTCAGGACGGGACACATCACGGTCGCCCCAAGTAACAATTTCTTTAGAAACTTCTTAATTTAGGCTTAACATAGGGTAAACAAAGATAAGACGCTCCATTAACACGTGTACACTGATGCATTTTGACTGAGTTGTGTTGCTGTTTTTTTTGGGTAGGTAAGGGTGGGTGTGCACTAGCAGTTGGCGACCGAATTTTGTTTTTCTTTTTTCTTTTTTTTTGATGCTCAGATTGCGATTTCAGAGATCCTTAGCAGTATTGTCACCAGTACACTAGAACAAATATACTGTTTTTTGAAGCAGAAGTATGATTCTTCTTGTTTTGCACAAGCCAGCAAGCGGGCGATTAGTGCACATTACGCGGTTGCGTAAGCATAACATTATGTTTTTCTAATTTCTTCGATTATGGGATGAGAATGTTGGGAAATGTAAAGGACAGAACGTTTACTCATATCTTAGCCTGTTTGCATTTCAGGACAAATTATCCAACGCAACGGATCCTTGTTACTTAAGCCTGTGTGTGCCAACGGATGCAAACATTGAAACATTTCTTACTGTGCATATCTTTCATTTTTTAGCCTTTCGGTTTTCGTTTATTCTTATTTCTATCCAGCTCTTACACTCCATTTTTATTTTAACGCCAGTGTTTTTGCAGCCTCTGCATTTTGTTATTTCATCGCTGCCACACTCTTGTGGCGGTAGTCATTACGAGATGAAGTAGGTACAGTATGTAGTAGATGTTGATTAGGTGTCACCACCCCTTGTTTGCTTTAAGGGGTATGAAAAAAATCTGAAGCAAGCACCAGCGCCTGAAAGAAAGCGCACCTTTACTGGCTTGGCATTGGGCAGAAGCGAAATCGAATGTGCACCAAGAACTCTGCCTTAATCTATGCTGAAAGCAAACGAAAAGATGGGTCGGTGACTCAAAATGTGATGGAGGGTCAGGTTGATTGTGGGACAAGGAGGCACCTGTGGTACACACACACACAACCGCGTTTGGCTTTAAATCTCTTTGTCAGGGAGCTTTCTAAACGGCATGACAGCTGTGAATGTACAATAAGCAGCCTTTTAGAGAGAGCACCTCCCTGTCATGTTCAGTGAGCTGGTTGGTCAGCGATGTTTTTTTTTTTTTTACAATACTCGGGGTGTTTTTGGGAAACTGATCGACAGGATGGATATCACTTTGTGCTTTATTTTCTTCTTCTTTTTGACCATGGAAGCTCGTGGCCTTAACGTCACCGGTCTATGACATCACAGACAGCTCCCTCGCTCAATGAGAGCTAAGCCTCATCTTCCAGACGCAAGGTTTATGCCAATACGCACAGCTTTCATTTGTGTGTATGCGCGTGTGTATATAGATATATATATAAAGAGAGAGAAATATTTATGAATCTATTTTTTTCCTATTTTGTGACGAGAGCTATTAATCAGAAATAAACAGAAAAGGTCTCTTTTTTGGGGGGTGGAACACTGCCATGTTATTCTGAAGGGAAGTGTTTATTTTCTTGGAAGTAGACTATGAATATTGTTAGTATACTAACAGTAAGAACAGTAATGAATCAACGCAACACTTTGATCAGAATGTGATTGGCGCGCATGTCAGTATTGTGATCTACCTCAGGCGTCAGGGTACCTCTGTCCAATCTTAATTTCCCTTTTTTTTCTCCCAACGTTTTGTATGCCTTGTAAACTGAAAGTTTTGAATGTTTTCTTTTTTATGATAATCATAAAAGTTCAAGAAAAAGACTAGTCTGAAGTCTCCTGGTCCATCTGACAAAGAAGAATGGATCTTACAGCTTTCAAAACTGGATCTGAATTTACTGCGTTCTTCTACTGATCACAAGCTCGTGATTTATAGAATGTGTAACTGAGGTGTACTCAACTGCCCGAAAGGGGTTCTATATGTGGAAACTGTGTACTGATGTCTAGATCAATGACAAATGGTTGAAATAGACTATGAATATCAAGTAGAATGGCTTAATTCAAAGCATTCTCCAGGAGTAGTTACATTGTCTGAAGCCTAAGCCAGCTCTCATTTTATAAAAATGAGTCAAAATTCAGGAATTACAGTATGACCAATTTTTTTAATTGAGGTTTTTCTATCAGGGCCTTTCACAAAACAAACCTGGTTTGATATGAATAAAAAATACAAAATAAAAATAAAAAAACAGCTCTGTTAACTTGATATAATAATCACTGTTTGTTTATTGTAATCACACAGAAATTACAAATGCAGGTATTTTTGTCGCCTCGGATCTGCTCTGGATCTGTTGCTGGTCTACTGTTCATGCGTTATCTCTCAAAGACCGAGGCCTATGTCAAATCGAGATGGAAGGCAGTATACGGTCAGGTCCAAGTATGTGTACTTGCAATGCTGGTTTGCATTCATACAGTAATTCACATGATTTGTCTGTGGACTGAACTGCAAAAAGTCCCGCTCCATAGTTTTAGCAACCGTTTTTGGTAGGGGTGTGTTACCATAGACTTGTGTAAATAGTTTTTTACCCACTGAAGCAACTTGTCCACACTTATCCACAAAGAGTTGCACAGATGACAGGTGCCGATGCTGTTTCTGTTAGTAAAGTCTTGAAGCTTCTGTTAGATCAAGTGACAAACAAGTCTTCTAACAAGTTTTCACTCTAGAAGCTGAATATGGTTCTTACGGTTCTTGTCTCTGTGAAGGATCGTAGCCAAATGAGGGCGTTATTTCCCCTGAATTATTGACTTTCTGCTTAATCTCAGGTGTTTGCTTGTTGATGGAGTTCAGGTTGTGTAGCAGGATGGTAACTCGGTTCACTTTTAAGTGTTATTGGAACTGTAACGTGCCACGCTGTCGATAGACACCTATCTAATGTTCTACAGTGGTTCTTAACTTTTCTTAAAGAGTTTGTATTTCGAAGCTTTGTCAGGTGTGCATCAGTCGTGCATCAGTATTTCACTTTACAGAAGCATTAGTCGATACATGCATTAACTAACATCACACTGTTTTATTGTCTCTGTAATCTGGTAATCACGCTGTCTCGCTATCCATTACGATATCCTGTAACATAACGCTAGGGATAATTGAGGTCTTTGCATTATCTTTAGGCCATAAGTCATAGCTAATATAAGTCGAACGAATCAGGTCAGTTTAGGGGTAGCTGTTGTTTGTAGTCTTGGCATGAAATTTCATTGTTTGCTTTTGGGCCACCCTTTTAGGGTGAACGGAGACTTAAAGTAGGTGCTGTTCTATGGTTTTTTTTATATTCGAATGATATTAGAATAGACCACAAACACAGCTATTGTTGCTCACAGTATGGAGACACCGTTCTAGTTGCGTTTAACGGGATGAGAGCAGGAAATCAGAGCGATGCATGAGAAATCAACGCAAATCATAGGCTGTGAAAACTTCTTTGCGCCTTATCCACGGCAGATCCATTCCTACGCAGCTCTCTAGCTTCTCACGTTAGTTCATTTCGAGCGATGTGAAACAGAGACTGGGCTTGCTGCACTGCCTGCCATCTCCCCTTAGCTGGATTGTGGGGTGGGGTGGGGGGGGGGGGGGGGGGTGGGGGGGGGGGGGGGGGGGGTGGCTGAGAGCTGATCTTTTTTTTTTCTTTGCTAACAACAATGTTGTGTTGAAATGTAGGCGAACTGTACTGCTGATCAACATGGATTTGAGCAATAAAATTCTTTATAAAATGATTGTGTCCAAAGCTCATCTTGTTGACATCTTTGTTGGCCAGGGGTGTACAGTCCTTCTCTTGGAGGGCCACTATCCTGCAGAGTTTAGCTTCAGTCTTAATTAGACGCAACTGAACTTGCGAAACCCAAAATCATGTAGCCCTAGCACTATATAAGGGGTGACTGTTTCGGACACCCCTTATATAGTGCACCCCTTTTCAGAAAATTCCAGGCAAGGGTGTTGGGGCTGGCCGGAGCTTAATTTTGCCGGACAATGGCCCTGCTGGAGCAGGATTGGACACCCCTGTTATTGGGTATGAATGATCGGGTCAAACAAATGCACTAATCATAATGTGATGAAACTTTCCCTTTAATTTTAAAGCAGCATTCATAATATTCCTCAATTGTGCATATGAATGCGTGGAATGAACCCCATGTAGGTGTGATTAAATGTTCTGACAGAAGCTAATGGAATGAGTTTATTGTCAGATGATTGATCACATCATGTACAGCTTTACTCACATGAATGGGGTGTTTGGTAAATGAAAATACTGCATTCTGCTCATAGCGTTGCTAATGGCACTGGCACATACCATTTAAACACTACCAAGTTGGATGGGCTTTCGGTGACCGGACATGACTTCACATATTGAATCTCTGCCTTTCCATATAGAAAAAAAACCCATAGTGAATATTTACAGCTTGATGTTCCATTTTAATATTTACAAGTACTCCAACATGTTAAAATATTTCCCCATTCAGTGAGGTAGTTCACTTTTTAAGGCTAATGTGAAATATCCACAACCAAAATCCACAACATCCATATTACAGTCTGCATTAAATACCTCAAATACAAATACTTTGCTGCAAGATTCCATGTCTTTTAAACCACAAAAGACTGTTATGAACAGCTGAATCGGAATAAACATAATTACAAATAGACCCAACAGAACATCCCAAAATGGCACCAAAAAGGTCCTTTCTCTCACATACATTACAACCTGTGCCAAAAAAAGACACAGCAGCTTTCCAAGTAAAGAATGTAAAAATTGTAAATGTAAAAAAACTTCCATTTTTAAACATGTTAGGCCACAAAAAAACATTTTGAATTCAAACAGTAGCCACCCACAAAGTTACTAAGTAGGATCAGATCAATGACCCCACACTGTCCCTTATCTGTTCTTCTTGTCTTGACTAAGTCCATTTGTTTCAAGGCCGTCCAGGTGGAGATGCCGAGTGCTGTATTTACGGATCAAAGCTCCAGGCAGCAGGGCGACACAAGCAATAAGGAGCAGTTTCAACAACACACTCCAGGAGAACAAGTCATCCAGAGAGGAGATATGAGACAGCATTGATCCCGTCTGGACGCAGATGAAGTTGTATGGCATCAGGCCTAAAAGACAAACAAACATGTTTCAAATAAATGCTACAAATATTAAGGGAAATGTTCCTTTATTTAACGGTGTTTACCAATGAAGACAGCCATGAAGAAAAGAGTGACAGGAATATTAAGTATTGGGGAGGTCATGTTTAAGAACCAGTTTGGACTCATGGGAAAGAATCTCAGGAACAGTAGAAAAAAGAACAAGCTACTTTGGTTTTCCTCGACCTGGAAAAAAGTAAAAATTAGGAAAGTTAAAAATGAAATTCAGTGATGATTAACATACTTTGTGCTTTTAGACTTCTTAGAAGACAAGATAACTAGATGTACCTTCTTCTGCAGCATGGCCACCTTGTCAGGGAACAGTCTCACAATGTGCTCCTTGCCAAACGCCTGGGACAGGAGGAAACAGAGAGTGGCACCTACTGTGGTGAGGACACATGCAAGAAGAAGACCATACCACGTCCCAAACAAGGCCCCAGCCAAGATGTTCTAGGGGGGGATAAAGTCATTTAATGTAGAAGTCGAGATCAAAGGATAGGAAGATGCATGTTGTACATAACCCTCCAGCTGTGTCCATAATATGGGAACACTGTTTGTGTGGGGGGTCGAATTAACCCCATGCAATTCGCTAAAAATAGCCAGTACTAAAACACTAACTGCAGCTTGTCAGAGACAACAAACAAACAAAAAAAATGTCCATTTTTTTTTTAGTTATGACTACTTGCAGTGACTATTTGCAGGAGGTGAAAATTATTACAACTAAGCATAAATACATCTAACATTATTTGTGCATTGTGTAAATGAAATTTATTGCTATTTGTACTTGGTGTAAATAAATAGCCTCTGCCTTTTTGTTATGTCTGATTCTCAGAGCCTTTTCAGGTAAAATGGGTTTCTCAAGCTTCCTGTTAGTGATGCAACAGTCTGGTATTTAAGATCCAAAAAACTTACAATTGTGACAGAAAACTCAAGTAGATGAAGAATTCTTGGATGATTCAGAAGATGAGTCTTCGATTTAACTTCTTAAATTCTTATAATTCTCAGTCTTAAATTCTCATGTATTTCATATTTAAAGGGATAGTTCACTTCAAAGTGAAAATTCTGTCATCATATACTCCCTCAAGTTGTTTCAAACCTGTATGAATTTATTTCTTCTGCTGAACACAAAGGAAGATATTTTGAAGAATGTCAGTAACCAAACAGTTAACTGGACCCACTGACTTCCATAGTAGGAAAAAAAAAAAATACTTGAGGGTGAGTATATGATGACAGAATTTTCTTTTTGGAGTGAACTATCCCTTTAAGTCTTTGGCAAGCTACATTAAACATTTTCTGTTTTTTGCCTGACTTGGTGTTGATTTTTGACAGATCACGTGGAAACCAGTGAGGGTCATTTTGATCGTTGTCACCAAAATTTGTACAGCCTTTCCAAAACATATCTGTGTAGAAACTTTGAATGCACATTCATAACCCTAAATAAGAAACATTTCCAGAAGAAATGAACAGTTTAACCAGAATGCGGGTTAAATTCACCCGCAACACAATAGGAAGGATAAATGTGTACATTCAAGTATAATGTTTCTGTGTAAAGGTTGTGCTCTTACTAAAAAAGAGGAACCGGGTATGGCAAAAGCCTGCTTGTAGAGGTAGGCACTGCAAAAGAGTAACAGCACATATCCTGTGTACTCTGTTTTATAAAACTGCAACAGCTCTGCCATCTCTTTCAGCTCATCCAGGTCTGATGGGAACTTCAACCTGGACCAAAATAAAGTCACATGACATTGGTAAACTTGCAAGGACAGTATCTGGACATTATCTATCTGGTTCTAATACATTATGGTAATACCTCAAGTATCACCATGTTGCAATGTTTACAGCCCATTGGTTACCAGCCTTAAAGGGTGGGTTAACCTAAAAATTTAATTTCTGTCATTAATTATTTACCCTCATGTCGTTCCAAACTCGTAAGACCTTTGTTCATCTTTTGAACACAAATTAAGATATTTTTGATGAAAACAGAGAGGTTTCTGAACCTGAACATAGGCAGCAACGTCATTGCAACTTTCAAGGCCCAGAAAGGTAGTAAAGACATTGTTAAAATAGTCCATGTGACTACAGTGGTTCAACCTTAATGTTAGGAAGCGACAAGTATACTTTTTGGGTGCAAAAAAACAAACAAAAATAACAACTTTATTCAACAATTTCTTCTCTTCTGTGTCCGTCTCCTACGCTGTTGACGTAGTAAAGGTACTTCTGGGTTCTAAGTGAGAACGCCGGCTCATTATTGACCGATGCTGTTCACATGACCACCACAATGGTGAGCCGGCATTCTGACGTAGAACATGGAAGCACTGCACTGTTTACTACAACTATTTTAACAATATCTTTACTACCTTTTTGGGCCTTGAAAGTTGCAATGACGTTGCTGCCGGCAGGTTCAGAAACCTCTCGGATTTCATAAAAAAACATCTTAATTTGTGTTTCGAAGATGAACGAAGGGGTGAGTAATTAATGAGGGTAAATAATGAGGGTGAGTAATTAATGACAGAAATAAAATTTTTGGGTGAACTAACCCTTTAAACCACCTCATCAGAGATGAGGAAAATAAATCTTATGTGGTTCCCTTTTGATATGGTTAGTTGATAACGCTATGGGGAAACTCAGTTTCTCTGAAATACTGAAGCCTGATTGAATCACATTTGTGCACCTGCACGAACAAATGGCATTTCAGCCTGGCAAAACAGGCGGGGCCATTCACCTATATAAGCCTGCTCGGTATGCTTAAGTTTTTTTCTTAGATTCTTTCTCCTTCAGTGCGAAGATCATCTCCTCGCTGACTCTGAAGAAGACTGCGAAGCAAAGAAGCGGATTAACCAGCGCCGATGAGCTCTGCAGCTGGGTTTGAGTGAGCAGGTGGGTTTGAGTGAGCAGGTGGGTTTGAGTGAGCTCACACCGGCTCAGGTTCCGCATGCCGACTCTCCCCACAGCGAGATGACTCCCTGGTTGCTACCATTGCTATGCTGATGATCCCACAGTAGCTGCACGAATCTCAAGCTGTCTGGCGGACATCTCAGCGTGGATAAAGGAACATCCCCTGCAGCTCAACCTGGCAAAGACTGAGCTTCTCATCTTCCCTGCCAATCCGACTCTACAGCACAATTTCATCATCCAGCTAGGTTCATCATCAATTACCCCTTCAAGGTCGACCAGAAATCTTTGAAGACCTTCAAAGACCACATTGCAAAGACAGCTCAGTCATGCATGTTTGCACTGCACAACATCAGGAAGATCAGGCCTTTCCTAACTGAGCATGCAACACAACTTCTCATCCAGGCCCTGGTCATCAAAAGATTCTGAGAAAAATGGTATTCTTAGCCAACTTATACAGGCGAATGGCCCTGCCCATTTTAGCAGGCTGAAATGCCATTTGTTCGTGCAGGTGTACAAACGTGAAACATCAGGTCTGCGTTCAGCCACGACAAAAAGTTGCAAAACATTTTTTAAACGGAAACGGTGGTGCCCTGAACACCCTGTTCTGATGACACAAGAGTTGCAAATATGGCAGCTGAGAAGACCATTATTTGTGTTCTTTTTGAAGAAATTTTGGAGCCTGGTGAAATCGGTATAAATGCGTGTTTAATACTGCAAAAACGCTCGATGTTACAGTCACTGCCCTTGCCTCCCAGAATAAAAGAGAACATCCCAATCGAGAGAAGGGATTTGTGGAAACTGTGGTTCCTAATAATTGAGATCCAACATTTGCCTCGCATTTCAGAATGAAAAGACAACCATTTCAGGTAAAGGATAATCCATTTCTTACCTCCGAGACTGTGTTATGATCTATATGACCTTATTATTTTTATTGTGAATATAAGGCTCATCATTATTGCTGATCACTGTTGATATGCTATATATTTACTATAAAACTCTTACGACAAACATGTCTTCTAATTGTTGCGTATACCGAGCTACAGTGGACACATTTGTAAACGACTTAATTGGACCCATTGTGCAAATTAACTGTTTCTTTAATACAACATGGTTTATACATGTTGCTGCTGATTGGGCAGACATTTTTGACACACCAACCAAACAAGAGAAAAGTATCTCAAACCCTGTTGCACACCGTTTCCAGGAAACATGTCGTTCAACCCGGAAACCGTAGCAAAACATTGCGCAAAACGTTTGAGCTTGAATGTGCTCCAAGCTTGAGTATTTTGGAGAAATGGAGTTTCCCAATAACGTTAGCAACTAAAGCAATGCTCGTTCCTATTATCTCAGTGAACCAAGGTTACGCTAGTAGCTAACTGAGATTTTATTCCTCACTTTTAAAATGAAGATGAAAATAATAGTGGTTTAAAACACCTAAGAGATATAATAAAAACATGTTGTTTTATAAAGTGCTTTTAAAGCAAGATTATCTATGCTTGCATAGAAAAAAAAAACATTGAGATAAAAATAGAAACAAAGAGAGGAAAAAGCAAATTAAATCTATCCTAGAAATATGTCAAGATAATAGATAAATCAATATACTAATATGAGTAGGTAGAGTGTTGCAGATAATAGTAGTGGATGGTCACGAGTAAACTTCTGCATTATGAGGATAGCAGCATTACAGAACAGATCTAATTTCACTGCAGAAGGACAAATGACAGCTGGAGACAAGGACAAGATAGCATCCATTTTAATAATGCTTACGTTTTCTACACTATGCTACATCCTCAGAATGTTTTGCATAAGACTGGTAAATCACAATTCCAGCTGCGAGAGCTATCGATATATAGCGAAAGACAGACCGTAACTTAGTTATCATCACACACGCATTAGAGAAGCACACCTGGAGGCTGCAGTCTCCATTTCATTTTGGTTGTCTTCACCATTAGATTTTGCCGTGTCTCCTTCATGGTCCTGTTTAGGCAGCTGGGGTCCAGGGGGGAGATAAGAGGAGAGTAAATAAAGGTAAAATGTAGCCGTTACTATTACAGCGATCAGTCCAGCAAGCGAGCGCATGACGAAGTTACTAGAGCGCAGATACTGCATGTCCATTCACTGCGAATAACTTCCGGGAGCGAAAGTACGAATCCTACGTAGGCGAAGGCCATTTATGAATTCTAATTAGTATATGCGATATGCGACGCGATCTATTTAATATTCATAAGTCCCTCGCTTTAGTGGAATTCGTTGATTCGCCAGTTTACCAAGCAGACAATATCAACCTTGCCTTTTTAAAAAATAAAAAGATGTCAGAGTGTAAAAAAACAAATCCATGAAAAGTTTAATATTTTATGTTATAAAAGCTTTTACACAAAAAATATACCGTATTATTTAAAGTATAAAAATAATATTTAAAATGTGTGTCCAAACCTTATGTGACGTTTGATTAATATTCAGTCAGTCCTTGACCATAGTAGAATTTGTAAATTCACTTCCGGGAATGGAAGCCTTAGCCGACTCCTGCGGTGACCAGATGATTTGAATAATGTTATCTTTTTTGGCAAAGCAATGTGTTTACACTATCGCATTAAAAATTAATCGTCACGGAAGACACTTAGGAGATGTGAGTGACCTGTCAAATAATAAATCAGAGTGGGTGTGATTGCATTGACGCACTGAGCTTGCTGGTCACAAGTTCCAAAGTCCTGCAGTTCTTTCAACTCAAAACACAACACAACACAACACAGTGACAGTTGTTCCGCTCAACACAATGGCCCGATATGATCTTGTTAAACGATCAGTTGCTCTGATCACTCTTACCAACCCACCAGTCAATTCCTTAAGGTGAGTAAAAAAAACCTACTAATGCATTTACATATTTTCCAATCCATTTGTATTTGTTCTTATTAAAGCAAGACCAAACTATAGCAATTTGTAGAATCTTGCATATATTTTCTTATTGTTGTACATTGTTATAATTCTAACTTTTGCATAGTTAAAAAAACTTTTATAAATAAGATTGTTACACATGATCTTCCACATAGATAAAGACAAAGTATCATTGAAAGTGTTTTCAAGTGTATTAATACAAACCCATTATGAACAATAGTGATTTTAACATGTCCATCTGCTCTTTTTCCTTAGTTCTGCTGTGCGTCATGGCATTGCAAAGACCATGGATCGAGCCCTGAGTGACCCGAAGGTCACGGCCGTGGTGATCTGCGGAGAGAATGGAAGATTCTGTGGAGGTTAGAATATCACACAGACAAACATCCACCAAAAATAAAAATGACATTTTCAGGTTAAACATGCTGGCACATGTATGTTGCACAAGTCTTTCACTGATTTGCTTGTCCTGGCTGAGTTATGTAAGAAGACCATCTGATGATAGTGCATTTTTCTCCAGGTGCAGACATCCGTGAGTTTGCTGGGCCTATGAGAGGACCTCCTCTGCTACCCATGTTGGATTCCATAGAGGCTGGAGAGAAGCCTGTGGTTGCTGCCATAGAGGGGGTGGCTCTAGGTGGGGGTCTTGAATTAGCCCTCGTGTGTCACTACCGTATTGCACACTCTAAGGTAAACCATTTTATTCTGCTGTGTATTCTTATGAACATGCTTGAATATTGTGCAATACTGTCCAGTGCTGCTATGTTGTAAGTTAATGGGTTGAACTTTAATATCAGTATTTGAAGTTTATTAAGAGAAGGAAATGTTGTTGGTTTGTGGTTTATGCATTAAGTATGTAATGTAATGTACTATAATGTATTTTTACGTTCCAGGCACGTCTTGGGCTTCCAGAGGTGACTTTGGGCCTCCTGCCAGCTGCTGGGGGAACTCAGCGTCTTCCCAGGCTCATTGGCATTCCTGCTGCCCTAGAACTAATCACCACGGGTAAATCATACACTTAGCCTATTGGCACACCCACAATTCACCCCAACAGATTTCAGCCTCTTTGCTAATTTCAGCCACATGCCCTAGTCTGTAAATCCCAGCTCCACAAAAAAACATAAGTCAAAGTCAAGTGACTAAAATACGTCCTGCAGAGATTGTTTCTGAATTTCCTGATTGGCTAAAATTTCGTGAGCTGAGGCCCTCTATTTTTTTTTTCTACTCAATAACTGGGTCTCTGATATTTTCAAAGAGATTTCATTCATAATTCACTAATTCTTCACTGTAAGAAGTGCTACAGTTAATCTGATCATCCAATGCACTTTATGATAAAAATGAAAACATTAGGGGACTACATTTTGTTTTCAGTAATAAATCAAATTTTTCCCACCAGGTGTCAGCATTGCACACTGTTTCTGATTGATTTGCTTTAGGGCTTATATAGCAACAAGTCAAATCCAGATATAGCGCTTTATACAATACAGATTGTTTCAAAGCAGCTTTACAGGGATAAACAGGGAAATAACGATTCAATGATGCAATCAGTGTTCAGTTCTGCTGTAAAGCAGCTCTAAAAAGAAAATAGTGTCATTGTTCAGCTAACAGCAACAGTTCATCCAAAAATGAAAATTGTGACATTATTTACACACCCTCATGTCATTCCAAATGTATGTATTATAATTGTTATTATTATTATTATGGTGGAACGCAAAAAGAGGAAACAAAATACATTTTCAGTGCTTTTTTATGTACATTTCATGATGACCACATATATCTTCTTTTTTAAAGAGCTGTATGAATGAACATTCTTTAAAAAGTCTTATTTGTTTTCCACTGGTAAAATAACAGCATATGGGATTGAAACGCTGTAAGGGTAAGTCATTTATTTTCATTTCTGGGTGAACTAATCCTTTAAACATGCACAGTGAGATTTCAGTTGTTTTATGGTTATGATGGGATTTTCCTCTCCCGTTGTCATAATGTATAAAGCAAAAAATAAATAAAAAATCTTGTAAAGCACCCCCACATCGCTCAGTTTCTCCTTTACCCACAGCAGAATTATTGTTTCATATTGCAGGCCGCCATGTCTCTTCCCAGGAGGCTCTGAAGCTGGGCATCGTTGACCAGGTCACAGAGCAGAATGCTTGTGAGGTGGCTGTGGAGTTTGCCCTGAGAGCTGTAGGTATGTCAGCGTGAGCATGAGCTTGCAAAGCAGAAATGCGGATATTAAAAAACTGAACAGTAAAGGGAAGCCGAGTCTTTGGCAGGCTTTCAGAGTCCGGGGACGTTCCAGATAAATCCTTTGTCACAGCAAATGGAATTAATGTTTCATATCCTTGTCAACGAGTTTCAGAGTCGTTCTGTGCTTTTTGATCTATTTTTCAAGAAGTGAAAAGGAACAGACATTATTAGAATATTAATTGTGACCCTTCTGAGCATTGGAGAACAATTTAAACAAATGGCATGTTATATATATATATATATATATATATATATATATATATATATATATATATATATATATAACAGCTCTCATTATTACAGATATTTTATTTAGTTTTGATAAGATGGTCTTTAAATCCCCTCGAACTGGTTTAAAAACATGCAAAATGTTAATGATTATATTTGTACTGACTTTCAGTACAGCCGTCTTAACTATATACGGGGCAAGTGAAGTCAAAAATCTTTGTTTATACTGTTGAATTGTGCTCTCTCTGAAAAATAATTAGAGATTTTCTGCAGCTTCTGAAAAATGAATGCCAATTCTTCACCTTCTGCTTGACCCCCATTTCCTCAGTAATGACAAATCATATGAGAGCAATTAAATCATTGAAACGATTGCCGGGCTCTCTGAAGTATTTCTGTCAAATTATTCGGCTTTTCTAGTTCTACAGTAAGTGCAGCTGTTTATTATGCTCTACAGATAGTGAGGGAGCCAGATCTCTTGTAATGTGAATGTTGTGAGTGACACTCTTACGGAGAGATCAGGGTTCATCTAGAGTCAGGATAAGCTGTGGAGGGAGATTAAAGATTGGCCACAAAAGCTAATGCTCTCACTGTAATCACACGCTGAGCGAAGATGAACCCGGCAAAATCCTTGCAACAGTCAACTAAATGGAATTGAGATGCAGGAGCAAACGTGACACAGGTATGGTGGACAACAGCCAAATGTGCCTGATTTACTGACTAATGGTAAATTGTAAATGGTCCACATCTGTCAGAATGTAAACGGGTTGATTCCATCTCAAATTGTGGTCACACAGAATTTGTTTAAAGAGAATGGCTGAGAATTAGCCTGGATGATAAATCTCATGTGTGTGATAGATCTTAATATCTATTGTAGAGTCCCATAGGTAAGAAATCCCATTAATTTTCTCCATCAATAGAGCTCAGCAGAGACCTCCCACTCCAATAAAGCATTTCAGCACATATGTATTATTCAACAGTTACAGAGACTTTTACATTGTTTCAAAAGATTTCAATTTCAACTAAACGCTATTCTTATCACAGCTTCCACAAAACATTTTTTCAGCATTATTAATAATAATAAGTGTTTCTTCAACAGCAAATCAATGTATTAAAATGATTTCTGCCGGATCATGTCAATTACATTTTTAAATATATTAAAACAGAAACAAGTTGTTTTAAATGTATGATAATATTTCACAATATTACTGTTTTTACTGTAATTGATCAAATAAATGCAGCCTTACTGACTCACTTTTTAATGGCTGCATACAGTATATGAATATTTTGCGATTGCATTCTTACTTCATAATTACTATACTGTAAGTCAATCGTTTTTTTATTGTATCATTGATCTTGCTTCAGTAACATCTTTCACAGTGCTTCATGGGATGAGTAGTTTATTTACTCATCATTAATGTTTTTTTTTTTTTGTTGCCTAAAATCAAATGTTGAAATGGTGTGATTAATCTTGTAGCTGGTTCGTTTAGTAGAGTACAACTCTTTACCTCATCACTTTTTGTAGAATCTTTCTCTCGGCACTCATAGCTACAGAGATTTATCTTGTTTTCCAGTCGCTGAAACATCTGCCACATGCACCTATCAGGATCTGACCCAGCCCTACTTACAATAAATCACAGCATTAGTGATTCAAGTCCTTCCCACAGCACCACAGATTAACCACAGTAACATCTGTAGTGTTCACTATAGCACTGTACACTAGACATCAAACTGGACACTCATGCTTCTATGTGTTACTTGAAAGGAACAACACTGTTTTGAAATGCTAATTCCTGTCAATATACTTTCTATTCATTGCTCAAAACAGGACAGAGCAGAAAACAGACAAAACTGTTGGTTTCTGGTCCTGCTGGCCCTTTAAGGCTCATCAGAGTGACCCACATTCCAGAGAGAAAGATGAATCTAATGCAGTTAAAAGCTATTTTGAATCAGGTACCACCCTGCTTAATCCTTTTAGTGAGACAGGAAGTCAAAACACTAAAAATGCAGTTCTGATAGGTTGTTTGTTATGCGTGTGTGTGTGTGTGTGTGTGTCTATCTTTCTTTCGGACTGGTTTGAGTTTTAAACCATCGGAGTGAGGACAAAGAGAGTAAAGTGAAGACACTTTGGCCGGTGCTCACTTTCTGACATCCCTTTAAAGGCCTGTTTGAGGACCTTGTGGGGACTTTTTTTGGTCCTCATGAGGAAAACAGCTTATAAATCATACTAAATTATGTTTTTTGAAAATGTACAAAACTACAAATGCAGAACATTAGAATATACAGTCTGTACATATAAAAATCATTATGTCTGTGTAAAGTCCACATAAAACATGAAAACACAACGTGTGTGTGTGTGTGTGTGTGTGTGCGTGCACCAAGAGATAGGCACATGACTCAAGTCAGGTCTAGTGTTTGTTTATTTTGAATGCTACGATTACACACTTTCAAAAATCCAACTTACAGTATTTTAAAAACTGATTAACATAAGTATTTTGGAATTTCTTCTTGACCGTTCCATTTCTACTGATTCGGAGTAATTGCCATGTTTGTTATAAAACGACCATAAGTGCTACACGAGGTTCAATACTATCCACTTAGCATAGCATTTGTTTATCACATTAGGTTATATTTTGATATCATATCCATTGTATATTTCACAGCCAAACCGCTGTCTTCCCGAAGACTGAGTGCGCTGACCGTGCCCTGCCCTCCAGATCTGGATGTCCTATTAGAAGCGGTCACTATGCAGATTCAGAAGAAGGCTCGTGGAGTGATGGCACCTTTGGCTTGTGTTCAGGCAGTGCGGGCAGCTGCTACAATGCCTTACAGCCAGGGAATAAAGCGGGAGAGTGAACTGATGGCCACTCTCTTCAACTCTGCCCAGGCCCGGGCTCTTCAGTACTGCTTCTTTGCTGAGAGGTCTGCTGGGAAATGGACTCTACCTAGTGGAGCGCAATGGAATGACACCAAACCCAGAGAGATCCGGAGTGCAGCCGTTATAGGTACCAAAAGAGAATGTCTTTATGTGCATGAACAAGACCTGGGGATGGTAGCAGGGTTATTTGGTTAACTAAAACTACTAAACTTTTTTGTGAATTGAATAAAAATAACAAATACTTATAAGTATTACATTTAGGCATTTGGCAGACATTTTTATCCAAAGCGGTTTTTGTATAGCATTCAAGATGCATATGTACAGTTTTTGCTTTCCATAGGACTCAAACTTATGACCTTGGCATTGCTAGAGCCGTGCTCTACTGTTTGAGCTGCTTGAAACTAAACAAAAATCTGAAATGTTGCCTTGGAAACTAAATGAAATAAGTTGAAGAACTCAACATTTTCTAAATGGAAATAAATAAAAACTAAATCTTAATAAGTTTGGGAAAAAAGTAACATAAAAAAAAAGTGTAAAAATGACAAAAGCATATAACACATTTACAAAATACATTCACTAAAAATGTACTAAAATAACTGAAATCATAATAAAAACATAAAAGCTAATTAAACAAAAACTATAATGGTATATACTGTACTCACCCTCATGATGTTCCAAACATATGACTTTCCTTCTTCTGTGCAACACAAAAGATGATGTTTTGAAATAGAACCCCATTGACATTCATTGAATGGACAAAAAAAAAGTATTTTTCAAAATATCTTCTTTTATGTAAAAAAGTACAGATTTGGAACGACTGATGAATAAATGATGACAGAATTGACAATTTTCTGTATCCTTTAATATTCCAAAGAATAAAAAATAAAAAAATTTATGTATTTTTTACATTAATTATTTTTTTATATGTACTTAGATTTATTAAACCCAAGCGACTTAAAGCATACATTTGAAATTGTAAAAATACATTTAAAAAAACTTTTTTTCTGTTCAATATTCTTATCTAGGACAGCTTTATGCACACGTATAGGTTGTTAATGTGCCAATGTTGTTTTTCAGAAGTGTTGAAACATCTGTTTGCTTTACGTTTCAGACAAGCAGAGATTCTTCTGTTATCATAGAGGAAGAATGCTGGCAGTGTACAAACCCTCATGCATAGAAATATGGCTCAGTTTTGTGCTCTGATCAGTTTCACCATCTGCTGATTAACAAGTGCCTATGTCTAATTGGTGGTTTTGTTTTACTCCGTATTGACCATTAATTTGTCACCCTTTTAGGTCTGGGCACAATGGGAAGGGGCATTGCTGTGTCTCTGGCACGTGTGGGAATTTCTGTCATTGCTGTAGAGTCAGACAATAAACTCATGGACACTGGCAGGCAGATGGTGATTGGCATGCTGGAGAGAGATGCCAAAAGACGGGGAGTGAGTGCCTCTCTCAATCTCCTCAAATTCACCCTCAGCTTACAGGACCTGAAGGATGTGGACCTTGTTATTGAAGCAGTCTTTGAAGACATGGCACTTAAGAAGCGTGTTTTCCAAGAATTGTCCAAGGTGTGTAGACCAACCACTCTACTCTGCTCCAACACCTCTGGTCTGGATGTGGATGCGCTGGCCGGTGTGACGGATAGACCGCAGCTGGTGATTGGGATGCACTTCTTCTCGCCGGCACATGTCATGAAGCTCTTAGAAGTTGTCTGTGGGCTTCGCTCCTCAAGTGAAACCATCGCTACAGCGATGAGTCTTGGGAAGAGGATGGGAAAGGTGAGTGTTGCTGTTGGAAACTGCCCTGGTTTTGTCGGAAACCGTATGCTGAAGCCTTACTCTGATCAAGCCACCTTCCTGCTGGAGGAGGGGGCCACACCTGAACAAATCGACAAGGTTCTGGAGGACTTTGGTTTCGCAATGGGTGTCTTTAGGATGTCTGACCTTGCAGGTCTTGATGTTGGTTGGAGAGTCCGGAAGGAATCCGGGTTGACCGGGCCTGATGTTGACCCGAAAAATCCCCCACGTAGGTGCCAAGGGCGTAAGTACTGTCCCATTCCAGACATGGTCTGTGAGCAAGGCAGGTTTGGCCAGAAGACTGGTCGTGGCTGGTACATGTACGACAAACCTGGGGGCACAAACGCAAAGCCTGACCCACTGATCCAGAACCTTCTTGAGACGTACAGGAGCAGGTACGGCATTAAACCGCGCAATATTACAGATCAGGAAATGATCGAGCGATGCCTTTTCGCCTTGGCCAACGAGGGCTTTCGTATTCTGGAGGATGGCGTAGCTGCCCGACCGGAGGATATTGATGTCATCTATCAGTTCGGTTATGGCTTTCCAAGGCACCGAGGTGGGCCCATGTTCTACGCCAGCATGGTGGGCCTGGAAAGAGTCCTGGAGAGGTTGGAGCATTACCACCAAGCCCATCCTGATGTGTCTCATTTAGAACCCAGTCCTCTTCTGAAAAAACTTGTGGCTTGTGGCAGTCCTCCTATCCAAAAATGGAGAGAGCATATCAAAACAATACACAGCCATCTCTAAGAGCACCATGAACAACATGCTATATGTTAAGTTTAAAACTCTACATAAAGCCGGTTATTAATAAAGAATCGACTTTCTCAACTCTTATCTATGTTGTATCGGCGTATTATTTCTCCCTGAATAGGTTTTAATGTCCTGTGTCTGTGTATTTTTGCATTTCTTGGTAGCAGACATATATAGTTTTGGCAGAAAGGACAGTAGTTGTAAATCCCTGTTAGTAATGTGGTTTACCTTGGTTCATTTTTTGCACAGCACTGGTCTCATGCCCATTGGTGCCATTACTCCAGTCTTTAGTGTCACATGATCATTATAATATGCAGATTGAATGCATGGAACCATGATACATTTTTTTAGGATTATTTGATGAAAAAATATATATATATAACTTTTGATCAATTCAATGCATCCTTGCTAAAGAAAACAAAAACTTTTGATCATTAGTGTATATATTATGAATTACCTGTTTGGATGTTTTTTATTAGGGCTATTTATGGCTGTGCATTCAGTTTAAGGAAAACTTTTAATTAATTTGGCTCTTGATAATCTATGTGGAATAGCTGGCCTGTTAGGTGTAGTGTGTATGATGTGATTTGTGCTTTGCTGCAAGGGATAAGTTAATTGCAATTGCTTCTAATCGCTGTGTGTGTGTGTGTGTGTGTGTGTGTGTACCACAAAGATGTCCAATATCCAAAATATTTTGGTCGCCATGAGGAAAACAGCGTAGGCTACAATTCATACTAAGTGATGTTTTTTGAAAATGTAAAAATACAGTCTATGAAAAGTCCTCATAAAATATGAAAAAACAATGTGTGTGTGTGTGCAACACACACATATATATATATATATATATATATATATATAGAGAGAGAGAGAGAGAGAGAGAGAGAGAGAGAGAGAGTAGTTTGCATTAGTAGCTACTCAGATTCAAAAACCTTTTAAATGCTCATTGAAAACTCAAATTTGAATTTTTAATTCAAAATGTATTTTATAGTGATTCGTCAAAAAAGCAATGTCTTTTTCATACATTTTTCTTATATATATATTGCTTTTCCCCCACTGTAATAATTTAAGATTGCTAGTCAAAATAATACAATTATTAATAATAACAATAATAAAACATTTTTAGAAAATGTAAATATATAATTACACTGTAACAATGGCACCTTAAATGAAGTGTAACCGTCTTCCCTTATGTAAGTTAGTAGGCTACAGTAAAATCATATGATTGAGAAAACCTTTGTATTGTCTTTGAGCGCCGTCTTCTGGTCAAGTGTTGTCACAGCAGCTGTGTGTGTGTGTGTGTGTGTGTGTGTGTGTGTGTGTGTGTGCAGTATATTTCCCGTCAGTGTTCCATTAGCGCTCAGTCAGTCCCGCAGCAGCGTCCACTGCGACTGCAACACGAGGAGCTCATGTGAAACATAAGTTTTAATCTGCGCTTTTCTCTCTCACTCTCCTTAAATAGCAAGCGCTCCAGGACCTTTTACGTGCATGATTGTTCCTCAGTACGGATCTGGCAATTTTAACTCAGTCGATAATTTTATGGAAATCTATGAAGGATTATCCTCATCGAAAGCCAGTTTAATATGGAAAAATGTCATTCTTCATATTCAGTAGGCCTACGGCTACAGGGATCTTAATGTTGATGTTGTGTGATGGTAGGATATCATCAGCTGTAAGTGACTGAGGTAAGCAAATCCAAAATCCAAATACTTTTATAGTTCGTGTTATTTGAGACTAACACTCTGCTGTTTATCATTTGTTTTTAATACAGTAATATTTTACATAATAACACAAATTATAGTAGCATATGTGTATTACATGATAATATTAATACAATCAATAATTAATAAACGTGTCATATACCGTAAAGTCTGACCTAAATACATTTCATTCCTCAAGCAGTCCTTCCTATTTGTAATGTATCTTAAATCAGTAGGTGTTTGACAGTGTATCTTCATTGCATGTCTCTTCTCTTACAGTAACCATGGCTTACACCGGAGTGCAGAAGCCTTTGAAGAGCGATAAGTTAGATGAAGCTCAAGCTCTGGCCAAAAGCTGTGCAGGCAGACCAGACTTTCTTCCCTGTGATGGACTGTCCATCTGCGCGACACACAGCCACGGAAAGTGTTTCAAACTGCACTGGTGCTGCCATTTAGGCTGGTGTCACTGTAAGTAGCCAACTTCCGACATGCAAATACATTCTATTCTATTCTATTCTAAATACATTATGATACACTAGTAACTGTGCACTGTTCAAATGGGAAGTGGTACAAAATATCATTCACTTCACACAATAATGCAGCTAAGTATGATTAAAGATCACTACCCACATATTCTATATAGCAGAAAGAAATCTACTGTCCATCTTCTTGCAGAAAAAATAGGTTATGTAGTAAATACATGCATCATTTTCCATTTTCTTTACTACTTATATGAATCTCCTCTCTTATAAGTAAAGGTTCTATAAAACCTTAAAGGGTTCATGTATTCCCTTGGTACGTTTACTTTACGAGTTGTTTAATTCATAAAATTTAATTAAAATTAAAAACGAAATGTATTAAAACTAAATCCATGAAATGATCCCATGATGTATTTTATGGATTTAGTTTTAATTATTTTTATTTTTATTTTAATACAATTTAATGAATTAAACAACTTGGAAACATACTTTATGACTATAGGATTTGTTTTAAATAACCCATTAAACATGACATTATTACGCGAGCTTTTAAAACATTTCTCCTTATAAAGAACCTTTTGGGCACAAAGGGTTCTTTAAAATTGAGTCAAGAACCTTAGGGATCAACAGAACCCCACTGAACCTTTTTTCCTAAGAGTGTAGGGTTTCAAATATGACATTTATTTGAACAACACTATCCATTGCATGTATGATCACGCAACCTGTTTTGTGAACATTTATGAGCTTGTGTTGTCATCAACAACTGCTGTCTGGTGTCACACAGATGCTTTTTCAGCATTATATGTCTTCAGCTGTGCCTGAGCACAAGCTTGACAATTTCTTAGTAAGGAAGATGTGTAGATCTCCCCAGACATATCTCTGGAGCAATTCCATTGTGAGAGTTCAAACCTCTATAGCTGGCTTTATCAAAGCTTCCTGAACCTTTGCGTCACCTCTATATTCTCCAGTCGTTAGCTGGACATGACCCTGAATCCAGCAGTCATGAGCGAATACACACAGGAAGCGTCCGCTCGGCTCCTTGAGCAGGATGTTCACTTCCTCTAGTTCACGTCACTCTGACTGAGTTCAGGTCTCGAGTGATTGGAAAAGCTTTCATTGAGTTTTAAGGGAGGTAAATGTCAGAACGAGCCCTTTAGAACTGTGCGAACAGATCAAACCGTATTTAATACCCTCTCATTACACTTCTGCCAAGAGCTGAACTTTATTAAGTTCAGCCATCAAATAATAAAAGATTACTATCCTCAACGGCCATCACAGTAGTTTTTTGATTTCCTCTATATTTTCCTCTTTATATTTTATTAGGCTACTGGCCAGTCCTATGTTTGTGATTACTTTTACAACACAGATAGGGTTACTCTATTTATTTATTTATCTGATCAATAAAAGCGTGTCTGTAATCAACGTACATTCTAATGTAATACTGGTCTACAAATGCAGCTATATGCAGTGCATCATTGTTTGCTTGCAGTTTTATCATTTTGTATGATCGCATACATCCACAGTGTGAGATATGAGGTTGCAAAATAATGAATTTGGATTGTAGGATGGGGGTAGACACTCAGTGTTTTTATTTATTTATTTATTTATTAATTTTGGTGTGTCCTTTATCAGTTTGTGCCCATGATGACAGCTAATCTGCCATTATTGCAATAGAGACGGAGCATTATGTTAATGTGTGCTCGTGGTTTATCAGCCAGCACACTTGCCCTGTGAGAACTACTGACTGGTGTGCCATTGTGAAAAGCATTAAATGTACCATAAAATTACAAACACAACAAGCTCACCCTGATATGTATTGTTTAGTATGCCGGATCTGTTAAATAATTCATGGCTGGAAATCCTGGTGCTTTGTTGCATAACTGTAGAAACTAAGACTTTTGAAATGACACCTAGCACAATTGGCGACTGCTATTCACGATTCCATGCGTGGCTTATTATCAGGGGAAGCACTTTTCATTTGATGGCAGATCCACAGATCTTTTGGTTTAGGAGATGCACACCTAAAAGGATAGTTCACCCAAAAATGAAAATTTTGTCGTCATTTACTAACCCTCAAGTTATTCCAAACCTGTATGCATTTCTTTCTTCTGCTGAAAACAAAAGAAGATATTTTGAAGAATGTTGATTGACAAACATTTGATGTCCCCCATTGACTTTCATTGTATTTTGTGTATTCAAATATGGAAGTCAATGAAGCCCATCAACTGTTTGATTACCCATATTCTTCTAAATATCTTCTTTTGAGGGGGAGTTAATGATGTCAGAATACATTTTTTTGGGTGAAATATCCCTTTAAGTTCGGGGTCAGAAATTTTTTTTTTTGAAAGAAAGAAAGAAAGTAATGAAACCTTTTATTCAGCAAGGATGCATTAATTGGATCAAAGGTTACAGTAAAGACCATTTTGGATCTATTTCAAGTAAATACTGTGGTTACACTTTACTGTGACGTAGTTACATTGTGCTTAGTGTGTAATTACTATAGATATACGGTTAGTGTTAGGCTTTAGTTTAGGGTTAGTTACTTGTAATAAGTATGCGTAATTTACTCTTATTACTATAGTACGTAAATGTTGTAATGTGTAACTACGTCACCTTAAAATAAAGTTACCAATACTATTCTTTTGAATTTTCTATTTATCAAAAGAATATGAAAAAAAGTCTCCACAAAAATATCCACAAATATTAATAATATATAGTAACATTAATACTAATAATAATAAAGTTTTCTTAAACAGCAAATCAGCATATAGAAGACTGAAGTACACTAAAAATCCAGCTTTACCATAACATGATTTCCAAATAAATAACCTTTATTTTGAATTGTAATAATGTTTCACAATATTTTTGTTTTACTGTATTTTTTATCAAATGCATTCAGCCTTGGCGAGCATCAGAGATTTCTTGTAAAAACATTTTAAAAAAATCTGACCCCACACTCCCCAAAATTCGTCCTAATGCATTTCTGTTTCCTTTCTACAAACAGTCTTTATTGTGTTGTTGTCTTGACTGTTCTTATGGTGCAATGAGTGCCCCAACGGCACACCGCTGTGTTATGGTGTACATTGTGATGATTTATTAACGTTGCTCTTGCACAGCACCGCACCACACATGATACTGACAGCTTTGCTGTGCTGTGTTTGGGTTTGACAGTACCCAGTCATCCCCTGAGCAAATCCAGGGCTGTGGTGAGAGACCAGGAGCTGTGAGAGTGGCGTCTACACTCCAGGCGTGTATGTGCTGCTCAGTGATGTTATGTGGCCATGTGTGAAACGTAGAGAAGGAAGCCTCCTGTTTCTGGCTCTGTGCCTGCAGCTCCAGCTGTCAAACATTGATTTCCTCTCTGAGCTCTGTTCTGGCTTGGAGATCCGGTCCTTGTCCAAAAGATTTATAAAACAAAGAACTGTCTGTAAATGAATGCCAAACCGTACAAGTGGAACCTCTATTGTTGATTGCACATGAGAAAAGTGCGGTGAAATAATTGTGTTCCGCTCAGTCGAGATAGTCGGCACCCCCGTGCAATTTGCTTCGTTTGCTCTCTTCACAGGACATTTTTGGAATCTCATTAGAATGTAATGAGTTTGTTTTGCTTTTGTGTTTTTGTCTTTGGCCAGATATGTTTATTAAGTTCCTCTCATGAATTTGATACAGAAATCATATTAAATCTCAGGGCTGCAGGATTTTTTTGCTAGGACAATTACTTGTAGAAATGTCAACATTTATATGTCCATTTATTAATAATATACTGTATTAGTAGTAGTGGTAGTATCTGTTTCATTACACTACCCAGATATTGTATGAATTCATTAAATTGTTGCAGCATATATTATTATTTTGTATATCAGTACAAAAAGAGGATGTAAATGCAGTACAAATAAATTGAAAATTTTGTCTTTGAACGGTTTGAATCTGAATGAATATCTATCCACTAAAATTAATCAAACTCCCTGTAGTGCTTCATATGAGAGAGTCATTACACTTTTTACTTGAAAAACTACTCCCATGCTGTTTTGAAATGTAGTTTAGTTAGTAGTGTCACTACTTTTATTTAGTTAAACCCTGGAATAGTCATCTGTTTACAGCACCAAACACAAGATATTTGACAGTTGCTGTCTAATGCATTCTTAAGTGACCTGTATAAATCCGTTCTGGTGAAGTGAGTGGGATGGATGGGGCTACTGTCATACTTTATCTCTGTAGAGCTGACTACTGTATAATTCAGGGGATGCTTTTGAGAATGAGAAAGACCCTTAGACAGAGAGATATGAGACAAGAGACTTACTGTCAAAGGCCATGAGCGAGTGAGTGGATCTGGGCCGATAACAGGGGATTAGTGTTGTCATAGATGTCCTGATCACATCCCGGCTGGATTCTGCAGATGTGTGGAACGAAACGGAAATGAAATGCGGTGCTGTCTTTATGGACTTTTTATTTTGAACTTTTTTCAACAAAGGGGAGCAACAAAAAACAGTATGATTTAAAGGGGATCTTTCATGGAAAACAAGATTTTCTTTTTTTATGTTGAAATATAGGCCCAGTTTCACAGACAGGGCTGAGATTAAGCCAGGATTAGGCCTTAGTTCAACTTTTATAAGAGTGAAGAAAAGAAAAAAAAAAACATTACTGGTGGTGTGCATCTTGAGACAAAACATTGTTAGTGACATATTTTAAGATGTCTCAGTGTAAGTTGCTTTCAATTATGACAGCTCGATCATGCATTTTTAGTCTGGGAAGAAGTTTTAGCTTTGTCTGTGAAACCAGGGGATAGTATTTTAACAAAGCTGCAAAGAAGAGTTCGATCAGAAATCATCATATTATTGACACCACAACCATGAGCACATTCAAGCGGGGGACTTGACAGAGATTCCTTAAAATGTACTGTGATGGCAAACAATAGAAAGCTATATATAATATAATATAATATAATATAATATAATATAATATAATATAATAAGAGGCAGTCTAAAAGAGTTTATGCTATTATTATTATATGATATGATAAATATATAAATATATATATATATATATATATATATATATATATATATATATATATATATATATATATATATGCACATTTGTATTTACTGCTATGTTTGTATTTGATGTTGATTTGATTTTATAATTAACAGCCAACAGATTAATCATTTATTTCACATATTTAATCATTTGAAGTATTTGACGTGAATGGCCCTTGATTAAAAAGTAAATAAGAAACAACCAGGTGTACATATCAAAGTCTATTTAACATTCAGCATCTTGGCAGTTGCACTGTTACTCATTTCATAACCAATCAAGACACAGAGGTCATTTACAGTATACATAGACGCAGAGATGTATAGTAGCCTAACGAAGTCGAACTACTTCACTACTGTACTTAAGTACTAAAAGGCTGTATCTGTACTCTAGTAGAGTATTATTTTTTTTTGTCCTACTTCCACTTTTACTTCAGTAGGCATATTTTCCATGAGTTTAATACTTTTACTCCGATACATTTTTTATGTACTGCATAGTTAGGCTACTCGTTACAATTATAAAAATGTTACGAATCATTCCAAAATCCAAATAATCACTGCCAGAGTGGTAAATGGCTCTGTCACCAGGTTTGATGATTAAGCGTGCTCATCATTGAGCGAATCAAGCGATGAAGAATACCGCGCATGCTCCCGTTCTGCCTCTCGCTCTGCTGCCTGCCTCCATTGAGAACACTTGAGATTTGTTAATTTGTTTCGAGATGGAAGAACCAGAAACACCATTCAACTTTGAGTGATCGTGGCGGTGAGGAAGGAGACCCCTGGCCCTTCTTAGAGTCCATGTTTTCATTTGTCGAAGTGAAAGATAATTCATATAGAATGTGCGAGGACGCACTGAATCGTTCTTTGTTTTTAATAGTTCAAAGTTACTGTATGCGCATGACCAGAAATCTGAGGTAGGCTTACTGTATATTTTTACAGACTGCAAAAAGCTACAGAACAGACTATATTCTGCATAATTGGATGTTTTTAAATAAACACTGACAAAAAACTATACAAGTTTTAGGGCTGGACGATATGATGATATACAGTATAACATTAATGTAAGTGATCACTCGGATTTAGACCTATCTATATTGTATTTATATAAAACGTTTACAGGCAAATTTTCTTAATTTATTTCCCCGGCGTCGAAATCAGGCACATATAAATGTCAGGAAGCACGATTCCTGGCTGCATGTCAATATCCATGGATCACTGGATCTTTGACAAGTTGTAAGGAACACTATATTAACTGATATAAACTGATAATAGTTTGTTTTACTCGAGTTTTCGCAGTTTCCCCTACTAACTCCAGCCACGCAGCAGCTCTTTTGCCACTCAGTCCGGCTGAGGGGGTGTTCCGGCGGGAAAGTGACGTTAATGCATTCCCTCTATTTGATTTAATGTTAGTACCTTGACAAACTATACATCATTAAAAAGATATAAGACTCAAGTTTCAGTATTTGACCACTATTTTATTCTGAGAAACTTATAGTGACAGTTATTTCTTAATTTGTGTCAGGAGTTATGTAATGAAAAAATTAGTCGGTACCTTTAATATGAATTATTAAGCGTCAGCCACTCCTATTAAAAACAACAAAAAAAGACTCCTGTGTAGTCGTCATCAAAGCGCTTGACAAAACAATGTCCCTCGGGTTTTTAGCTTGTGCAGTTTTTGACAAATATTGATCGATTTTCATAGGTTTACGTCAGATCTCTATAGAGAGGAATAATATTTATTGGATTTATACCCAAAATGGGCCGATTTGGATGCTCTGATAAACTGTATTTTCAATCCATACCGGCAGCCTGAGGGCGCCATATGCACATTTAGTCCATATATGGAACACGTGAAGAAGAGCCATATCATGTGACATTCCAGGAACTCCCTGACATAAACAAAGCTTTCAGATATCGCTGTAACATGCAGATAAATACCCAATAAGTTGTGGAGAAAAAAAGGCAGAGAAGAGAAGGGTGAGATGCTTTACTACATAATACTTGTACTTTTACTTTCAGTACTTGAGTAGTAAATCAAATAAAAAAACCTACTTGCAATACTTAAGTAATTTTTTTTAAATACTTTAGTACTTCCACTTAAGCATGGTGCTTACAGAGCACTTAAACTTCTACTCAAGTCACTTTTTTGATAGAGCACTTGTACTTTTACTCAAGTCTGTCTCTAGTACTTTATACATCTCTGCATAGACGTTTAAAGCTACAGTAACAAAGGAAGGGTGGAACATGATCATGTAAAACTCTTTTGGGGGCAAGAAACATTGACCTTAACATAGAATATGCAACAACAAAAAAAGAAAAAAGAAATGCTACAATGTGTAGAATAAGCATTAATTCATTCTGTGAAAGTATGTTGCTGCACTGTAATACAACCTCAGTGGATTACAGCATGACCTTCTATTTGGATAATTCATTTTTTTATCTCTCATTATATGTGCACAGGTTTTTATTTATTTATTATTATTATTTAATGAAAAATGTTTCAATGAATTACACTTGACTATTTTAGATTTTGATCTCTTTTTTCTAACAGCAAGTCCAAAGATGATCTAAACTGGTGTGTGGCAGTAGTTCTCATTAGCATGTAGATAGACGCCACAGGTTTTTGGATTACTCTCTCCATGTGAGATATTGATGTATATGCTTTAATGAAAACAAAAATAGATTCATTTGTAAATGATGATGACTTTCAGACCAGAGGCTGCTGGCATTAGTACTGCAGTGCACTGCAAGAGATTATACATAATGAAGCATCCTGTGAGTTTTAATGCAACGCATACCTCCTTTTTTTTTGTTTTAGTTACACTTAATGTTTTGCTAGCTAGATATTATTACAAAGCCTTAGTTTGAATTTACTGCTTGCTTCAGCCTTGTTGAGGTAATTCAATTTTAGTACACACATTAGTATGTGCTTTCTGATAGATAATGATCAGGTAATGAGGTAATGATCTCAGGTAATGATCTCCTTTTACTCTGTCTGTACAGGTAAATATGTGTACCAGCCCATGACCAATGTGGCTCAGCTACCCAGCACACCTGTGCCGGTCGCTCCATCTGACTGTACCAACACCATTGATCTGACCATCTCTCTGACTGAACGCTTCCTCCGCATCTCTCCCTGTTTCCTGCCACCGCCTTGTCCCGAGTCCCCGAAATACTGCAACATTGCCGAACTGTTTATCGACGACTACATTGTCAAACGCATCAACGGCAAGATGTGCTACGTTCAGCGGCCCCCAGTTCACACCGAGGCTCCTCTTAGCCCACCTCAGATAAACCCTGCTTGTCTGGTAGCACAGAAACAGCACACTGAAGACAAGCAGACAATTGAGGAGAGTGTTAAAGGACCAAAAATGGGCCATTGCTCTTCGCCGTCCAGCTCTGAGGACTCGGGAATCAATGCTTTGGGAGGTCACTATCTGGAGTCCTATGAGGAAGAGTCTGAGGAAGAGGACGAACTTAGCATGGATGGACACTCTAGTCCGGGAAGTCTATGGGACCAGGATGAATGCACCTTACTGTCCCCTTCCAAATCCATTGTGGAGATTATTGAAAATATTGAAACTACTGTGTGATATTCCCAGACTGCATATTTCTGTTCTTTTCACATCTCTCTCTCTTTGTCTGACAAGATTAACTCATTGTGTTCAAATAAATGTTGTACGTAGAGGAAAATACTACACCCATAAAGACTTTGCTACACTTTACATTGGTCTCTAATCTATATTTCTGTTCTCATCGTCATATGATCCTATGTTTGAGGTTTATCAGCACAGTTCTTGACTTTAAATCTGCACTACGGAAGACTTTTTGGGGAAAAAAATGAACCAAATACCATTATTGAGTGAGTACATAAAAAAAAAAAAAAAAAAAAAAAAAACACACTTTTCAGAATTGGGTTCTTGCCTTACCCCAATACACTAAGCCATGGTGAATTATAGTTCTGTCATGATAACTCTCTGAGTGTTGGCTTGGTAATGGGTATGACAATGTTGATATATTTGGTCTTGGCGGAATAGATGTGCTACGCTGCTGCGCGGCTGCGCTGCTGCTGTTGGGTATTTCTGCTGCTGCAGAACAAGAACAAGACTTGCTACTGCCAATGCATACACACGACGACACGCTGCTGTAGGCTAGGGTGACCATATTTTAGTTTTCAGAAAACAGGACGGGAGGCGTGGTTGATGGGCGGGGCGTGGATCTGTTTTTTATACAAAAAAATTCTTGACAAATGCATTCACAACCTTGCAACTATGTTATTGTACTTTAATACATAAAGTAATACATCCTTTCCATTCAATGTTTGGCCCACAACAATAGAATACTATTTAAAACAAAGTTTAGCTTCTAACACCTTCACTATTTCTTTTCATGGCCATAGCATAGGTTAAAAATCTACTACACTATTTCAGTAAAAAAATGTTTACGTGCCAGCTTTGCAGTTCATGCATTCTGCTTTACACGGATCCCGACCGAAACGAAAACACAGGAATTTTCTCTGTAAATCATCTGTGAATTTACATTTGGGCTTTTTTTTTGGACATTTTTTTTTTACGCTGTTAGCTACTTAGATCTTACCTCGCACTTGACCGTAAACTGAAGCGCCACACTGCAAAAATTCTGTGAACGTAAAAAAGTCCGCCTACTTTGATTTGATCAAATATTCAAATATTCTGACATTGACAAGCAGTGGCAGACCAATATGAGGCTGCGATGAACACACACACACACACACGCACACACACACACACACACACACACACACAGCAGGCCTCTGAGTCTGTATTCTGATGATTCTGAGTCTGACGTGCTCTGTGCTTGACGCTGCGGATTGAGGAACGCGCTGATTATAACAAGAGGGGGTGAAGCCAAAGTCATATGTTTTGTGTGCAAAGGCAAGCGTGTATTTAAAGTACACGCTTAATGGCCCAATGAAAAATAATGAAAACCAGGACATTTTCATCACTTTTTGAAAAACAGACAGGACGGCCAGGACAGGACGTGAAAACAGGACATGTCCTGGGATAACAGGACGTTTGGTCACCCTACTGTAGGCAAGTAAGACATGCTGTTGCTGTACAATCTAGTGTACAAATTACCCGTAGCATATCTATATAGGTGGAGTTGGGGAGATTGAGCAGATTGAGTTAAGGACCTAGCCTGCACCATCTAGAGTATCATGACAGAACTGTGTATTTAGCAATTCGTTCAAAATGAATTGAGGAACTGGAGGTAATTCATTCAAAATGAATTCTTTTTTGAGTGGACATGTTACTTGCTCAAATTACATATATTTTCATCTTGTTGGACTTTCTTTTTACTATTAGTAAATTGTGGTGTAGCTAATAAGAGATGGTGATCACGTGCAACCATGCAACTTCAAACCATCAGATTAATTTACGCAGAAGAGCAGTGTTGACTCACCACCAACATAAAAAGATAGGTGTGTTCTTGAAGCGGCGCTGCACGGACCGATCAGAGTAGCCTATAACTTCAATGTACTGTGAGAGGGATTAGAGAGCAGACGGTTCTGTATGCTTTCGAATCGCTCTCGCGTCACTTTGATGTCATACATCGGTCGGTCTGCACAGCGCTGCTTCAAGTCGAATACACCTAATAACTCTTTTAGTAACTGGAACTTTCTTTCCACCACTGATGGCGATAGAGAGGCCAATGTTTTGTAGTGCAGCTATGAGAAAAACAACAAATAAATGACACCTCTGCTCTTAAAACTGTTTCACCACATTATAACAGATTTTAACCAGTTGACCAGTATATGGAGTTAAATGTGAAATGTCTGCCACCTTGGACCATTCTCTGTGTATCATTCTCACTGAAGGAGTGCTTTTTTTAAATGAGTTTAGAGTATAGAAGTGATGAAGCTGGCATCTTGACAACCATAATCGAAGAGGTTAGTGCTTTAGATGTAATTTTTCATTTTCTTTTAAAAGGGCAGATTAACAGACAAGGTATAAAGTTTATTTATCCATTATGTGTGTTCCCTGAAATCAAACCCATAGTGTTGTTAGCACTCTATGTTAGCAGATGAACTACAGTGACAGGTGCAATGAAGACATATGGGCATTTCTTTATCAGGTTCACCATTCCTAATAGTTTGGGAGAGGAAAATTGTTTATTGGTCTTTGATAATTTTACAGTCTCTAACTCTAAGTGCTGAATATGACTGGCTTTTCGAATGACTTATGTAAGACCAATCAAAGCCCTCTGCAGTGCCGACATAATGCATTTTCATCACGGTTAATCCTATTCCAATACACAGAACATGAATAGGGCACATTGTGAACATTGGATGCAAATTATATTCTTGCCATTATAATTGATATTAGTCATAAATGTTCCCAGCAATTATGGCCATGATCGTCAAATATTTTCCGTCAGTTCTCTTGCCAGGTCTAACAGAAAGGTGCAGGTGTCTTTTGATATAAAGGTTTCTTTTAGTTCTCTAGAGTCATTATCTTTAATGTTATGGTGCTCACTCACTGAGAAGCTTTTTCTTAGGTCTCATTATTGTAATTTTCATGATTACACACCTAAAATGTTTTTCTTTTGCCATAGTCATTTTAAGATATCATAGCCTTTATATGTAAAATGTCCTTTAAATCCACAGAAAACCTTTAGATTCACATGCTCTGTTTCAGGATACAGCCTTTATGATAAATAATAATAATAAAATAGAAAAAGGTGCTCAGATTACGATACCAGCCAGATGGCACACTGCATTCAACTAGATATAGTTTAAACAGAGACAGGAGATTATGTTTATGTTCAATCGCAGTTTTATTGGTCAGTTTTCCTGAGCTCAGATCAAACAACGGCTATTTTAGTGCATCTAGCTGTCACAAAATCAGCTTAGCCTGCTTGAAAAAAAATGTCTTTCCACAAAAATGTTGTCTTAAAATATGATATGAAATGATATGTTATTTGAATCTATCAGTGGATGATGAAAAAAAAAACCTTAAAGGGATAGTTCACCCAAAAATGAAAATTCTTTCATTAAAGGTGCATGTTGGCTGACGTCACTTCTTGTTGACGTTCGAAGTATTGTTAAACAAAGCCATAGACATAGTAAAATAAATGGACACAGCGACCCCTAGATTTCAACGGAGAAAATTGAAGCCCATTAGAAGCACTCACTTCCTGATGGCTGAGCGTACTGCGCAGGCTCAAACTGAGCTTGACGACGTAGATGTGACGTGAGCAAGCTGTCTGACAGTTGTACGACTTTTAGTAGCTGTGCCAAGACAAATCTGAATTGAAATCTGAAACAAATCCTTTGTTGAAATATTTTGTCCCGTTGCTTTTATGGACTCTCTGTCTATGGGCTTTTCCCTTGACTTTATGCCTCCATGTCCCCCCGATTGCCTCATAGACAGTAAAAGATTCCCTGCGAGCTTCTCCTCCTGTCTATACGTAATTTCTCTGCTGTGCGACAGAGAGTCCCGTGGTTATGATGCAATCGTTAGCCTATTTTTACAAAAACAGTTTCTATAGGGCCATAACGTAACATACAAAGTAATGGAGATTTTTATACATTGTCGTGTTTCTTTAGAAATAAACAATGGACAAATGGGGCCCTATTTTAACGATCTGAAACGCAAGTGTCAAAGCGCAAAGCGCAAGTAACTTTGTGGGCGGATCTCGGCGCTGTTGCTATTTTCCCGGCGGGATAAATGACTCTTGCGCCCGACACAAGTTTAAAAGGGGTTGGTCTGAAGTAGCTTCATTATTCATAGGTGTGGTTTGGGCGTAACGGAAACAAACCAATAAGAGCGTCATATCACATTCCCTTTAAGAGCATGATGGACGAGGTGCGCTTGTTCCATGGCGCAATACTATTATAACGGCGCATTTACCAGGCGCGCTTCAGAATCGGTTCACAGCCGAGGAGATCGATGTTCTCGTCAGGGCCGTAAAAGAAAGAGAAGTGACATTGGGGATGGGACAAACCCACCCAAATTAGCTTCGGTTAAACATACATATAATAATTTGGGTAATTGTTTAAGCTTTATGCCTATTTTTCCCATCGTCATGGACACAACAAAGATTTCCCTCGTGTTTAAAATTTTTTCCTTATAATAATGTATCATTTGCAAAAAGTAAAATGCATCTGTGTAGATGAGAGAATCATCTACAGTGTATGCGCGTTGTTCACACTCTGTATTATGGCCAAGCATGCAGTGCGCCACTGACTTTAGACTAGGTTTTTTCTGGTCAGTGGCGGAATCGTTTTCTGGAGCTGCAAAATAGCATGAGGGAAAGTTTGCGCCGGAACACGCCTCCTCTTTGCGCTGAACCGCCCCGGGGAGCGCAAGTGTATTTCTTAGTTAACCGACGTGTGTCTGTGGAGGGAAAAGTCCGCTTTGCGCGGGTGCAAAATAGGAATGATACATGTGTCAGTGTACAAAGTCATTTGCGCCGGGTGCAAGATAGGGCCCATGGAGTCTTTGGACGCCTCAGATGTAAAGTTATTCGCTGTCAAAGTGACGCCAAAATGAATGGGAGTCAATGGAATGCTAACAGCAGGTGATGGTCTGCTACAATGCGAACACCCAAGCGAAGCTTCAGTCCCCCCCCCCCCCCCCCCCCCCCCTGTAGTTTAACTGATACTTCATTCAAGGTGTAATGTAACCAAGTTAGATAAATGCTTTCATAGAATGCAGAACAGAATGCTGAAAAAGATGGATGCAAGGACGCAATAATAGCAAGTTAATAGGTTTGCGTTTCCCAGTAAACAACGGCTCCATCATAAACAAATTTAGTCAAAGTTGTCAATAGACTATGAATGAACATTCAAATTCATAAACAGTTAATGAAAACAATCATTCACACAAACTGTCGCCCTACTGTGAGTTTGCTTGATTATTTACAATAGAGATCGATAGCTAGCTGCTATAAACCTATATGTTGTATTCACCAAAGTTAGCGCTGACTGCATTGTTCTAGCTAATTATATTCTTGTGTTTGTTAGGCGAACATGAAAGTCCATTTAGAAAAACCAAACTGGATTTACCCACCTGTCCAGCAAAAACAGAGCCACCTGATGTCGGATTGGAAGCCCTTCTGCCGGCGGAGTTCTCGCCACCTTTTGAAGTTTTTTTCCAATGTAAATTCGGGCTTTTCCAATGTAAATTCGGGGCTTTGCATGTTCCTTCTCCTTTTCCCTCTTCTTTGCAATCTGTTCATCAGAACGTCGTCTCTTTGGTCATGTGTCGGCCATATCAAACTTAAACAGTTAGAATTCTAACTTTCCTCTTCATTCTTTTCTCTCCTCCACACCCCCCTTCATGTGTAATGAACCACACCCCCCTTCATGTGTCTCTCTCCTCCACACCCCCCTTTATGAACCAATGAGGTTCATTCTTGTGTTACGCAGCACGCTTGAGCTTCTGCAAGAACCAATAAGGTTAATTCTAGTGTTGCGCAGCACGTTTGAGCTTTTGCAAGAACCAATGAGGTTCATTCTTGTGTTACACGGCACGTTTAAGAATGAGCAAGAACCAATGAGGTTTGTTCTCGCGCTTCAAGCACATTTGGTTGAGCTGGTTGCTAAGGCATTGATGGGTGGTTATTTTCCTCTAAATGTGATCGTGAAAAGTAATAGCACAATTTTTTTTTTCATTTGAGGAATCATTCATATTCAAATCACAAACAGGATGAGGTATGTGCTGAAGTTATTACTTAAGGTGCATTTTACCATTTGTGCAGCAAAATTTAATGTGCAAAATCCAGTAATTTCAATAGGAATCCATGTGAACTAGATGAAGGCGAAAGATTTCCACATACCGATTTCGCAACGGGTTCAATCTGGTCGCACAAATTTACCACATGAAGCAACAGAAAACTGCTTGGTTTCACAGGGACTTCTGTGTGAGCAATGCCTCTTTCATTGCTATACTATTAACAATAGAGAATGGTCCTTTTTTGACAAAATTTCACAGAAAGCTTAGGGTTAGAGTTACAGATTAGTATGAGTGATAATGGTGATATTTGCCTTAATATTATCATCAAATTCTAACAATTCTTTCCCAAGTCACCATCAGAAACAGGTTTGTGCAAAAAATTCAAGCAACAGTCATATTGCTGCATGCAGGCTGCTATATCAAAAACAGAGCATGCAATGTGCTTTAGTCATTCTTCAGTGGCTGTCAGGATGCAAACATCAACTGCAGTAGATACTGATTGATTTCTTCTCTGTGTGGTGTCATATTTGTTGGCACACTGCATTTTTATACAGGACTTAATGCTTCTATGTCTGCTCTTGTTTGACCATCTTTTGTTTTATAAACGAATACCGGTAGTTCCTTTAAGTACTGTAATAGTTGCAAACAGAATGACATTAAAGGCACAGTTATCCCCCAAAAATGAAAACTCTATCTTAATTTAATGATTAACCCGTTTTTCCAGTGGAACACAAAAGGAAATATTTTGAAGAATGTTGATGCTGCTCTTTTCCATACAACAAAAGCATAATTCACCAGAAAAGGATCATCTTGAACCTTCTTGAAAACTTTTCCTTTTGTGTTCCATGTAAGAAAGAAAGTCATTTAGGTCTAAAATGACATGAAGGTGAGTAAATAATGACAGAATCTACATTTGAGAGTGAATTATCCCTTTAATTACACAGAGAAAACACAAGCAATCTTAATTATAATTTGACATTTATTGCCCCCATTATATATGCATGCTGCATAAAAATCAGGACATCAAATGGCAGGTTCATCTTTTTGGTTTTCCAACATCGCTTTGTATGTGTCCTTTTCAGAAATGACATATTCCTCTGAAAATATGAATATTTTAATACATAAGCCAACACCAGACACACACACACACACACTGAGTCAGCTCAATGAAATTACACACAGGCAAACGCATGCGCCGAATGACGTGTGATCTCATGAGAACATTCTTATTTTCAGAAGGACAATCTTTTATCTCTCCTTCGTTGCAGGAATAATTTCCCTCTGATTGAGGTAAATCAAGCCACTACTGGATCGGGAACTCACCAATAGTTTACCTGATAAACAGCTGCCACAGTCTGTGGTCCGTATGCAGACCTCTGTGGGAGATCTGGGTTTGATAAGCTCCATAAATGTCTCTGAGTCACCCGCCGAGCCCTCTGTTGCGCTCCCACTGTAAAATATTCATTGCTTTTCTCTTCTCCTCAAAGATTGTTTTTTTGGGGGTTGTTGTTTTTCTTCAACATGGCCCTGACTCCACAGTCCGCAGTCTATTCAAACATTCATTACACTAACCGTGCACAAACAGAGATTTTTCAAGGAAAACCAATGCTGATGAGACAGAGTCAAATTCATTTATACCTCATGAATTGACAGTCAGTAACACAGATGTTTATTGTTCTGAGTGTGTTATTAGCCCTCCTGGGTAAGAATAAATTCATAATAGTGTGAGTCGGTGTCTTGAAAATGATTTCAGTGGTCAGATGAGATTATGAATCTGATTAAGGTAATAGTTTTGAAGTGTCTCTCTGTTCATTGAAGTCTGAAGACTTCTGACCCTGAAGCATTAGATAACCCGCTGAGAAAGGAAAGAACAACGTAAATACTGATGCTTTTATCTCCAATGGTTTTAATAATTCACTCCACATTTAGAATCTACTTACATACTGCATTTTTTTTAACAAAAATAAAAAATGAGGCTACTCATAATTCTTTTCAAAACAAAATGTTATTTATTTATTAACCGCTAAAGCATCGGCATTCATGCCCAAAGGTTCTTAAATTGGGCAAATTATTTTGGTTATTATCCTCACTTGTAACTTATACTCATTATTATGAAGTGCTTATTAATTATTCATGAAAATATTAATAATTCATATTCATGAGTGTTTTTTCCTGACAAAATCTGTAATCAGTCTATATTCAAATTATAGCACAAGTGTTTTACTCCATTTTAGTGAAGCACTTGTGACAAATGAGCCACTCAATCTATGAGAGAATAGCACATTAGCAAATTTTCAGATTTTCATTGTTCTAAATGCTTAAACAAAACGATACCCAAAAAAGAGTGATACAAGTAGGATAAATATTGGGAAAGGCATACACACGCAGTCTATCTACTCAAATATGGGGCAAAATGTTTTCACCTTTTATGCATATTTCTTAGAAACCATCTCTTGCACGTTGTTGCATTATAGGAGAACATATAGTGCTTACTGTCATTGTGCAGTCTTCACTTGGTTTAGTCACACTAGAAAGTTGTATACATGTATATGTTGCTGTGATAGTATATTTTCCAAAAGTTTGAGCAGTAGAAGGCTACTTCCCAGGGAAAAAAAAGATAATTGAACACATACACTTTTTGTGTTCCCTCTATATGGATTGATTTGTCACAATGGAACCTGCAATTACACAACCATTTTTTAAATATGTCCCATACTAGTGTGGTTTCATTGTGTTCACCTATCTAACCAACATTTATTTGTAATTTTATTTAATTCTTTAAAAAAAAAAATTAAGAGGGTTTTAAAAAAGGACTAATTGGTGTTTGGCTCAAATCCTTACTGTTAAGATAAAGCTGTTTTTGACTTCACTGACAATCCCAGGTCTTCCCAATTCTGTGCATATATTTATAGTTCATATTCGTAAAAACACGTTGCAAATTTTCCTCGAAGCTGCACATCAAACTGTTAAAGGCAGAACCAGCCATAAAGTATGCTAATGTAGAGCAGCCTATTTCACAGGTACATCTGGACTCCCTCTCCCCCTCTCATATCCAAAACTGAGCAATTTTCTCCATTCAATATATGGAAATGAAATGGTAACAAAACCCGGCGGCCGTCGTCAAATTCTCGAGGGAGTTGAATATGGCAGACTCATTTGTGTTTGAATGGCCGAGTGCAGTGGGGAAACCGTGAGGGAAGGGCTGGGCTGGCAAACACAACTCTGCTGATGAAGTGCCATGTAAATTGGGCTGTAGACTGTGCAGATGGGGGCTCAGCAGATGGTTTTCCACATCACAGGGACATGTGCCACGTTGACCTGGAATACGGCACGCTGGCGGTTTTCCCCTCTCATCACCTCTCCACCCCCAGTCTATTATCATGAGAAAGAGCAGCATGCTCGCTGGCGGTGAATACTGATGGGCTTTGTGCTGATAAGTGGAACGCCATTGTGGCTGGATTATGTTTTTTGACAGATGTGCTAAGTGCTTGTTTTTGTGATTTGGTTTGTGTGCTTTTATAAATTGTCTGATGTGGGCTCAATCTATGCTGTTGGTCTTAAATGCCAAGCATTTTATCAATGTACAGGCCAGCAAATGTTTTTTTTTTGTTTTTTTCAGAGAAAGGTTTATCAATAGAAAGCAGTGGAGCTCTGTGAGCTTTTGTAATGAGCAGTTATTGTAGTTTTTAGCATCTCAGCAGTTCTCTTGACTCTTAATTCTTACCATTTTGCCTCCAGAAAACATGAGAAATAAAGCCCATGGAAAAATGTTTTGAACCATATTTGGTGTTGCTTTTTTTTGGTGCTATTGTTGTTGTTTAACAAAATAGTACAATACAGTATATTAGATATTGAAGTATGAAAAAAAAATTGCATACATGTTGCATGCAAATGACAAAAATAAATAATCCACCATGACTTAGTGTTTACAATTTGGTATTACAATGGCCTCATTTCTGTTAAATACCTAAAAAAAAAAAAAAAAACGGATCTATTTGTATATAGTAAATACAATTATTATCATTTGAAAATGATTATAAACCTGTGAAAAATAATATTTAAAATATTTATTGAAATATTATCATTGTGTAAATAATTTGATAATTTATTATAAATTTTGCATTTCTATTGCATGACAAAAAAAATAAAATATATTGCAACATAGGGTTCCAGACTCGCCTTGCCGTTTTGCATCAGAAAATTTATTTTATTCTCTTCGAGCGTTGGTAAATCCAACTCTAATCAGTAAACCTTCCCATGGGACAGAGACAAATTGTCTCTCCTGTTTGCTCTCTTGAATCCTGTCGAACATCTGCAAAGCTCCAGAGACAGCGGACACAAGCCTATTTGAACCGTCACTGTTAATCCCGCTGTTTCAGGAAGAATCCTAATCAACACTGAAAGAGTGAGTGATGGATGATCACTGCTTACCTCTCTCTATCTCTTCTCTCGCATTTCTGCCTCAGCCTGTCTCCCTAGACCCTGAATAATAACTTTCTAAACAGACAACAGTTCATGCTCTGTTCAGAAGCTCAAGTACCTCATGCCAGCCCTCTGAACATTTCAATGTATTTAGGAGCCATTACCTCTGATGCTTAGATGTGTTAGGCTCCTATAATCTTTGTTAGTTTTATATTCCTCTAGGGCAATACAAAGTTTTGTATTCTTCTAGGGCAATAAAAAGACTGATTATGCTCTGTCTCAATATTTCTGGTGCCAGTTTTGGTCTCTCAAACACTCTAACTGTAAGATCACCATTTGCATTTAGTGGATGATGGCATGTATCACTGAAATTGATGCCAAGATGCCATACAGACAGGAAGGCATGTTTATTCATAATGCTTTTACTTAATGAAATAAGTTTTTGTCATTAACCATTTGTCATTTAACCATACTCTGCACCTGGTTTTGACATTCTGCAATTGTTTTTTAAACAAATTTGAGTTAGGCCTACGCCCAGTTTTTAAGAAAATTAGCTTCATCATATTTAGATTAAGTCTCACTAATTAGACTTTTGAAGCGCAAAAACATTTGACTGTACACTGTAAAAACTAAAGTTGCCTCAAATATACTCACGGAACTTCAAAATGTATTTTATTTTTTGTTTTGGAGTCACCGTTTCATTACTATATGACCTTAAAGCGCTTTGGGGAAATTTGAGGAACTCTAATTATATAAAAGGGTTATTGTAAGATCTGTAAATATTTTAAGTGGTTCCTGGAAGATCCCTTTCGTAAAAGCCAGCATCTGGAGGAACCCGAAAGTTCTGTGAGGCCACAATAAGTTGTACAGCCTTAAACATTTATTATTACCCTATTATTATTATTATTATTATTATACTTAAAGGGTTAGTTCAACCAAAAATTCTGTCAGTAATTACTCACCCTCATGTTTTTACAACCCCGTAAGACTTTCGTTCATCTTCGGAACACAAATTAAGATATTTTTGATGAAATCTGAGAGATGTCTCTCTCCTCCATAGGCTGCTAGGTAATTGCATCTGCCGGCCCAGAAAAGTTAGTAAAGACATCATTAAAATAGTCCAAATGACTACAGTGGCTCAACCTTAAGTTTATCAAGCGACGAGAATTTCTTGTGCTTCTTGTACTTCTTGACGTGAGTTCACGAGAGCGCCACGACGCATGCGCGAGAACTGAGAAGATGACGCAGATGGGTCTCGATGTAGTGTTTAAAATGGTTCTAAAGTGTGCATTTCCTGGATGTCCGAATCGTGAGAAACCAACGAGAAAACGTAAAAGTGCCTTATCAGTTTCGCAAAATGAACGAACCTTTCACACTTTCCCATCAAATGATCGTGAGTGTCATCTTCTCAGTTCTCGCGCATGTGTCGTGAACTCACATCAGAGGCCCACACAGAAGAAAATGAATAGTCGAATAAAGTCGTTATTTTTATTTTATTTTTTTGCGCACAAAAAGTATTCTCGTCGCTTGATACATTTAAAGTTGAGCCACTGTAGTCACTTGAACTTTTTTAACAATGTCTTTACTAACTTTTCTGGGCTGGCAGATATTGATTACATAGAAGCCTATGAAGGAGTGAGCCAGCTCTCAGATTTAATCAAAAATATATTAATTTGTATTCCAAAGATGAACGAAAGTCTTACAGGGTTGGAACAACATGAGGGTGAGTAATTACTGACAGAATTTTTGGGTGAACAAACACTTTAGGTTTGATTCCATACATAGGCTCACATTTATTCAGTAGCCCATATTTCATAGATTAATTTAAACCTAAACAACAACAATAAGAAGAAGAAGCAGGAGAAAAGTTTTATGCTGTCACAAAACTGCTGCTATTCCACCTCTAAAATAACAAATATATATGTTGGTTCCTGGAGGCACCCAAAGCAGTTCCACACAGTGCTTCATAAAAGTTCCTCTGGAAACCTAGGTGGTGCCTCAGAGAACCGCCCCTTTTGAAAGGGTGTTTAGAGGATCTACAGACGGTTCCACCAGTGTGGCAAAGGGAAGAACCCCAAAATGTTCCTCCAGGCACCTTTTATTTTTACAGGAAAGAAAGGTTGTAATGTGTCAGGGTTCTGTCACATCTGTCTAGTTTATATCTTGTTTTGGTGACAGAGCTCTGACACTCCTGTCGATTGTCTAGCCCCTCCCATCTTGTTACCTGATTTGATTAATTTGCCCCACCTGCTTTCCTCGTTGCCCTCTTTTGTTTGCTTCCCTATTTAGTCTCCCTGTGTTTGCAGTCATGGGCTGGTTTGTCACTCTATGTATCCTTGTCTTTCTGGTTTTCCTGCCAAAGTCAAGTTTTGAGATGCCTGTTTAGTGTTCCACCTCGGGGTAGTTTTGTTTGTATTTTTGTTTTATTTTACCACTTAATTAAAGATCCTTCATTCCCTGCATTTGAATCCTCTCTTCACCTTTATTCCATCTGTGACAAAATGTGCTTCTGTTCAAAGCTACATATGTTCTCACCAAGGCTGCATTTATTTGAACAAAAGAGCAATATTGTGAAATATTATTACAATTTAGAATAACTGTTTTCTATTTTAAAATGTAATTTATTCTGGTGATGGTAAAGCTGAATTTTTAGCATCATTACTCCAGTCTTCAGTCACATGCATGGTCCTTCAGAAATCATTCCAATTATTATCAATTATTATTGGTGCTAAATTATTAATAATGGTTCTTATCAATGTTGAAAACTTTTTTGCTGCTTAATATTTTTGTGGAAACTGTCAAATATATGTTTCTGGATTCTTTGATTAATATAAAGATCAAATGAACAGCATTTATTTAAAATAGAAATCTTTTGTGACATTATAAATGGCTATATTGTCACTTGAATCAATTTAATGCATCCTTGTTGAATAAAAGTATTCATTTCTATTTTTCAACACTGATAATCATAAATATTTCTTGAGCATCAAATCAGCATATTAGAATGATTTCTAAAGAATCATGTGACACTGAAGACTGGGGTAATGATGCTAAAAAATCAGTTTTACCATCACAGGAAATTTTTAAATGTATTCAAATAGAAAAATGTCATATTCAATATTAATAATATTTAACAATATTATAGTTTTTGTTGTTTTTGATCAAATATACAGCCTTGGTGAGCATGAGAGACTTCTTTCATAAACAGTAAACAAATCTTAATTATTCAAAACTTTTGACCACCACTGTACATCATGAATAGTTTATACTCCAATAACAGACTGGAGTTCAGCTCTATCACTCAGCACTTTTGTGTTGTCTGAATATTTATCATATTTGATGTAAATCTCTCTCCATTATAATCAGCAGTAGCCACTTTTGAAGGTTGGATCACTTGGGTGAACATCGCTTGCATGCTAAATAAGCGCTTATTGAAATTTTCATATGGTTTCTTGTTTGTCAGCAATTCTGGTTTTGATGCCGAAGAGAGGTCTGGTTAGGCTATGGAAAAGCCTGTTTGAGGAAAGAAGATGTGTGTTTTCAGCACAGACAGCTGAAATTGCAGGTCAGTTGAGTGAATTTAATGAGGTGGATGTGCGATAAAACTCATGACACAGTGCTTGGCACTACATTTCCCCTCTGCTCCCTTCACAGTCAAATCCCGGCCCACCTGACTAATCATTTAGAAAGTAAACGGGAGAATATGATGTGTAGTGAGTGTGAATACAGAAGAGAAGAGATGAATTATTATCATTTTAAAAATGAAGAATCTTTGGAGAAAAAGAAACAGGCTTCAAATGAATGTTAAACGTGAGAGTGAAAGATGTTTAATTCTTGTTACAAGATGCTTGGAAAACCTAAATAATGTAGGGAATGATAAAGGCTAAAGAATTTGCTTTCATAACTTTATTTTGTGTCCTGTCAGCTCTTTTTGTCTGGGTTTCTCTTATCTTTGTTGTTTGTCTATGTCTTAAAGAATGCTGTCTTTCCCCATATTTAACAACATTCATTCTCCATTATGTTTTGTTTTCTAAGCACGGTATTTTGCTGTGTGTCAGATCTGTAGAAGTACATCTAATTAAGACCAAACTGCTTGCTTGCATTTTTCCACTGTCTTGGATCTAGAAAATCTTAAAAACATTCTCACTGTTAAGTTATCCGATCCTTTTCCTAAAACTTTAACATTTAGTTTATATGAAGTGATATTAAATTTGCATGTTGAGTAATGGAATGTCAATTAACAACGCTGAACCTTGGGGTAACACATGACAAAGATAAATTTACCTCATCAAATGATCAACTTGTTGAAATGATATTTCATTACTGTGTTCAAATAATGGGTGATTAGACTATTTAATATGCAGTTGATAAACTATCCACTACATCAAGTGTTTCTTGTCAAATTCTCCTAAAACGTTCCAAATGGTGCATATAACTGCATGATCCATTTCTGTGTGAGACATTTTAAGTACAACTGTAATATATTTGAAAACCCCCTACCGGATGTTTTGAATGTGTTAACACTTTCCGAGAAGAGGGAGAACATGGCTGCCTGAGCGGCTTCAACATGCTGTCTGTCAGAGACGCTAATGTACATAATATATAATGCATGTGAGTATAAATGTGTTCTTTACTCACTGAAATTGAATCGGAATGATCAGGGACCTGAGTGAAATACTTCACACTACATGCTAAGGAGAATAAACGGCAGTTAAATTGAAAAACTTCGCCGGGTTAATGATCATCATTTAACATGGTTTGGTTTTGAAGGACATTTTTTTTTTTTTATGTAAAAACTCCTTCTGATTCTGGCATTCCTGATTTTAATATTTTTAATAATTTTCTATTCTTGACTAATCTTTTTTTCATAATTTCAGCAATATACTGTATAATACTATTAAACGAGTGATTTGATGAGTCCCTAAACGTCCAAGTAGTATTAGGGTTATACTTCACCTTTGCATTTACTCATTTAACCGGCTATTCACACACTGTTACACGATCTCATTTGTCATCAAATTCTCTGTCAAAAGCAGGAGATTATCACTAATCAGAAAGTCTGATCTATTTGTGAATACAATCACAGTAATCTCGCTGAGATATTCTGATGTTGTGTCAATTGGCCAAAGACTGTTTGCGCTTCACAGATTCCAGATGGATGTCGATGTGCTGGTTAGACTCTGGAGGATCAGAGAGATTTAGGAGACAGTTATTACTCAAAACTGCATGTCAAGCTGTAGTGAGGCTGATTTTTAGCTCATACTCAAAAGGAAATGGATTTTCAAGAGTTTTTATTTGATTCTCTCATTTTTGCCTTTCTTTTATTGATATATCAGTATGAAGGACTTACTAGAACAAAACTGCATGTCAAGTTGTAATAAGGACGATGTTAGGACACTGTAAATCTTTTAGATGCCAACATGAAGCATTTTTCAAAATATTAATTTGAACTTTTTAAATGAAATGTGCAATTTCTGCACCATTAACTGTGCCAAACCACTTGAAGACTCCTGTCTGCCATTGGCCTGTCAAACAGATAATCCGCCTCCAAACACTTACTACCCAGCTAACAAAAATAAGTTGTCAGAACGTTTTGCTAACATTCCCATTAGGTTAGGAAAACGTTATTTCGGAATGTTTTTTAAACATTGAAAACGTTAAAGGTACATTCCATTCACTCATTTTGAAAATGTTATTAAAACGTTATTTCTGAACGTTTTTTTAAACGTTGGAAACGTCCAGTTTTTTTTTTTTTATGTATCAAGAACGTTTTTTCTTGGTTAATGTGAACGTTAAAGGAACATTCCATTCACTCATTTTGAAAATGTTATTAAAACGTTTCTGAACGTTTTTTAAACGTTGGAAACGTCCAGTTTTTTTAATGTATCAATAACGTTTTTTCTTGGTTAATGTGAACGTTAAAAGAACATTCCATTCACTCATTTTGAAAATGTTATTAAAACGTTATTTCTGAACGTTTTTTAAACGTTGGAAACGTCCAGTTTTTTTTTATGTATCAAGAACGTTTTTTTCTTGGTTAATGTGAACGTTAAAAGAACATTCCATTCACTCATTTTGGAATGTTTTTTGGATGTTCACATCACCCTGATGTGGTTGGCCCATCCATCACCAGGCTTGCACACAGATACTCGAGTATCACTATTTGACCTATGCTGCATGGGTTTGAACTGTGGTGGAAATTGTTGTAGCTTACCTGAAGGAAAGGACAGAGAACCTGCTAACTCCTGGTTCAGCCGGGACTCGAACCGGGGACCGGTTGCTTGCTGCAAGGTGATAGTGCTACCCACTGAGCTGCTGTGCTGCACTATTTCAATTTTTATTTCTATGAATTCATAAAATGTAAGCAATGAAATTTCTTACAGCTACAGGTCTGGATTTCAAAGTGACAGGATTTTTAAGTACCAAAACCTGTTGACACATTTTTCCAGAGCGTTTAAATTTTTCCAGAGTATAACGTTTCTAAGTGAATTAAATATTTTAATTACAGAATAACAAAAAAGACTTTACTTCAAGATTCACATTTTACTGTGTAGTACACAACATTTTGTACGAGTCACTGGGTAGTACACAGTCCAAACAATGGAATCATAAAGAGGAAAAATTACATTTTCTAAACCAAAAACACAACCACACCACAAGGGAAAAAAGAACATAAACTCAAACATACAACTAGACAAGTCAAATCTAACAAGACATGTGGAAAACAACACAATAGAAACCCAGCAGGGAGCGTTCCCGTAATTTTATCTAATGTTATGTAAATGTTAGTAAAAAACTTTGAAATAATGTTTCTGGAACGTTCTTATAATGTTTAAAATACGTGAGAACATTACAAGAACGTTCAGTGAACATTGTTATAAGAACGTTTTCACTCAACATTATGAGAACATCACAAGAACGTTCAGTGAACATTGTTATAAGAACGTTTTCACTCAACATTATGAGAACATCACAAGAACGTTCAGTGAACGTTGTTCTAAGAACGTTTTCACTCAACATTATGAGAACATCACAAGAACGTTCAGTGAACATTGTTATAAGAACGTTTTCACTCAACATTATGAGAACATCACAAGAACGTTCAGTGAACATTGTTATAAGAACGTTTTCACTTAACATAATGAGAACATTACAAGAACGTTCAGTAAACATTGTTATAAGAACGTTTTCACTCAACATTATGAGAACTTCACAAGAACGTTCCATGAACATTGTTATAAGAACGTTTTCACTCAACATTATGAGAACTTCACAAGAACGTTCCATGAACATTGTTATAAGAACGTTTTCACTCAACAGTATGAGAATATCACAAGAACGTTACATGAACATTGTTATAAGAACGTTTTCACTCAACATTATGAGAACATCAATCAAAAACAAATAACATTACAAGCACGTTCTTAAAACTTTGATCTAAGAACGTTTTTCTCTCAACGTTACGAGAATTTCAGGAAGATTTTTTACTAACATTTACATAACTTTTACATAACATTAGTGAAAGTTATGGGAACGTTCCCTGTTAGCTGGGTAGAGTGCAACAGTCGAGTTACAGAAGTAAAAATCCAATTCACATGGGGGAATTGATTTTTCTTAAAACTTATAAACCTTTAAAGACAGCCTTACTGTGAGCTATGATATTGTTAATTGATGTTATGTACTTTTGTTGAAGCCATTCATTATTTCAACTTATTTTTTAAATAATCTATAATAGCATAATTCACAGGGCTGTAACGATACACCAAACCCACGATTCGATTCGTATCACGATTTTTGACCCACGATTCGATTCGTATCGCGATTCTATCACGGGGGCGGGGCTTGAGGGGGCGGGGCTCCCTCAAAAGAGATTTTGAGAGAAGAAAAAAATTTTTCCAAACAAAATTATTACATTTATCTTGCCTAAATGTTTACGCTCATTGCATTTTTACAATGGGGTAATATTGTTGTTAAGAATTTACACATCACAAGGAAGCTTGATTTAAATTGTTTAATTAAATTGAAAAAAGTAGCACAAATAAATACAATAGAATAAAGATACAAATAAAGACAATTAAAGAGAAAAGTTTTTGAATAGGTCTAACACTAGTATTCACTTACAGAAACTGAATAAAGTAATCAAATGGAAAATAACACTGGGTAGTATTTTAGTCCTGAATAAATTAAATACATAGGCTATTAATCCTGATTCCTTTAACTTAAAGCCGTCTTTTGTTGTTTTGACAACAAAATTAATGACAGACACATATGGCTTCCGTCACTTTAAGAGCTAGTGCACGGATCCTGTGTTCATTATACTGGCATGCGTTTTATGCCTATTAAAGACAAAACCGACTATGTTTAGAGTATAGCCTACTCACAAAGACCGAAATTGACAATTTTGCGTGTTAAAGCAATATAATCCGCGAAAAATAGTTACTGGCCAGCTGTTTTTGAGGCGGATTTTCTATGAATGTGCGCATAGAAAATAATCTCTCAGAGAGCGCGCGAGCACTGATTAATTTAAAATTGCTTGAATGTTTAAACTGGTAAGACTTAAAAAGACTTTTACAGTCTATGGTCCCGACTCCAAAACGCGAGTGTGTATTATCGCCGCATGCAGCGCCTGCCTTGCACAACACATTATGAGAGAAGAGATAGAAGACGCGCGCGGCACCGCTGAACACTCACGCTGTTTGTGAAATTGCGTCTGGAAGATAGTTGTTAAAAGAATGATTTGATTTTATTATCTGTGTGGATTACGATTGCGGGAATTTCCCGCATTATAAATGGGAGACCTGCGGGAATGATTAGAATTATGCGCAATACCCGCAATCCCGCGCCGAAATTCGAGCCCTGGTTCTGGACAGGAAGGATAACTCTGGAGTTGGAAGGGGTGTGATCGCGATTCTGCCTTCTCACATCGCGATACAGGATCGTGGACCTGAGTATCGCGATTTCGATTTTATATCGCGTATCGTTACAGCCCTAATAATTCATAGTGAAAAACATCTCGTTTATGTATGGTAACCCTCGTTCCCCGAAGGAGGGAACGGAGACGTGAGTCAGAAGTGATTCTGACGAATGGGGATTGCTTGCGAGAGCCTATCTACTTCGAGTGAAACTAAACGAGCCAATGCACATTGGCATGCGATAATTGCACCAGTTGCTGTGCATCGCGGCGCAAGCATATAATGAGCAGCAGGTGCCTCACATCCTTGTTTTTCCGCTAAGGAGCCGGACCTGTGACTCGGCTGTACAGTGGAAACTCAGCAACTGTGGCGAGGGGACTCATGGAACTGTGGAGCGAAGGTTACCATACGTAACCGAGACGTTCCCCTTCGTCAGCTCACGACGTGACGTGATTCAGAAGTGATTCTGACGAATGGGGATGTCTACCAAAACGCCACGGCTGCTTGAGCCTCCAGGCCTGACTGCAATGTTTGGGCAGAAAGTATGAGCTCTAAGCAGAGAAGGTCAGTCACTGCTGTTCCGCAAGACCAACTCAGTGTGACTTATTGGATAACGCTGGGAAAGCGTGCCCTTGGAAAGGGGAACGCTGCGGAAGCCACGTCCTCCACGAGGAAGGCACTGTGACGATTACACATATGGACTAACGACATATGGTAGTCTCTGGGGTGGTTCCAGTTGTAGCGATTCTAGCTCAAAAAAAGGGAATTTAATTTTAATAACTAGTCATGGATATGACCAGGGATCGCATACACAGATTAAAATTACCCGTAAAGGGGATATGTTGCCAATGTATCTGTATGGACAGTTAACCCTTTCACACGTAAGTTGAAAATATTCTAACTGACCCCCCAGCGTGAGTTTTTCAAGGCGACCGTTATTTAGAACTTGTCACTTTAATGTTTCCATGGTGACGCGTCATTGCTTGTCACGTGACACAGCACAACCACAACACAGCGCTGAATGAATGAGGATCTGCTTTTATGTCATTTTTACTTTTTTATTAAAATTATTCCCAAATGTATTAGCTATAGCATGAAACACTGATATTCCGATTGTCAAATATGTGCAAGTGATGGGTTTTGTTGTTTAAACATCTTTATAACGATCGCGTTAGTTGAGCTGTATTCACAATGGGCGGCGCCATTTTAGTTTGTTGTACAGTTCAGAGAATCGGATCTGTTGGATTTACAACACGTCAATTCCTCCACTTCTCACGAAATACATGAAAGTAAGTGGCCGGTGAACTGGGAGAAGACTAGGGTCAAATGTAAAGCTACTTACACAATGTGTATCTGCTATGAATAAAACGTGTCGTCTTATTTTATTATAATGGAAAGGATTATTATTGCCGCTTCCATAGACATCAGTGTGTATTTTACAAACTCAAAATCATTGTTTTGCTAGTACTTATGTGTATTTAAATGTCTGAAACCTAAAATAAACATTATGTGGTTGAAAACACTCAATAGTTGTGATATATGACAGCACTGAGTGTGTCCGTCTCTGGCTCAGCGCCAGCCAACGCGCGAAAGCTCGTTTGAATTTAGCAGTTGATCACGTGATGCACTGACCGTTCTAATCACACCGGTGTGATCGTACGCGTGAAAGGGTTAAATACAAGATATTATAATCAATTATCCATACAGGTATTGTTATTGAATAATCTGTTCGTCCAGCAAACTGATCGTACGATCTTTCATCAACCCTCAAGAGAAATTATCCTTATAGACTCGCAAGGAAGGCTATCTTTCTGGTCCATGAAAAATAACTTTCCTGTTTTATAAAAATACTAGTTAAAGTATCAACAAATTGTAAAGCTTGTAGCTTATATCAAACATTTAAGGGACTTTGTAATATGAGCAACAGACAGAGTCAATAAATAAATAAATATAATGGATTTAATAAAGGAAAACTATGTATACCGTTGACTAACGTTACAAGGAATAAATGTATATACAACAAAATAAAGCAACAAACAATGAAAGAAAATGAGAATAAGAGAGTGATAGGAAAAGGGAGAGAATGATCAGTCAGTTATGGGAAAATCACAGACAAAAGGAACCTTGAGAGAGAGACACCAAGATATCAAATCACCCTAAATGGGGTAAACAAATCTTAAATAAATCTTAAAAGAGCATTGAAAGCTCAATAAAACGAATACTTGCACATATGGTTCTCTTGTGTTGCTGAATAAAGAAGGCGCGTGTGTCGTTTCTTCAGAGCGTCACGCTGTTATGTGGGTGAGGAAGGATGAACCCAATAGCAGACAGTAGTCAAGGCAACACGATTTATTAAACAAATAACTGGGAAAACAAAGCCCACGAGGGGGCAAAACAGACAGGACTATGAGACTAACTAGACTGAGACAGATAACTATAGGGACACAAATAACTTTAACAGGCAAAAGCGCAACAGGACTAAAACTCTTGACACGATACTCACAGACTCTGACAAAGGTTATCACAAGGATTAACACTCAGGTAACATTCACAATGAACCGACAAAAGACAGCAGATACAAGAGGATTAAATAGGGAACACTAATGACGAGGACAGGTGAAACTGACTAGACAATAATCACGAGACGAGGATAACAAGGGGGCGGGGTAACGAGACGAGACAACGCAAGCACATGGCCCAAACAAATGGCCATGTGCTGCACATGAAACATGGGTCTGCCATGATCCTGCCACACGACCAGTGATAACAAAGACAAGATGGCAGAATCATGACAGAACCCCCACCTTAAGGAGCGGCTTCCAGACGCTCCTCAAGGGGAAACAGTCCGGGGACAAGTGAAGACAGGAACGAACGGTGAAACAGTCCGGGGACTAGTGGAGACAGGGACAAACGGCGAAACAGTCCGGGGGCTAGTGGAAACAGGGACAGATGGGGAAACAGTCCGGGAAATAGCAGCAACAGATTCAGACGAGGACACAGAGGATGCAGAACCGGGACTCCTGACGTGAGACATAGCAGGCAATGGGGCAGGACAGGGTACAGCAATCACAGCGGCAGGCTCGGGTGCAGTGCTCACAGGGATAGGATCGGGTGAAGTACTCACAGGAACAGGATCAGGTGCAGTGCTCACAGAGATAGGATCGGGTGCTGAGGACAAGGCAGGACAGACAGGGGGGTTCAAGAATAGCGACGAGACGAGACAGGTATTCGGAAAGGGTCTTGGCCGCAATGATGACGGGCATCTCCTGATGAGCTGAAACTGCTCGCAGAACCTCCTTAGCGGCTAGATCGGCCGCAACTCTCTCAGCGGGCTCTGGGACAGCGCTCGCTGAGGCGGGCTCTGGGACGGCGCTCGCTGAGGCGGGCTCTGGGACGGGGGCTCTGGGACGGCGCTCGCTGAGGCGGGCTCTGGGACGGCGCTCGCTGAGGCGGGCTCTGGGGAGGACAGAGACGGAGGACAAGAGGCTCCCTTCTTCCTCTTCTTCTTCCTGGGTCACGGTGCAGAGGACGTAGCCGGACTTGTGACCAGTTGCGGAAGCACCGCAGGGACTGCAGTCTCAGTGGAAGAGGACTCCGAAGTCGACTCCCACGACAGCCATCTCTCTCGTTTGCCGAGTAGACCTTCGGGTCCGGATGACGTCACGGGAGTGGACCCAGCTTGATTCCCCTGGGAAACGACGCCTAGGACACGACCCTCCGGAATCACTGGCAGCTTGACTGGTGGTGAAGACAAGATGGACCCCCGGGACTCTCTCCTCGATAAACAATCCACCACATCAGCGAACGAATGGCAAACCAGGCTCTCCCGTTCAGCCAGGGGTGGAGGAGAGTTGAGACCCGCAATGAGGTAGCGGTTTAGGAGGTGATCAGGCAGGAAAAACCTCCTCTCGTTGGCGACCCGGGCATACTCACACAATGATAACTCTCCCTGGGAGGGAATCGGGAGTTTGCCCCTCTTAGAGTCAGCGATGGTCCTGTGCCACCAATCCTTAAGATCATCAAGGTTATGCCTGACATAAGAGGACGTAATGTCTGCTGGGTTCGGTTTTGGTCGGTTCATTCTGTTATGTGGGTGAGGAAGGATGAACCCAATACCAGACAGTAGTCAAGGCAACACGATTTATTAAACAAATAACTGGGAAAACAAAGCCCACGAGGGGGCAAAACAGACAGGACTATGAGACTAACTAGACTGAGACAGATAACTATAGGGACACAAATAACTTTAACAGGCAAAAGCGCAACAGGACTAAAACTCTTGACACGATACACACAGACTCTGACAAAGGTTATCACAAGGATTAACACTCAGGTAACATTCACAATGAACCGACAAAAGACAGCAGATACAAGAGGATTAAATAGGGAACACTAATGACGAGGACAGGTGAAACTGACTAGACAATAATCACGAGACGAGGATAACAAGGGGGCGGGGTAACGAGACGAGACAACGCAAGCACATGGCCCAAACAAATGGCCATGTGCTGCACATGAAACATGGGTCTGCCATGATCCTGCCACACGACCAGTGATAACAAAGACAAGATGGCAGAATCATGACACACGCATTCTCTGTGGTTCTTCCGGGGCGAACAGAGTCGTGGCAAATTTAAATGTCCGTTGAATTTGAAGTTACTCAAAGAAAATAATTCAGGCTAAGTTCATTTCACTCGTCTGTGGAAATAAACAAAGTAGAATACGAAACGGGAAAACAAAGACAAACAAAAGAAAACAAAACAAAACTAAACTAAACGGACTGAAGAGAAGATCTAAAGAGAAGATAGATGTTGAAGAGAGATGTTAAAGAGAGATAGGAAACTGGTGTTCCATCCTCTCAAGGACAATGCAGTTCACACTTCCTTTGGGGTGAATGACCAATCACCTTAGAGATATTCGAGAGGGAAAAGACTCTCTTTGTCCTGTCAAGGCGGCTCATCTGCATAGTTTATGGCGGCGTTAAAAGTTGTCCTTTCTACTCAAGAAAGCTGGTGCACCTAGAAACATACATTTTACTGTAATCTCTCGCATATGACCAACTCAGTTAGACCGAGCGGATTAAAACAGTACCAAGAAGGACAGGTAAAAAGGTCAGGACTGCCAAGTTACATTCTAATGCACAAGCACTTATAGTTCATTTAATATTACGATAAAATCATAGATACCCCAATATGACATGGGCAAGCAGGCAAACATAAAAAATATCAAATATATCAAATATATCTTAGTAATGTCTTTATATGAGGAAGTTAATGAAAAAGTCCTGGTATGTGTGTGTGAGATGGCTTCGTAGTCTCTAGGGGTGAATTTGCGTGTGTGGAGCACACAACGGGGGGGGGGATTCCTTTGATGATTGGCCTAAGTGAGTGGAGAGGAGTCTCCGATGTCCCTGGAGAGGATCGCAGAGTCGTAAATGATGTCAGAAAACAATCTAATCCCAGACATGCCACTCTCCCAGTAGCGTAGGCTGTCGTGAGAGCTCATTGGCTGCACGATTGAGCATGCCAGGGATGTGAATGGCACGAAGCGACCTCAGATGCTTCTGACTCCATAGGAGATGGCGGGAGAGTTGCGACATGCAGCGGGAGCGTAGACCACCTTGACGGTCGATGTACGCAACAGTTGCAGTGCTGTCCGTATGGACCAGTACGTGCTTGCCATGTTGCGGCCCTGTGAGGCCTGTGAGGCCCAGCGCAAGGCATACTGTGAGCAACTCGAGGCAATTGATGTGCCAACGCAGTTGAGGCCCCGTCCACAGACCTGAAACAGCATGCCCGTTGTATGTTGCCCCCCAGCCGGTGGCAGAGGCATCCTTGAAGACCACAGCATGCCTGCACACTTGTTCTAGGGGAACACCTGCCCGTGGAAACGAAGGATCCGACCACCGACTGAAGGTTGTAGGCAGTGCGGGGTGAAGTGCACCCAGTACGTGCTGCTCTGCCACACCCATCTCCGGACTCGGCCGTGAAGCCAGTGCTGAAGCGGTCTCATATGAAGCAATCCGAACGGCGTTACTACGGCTGCGGATGCCATATGCCCCAGGAGCCTCTAAAAAAGTTTCAGTGGGACCGCTGCCCTGCTCTTGATTGTACTCAAGCAGTTCAACACTGATCGGACGCGCTCCTCTATGATTCGCGCTGTCTGGTTGACCGAGTCCAACTCCATACCAAGATATGAGATCCTCTTCACAGGGGAGAGTTTGCTCTTGTCCCAGTTGACCTGAAGCCCCAACAGGCTGAGGTGAAGGAGCACCATGTCCCTTTGTTCGCACAACTGATACCGAGACTGAGCGAGAATCAGCCAGTCATTGAGATAGTTGAGAATACGAACGCCGCGTTCTCAGAGTGGAACAATGGTTGCCTCTGCGACCTTCGTAAAGATGCGGGGTGACAGGGGCTGACTTTGTACTGATATGCCCCATCCCTCGAACGCAAACTGCAGGAACGGTCTGTGCCGAGAAAGAATTGAGACATGAAAGTATGCGTCCTTCAGGTTGATTGCTGGAAACCAATCTTGGGGACGTTTGCATTTGAAAATGCGCTTCTGCGTGAGCATCTTAAACGGGAGCTTGTGCAGGGCCCGATTCAAGGTTCGCAGGTCCAAGATCGGCCGTAACCCACCACCTTTCTTGGGTACAATGAAGTAGGGACTGTAGAACCCTGTCTTCATGGGACTTCCGGTATAGCCATGAAAGTGTGAGGTCGAAGGAAGAAGAGCTCCCGACCTACATTGTCAAACTAAACTTGTTATACATCATATAGCGTCAGTCATTGTTTATATACTCTTTTAGAACATCGCTGGAAGAATTATGAGTCATTCTAAGCAGAAGCAGCTGCACCCCTTAGTCCCACCGACCACGAGAGCTACTGCTAGCATTGCTGGTAAGCTGGCAGCCATTGCCGCCACCTCCAATCTCGAAAAACAGGCCATGACAGAAACTTTTGAATCTGTCTCCATCGACCAGTCGATTTCTGAATTAACTAAACAGCGCATTAGTATCAGGGAAGACATTTCTGACTTGATTCGGGAATCTATCGGCCCTTTACAAAGCTCTGTAAATGCACTGAGAGAGACTGTGGATGGCTTTCAAAGCCGTTTGGCCGCGACAGAATCCCTTGTTGGGGAGAATTTTGAAAAGCTGACAGTGGCCGAAAATATTATAAAAACTTTGCAAACGCAGAACACATCTCTCCTTGACCGCAAAGGGAGTGAAAACGGTCATGATCCCGTTACGTTCATTGCCGAGATGTTGCTAGAGATGACGGGCACGGAGGTTTTCGACAAGCCACCAGCACTTGAGAGAGCGCATCGATCACCCGGTCAAAAGCCAGCTGACGGCCGCAAACCACGTCCATTTGTGGTGTGCTTTCACAGGTTCCAAGCAAAGGAGTAATTACTGTGATGGGCAAGGCGGCATGAGGCAAAATATAAGGGGAATCCAGTCAGAATTTACCCAGATCTCAGCGCTATTCTTTCAAAGAAACGCGCGTCTTACAATGCCATCAAGCAATCACTTTTACCAGAAGAACATTCGATTCCAATTGCTCTACCCGGCCCGTCTGAGAGTGACTCTTAATGATGAAACTTTCATATTCAACACACCGGAGGCGAAACAGTTCTACGATCAACGTATCAATGTTTAGGATTTCCTGGATTATTTATTTAATTTTTCACGCACAAGGTCTTCCTTTTTTTTTTTTTTTTTTTTTTTGAGACGGATCATTTGAAAAAGGTATAAACACTTTCCTACCAGTTCTTTTATTTATTTGCTTTCTTGTTATTATTTTTATTATTATTATTATTATTATTATTATATATGTCTGTAATAGTTTGTTGTACTAAAATTAACTCAAACAGGCTGATGGTTCTCTGACATAGACTGAAACTAACCCAGACTTTACTCACAAAGGCGTTTTAACACACTGATAATGTTTAATAGGGTTAAAGGTTGGGCTGCTCCCTAGAGGTCTGAACGGTTTTAAGTCAGTTGAGGGATTACTGGGGGTTTGATAATGGGGGCCTGCAATTTGGCTTTGTTCTTGAGGCAAATATAGGAAAAGTTCAGATTTTTCAGGGTTGGGAGGGTAACCGCCAAATATTTTTGTTTTGTTTTGTTTTTGTTTGTTTTTTGCCTTTCTCTTTACTTGCTGGTCATGCATTGGAGACGTGGTCGTCTTATTCATTATTATTTTATAAACTATCGATTGATTAATGTGTAATTCAAATAGTACAGGAGGGTCTACCATTCGGTTTACTAGCTGGAACGTTAAAGGTATGAATGGGCCAAATAAAAGAGCTCGTATCTTTGCTCATCTAAAAAAATTAAATACTGAAATAGCATTTCTGCAAGAAACGCATTTACAGGTAGCAGACCATATGAGACTCAAAAAACCCTGGATTGGTCAAATCTTTCATTCCCACTTCAACAGTACAGCAAGAGGAACAGCGATTCTAATTCATAAGAAAGTACAGTTTTATACTTCCAAATGTGTTTCAGATCCCCAAGGACGTTTTGTTATTGTGACAGGTCATTTGTTTCACACCCCTGTTGCCCTGGTATGCGTTTACGCCCCCAATTGGGACGATGTTAATTTCATTTATAAAATTATTTCACTTTTACCCAACTTAAACTCACACCGATTAATTTTTGTTGGGGACCTGAATTTTGTTATTAATCCAATTCTAGATCGTTCGAATCCGAAAACCACGCTCCACTCTAAAATGTCCCAAGCTCTCTCTACTTTCATAGCACAAACGGGCTCTCTGGATCCATGGAGATTTTTATTCCCGCAAAAGAAAGAATTCTCTTACTTCTCCCCTGTCCATTCTTTATACTCAAGAATAGATTATTTTTTTATAGATAAGACACTTCTTCCTTCAGTGGAAAATACTCAATATTCAGCAATTATAATATCAGATCATGCACCATTGCTCCTTGATCTACGTTTCACTCAGCATTGTACCCAGCGACCTACTTGGCGATTAAACTCTACCCTGTTGGCAGATACAAATTTCCACAGACATATATCAGTGGTGATAGATAACTTCTTGCTCACAAATGCTTCAGAAATGGTATCACCACTGATTTTATGGGAGACATTTAAAGTTGTCATAAGAGGTGAAATCATATTTCTTATTCTATATCCAGTAATAAAAAGAAAAATGCAAAACTACAACAATTAATTGATTCGATAGAAAAATTAGATCAACAACTTCAATCCCCTTCTGACGAATTGCTTAAAAAGAGAGTGGAAATTAAAGCACAATATGATCAGATATCAATTGAAAAAACTCAAAATCTGCTTTGGTCTAAAGGGAATTTTTATGAACATGGGGAAAAAGCGGGCCGTTTATTATCACATCAGATAAAGTGTCAATCAGCTTCTAGGTTAATTCCACAGATTCGCAACACATCGTAACAATTGACAGTGGATCCTAAAGAAATTAATGAAACTTTTAAAAAAATTTACTCAAATTTATATACTTCAGAATTCTGTGGGGATATATCAGGTATGTCAACCTTTTTGAATGACCTGAATATCCAGACAATTAATCCAGATCATAAAGAAAGATTAGAACAACCAATTGAGCTACAAGAGATTTTAGATTCTATTAATGCAATGCAAAATGGCAAAAGCCCTGGCCCAGACGGTTATCCTGTCGAATTTTGTAAAGCTTTTGCTCCCAAATTAGCCCCGCTTCTCCTGAAAATGTTTGAGAATTCTTGAAACAATACGGAATTGCCAAAGTCTCTCACAGAAGCATTTCATACACTCATTCTGAAGCCTGGAAAAGATCCACTAGAGTGCAACTCCTACAGGCCAATCTCTTTGCTAAATGTTTTGTTAAAATTCTTGCCAAGTTGTTGGCCTCTAGAATAGAGACTGTTATACCAGAAATAATATCCCCAGATCAGACAGGCTTTATTAGGGGTCGTATATAGGTATTTTGTATTCTCCTGCATCCAGGGAGGCCTCAGAAGTGGTGGTATCCCTGGATGCAGAGAAGGCATTTGATAGAGTGGAGTGGAGATATCTATTCGCAGTATTGGAAAAGTTTGGTTTTGGCCCTAAATTTATATCCTGGGTCCAATTGCTGTATTCTAACCCTAAAGTATCTGTTATAACAAACAAAATACGTTCACAATTTTTTCCAATATTAAGGGGCACAAGACAGGGTTGCCCTTTAACCCCTCTTCTTTTTGCATTAGCGATAGAGCCACTTTCCATTATGCTTAAATCCTTGCAATCTATACAGGGCATTGATCGAATGGGGATGGAACACAGGGTTTCTTTATATGCGGATGACCTTTTGTTATACATTTCAAACCCACTTGAAAACGTCCCAAAAATAGTGCAGAAGCTATCTGTTTTTGGCAGTTTTTCAGGATACAAACTTAACCTTTCTAAAAGTGAATGTTTCCTGATTAACCCTCTTGCTTTACAAATTAAGGCTGCATCCCTCCCTTTTCGCATCTCTCAAACTGGTTTTAAATATTTGGGAGTTCATATTAGTCGTACTTTCTCTTTTTACCACTCATAAGTAATATTAAGTCTGATCTTCAGAGATGGGATGCATTACATGTGTCTGTAGCAGGCAGAGTAAATTGTATAAAAATGAATATCTTACCTAGATTCTTATACTTATTTCAGTCACTTCCAGTTTTTCTCCTAAAAACATTTTTCCGTTCCGTAAATAAACCCATACTATCATTCTTTTGGGGGAGGGAAAGAACCCTAGAATTCGTAAGGAGCTCCTCGAAAGGCAAAGGCCTCATGGAGGCTTAGCTCTTCCTAATCTTATGGGATACTACTGGGCTGCAAATCTTCAAAAAATGATTTGCTGGTATACTTCCCCTGAGGTTGATTGGTGTAAGGCGGAGGAAAATACTTGTGTTTCTACATCGCTTTCTGCTCTAATAACAATGAAGCTACCATTCTCTCCCTCTAAATACTCTTCAAGCCCAGTAGTACGTTCTACGCTTAAAATATGGTCACAGTTTAGACAAAAGCATAAACTCACCAGCTCTTCTAACCTAAGCCCTCTCTCCCATTTGTTTCCTGCTGGTAAAATAGATCTCACATATGCACAGGATGAGCCAGCGAGACGGGCTGGGGGCGCTAGCCAGGCTCCCAGACCCCGTGCAAGCGGGATCAATGGGACCACGGACGTACCCGTGGTGGAGCATCGAGGTGGCACACAGAGACTCGACTCGGGAGGCACTGAGGCGGCCCAAAGTGGGATCTGAGTGAGCTGTGCAACACTACCTGGTTCCAGGGTGGGGCAGAGGGTGCGTGGGATGGCCTGGTAGTGTCCCCGAACTGCACACTGCTGCCCTCTAGCGATAGAGGGGGACGGGAGTGCCAAGGTATGGAAGCGTCGGTCACTGCCATCCGCGCCCTCTTGAGGCCCAGAGCTCTCGCGAGAGAACATGAACCACCCACAAACGCAGTCTCAACATGCTTAAGCCCAGGCATGTGAAACAGTGATCGTGGCCGTCAAATGACGACAGCGAACGACCGCATCCAGAAACACACGGTTTGAATGACATCTTGAAAAAGACGCAGTCAAACAGTGTATGCTCTTTCAGGAATCTGCTCTCTCTGGTGCTAAAGCACCCAGGGATGACCGCGGCTACACAAGCAGGACGATAGTGGAAGCCTGATGTGAGCACTCACATTCTCATTGAAGTCGCAACATTCGGAGCTGTGAAAACAGCTGTTTTGCTCTTTGTTAGATCACGGCCAGCGCTTTTCTGCGCTGTAACACCAACACCAGCTTGAAGAGGCGTTCTCCTGAAGAAGCAGACTCGTCTTTTGAAGTTAAAACACTCTCAGATAAGATTGCATTCAGCGTCTGGCACCGAAGCGAAAGACAAGGATGCGAGGCACCTGCTGCTTATTATATGCTCGCGCCGTGATGCACAGCAGCTGCTGCAATTATCACATGCCAATGTGTATTGGCTCATTTAATTTCACTCGAAGTAGGCTCTCGCAAGCGATCCTCATTTGTCAGAATCACTTCTGACTCACGTCATTGTGAGCTGACGAAGGGGAACTACATTATCCATGATTCTGCAAAGACATCTCCACCTATCAAAGAATCGAAACAGGCAAATCACGTCAATAAAACTCTTTAGCGGCCACCAATTCCAATGTTGCACTGTAAATGACATAGAATCAGTTTTCCTATACGCTCTCAAACTACTTAAATATTTGCATACTGTATATACACATGCATATTTTGCAAAAACTTAAAAAATGTTGTTTCTGGATTACACTTAACATCTGTAACTCAATAGTTTGCTATTTCTTTTTTCTTTTTATTCTGTTATGTGATTCGCAATGCCTTCCTATTTTTCCATTCTTTCTCTGTTGATTATACAGCGATGCACCTTTGTTTTTAGTCAGATTTTCAAATACTTTTTTCCTTCAAATCTAAGTTTGTAATGTTGTGTTTTACCTTATCTTTGTTTGGTTCATGGCTTATAACTTGTTAACAAAGACTTTTTAAAAATCCCTACCGGAAAAATGGATAGAAAGAAATTCTTTCTGGAACCAAGGACACTGAAAAAGTGGGTGAGCATTGTTGCACTCGGTTTATACAAAGTTACAACGTTCGGACTGATGCTCAAACAAACACAGCAATGTTTGGGGATGTCAACCTACAACTGACTTATTTATGCATATTAAGGCTATGTTTACACGGAAACGATCCGAAGAGAAAACGCAAAAGTGGCGTTGCGTTATCACTTTTTTTTCTGCGTTTAGTCGAGCGTTATGGGTCGGAAATCTGCGTGCATATCGACGCAAAAGTGTGTGAAATTCGATGTAGTATGCACTCCAGGTGGCTAGGTGGCAATGTGAAGCACTGCCACACAACAACACCAAGTCTGCACGCCTGCGTACAACCAGATCTGTGCCTTCACTGTCTAGCAGACTTTTGCATTTTTACCTTAGACGGGAACGCGGCGGTGGAGCGTTTTTAATATTTCCACTCTGGAGGGTGGTTTCACTTTTTTGCGTTTTTAAGCCCCAAAAACACTGTCGCCGTGTAAACGAAAGGCAGATCTGATAAAATATTTTTACGTTTTCACCCATGAGCGTTCTCGTGTAAACAGGGCCTTAGATAGGAAAAACAATTCTAACATCTCCAAAATTACACACTTTATCTTTTTCATGGAAAGAGAGCTCGATTGCTTACAGAGAGGCTTTAAAAGCTGCTAGATCTGCTTATTTTTCAACCCTATTAGAAGAAAATAAACATAATCCAAGGTATTTATTTGAAACATTGGCTAAACTAACAAAAAAGAAAGCTTCAAGCTCAGAAGTGTCCAAGCAACACAGCAGTGATCACTTTATGAACTTCTTCACTTATAAGATTGATAATGTCAGGGACAAAATTATAACTATGCAACCGTCTACTACAGTATCGCATCAGGGAGTGCATTGTAGTCTCCCTGAGGAAAAAATGTATTCATTTGTTGCTATAGGAGAGGAAGCATTCTGCAAACTCGTTAATTCATCTAAATCGACAACTTGTATGTTAGATCCTATACCGACTAAGCTACTGAAAGAGATGTTTCCAGAGGTCATACATCCTCTTCTTAATATCATTAATTCATCTTTGTCTCTAGGATACGTACCAAAAACCTTTAAACTGGCTATGTTAAAACCGCTTGTTAAAAAACCACAACATGATCCTACAGAATTAGTCAATTACAGGCCGATCTCGAATCTGCCTTTTCTGTCAAAGATATTAGAAAAAGCAGTATCTTCACAACTGTGTTCCTTTCTAGAAAGAAATGATATCTGCGAGGATTTTCAGTCCGGATTTAGACCGTACCATAGCACCGAGACCGCTCTCATTAGAGTCACAAATGATTTGCTCTTATCATCCGATCGTGGTTGTATCTCTCTATTAGTGTTACTTGATCTTAGTGCTGCATTTGACACAATTGACCACAACATTCTTTTAAATAGACTAGAAAACTATGTTGGCATTAGTGGAATTGCACTAGCATGGTTAAAATCATACTTATCTGATCGTTATCAGTTTGTAGCAGTAAATGAAGAGATGTCTTATCGATCACAAGTTCATTATGGCGTACCGCAAGGCTCAGTACTAGGACCGTTGCTGTTCACTCTGTACATGCTACCATTAGGAGATATCATTAGGAAACATGGAGTTAGCTTTCACTGTTATGCCGATGATACTCAGCTGTCTATTTCTTCAAAACCTAACGAAACTTACCAATTCACAAAATTATCGGAATGCATAGCTGATATAAAAAATTGGATGACTAGTAATTTCCTACTACTAAATTCTGAAAAAATAGAGATTCTAATTACAAAAAACTTCCACACGTAATAACCTAGAATACTGTCTAACACTTGATGGCTGCTCTGTCAAGTCTTCGTCGTCGGTTAGGAACCTGGGTGTGCTCTTTGATACCAACCTTTCTTTTGAAAGCCACGTGTCTAGTATCTGTAAAACTGCATTTTTCCATCTTAAAAATATATCTAAAATACGCCATATGCTCTCATTGGGAAATGCGGAACAATTAGTTCATGCGTTCATGACCTCAAGGCTAAATTATTGTAATGCTCTACTGGGTGGTTGTCCTGCACGCTTAACAAATAAACTGCAGCTAGTTCAAAACGCAGCAGCTTGAGTTCTTACCAGAACCATGAAGTATGACCATATTAGCCAGGTTCTGTCAACACTGCATTGGCTGCCTATTAAGCATCGTATACATTTTAAAATATTGTTGATTACTTACAAAGCACTAAATGGTTTAGCTCCGCAGTACTTGAGCGAGCTCTTAACGCATTATAGTCCTTCACGTCTATTGCGATCTCAAAATTCCGGCCAGTTGATAATATCTAGAATATCTAAATCGACTGCTGGCGGTAGATCCTTTTCCTATTTAGCACCAAAACTTTGGAACAGTCTTCCTACCATTGTCCGGGAAGCAGACACACTCTGTCAGTTCAAAGCTAGACTAAAAACACGTCTCTTTGACCTAACATACACATAATACACTATAGACTTCTATAATTCAATGTTAGGCTGCATAGATTAGGTCAGCCGGAACTGGGAACACTTCCCTTAAATCTTGATGTACTTGTTACATCATAAGAAGAATGTCATCTACGATAATATTAGTGTCTTTGTTTATCCTGAGGTTTTCCCGCAGCCTGCCGGATCCAGGCCGTGTCCAGATCTAATGAGGGAGCTTTGCCTGGACCCGATGACAATGCAGTGCTGAAGTGTCAACTATCCTCTCCCTATGGAGGATCCCTGTCCCACTCTACAGATAAAGCGTTGTTAAAAATCCGGCTCGCGTACCCCAAAGTGATAAAATAAAACAAAATTCTGTATCGAAATTTATAGGCAAGACAAGTAGTTTGTTTAGGCATGGGTTGTATGGAATTGCAAACCTGCGCACATATTTTCAAAAGTACATAACTATAGAATCAATTCTTAATGTGCATGTGAACGCATGTGAACGCCGTCAGCGTTAATCACAGGTTCGCGTTTAAAGTCTGTTTAGAGAAAACGGCGTCGTCTTAGTGGCCCCTAATTTAATAACAAATGATCATTTCAATGGAGGTGAATCAATCAAAACTAACTTTAGCTGGAAATAACATTATTCAAGAACCGCTATAAAGCCAAAACAATCTCTGTTACCTGATGTCTCTCCTCTCTTAAACTGTTCGAAATGCAGCTTAGCTAAAAATGGCTTTTGCACATCCACAGTTTGCAGATATGAGCTGTAAATTACTGAAATTGGGATTTTTTATGTGTTTATTGAAACAAAAAATGCCCATTCAAGATATGCTATAAAACTTCCTTTTATTGGCATACATAATTAATATATTTTGTTCAAACTTCAGCTTGGCATCTGCATGGACATCTTTTTCAGCATATGCACCTTAATTCAGTTAATAACTCAGGGAACAAAGCATGTTTTGATTGCTCTAACTGTGTGTCCAGAGAGAATATTTCTTTAGGGGTGTTGAACGACAGTGAATTAGATTTGAAGGTTACGTCAAGTTAAGGTTTACAACCTATCAGTGTTATTCACCTATCATTTCCCTTTGATTTTAGAGATAACTTATGGGGAGGGTTAGGTTTAGGGGTAGAGATATGGTTATGATTAAATTTTCGGACAGGAATGTTGTTCCAGGATCAACAAAATCAGGACGTGCCTGGGTTAACAAAGGTGCATTAAATTGATACTTGGACATTCAGAAATAAAGTTTTAATCTAATAAAAACAGAAATTGTTCATGCTAAATTCAGTGAGACCCAATATTCACTTTGCAGACACGTCTCAAAAACAGCAGACATCTGGTGTTTTGGGTGCTACTGCGATTCTTTAAGTCATTAAAAGTCACCAAAGCTCAGAACAGCAGTTTTACATGCAAGTGTGAGAGGAAATAAAGACTCACGCTGGTTGTTAAAGTATTGTGGGCAGGATGTTATTTGGCAGATGAAAGCCCAGAGGACCACTGGACCCCTGCTAGTTCAGCCCTATCAAACGGTTCTTTTGCACACATCTTTCCAATTTCAGGCAGCTTCCCCAAATGAGACCCATGGGGAGGAGAGCAGACCAATGAAGCAGCATGAAGACATGTAAGGAGGCCGTTGTGCTTCAGAAAGAACATTTTCACAAAAGTGAACAAAGAAGTGAACCCAAAGCTCTCAGTTTCATAGTCGGTGAGCATTGGTGGCATAAAGAGGCACATTCTGTTTTGTTTTTTCCTGACAAATCAATGCTGAAACTGACCTGGATACAGGTAAACAACAGAAATGAATGACGAGCATGACTTTCCATGGCTAACCCCTGCAGCATCCTTTTTACCACGCTTGGAAGCAATTGGTTCATGATCTTTAGTCTTTTCTTGAGCCCTTCTCAGCTAATCAATGGGAAAAGCTTGTGCGCCGGACTCAGAAACATCCCCAAAGTGCTTCTAATGGAACATTTGTCCAATGTGGCATAAGAACGATTTGTATTGTTTGTAAGGCATCTGCACAATTATTAAACACATTTTGTTTTTATAGCTTGATACAATCTTTTCATGTTGTATATGAAAAGCCAGTCTGGTTTAGCTTCATTCAGGACGGTTGATACAAAAATTGTTACACCTGCTCCCCTTTGCCCCAGGCACAGTGCCATGAGAGCCATACACACACACACGCACACACGCACACACACACACACACACGCACGCATGCACGCACGCACACACACACTGCTGTGTTTTTGTGATATATGAGGACATTCCATAGGCGTAATGACTTTTATACTGGACAAACTGTATATTCTATCCCCCTACACTGCCCCTATCCCTAAACCTACCCATCACAGGAGACATGCTGCATTTTTACATAAAAAAAAACACATTGTTTTTTTATGTTTTTTAAGCTATTTGAAATATGAGGACTCATGCAATGTCCTCATATCACGTGTAAGTTGTAATACCAGTGTAATATGCATGTCATTATACACATTTGTGTCCTCATATATCACAAAAACAAAAGCACACACACACACACACACACACGAACACACACACACAAACTTAGAAAGAACATTTCCAATGTTTCTTTGCAATAAGAGTGTTTCAGTGTTTCAGCACCTCACCTGTTCAACACCTTTGTGAGTTGAGTCTATCAGCGTCTTTTCTGATGATAGTCCATTGTATAATGAGCTCAATGAAGAGCAGCTAAAGGCTACAGAGAGAGAGAGAGATAGAGAGAGAGAGAGAGAGAGAGAGAGAGCTGGCAGGAGAGGCCATTTCTGGAGATGTGAGACTGAAGCAGATGGGCTCTCATCTCTGCATGTTCTTTTGATGATATTCTCCATCTTGTGAGATTTGTTGAGATTCAACCAAGTCGCATCCCTTCTCAATGGTCAGGCAGATGGCTTTTTCCTCTATTTATCTGTCTCTTGTAGTGCGTGTGTGTGTGTGTGTTTTCTCTTTTATACTGTGGGGACAATTTTGTCTCCAGAAGTTAGATAATGTAGACAAAACCTCCATTTGAGGACAAATGGAAAAATGTGCCTCTACCTACATTTTTGCAAAACTCACAAAATGAATCTATTCATACAATTCACTGCAGTTTCCAGCTGAAATGAACACGAGTGGCAGACAAGAAACCTTTAAAAAAAACTTTTATTCCTTTTCACACAAATTATGATTACAACAGGGGCAGAGTATTGATTACTAAAGAATTATGTATGTGTGATTCTTACTGTTTTGTGACCAGTTAAAAAAAAGTAACTCATATTTTTTGTAAATTTTAAAATTATGCATTACTTTACATACAGTATATTACTTGAAAAAATTAATCAGATTATGTAACTTGTGATTTCCTCCTAATCTCTAACTGTTTCTATATAGCATTCTGTGCAGAATTCAAAAGATCTGATACGTTTTGTGGTCTGCGCCAAGTCCTGCATGATCCGCTCTGCCCTTACGAAAAAGAAGTATACTTCAAGTTAATTTTTTAAAGTATACTTATATATTATACAGTAGTGGTCGGGTTCTCATTACTCTGCCTCCTCCTCGATCCAGGAATCCAGCCGGACCCGTGCTGGAGTGGACGCTGAGCTTTTGCCTCCTCTCTCAGGCCGTCGACCGACTCGGCCTCGAGTGGTCACCGCCGAAGGAGCCCGCGCCTAACAGACTGTTTTCTTCATCACCGCCGTCAAGCGCCCGCATCCAGGCCTGCGCCTTTCCTGCCAGAACTCCACACGGAGCTGGCAAAATTGTGGAATGCACCATTCTCCGCGAGGCTCCAATCTCACGTCTCCGCATCGCATTCCCAGGTGGACGGCGCCACCGAGAAGGGATACACCTCTATCCCCCCTGTGGAGGAAGCGGTTGCAGTGGACCTTTGTCCGCCCTCCGCGAGATGGCGCTCAAAGTCAGCTCTCCTGTCTAAAGCCTGCAGGACCACGTCTGCCTTTGTTGGCTGCGCGTATGACGCCACCGGACAGGCCGCGTCCGCCCTGCACTCGATGGCTCTACTACAGATCCTCCAAGCCGATCTCCTCCATGAGTGGGATGAGAAAGGCCCGGACCCAGCTGCCGTCACGGACCTGAGAAGTACGATGGATCTTTCCCTTCGTGCTACCAAGTCTGCAGCTCAGGCCTTAGGAAGGTGCATGACCGCGCTAACCGTCACAGAGAGGCACCTCTGGTTGATGCTTGCTGACATGAGGGAGTCTGAGCGCGCCACTTTTCTCAACACGCCACTCTCCCCCACTGGTCTCTTCAGCCCAGCGGTGAACGGGATCGTCGACCGCTTCTCCGAGGTACAGAAGACCCCGCAGGCCATGAACCTGTTCCTACCGCGACGCTCTAGTTCCTCTGCAGGTCGCCCACGTGATCAGCCGCCTGCACAAACCACTACACAGCGCCCAGCACAGCCTAGCCAGCCCTCGCAACGACAGGGCGGCCGCCCTAGGTCGCGCTCGGCCAGCCGTCACAGGCCGCCTCCCCCACGGGGGCCTCGGCCGAAGATCGCGTTGAAGCCCGAGCACGCGAAGCCCTCCTAGCGGCAGCAAGAGGGAAAAGACGGCTGAGTGCCGCCGCTGCCGGACCACCGTCAAAGCTCCTCTCCCTGTTAGTCCCCTTCGAACAGGCTACTGCAGTGGTACATTCAGCAGCCAACGAGCCAGTAATACGACCCGCTCGCCTGCACACAACCGCCGTTTTCACGGCGACCCAGATAAATCTCATAAAGAGTACAATGTCTGGTTATCCGGTTCACGCCGATGGTGTTTTAAGTGTAGAAAAAGTGCCCACATCTCAGTGTTCATCCCTACACATAAGCACAACACTTCCCGTGTCACCCACAGAGCCCACTCTCATAAAGCTGGCAAATGCCGCTCGAGTGTTAGAAGTAGGAAATGTGCCCATGAGCCCGTGCCCATGCCTACTCTCTGCCCGATCTATCACACAGCCAAAACAGCCTCATATCGGTCAGGTTATGAATGTAAGTCCCGTGCCCGCTCACGAGCGCTCACGCTTACTAACACACACCTCTCCCCAGGCGCTGCTCGCGCATCTCGAAGTTGTCACAAAACGTTCCCCATCCAAAGCAATCGGGGCGTCATATATGAGTATAAGTCCCGTGCCCGCTCACGAGCGCTCACGCTTACTAATAAACACTTCGCCCAAGGCGCTGCTCCCGCATCACAAGGTGATCACAGAAGGCTCGCCATTCATAGCAATCAGGACGTCACATATGAAACAGCCTGCCACCGCTGTCAGCAAGCTGCCGTATTCAAGCACCGAGGGCGCGCGCGCCGGGCCCATACCTCCAGTTCAGTTTCTCGAGCCCACGCGGTGCGGCGATCAGAACCCGGAGGCCATTCTGCCCCTAGCTAGACGTATAAAAGCGTGGGAAGCGATTCCTGGGGTATCAGAATGGGTGCTAAGCACAATAAGGCAGGGCTATTTGCTACAGTTCGATCGCCGTCCCCTGCGCTTTCGAGCGCAGATCGCTACGAAGTGGAAGTAGCACATCTACTCCGCGCAGAAATATCGAAGCTGCTGTGCAAAGGGGCTATTGAACTGGTACCGCCTTTTCTGAGTGAGTCAGGCTTTTACAGCCGTTATTTTCTCGTACCAAAGAAGGACGGGACACTCAGACCTATTTTAGATCTGAGACATTTGAACAAATTTCTTGTGAAAAGACCGTTCAAAATGCTTACAACCAGGAAAATCCTCGCGTGCGTTCGCCCAAGGGACTGGTTTATCTCTCTCGATCTGAAAGATGCCTATTTTCAGATTCAGATAATACCCCGTCACAGGCCATTCTTGAGATTCGCCTTCGTCGGTCAGGTATATCAATACACCATCCTGCCACTCGGCCTGTCTTTAGCACCCCGTACATTCACGAAGTGCATGGACGCGGCTCTCGCCCCCTTGAGAAATCAGGGCTTGCAAATTATGAACTATCTGAACGATTGGCTGATTCTGGCACTGTCAGAGATATAACTTTTATCTCACAGAGCAGTGCTCCTCAGTCATCTGGAAAGCCTGGGTCTCACTGGACAACTGGACCAAGAGCTCATTACTGCCCAGGCAGTCAATTTCCTTTCTTGGAATAGAACTGGACTCAGTGGCCATGACGGCTTGTTTATCGTCACAGCGCGGGCACCGTGTTTGACGCCTGGCCGCGTCTTTCCAGAAGGGCAGCATCGCCCCCCTGAAGACATTTCAGAGGATGCTGGGTTGTATGGCCTCAGCTACTGCAGTTTTCCAGCTGGGCTTAATGTGCATGTGCCCACTACAACGCTGGCTGAACGCTCGAGCGTCTCGCCGAGCTTGGGCCTCTGGCTGCGAACGATTCAGAGTGACTCAGAGCTGCATTACGGCTCTGCAGCCCTGGTTAGCGGCCGACTGGTATCAGCGGGGAGGGATGAAGGGAGCTGTCTCGTATTGAAAGGTCATCGCGACAGATGCGTCCAACTCAAGTTGGGGCGCTCTCTTCGAGGGCAGACCGGTCTTTGGCCTGTGGTCAGACCAAGAGAAGCTCCTTCACATAAACTGTCTGGAAATGATAGCGGTCGAGAACGCGCTGAAGCGCTTCCTCCTGTTTATACAGGACCACCATGTTCTAGTCCGTTTGGACAACATGTCTGTGGTGTCCTACGTGAACCGTCAAGGCGGTGTCAGATCCAGGAACCTCTGCGATCTAACAGAACGCCTCCTCGTTTGGTCTCAGCACCATCTCAGCTTAGTTTCCACTGAGAGCTGCGCATGTGCCAGGCCTCCTGAACGACGGCCCAGACAAACTGTCCAGGGACATTATTCCCCCGGGGGAATGGTCCCTGCACCCCCAAACAGTCCAGTCACTATGGCGCCTTTTCGGCAAAGCGGAAGTCGATCTCTTTGCGTCAAAAGACCAGGCTCACTGCCCAACGTTCTTTTCGAAGAACGAGGATGCGCTAGCCCAATTCTGGCCCAGCCGCCCGCTGAATGCTTTCCCTCTGGTCTCACTGTTGCCACAGATGATCAAGAGAATCAGGGAAACGCGCCACTCGGTGCTCCTTATAGCCCCGCGATGGGAGAACAAAACTTGGTTCCCGGAGCTGACGCGGCTGTCACAAACAGCCCCGTGGCTGATTCCGGTGAGAACAGATCACCTCTCTCAAGCTCGCGGCTTGATCTGGCATCCCCATCCAGAGGTCTGGTCTCTGCACGCATGGTTGATCAACAGATACCCGTTATCCTGCCAGAAGGAGTGATGAACACGATTACGTAGTCTAGAGCTCCCTCTACTAGAAAGCTTTACGCATCTAAATGGTCTGTGTTCTCCAAATGGTGCACCAACAAAAATCTGGACCCACGAACGTGTGGGGTCTCGCGGTTGCTTAGTTTCCTCCAAGAGCTGTTGATAAGGGGAGGTCCCCCTCCACGCTTAAAGTCTATGTGGCGGCCGTTGCAGCGTTTGCTGAGTCGACGCGTGGCCGATCACTAGGAAGGAACGAGCTTGTCATCCGCTTCCTTAGAGGAGCTAGGAGGATGAATCCCCCGCGCCCCCCGTCGGTTCCTATGTTGGATCTTTCTTTGGTCCTCGAGGCCCTGAAAGCATATCCCTTTGAACCGTTAGATTCCATGGCTCTAAAGTACCTATCACTCAAACCGTTTTTCTGACTGCATCAGTCAAACGTGTGGGGGACTTACACGCGCTGTCTGTCAGCGCTGCGTGTTTTGAGTTCGGACCGAATGACTCTAAAGTCATCCTCAAACCTAGACATGGCTATGTCCCTAATGTGATTGGCACTTCGTTCAGAGCGCAGGTCATTTCTCTATCGGCTCTGCCAGCATCCTGTTAATCTCCTCTGCCCAGTCAGGGCGCTGAGGGCTTACATCACGCGCTCCGCCCCTTTCAGGTGCTCGGAGCAGCTTTTCGTTTCGTTTGGTGGGCGCACCAAAGGTCTCGCCGCCTCGAAACAAAGCCTGTCCTAAATAGTGCACTATGTCCCATTCACCATATAGAAAATAGTAAATGTGTGAACAAGTGACCAATTTCAGCTGCAGCTTCAGCATCTATTTATAATATATAGGGGACGGGACACTTTAGATTCCAGAAAACAGTTCAACGGTAGGCCTCATTTAGATAGAAAGAAGTAAAGACACCGAGAGAGAGAGAGAGAGAGAGAGAGAGAGAGAGAGAGAGAGAGAGAGAGAGATCCAAAGGGTGAGAATATTTGTGCATTTGCATTTCTCTCTGTGACAAGAACACAGAATTACACATGACAGCGCAGCTGCTCTCCGGGTCTTTCCAAGCTCAATTAAATTGAGACGGATCCCCATATTAAATTGAATTTTGCTTGGTAATTAGCATACAATCACTCATTTGCTTAATAAAGAGACTACACATTCAAGCCTCTTAATGATGCAAAGGTCATACACATATTTCAATTCATGGCCGATTAGTGCATTTTCATGCTTTATCTTATGTCACATAAACCTCCCGTGACTACAGTACCTGACATTGCCATTTATCACACACTACATAACAAAACCATTGGTGAGCTTAAAGGTGAGATGTGTTGCTTCTGCTCTACAAATGGCGCCAAAGGGAATTGAAAAATTAATGACTGTTTCTAAACAGTTTGCATTGAGGGTATACATTTTGTGCATTCCCTGAATCTAAACCCATGCTGTAGTGAAAAATGTTAATATTACACCATAACATCAATGTGTCACTTACATTCACATCCACTAACTCCTTTTGCGCCCCACAGCTGTAAGAAAAGTATGGTTTGGAAAAATGTGAGGGTGAGTAAATCATGATATAATAAAAACATTTTTTGGGTTCTGTTGGGAACTGTTCTTTTAAACTGGAATAATTTAATAACATTTAAATTTGAACTACTGATGGTGAACTTAGTTACATGTCAAGTTACTTACTTTGGTAATCAAATCAAGAAAACTGGGAATATTTGTTTTTGTTTCAACAAAATAACAACAATGAAACAGAAGCGCTCATTTGCTTTTTTCTTCCTAAAATATGGATCCCTGCTTCAACGAGAGGAGGGCTTTTATTTTTCGGTCACATTTGGTCAAGGGCAGTGTATGTGATGAAAGGCAATTACTGCCGCTTTTCATCTAATAGGACGGCAAGGGCAGCAAGCAATGTGACTGGAGGCAATTCTGCCCTGAAAAAGACTAAGGAAAGAAAAAGACCGACAGCACAGAGAGACCCCTTAAACCCTGCCCTGCTGTGACTGAATGCTTTACTCATATATCAATCAGTCAAGCATGGCATCGTGTTGTGTCCCTATAATGACTTTTTGGCAGTTACCATGGTGAATGCACAACACTGACAGCGAAGTTCTTAACGGCCTGAAACGGGTGTTATAAAACAGTTAAAACAGCGCTTTCATCTTTATTTGTCACCTGCGGGATGCATATATTGGAGTTGTATCTTTGTTGGTCTTTTGTAGATCTGTATTTCTGCAGTATGCAGCCCATGTCTCATGTGGCCATGTTCTTTAACTAAATGGCATAAAGTGGCATTAACGGATCTAATGCAATTCAAACATATGATTAATTGAATATAGGCCTACCTTTTCTGTGATCTGCATGATTTTATTTCATTAGTTAAGAACTCATTAGTTTGAATTGGAACAAACATTTAAACATCTTGGTAATTCAATATACCTACTTTATTTTTGACAAAACATCCCAAACTATATATTTAACATATGAGCAGAAATGGGAGAACAAAAGCTTATTTGATGTGACAGTAGTCTATTTTACTGTAAAAACGTATCCAAACTAGTAACGAAATCTTGTCTAAACATTCATATTTCGTCTGTAACATATCGTTTTTATGATATATTAATATAGGGCATATAAATATTAATTTGCAGTTTAATACGTTGCTTATACAAAAACATTTTTATTTCAACGTATTTCAGTCGATTTTTACTCATCTCAGTATAGCAATATAGTTTGGGAAAAGCTAAACTAGTAGATGTGTTCATGTAAAAATAGCATGTTGTAAGTGCCTAAAGTAAACAACAGCGCGCATCTAAGCCGTTTATTCACACATAGACACGCGATTCATATTTAAACAGTCTTTTTGCAGTTTACATACACTATATTGCGATTAGAACAAAGCACTTAAGAATAAAGAACTTACTATTCACAATCCTCTGCTGGATCCGTTGCTCCTCGAAATCAAACTGAAACCAGCACTTCTGAGGTAGGCCTACATTTTTCCAGGATTATATTACTATTACGCTATTATTATTCCTCACAGCAGTCGCAATACGACGTAAAGTAGGCTACATGAATCTGATTAAACTTGATGTGTTTTATTGAGCTGATGCGGGCGTTTCAATAGCGTGCACTCTCCGTAGGCATGTTCACATTTGCAGATAATGAGAACGACTGACATCTCTCTATTTTCATACAGATTACATAAACAGAGAATATTTGTTTAGATCATTTAAAAGTAGACACTTAAATGATTATAAAGATATTTTGCTTTTACCTGTGTGACTAGTATTCGCTGAGTTTTAAGTTTAGAGACCTGCTCCAGAAAAAAGTTCAGGGAGACGGAGAGGCAGAAAGCACATCCTGTTTATTTTCTTTATTTTACAAAACCGCAATGTTTTGTTTCGATTATAAGTGGACACATAAAAAAGTAGACATTTAACAGTTAACAGCAGGTGAAGTTCTGCTACAAAGGCGGCTCCCGCAAGGCTTCAATTTCCGGCTGATAGATTACCCCCTTGGTAATCCATCAGAAAGAAACTGAAGTTCCCTTTCGAGGGAACTCAAACTGCGTCGAATGACACTTTGGGGGAACGCCCCTCAGCGTAGCGCCTCTGAAGTATGAATGAAACTAAGCCAATCTCCGATTGGTGTTGCGTCATGGCGTAATGCGTGACGGCACATAGGCGGAAGCTATAAAGGGACGCCGGCACACACGTCAGCTTTTTGTTCTTCAGCAAGCGCTCTGTGTCAAACTGTTAGTCCTATTTGGTGTTGGTTGTCCCATAAGAATTGTCCTAAATTATTACAATATGGAATCTAGTGGCTCGGATCTCGCGTTTGCCGAGGCAGCGTGTAGATTGCGGGTCTACTCAGCAATAAAGATTCTGTGACTGGGATCTCGCGTTTGCTGAGGCAGCGCGTAGATTAAAGGTCTGCATTGCAATACAGAATCTATAGTGGCTCGGATCTCGCGTTTGCCGAGGCAGCGTTTAGATTACGAGTCTACTTTGCAATTAGATTCTGTGACTGGGATCTCGCGTTTGCCGAGGCAGCGCGTAGATTTAAGGTCTGCATTGTAATAAAGAATCTAGTGAATCGGATCTCGCGTTTGTTGAGGCAGCGCGTAGATTCGGTCTACTCTGCAATAAAGATTCTGTGACTGGGATCTCGCGTTTGCCGAGGCAGCGTGTAGATTACGAGTCTACTTTGCAATTAGATTCTGTGACTGGGATCTCGCGTTTGCCGAGGCAGCGTGTAGGTCTGCATTGCAATAAAGAATCTTTAGTGACTCGGATCTCGCGTTTGTCGAGGCAGCGCGTAGATTCGGTCTACTCTGCAATAAAGATTCTGTGTGGGTGCGAGGCATTCACAGTCAGCTCCCGAGGGTGCTGGCAGTGTTCATTGAGAAATATCTCGACGCATAGGCCTACAAAATAAACCATGCGCTGTCGGATGTTTCAGCCTCACACCTGTTGACTTTCTTCTCGAGGGATGAAAGCCAAATATATTGTTACGGCTCGATTCTCGCGTTTGCCGAGGCAGCGTGTAGATTACGAGACTGTAATAATATTAAAACAGCATTTTTTGGTGAAAGAGTACCGCTTCTAGAGCCCATCCTCAAGGAGATTGGGGGCATAGACGGCACTCTCAGGCGAAGCCTCAGCCTAAACAGGGTGACCTGAGGGTCGTCTTGCAGGCTAAGAAGGCTTCCTCAAAGGGGTCCTAGCCAGCCTAGGTTCTCTGCAGGCTGCCCCACCCGTGGTGGAGCGACCGAGGTCGTCTCTTTCGCGGAGCTCGCAGGAAATCGATGTTGCTCTCCCGCCGTTAAACACGTTTCGGGACGCATCGGTTTCCAGCGAAATGCAGGCTGCACTGTTCGCCCAACAGATTTGCGGCCAGGCAGCAATCGCGTCCGCCCATCGAGAATCATTTTCGGTCCAGCCCTGCCGGAAATCCACTTCAGGGGGTCGAGAACGAATCCCGATTAATATCCGAAGCCAGGCTCGAGAGCCTGGTTCTCTTGGTAAAATATTTCGATGCATGGAAAAATCTGACGAATGTTTCCCCTTGGGCCCTGCGCACGATTCAAAATGGGTACAGGCTGCAGTTCGGTTTCCGCCCACCCAGATTCAACGGGGTGGTCTGGACTGTCACCCAGTGCAGGGTCGGGAATTAGAACAGGAAGTAAACTCCCTGCTGGCAAAGGAGGCTATATAACACATTCCTCTACTGGACAGGGAGTCCGGGTTTTACAGTCGCTACTTCATAGTTCCCGAGAAGGATGGGGGGTTGCGTCCAATAATAGATCTCAGGCACTTGAACCATTCTCTGAGGAGATTCAGGTTCAAGATGCTCACTAATCCCACCATTGTGAGTCAAATTCAATCCGAGGATTGGTTTGTCACGATAGATCTAAATGACCCATACTTCCATATATCCATCCTTCCATCTCACAGGAAGTTCCTGAGGTTCGCTTTCGGGGGCGAAGCGTACCAATATCGGGTTCTTCCGTTCGGCCTAGCTCTCTCCCCCGCACATTTACCAAATGCATGGCTGCAGCTCTAGCACCTTTGAGGCTCCAGGGCATCAGGGTGCTCAACTATATAGACCAGTGTTTCCCAAACTTTTTTTCTGGGAACCCACATTTTAAAGTCGATAAATCCTTGTGACCCAATAAACATTAGGCCCATATAGTTCATATATCACAAAGAGAATTTATGCATTAACAAAATATGTATGACCATTTTTAAGGTCAGTTAAGCTTCCAGTTAACTATTTAAAAGAGATACAGATATTTGACAAAGCACAATTTTTTTATTAACCTGTTGTTGACAATAAGTAAAATGCAGAGGTGAAATGAGAAAGGAAGAGTTGACAGGGCATCTCATTGTTTTCATATTCTCATCATTACAGTATACACAATTTATACTTAATGAGACAAAGTGCAAATCCTTCCTATCATCAATAAAACCAGACAGAATCAATGCATGCCTTTCATATAACATTCAATGATTTTCACATCTACCAGAATAATATGAACATTAAGTTAAATCAAAAACAAGTTTCTTACTGAAATATTTTTTGCTCACTGAAATATTTTTTGAGAACTTTTTTATGCACCCACTGTAATATACACATTTTATAAAGTGCACAGTATGACAGGCTCTCATTTTTTCCTCTCAAAACAAAAATATGTATGCAAACAATATTTAGAACAATAGTAATATGAACCTTCAGAGCTATCAAAAACATGCCTTTTTATTTTATTTTTTTAATGTTGGTCAGGCAGAAGAAGAGTAATGTTTAAGTGCACCAGTCCTTATAATCACTGTTTCACCAAACATTCAGTCTATTTCTGTATTTTGTCTTTATTTTTGTGAGAACTGAGAACCCAACTTCACATTTGTATGTAGTTGTAAAAGGAATAAGCAACAGCATGCTTGCCTTGCTTAAGACAGGGTATTCCGGTATTCAGATGAAATGCTTACCCAAAATGATGATAATGTCATGGATTCATGTCTTCTTTTAAGTGTCTGGTCACTGCTCAGCTCTAACAGTTCGGTTTCTTCAGAAGCAGTTAGTTCAAGCTCCAGCAGTGACTCTGGACTTTCAAAATCAAAAGGATTTTGGATCCTCCTTTTATCATGCAAAATGTCATATCTGTCCTTAGGGAAATAGTGCTCAAAGTTATTAATGAGTCCAACTAGGTGCGTCACTATAAGCCCAGTCAGGGGTTTCACTTGTGTGTCAGTGATATCTGTTAAGTTAAATTTGAGAAAAAAAAAAGTTAATGGTTAAAAAGTATAGATGCATCATTGTTAAATAAAGAGAATTGAGATCAAAATGAGTGCAGCCTATTGGTTGTGAGCTCAGCAACCTGGGAGAAACAAGGGAGCTGATTGGTCATTGAAACTGCACATGGCACACATAACCAGGTGTGTGTGATTACCAGAGAGAGAGAGATCTTTGCTAGCAGTGAAGGTGCTTCTCCTACCCAAGTTGGTGGATTTTGGTGATAAAACCAAAGGAGAAAGACTGCTGGGAAAAGCCACAATGTGGTCATCAATTTTGAGATGCTACTGGTAGGATACAGACTTATTTTTCTTTAGCGACCACAGATTTTGTGTATGTTTAGAGGTGTTTGTTGATGCTAGCAGTTGTAGCATCTAACTGCATTATGAGCTTTTTATTTTACACTGCTGTTAAATTGCTATGTAAACTGTTAATATTTTAACAATGTTGTTTGTACTTTGAAGTGACTCAGATTTGTTTTCTGTATAGGTTATTAAACTAACCATCTGAAATGATCATTGAGAAGTACATGAAGATCAATTCTATTGAGAGATTTTCAATAAATTGCTTCGATGATGAAGAGTCAAATGCTTTGAGTTATTCCATGCACCCTCTAAATTGATTGAAGCCTTTCTCAAGTTTGGGCAGACATTGAGGCAAAGAACCCTAATAACTTGACAATTTCAATAACCATCTCTTGTGGATAAGAAGATTAAAGGCTTCTGATGGTCCAGAAAATAAAGCTCGTGCAAAGGTCAAGAAACAACATTGTCAAAACAAGTCATCAGGAAATCAATTGAGTTGTTTAAGACGTATCATTGTGACTTGAAGATAAAATGGCAGAAGAAGCTTTGGGGAAAACGGTAGACCAACTTAAGAGAGAGAGAACCACTGCAAAGATGTGTGTTACAAAGCAAGCCAACCTTCTCATTCGAGAGTCAAGCCAAATGATTGAATCTGAACTCAGAAAGGAATTCCAGAAACTCTCTTCTAGTGCAAGAGCACTTTTTGATGCGAATGAAGATTATAACATGGGATTGCTGGTAGAGCTGGAAGCTTAAGCAAAGAGTGATGAAAAAGTGGAGCTTGAAATGCAGCAGACAGCAGATATTGAGGAGACTGTTAATGATTGTGAGACAAAGCTTGAGGAGGTACGAAAAATTGTCCAAATTAACTTGTGGCAGAGGTATGGCCAAGAGGAATTGACTGTTGCAGTCCATGAAGCTGAGAAAGCTTGTGATCATTCTGCTTCAATACCTGTTGCTGGTGTCAATTGTGAAGGATATGAAGTTCAACTAATTCACTTGGAAAAGCTTGTGAGTAGAGCACTCAGAACACTATCCAGCTGGGAGCGATGGATTCCTACAGAAGAGAAGGACTTTGAGAGCAGAGTAAAGCAGTTGGAAGTACAAAATAATGGACTTGTTTCAAGAAACAGTGAGTTTATTATTGCATGTAATGCTGAAAGAAGTTTGCAGGTCCTATAGACCCAAACACAAGTCTCCAAACAGTACCGATTACACCAGTTGTGAGAATAAGACCAACTAGTTTGCCTAGATTTGGTGGTATGAAAAGATATTTCTTCCGCTTGAAGAAGGATTGGGAAAGTTTGCAAAAACAAAGCGAAACAACTGGATCGGTAGAGGTCAAGAAAATCCAGCTCCTGGACAGTTTGGATGACAGAATTGTAAAGGACCTAAGGCTGTCAAGTTACAGCAGTGGGGAGGATGTGTTAAGAGTGCTGGAAAATCGATTTGGCAATAAGGTAACCATTGCCATGGAAATTATTGAAGAACTGGAAAGAATTCCTGGTGTAAAGGGCAATCAACCCAGAAAAGTGATAGACTTAATCCAGACTGTAGAAAAAGCTCTATCAGACCTGACAGATCTTGGGAATATTGGTGCAATTAAAAACCCTCTCGTAATCAAGTCTATTGAGAGTAAGCTGCCTGAATTTGTAAAAAGAGACTGGCTTTTCTTTATGATTGACCCTAACAATGGCGTGACTCCAGAGAATCACTTTGACCTCCTGTTGGAGTTTTTAAGGAAACAGGAGGACGTTCTCGAGAGACTCGAACAGCTCAGAGTCACTGACAAGGTAGATAAATCTGAAAATAGATTTGAAAGAAGGCATGCATCTACAAGATCCACGAATAAAGATTCTGACGGTGGGTGTACTGTGTGTGGAGCGGTAAATCATAAGGACAAGATTTTCTTCTGTAAAAAGTTTAAGGAGCTCAGGCTAGCTGAAAAGAAAGCCGCTCTGAAGAAGATTGGAGCATGTAGGAGGTGCCTTGGATGTCATGAAGGTAACGCAGACTGTAGAGACACATTCTTGTGTAAAAATAGAGATTGCAGAAAAGAAAGTGTCCCAGATCATCATTATTTCCTCTGTCCAAGAAGAGAATCCACGAGTGGCACTGAGAAAGGGGGTTTAAAACAAAGCAGGAAGGTAAATGTGCTCACAGTGGAGCAAGAGGAACTTTTAGCTGAACTTTCCCCAGAGCTGGCTGAGCGATGCAGAAATGCCTTCACCAACAAAGCTGCAAAAGTTACTTCCACTGGAAAAGCCCAAGTTGGACTTCTAAAGGAAAGTGGGGTACAAGAACTACCTGTCATCATGATGCTCATGGAATTGACAGCCAATGCGGTATAACCGATACCCCTTTTGGGCTTAAGTTATATATCAGAGTAGGAATGGTAAGACTTAATATTGGCTTAGGTATAGATAAAAAAACTAGTTTACTTTGGTTTACACAGCTATATTTCGGAAGAACCAGACACAAACTTTACGCTTATAATGTATTCACCAACCCAAAATCTCAAAGGTTTACATCATACAAAAACAAAACAAAAACCAATAATAAACAAGGTAGAAAACAGTAAAACACCAGGTACACCAATCATCACACAAGAAAAGTTAAGCGTTAAGGAAATCTGCACTGGAAAAGTGAATGATTCACTTTTCTTATGGTGGAGTCGACAAGGCTTGGTAATGGAGGAAATGTCCTTGCAAAAGTCAGTACTGTTAATTTGATAATCCCAAGGTTGTAGATAGAAAAGGTGTCTTCCTGTCTTCCACTAGTGCAATCCAAACCCTCTAGTGCACACATTAAACGTCCAAGCGTCATAATCCAGGCACCAAACCACCAAGCAGAAAGTTAGGTGAAGCAAATACTTTCATTTATACAAGAAAGCACCGGAATAAAAAGGTCCATCTAAATAGACAACACGGTCACAATTAGCATGAATAGGCCAATGCATTCAATACATTCAATATCATCTTTATACATTAAATACATGTACACTCTGGTTTTGGTAAGGTTTGCAAAAAAAAACATACTACTTACTGATTGACCAAAAAAGAAACACATTCCTCAATCATAGGACCTTATAAAGCCAAACGGAATAGCCCAAGAAAGCCACTGCTTCCTCTATCCACATGCTTGCCTACTTCTTCAGGTATAGTACCTGGTTAAATACTCATCTATGAAGATGATTAACGCCCCCTAATGGAGTGGAGAAATATAACCGCTAAGGTAACAGAGTTAAAACTGTTACATACCTGTCCGCTCAGAGGAAAATTTGTCATAACCATGGCAAATTTTGAGATTCTGTACATGATAGGTGTCACATCTATCAGGGTCTGAGATAAAAACAATTGCATAGTTTACAGGTCCTAACTTTTTCTTAACCCTGGCCGGACCTTTCCACTTGGCAGACAATTTAGCCATTACACCTTCCTCAGCTTTAGATAGGGGATGAGCCCATACCCAAACCACATCTCCTTCCTGGAAATGAGTTGGATTTCGACGCTGGTCATAGTATTTCTTCTGTTTTGCCTGAGCTCGTTCCACATTACACTTGACAATATTAAGAAGTTCACTTTGTTTGTCAAGTGTGGTATAAGCAGGGTGACTAGGATCTGGTGGTCTCTGAAACGCACGCTCCATTGGGCCTTTAAGTCTCCTTCCTAGTGCTATTTCCGCAGGAGAGAATCCAGTGCTTTCATGAAAGGCAGTATTGAGGGCAAACCTGAATTCAGGAATCCATCTATCCCATAATTTGTGATGGTCACCTACATATGAGGCAATCATTGTCTTCAGATTTCTGTTAACCCGCTCAGTAAGGTTAGTCTGGGGATGGTAAGCAGTTGTTAGCTTTTGAACAACGCCCCACTGTTTGCACACAAAACTGAGGAGCTGAGAGGTAAACTGTGCTCCCCGATCAGATACTAGGTATGCTGGTGTGCCCCATCGAGTAAAAATCTCTTCCACCAAAATTCTTGCAATCAGCGGAGTTTTCGCTGATCTAAGTGGGAACATCTCCACCCACTTAGAACAGTAATCTACAATGACCATCAGATACTCATTTTGCTTGCTGCTTTTAGGAAAAGGACCCATTAGGTCAACCCCTAGCATGAAACCAGGTTCAACTACAGGTGTAGATTGTAGCTGACCAGAGAGTTTAGAAAGCGTCGGCTTGTATCGTTGACATACCTGGCATCCTTTGCAATAATTCCATACATCTTTCCTTATGGTTGGCCAGTAAACTGTTTCCAAAAGTCGGAGAAGAGTTTTGAGCTTACCAAGATGCCCACTAAGCGGCTTATCATGAGCATACTGGATGAAAGCCAGACGATGTATTGGTGGGATGATGAGTTGAAGCTTCTGCCTGTTTTGTCCATCAGGAATACTTCTGAAAAGAAATCCATTTTCAATAATATGATGCACTCTAGAAGTATCAGGAGGCTGGGACTGGTCACGGATGGCAGAAACTATGTCTTGTATGTCTTGATCATTATTTTGGGCAACAGCAATCTGAGTTAGATCGACTGGCATGCTGGCAGATGGGGGTACTTGATTAAGGGCAATAAGATTAGGTGAGCTATCACCATTTGGGATTCTGGAAAGCACATCTGGCACTATGTTACACTGGCCCTTTCTGTACTTAACAACAAAGTGGAACCCTTGAAGCCGAATGGTCCACCTGACCAGACGTGATGATGGCTTGGGATGGTGAAAGGCCCACGTCAAAGCTGCATGATCAGTTATAATTTCAAATAGGCTTCCCTCTAAATAGGGTCGCCACCTTTCAACAGCCCACACAACCGCCAAACACTCTTTTTCTGACACTGAATAGGCTTTTTCTGCCCCCCTCAATAACCGTGATGCATAGGCAACGACACGCTCAATTCCCTCTGCTTCCTGGGTAAGTACAGCTCCTAAACCTACTTCACTCGCATCCGTCTGGACTCTAAAAGGTTTCTCGAGATCAGGTGCTGCCAGAATGGGTGCTTTGGTTAAATCCATCTTGAGTAGATCCAACGATTGCTGACACTGCTCTGACCAAATCCAAGTTGTATTTTTTTGTTTTAGTGCATGAAGGGGTGCTGCTTTTTCTGAGAAGTTGGGAATGAATCTATGATACCAACCAGCTAATCCCAAGAATCTTTGTACTTCTTTCAGGGATCGAGGAGTGGGAAATGATCGAACAGCTGAAACTTTGTCTGGATCAGTTCTTATCCCGTCTCCAGAAACTATGTGACCGAGAAACTTAAGAGATTTCTGAATGAAATTGCATTTTTTCATATTGAGGGTGAGACCAGCTTTGGATAGGCAATGGAATACCTGTTGGATGTGCTTGAAGTGCTCTTGTTCGTCTTTAGAGTAGATCACCACATCATCAATGTATACCATACAGCACCTCCCCTTCAGATCCCTAAGCACAAGCTCCATTAATCTTTGAAAAGATGCTGCCGCATTTTTCAGGCCAAAAGGTAAACGTTGAAATTCATATAATCCTGATGAAGTCACAAAGCCTGTTTTATGAATACTGTCATGATCCATGTCTAGTTGCCAATACCCGCTTTTCAGATCAAGGGTACTGAACACAGATGCACCATGCATAGACTCCAAAATTTATTGAATCTGTGGCATTGGGTACGCATCCAAAGGTGTCTTGGCATTAAGACCCCGATAATCCACACAAAAACGCGTCCCATCTTTCTTTGGTACCACAACTACCGGTGAAGCCCAAGGTGATATAGATGGACGTATGATGTGTTTATCTAACATCTCTTTTACCTCTTCATCAATGAAAGCTTGCTTCTCCTTTGACACTCGATAAGCTCTTTTTCTTACAGGCACCTCATCAGTGGTAAGGATTCGATGTTTAACCAATGTTGTATGACCGATGTCATGAGTACAAACTGTAGGCCAACCCAACATCAGACCGTCCAACTGAATCTGCCCCTGTATGCTAGTGTCTGCTTGGGCAGTCAGACTATGGATAGCCTGAAGATCCTCTTCATTGCGTGATGGTAAAGACAGGGCAAAGTAGAAGTGGACAGTATGTATCGTCGGAATTGTATCCTGACAAATAAAGGGATGGATAACCACCTCGTCCCTTTCTGTTGGTAAGATATGCTGAACACGCTGAAAATCTATCACCATTCCTGACTTCAACAAAAAATCCATTCCCAATATAACAGGTACTGCCAGGTCAGAATCGTTCATTATGAAGAATTCAACCTCCACTGGAACATCATGCACTTTTGTTACCCAGAGTACTTTTCCTACTGCAGCTTGATGATGGCCGTTGGCCAGAAGAAACGTTTGTCCTCCACTTGACAACAAGACTTCCTCCTTACACAACTGTTTCCAAAGGGACTTTTGCATTAAAGACAAAGTACTACCAGTATCAACGAGTGCAGCTATACGTTTACCTTGAATGTTAAGCGGGATGGTGAGGTTTCTGGGATTAGGCTGCAAATCCTCTTTAATATTTTGCACAACTCGAGTATAGGATGGAGCGTTTCTTCTTTGTGACTCCTGACTCCCAACATCCTTCTTCCGCTGCTCATCAGCGTTCATCATGTTCCAGTACTTCTTTGACTCACTAATGTCTCTTTCAACTTGCATTCCAACCCGAACCAGTTCGTGGACTGACTGCAGGTTCCCTCTTAAAAGACTGGCAAGCCGAGGGTTGCAGTTCCTCAATATGGCCTGAATCATCTCCTTTTCAGCCATTCCCTTTTTCCACCTTAAACACAATGCCCGGTAATGGAAAGCATAGTCCCTAAAACTTTCATTTACCCCTTGCCTCCTTTCCATGAGCTTTCTCATGGCCACTACTTCATAATCTTCATTTAAGAAGTCTTGAAGAAAAGACTCTTTAAACTGCTGCCAATCATGGACCCTTTTCTTCTCCGCAGTCCACCAATCTTTGGCCGTGTGACTCAAAACAGCAGTAAGGGCAGCTATTGTTTCTTCATCTGTTAATGGGCGGACAGCAAAAAACTCCTCACAACGTTCAATAAAGGCAAGTGGGTCTTCCTCTGGGTGATTGCTGAACTTAGGGAATTCAAGCTTGACAGGCGGATTAAACTGGCTTCCTGACATACTGTCAGCGGTACAGTAGGTATGAGAATGAATGTCCTTGGCTGACTTGTGTATAACAGGTCTACTCATGGATAGCTGAGGGGTTGAACTTGTTGGATGGTACATCTGCAGTTTACGATCTATCTGCTTGTCTCGCCGCCTTAGACAATCTACCATAGATTCACCCAGATCTTTCACAAGCAGCTCTAGGTATTTTTTCACCCTTCCACATTCACGATCAACATGATATGACACTTTTTCTTCAGTGGACCTAAACCGTTCCTCACAATCCTGTACGGACATTCGTTCTCCCACCTGTTGTCGAAGGTTGCTGACATGTTTTTCCAGAGAATCAAGGCGATTGCTAATCTCATTATTTATGGTTGATTTAGACTCTGGTTCTGTAATCTCAGGATCTTCATAGACCTCTGGGGGTGGATGAGGTGGTGGTGGAAAAACTTCATCAGGGTCTTCCACACCAGTTCCATCTTCCTCATCTGACATATATAAATCGCTAAAAGTATTGATCAGCTCCTTTAATGGCTCTCGGTGTGCTCTAAACGATGATGTTGAAAAGTCTGGGTCGGGTACAGGAACATCCCCTTCGAAAGCCTTTGAATCAGACATGATTTAATTGAAACCAATCAATAGCAAACAAGTACCTTAAAGCCTTCCCTGTTCGGGCGCCATTTATATAACCGATACCCCTTTTGGGCTTAAGTTATATATCAGAGTAGGAATGGTAAGACTTAATATTGGCTTAGGTATAGATAAAAAAACTAGTTTACTTTGGTTTACACAGCTATATTTCGGAAGAACCAGACACAAACTTTACGCTTATAATGTATTCACCAACCCAAAATCTCAAAGGTTTACATCATACAAAAACAAAACAAAAACCAATAATAAACAAGGTAGAAAACAGTAAAACACCAGGTACACCAATCATCACACAAGAAAAGTTAAGCATTAAGGAAATCTGCACTGGAAAAGTGAATGATTCACTTTTCTTATGGTGGAGTCGACAAGGCTTGGTAATGGAGGAAATTTCCTTGCAAAAGTCAGTACTGTTAATTTGATAATCCCAAGGTTGTAGATAGAAAAGGTGTCTTCCTGTCTTCCACTAGTGCAATCCAAACCCTCTAGTGCACACATTAAACGTCCAAGCGTCATAATCCAGGCACCAAACCACCAAGCAGAAAGTTAGGTGAAGCAAATACTTTCATTTATACAAGAAAGCACCGGAATAAAAAGGTCCATCTAAATAGACAACACGGTCACAATTAGCATGAATAGGCCAATGCATTCAATACATTCAATATCATCTTTATACATTAAATACATGTACACTCTGGTTTTGGTAAGGTTTGCAAAAAAAAACATACTACTTACTGATTGACCAAAAAAGAAACACATTCCTCAATCATAGGACCTTATAAAGCCTAACGGAATAGCCCAAGAAAGCCACTGCTTCCTCTATCCACATGCTTGCCTACTTCTTCAGGTATAGTACCTGGTTAAATACTCATCTATGAAGATGATTAACGCCCCCTAATGGAGTGGAGAAATATAACCGCTAAGGTAACAGAGTTAAAACTGTTACAGCGGGGCAGAAGGTTGGAACTTTAGTCGATCTTGCATCAGATACCAACTATATAACCCACAAGGCTGCAGAACGGTTGAGGCTAAGGAGGGAAGATGTCACATTGATAGTGCATGGAGTTGCTGGAATGACCATCAAGGTGAAAACCAAGCGATATCTTCTTCGAGTCAGAGTCAAGACTGATGAGGACAAAGGGCACATGAACTTCTCTGTTATGGCTTGGATGAAATTGCTAAAGTGCATAAAGTCATCAAACCTAAGCAATTGCAAAGATTCTTCCCAGAAGTCAAGCTTGAAGAGTTGGTAAGACCTAAAGAAATTGAACTTCTTATTAGCCATCGAGAAGGGAGATTAGCCCCACAAAGAGTGAAGATTGCGGGGGATCTTGTCTTATGGGACAGTCCTTTGGGAAAGACAGTAGGCGGAGCTCATCCAAACTTATTTGAGGAAATTGATGTAGCTGCATATTAGTCTAAAACACATTTTGCTCGTTCAATGAGAACAGCTGCAGCAAAATATGAAGAGAAAGTGGGAGGACCTGAAGTGATGACGAAGTCAGTCCAACTACTTCAAGAAACCAGTGCTGAGACAAACATTGCAGCTGTTAGCAACCGTGAATTCTTAGAATGGTGGAAGTGGGATAGCATTGGGGCAGCTTGTGAACCAATGTGTGGAGCTTGTCGCTGTGGGAACTGTCAGCCAGGTGGTAAGGAGATGACATTGGCAGAGGAAAGAGAGCTCGAAATTATAAAAGGGTGTCTTGACTCTTACCTACATTTACATTTACATTTACATTTAGTCATTTAGCAGACGCTTTTATCCAAAGCGACTTACAATTGAGGACTAAACCAAGCGAGTCATCGTGAAGAGGCAAAAACAACGCAAGAAGTGCTCAAAATACAAAGTTCAGACATTGCTCGGAGTAGCATAAGCCAGGCAAGCGAGGATTTAAAGGAAAGGAATTTTTTATTTATTTTTATTTATTTTTTTTATGTTAAGTGCTCCCGGAAGAGATGAGTTTTCAGTTGCCTTTTGAATGCTGTCAGGGATTCTGCATTCCGGATGAGGGTGGGGAGATCATTCCACCAGCATGGAACCGTGAATGAGAATGTTCTGGAGAGTGATTTTGTGCCCCGCTGTGATGGTACCACAAGCCGTCGCTCATTGACCGATCGTAGGCTTCTGGTAGGGATGTACACTTGTAGTAGTGAGTGGAAGTAGGAGGGGGCTGAACCTGTGGTCAATCTGTAAGCAAGCGTCAAAGCCTTGAACTTGATGCGAGCAGAGAGTGGTAGCCAGTGCAGTGAGATGAACAGAGGAGTGACGTGGGCCCTTTTGGGCTCGTTGAAGACGAGACGAGCTGCAGCATTCTGGATCATTTGTAGAGGTTTAGTTGCACATGATGGAAGTCCAGCCAGAAGAGCATTGCAGTAATCAAGCCTAGAAATGACCAGGGCCTGGACGAGAAGTTGTGTTGCATGCTCAGTTAGGAAAGGTCTGATCTTCCTGATGTTGTGCATAGCAAACCTGCATGATCGAGTTGTCTTTGTAATGTGGTCAGTGAAGGTCAGCTGATCATCAAAGATTACTCCAAGATTTCTGACCGACCTTGATGGGGTGATTGAGGATGAATCTAGCTGGATAGTGAGGTCGTGCTGTAGAGACTGATTGGCAGGGAGGACGAGAAGCTCAGTCTTTGCCAGGTTGAGCTGCAGGTGATGTTCCTTCATCCACGCCGAGATGTCCGCCAGACAGCTTGAGATCCGTACAACTACTGTGGGATCATCTGGTTGAAATGAGAGGTAGAGTTGGGTGTCATCAGCATAGCAATGGTAAGAGAAACCATGTGCCTGTATGATGGGTCCCAGTGATGTGGTGTAAATGGAGAAGAGGAGCGGTCCAAGAACTGAACCCTGGGGAACCCCTGTGGTCAGCTGATGTGCTTTGGATACCTCACCTCTCCATGCGACCTTGAAGGACCTACCTGTGAGATAGGACTCAAACCAGTTGAGGGAGGTTCCAGTGATGCCCAGTGATGAGAGGGCGGACAAGAGGATCTGATGATTCACTGTGTCGAAAGCAGCAGACAGGTCCAGTAGAATGAGAACTGATGATTTGGAAGCAGCTTTTGCGATCCGCAGGGCTTCCGTGACTGACAGCAATGCAGTCTCAGTTGAATGTCCTTTCTTGAAGCCAGATTGGTTGACATCCAGCTGGTTGTTCAGAGACAGGAAAGATGATACTTGGTTAAAAGCAACACGTTCAAGTGTTTTCGCAATGAATGGTAGGAGAGAGACAGGTCTGTAGTTCTCTAGAAGTGATGTGTTTAATGTTGGTTTTTTAAGCAGAGGAGTTACCCGAGCCTGCTTAAATGCTGTAGGGAAAATGCCAGTGTGGAGGGATGAGTTGATGATGTGTGTGAGAGCTGGAAGAAGTGTGGGAGAGATGGCTTGTAGAAGGTGTGAGGGGATGGGGTCTAGAGGGCAGGTGGTAGGATGACTGGAGAGGAGAAGTTTAGATACTTCTTCCTCGGTTAGTGGAGTGAAGGAGGAGAGAAGGTTGTTGGCTGTGGGAGAGATTAGTTTGGGTTCCTGTGTGTGTGAAGCTGAGAACTGACTGCTGATAGTTGTAGTTTTGTTAGTGAAGAAGTTAGCAAAATCATCAGCAGTTAGCGAGGAGGTGGGTGGTGGTGGAGGTGGACAGAGGAGAGAGTTGAATGTCTTGAACAGTGAACGTGTGTTAGTGGCGCTGTTGATCTTGTTGTGGAAATATGAAGATTTTGCGGTGTGAACATCAACAGAGAAGGCAGAGAGCAGAGATTGATACCTACTGAGGTCAGATGTGTCTTTTGATTTGCGCCATTTCCTCTCCGCTGCCCTGAGCTTGGTCCGGTGTTCACGAAGAACCTCAGATAACCAGGGGTTAGAGGGAGTAGCGCGTGCTGGCCTGGAGGAGAGAGGGCAGATGTTGTCTAGAGAGGAGGTTAGGATGGAGCATAAAGTATCCGTTGCAGCATTCACATTCAGAGATGAAAAATGTGAGGGTGAGGGAAGAGAAGATGACACAGCAGAGGAAAGATGGGACGGAGAAAGTGAGCGCAGGTTTCGTCTGAAAGTAAATGGTGGGGAGGTTGGTGGAGCATGGGTAGTGAGTTGTAGATTGAAAGTAATGAGGAAATGATCTGAAACTTGGAGAGGTTTCACCAAAATGTTATCTGTGATACAGTTGCGTGTGTAAACCAGGTCCAGTTGGTTGCCTGACTTGTGAGTACCGGTGGTGATGAGGCGTTTGAGATCGAAAGAGGCTAGGAGAGAGATGAAGTCTGTTGCATACGGTTTCGCTAGGTGGATGTTGAAATCGCCAAAGACTACAAGTGGGATGCCATCCTCAGGGAAAGAGGACAGCAACACATCCAGCTCCTCTACAAAGCTTCCCAGTTGACCTGGGGGGCGATAAATAACTACAATATGGATCTTCACGGGAGTTGTAAGTGTAATAGCATGATATTCAAATGAGTTGTTATTGCATAGAGAAGAAAATTTCCAACTGTTAGAAATGAGAAGACCAGTGCCCCCACCTCTGCCCGACTGGCGAGGGGTGTGAGAGAAAGAGAAGTTGTTAGAGAGAGCAGCAGGGGTTGCTGAGTCTTCTGGGCGGATCCAGGTCTCAGTCAAGCCCAAGATATTAAGAGTAGAATGAGATGCAAAGGCTGGAATGAAGTCAGCTTTATTGACTGCTGATTGGTAATTCCATAGACCCATAGAAAGAGTGAGAGGTGAGTGTGAGGATGAGAGAATAGGGCGCAGATTAGCAGTATTGCGCTGCCTTCTGTGCGTGGTGAGAGAGCGTTGTCGAGAGACAACAGGAATGTGTTGAAAGCACATAATGATAATAGGAAATAAGATAAAGGTAGGAAGGGAAAGGGTTAAGAAGATACTTTAAGTGCCTTGCAGGTGTCCTTGCTCGGTGGAGTCGCGCAGGTAGAGTCGAAGGTCTTTACCCGAGTCGGTCTTAACACGAGGAGGTTCAACACGAGCGCTGACTGCTTCCGCTGACGCTTCCGCGACAGCGCGCACACTACATAGATATAATGCTATCAATCGCTTGAGTGAGGACAGCTGTGGTAGCCCTTGCAATTAGCACAGCGAAAGCAAATATCCCGAGAATGGCCGAAATCGAAACTAGCTGTTATGAACAGCAATAGGCTACTTAAGTGCTACAATAACAACCAGACTACAACCCTTAAGACGGCAGATATTCAAAATATAGGAACGTGTCTAATTAAATTAAAGATATTTAGTGAAAATAAAAATTACAAATAAGCAAAGAATCGAAAATAGCCCTACTTACTTGACAAATGGTAAACAGAGCAACAGGAGAACTGGATATTAAGAAAAAACAACTTACGCGCTCTAGCCGTTCTCGCAGAGTGACTGCTTGTCCTGGTTTTCTCCTGAATTTACTTCTAATTTATATCTGCTTTAATAGCCCTTGCAATTAGCACAGCGAAAGCAAATATCCCGAGAATGGCCGAAATCGAAACTAGCTGTTATGAACAGCAATAGGCTACTTAAGTGCTACAATAACAACCAGACTACAACCCTTAAGACGGCAGATATTCAAAATAGGAACGTGTCTAATTAAATTAAAGATATTTAGTGAAAATAAAAATTACAAATAAGCAAAGAATCGAAAATAGCCCTACTTACTTGACAAATGGTAAACAGAGCAACAGGAGAACTGGATATTAAGAAAAAACAACTTACGCGCTCTAGCCGTTCTCGCAGAGTGACTGCTTGTCCATTGTCCATTTTACCTATGTAAAAAATGATGTTCACAGCAGTTCTCCTCATTGGCATGCAAAATATCCCTGGACTGAAAATCCAGCTTCCCTTCCCAATAATAGAAGTGGAGTAGAGGCAACTTTTCTGAGAACAGAAAAGCAGCTCAAGAGGGAACCAGATTGGCAAGTCGCTTATACAGCTCAAATTAAAGAAATCGTGGAGCGCGGGGCAGCAATCAAGCTCACTGAAGATACGATTAATTCCTGGAATGGACCAGTATGGTATGTGAGTCACCTGATTGCACCAAATCCTCACTCCGTTACGACTCCAGTGCGCTTGGTATGGAACAGCAGCCAGAAATTTAGAGGAGTGAGTATGAATGATCTTCTTCTGAAAGACCCAGATTTTCTTAATCCGATCAGAGCTATCCTTCTAAGGTTTAGGAGAGGAGTTTATGTTGTCCTAGGAGATATTAGAAAGATGTATAACTCTGTATGGTTGGAAGAGCGAGAAATGCATCTGCATAGGTTCCTGTGGAGAGATGATCGGAGCGAAAAAATAGAAGAATATGCAATCACCAGAGTTAACATCGGTGACCGACCAGCAGGGTGCATCGCACAGTTAGCCATGCGTGAAACTGCAAGATTGACAAAGTTCTCTCATCGACATGAAGAGCACAAAGTCATCGAAGAGGATAGTTACATAGATGATATTCTAACTTCCTACAATAATCAGAAAAAGCTGGACAAAATAACTGAAGGTGTTGAGGAGATCCTAAGAGCTGGAGGATTTTTCTTGAAGCACTGGGTTCGGTCAGAACAAAGTTGGAAGCCTGGTGATGGTGAGCCAGAGTCAACGGGAGAAGACAGAATCCTAAAACTTCCAAACCAGTTGAGGGATAAAGACAACAAGGCCCCTGGAGTTGGGTATCTGGCAGAAGAGGATCAACTTTACATCATGACATCAATTAACTTTACCAAGCGAAAGAAGAAAATGAGGATAGGACAAAACCTCCTCAAAGAGGAGGTCAGGGACAAGACTCCTAATCCTCTGACCAGAAGAGAGCTACTGAGTCAGGTGGCAGGACTGTATGATCCGATTGGCCTGGTCACACCGGTTAAGCAAAAAGGGGCCATCCTTGTACGAAAAGCATTTCAGGAGGCAGGACGTGGAAAGTTGACCAAAGACACATGGGATATACCACTGTCAGAAAAGCTTAGAGAAGAAGCCATTAAAGTGTTTGAGGAGTATGTTCAGCTAAGCATGATCACGTTTCCCAGAGGCATAACATCTGGAGGCTGGAAGGGAAAACCATTGGGAATAACATTCTCTGATGGAAGCGATAAGACCTATGGAGCTGTAACATATTTCAGGTGGGAAACAGACCTGGGCGTTAAAGTAATGCTAGTTGAATCCAAGGCCAAGTTGACTCCTTTGGATCAAAAAGGGGAAGCAGTCAAGGCTGAAATGTGTGGGGCAGTTTATGCAGCCAGACTTCGAAAGTATATTGAGAAACATTGCCAAGTGGAGATTGACCAATGGTTCCATTTGGTTGACAGCCAAACAGTGTTGGGAGCTATTCAGCGGGCTAGCTATGGCTATCAGTCCTTCTTTGCCAATAGGATTGGAGAGATCCAGAGAACTACGCTAGTTAAGGATTGGTGGTGGATCCCAAGTGACTTAAATGTTGCGGATATTATCACAAGGGGAGGTAATCCAGAAGGCCTAAAACAAGATTCTGCATGGCAGAGAGGGCCTGTGTTCTTGAAGTGGCCAGTGGAGGATTGGCCAATTAAGTCTCAAGAGAAGCTATTAACAAACTTCAGAGGAAAGCATTCTCTGCAGAACTAACCAGAAGTCTGACTAAGAAAAAGCAAGACTCAGTCCTCCTGCAGAAAATTAAAGTGAGAACTCATGAGGATGGAGAGAAAGGAAGGATGTCTGACGGCATAATAGTAAGTAAATTACTTGATGTTGAAAAATTCAGCAAATTGTCCAGACTGGTCAGAGTTACTGGTTGGGTGCGTAGAGCTGTTAAGAAGTGGATGAAGATAAGAACTAAGACCTCGGGTTCATCAAAGTGGGAGGTGAAATCTTTGAAGGGAAGAGTCAATGGAGCTATCTTGACAGTTAGTGAACAGGAAGATGCTCTCAAAGATCTCTTTCTAGCAGCCCAAGATGATGTGGTCTTTCCTGATACTACCTTCAGTAGGTTGGTAGTGTATAAGGATGAAAATTCTGGACTGTTTGTTTGTTGAGGATGAATTCAAATCTTCAATGAGGACAAAACTGTAGTTCCAATCTTACCATATAATGCATATGTGTCTACACTTCTGGCTCAGGAAGCTCATCAAGTAAACCATGAAGGAGTGGCTGGAACTTTGTTGAAAATGAGAAGAAAAGCTTGGGTTGTAAAAGGCCGCAGACTAGCTAAGAAGTCCGTAGACTGCTGTGTGACCTGCTTAAAGGCAAGGTCGAAGCAATGCCAACAGATTATGGGAGACCTTCCACCAGAGCGGTCAGAACCAGCTGCGCCATTTGAGTTCACAACTCTAGATCTGTTTGGACCTTATCTGGTAAAAGATGAGGTAAAGAAGAGGGTGGGGCTTAAAGTTTGGGGAGTGGTCTTCTGTTGTATGGCTTCAAGAGCTTCCTTGATCCCCTAAATTAGCAGCAATGCGTCCTCAAATCCTCAGAAGTACCTGCTCCGGCGTCTGGTCGAAAGCATCCACTGGTTCCGCTTTCCTCACATTCTTCATCATTATGGCGTTTTTCACTTGAAGTAGCTTTGCTAACATTAGCTAGTCTATTTTCACGCTGGCCTCCCTCGGGGATGGTATTTTGGCTGCTGGCAGTGTTAGCCTGGTCTTTAGCTGGCTTTTTCTTCTTAATTAGCCAAGCATCCATTTTTATGGCTGGTTACCGAGTGCAGAGCGCAGCTAAACTAATAAGCAAAAACAAAAACAAAAAACAGAAGAAGAAAACGACGAGCTCCCTCGTGCGGCTAATTGGTGAACTACATACATTTTAATCAAGAGTATATATAGCACACTGAAAAATAGTGCTCGACTTGGCGACCCATACAAAATCTCCCGCGACCCACTCATCCGCCTTCGGGAATGACTGATATAGACGACTGGCTGATTCTGGCTCAGTCACAGGAGCAGGCGATTCGGTATCGAGATGTCGTTCTCGCCCACATCCAAAACCTGGGGTTGAGACTCAATACGAAAAAGAGCGTGTTGACACCAGCCCAGAGAACTACGTTCCTGGGAGTGGTGTGGGACTCGATTACGATGCGGGCACGACTGTCTCCCGTGTGAGTCGGGTCCATTCTGGCTACAGTGTCCGGATTAAAGCTAGGCCAAGCCATCACTGTTAAGCATTTTCAGAGAAGTGTTGGGGCTCATGGCAGCAGCGTCCAACATCATTCCATTCGGCCTGCTGCACGAGGGCCCTTCAGAGGTGGTTGAAACCAAGGGGTTCTTCCCGAGGCGAAACCCGTTCCGCATGATCAGGGTTACGTGCAGATGCCTTCGTTCCCTATCTATGTGGAAGAAAGCTTGGTTTCTGTCCCAAGGTCCAGTGTTGGGAGCGTCATGTCGCCGGAAAACCGTTTCGACAGACGCCTCCCTCACGGGCTGGGGCGCGGTCATGGACGGCCGCTTTATGACAGGCCTATGGCAGGACCATCATTCCTCTTGGCACATAAACTGCCTGGAGATGTTGGCGGTGTTCCGGGCTCTGAGGAGCTTCCTGCCAGACCTCAAGGGTCATCACGTCCTTGTGAGGTCAGACAATATGTTGGTAGTGGCCTATATAAACCAGCAGGGGGACCTGAGGTCTCGCCCTCTATGCAGACTGGCGCATCAGATCCTCCTGTGGTCCCAGGGGAAATTGTTGTCTCTAAGAGCAACATACATCCCGGGGAGTCAAAATCAGGGAGCAGGCGAGACAGGGGCTGAGGCCCGGGGAATGGAGACTTCACCCCGAGGTGGTGGAGTCAATATCTCAGAGGTTCAGGCCCAGTGGAAGTGGACCTTTTCGCGTCTCGAGAGACAACCCACTATCCACTGTGGTTTCCCTAACCCGTCCAGCCCCGCTGGGGTTGGATGCCATGGTGCAGACGTAGCCGAGGCTACGTCTCTACGCATTTCCCCCGATCGCTCTGCTCCCGGGAGTTCTAGAGAGGGTCCGTCGTGACGGGATCAGTCTACTGCTGGTAGCCCCGTTGTGGCCGGCCCGAGTATGGTTCTCAGACATTATATTGCTCCTGGACGGCCCTCCGTGGGAGATTCCCCTCAGGAGGGACCTGCTGACACAGGCGGAGGGCTCAATATTTCACCCTCGGCCCGAGTTATGGAAACTGTGGGTCTGGCCCCTGAGGGGGCACAGTACCTAGAGGCCAGCCTATCAGCTGGAGTAGTGGAGACCATACTCAGCTCTAGAGCTCCCTCCACGAGGAATTTGTACGGCTTACAGTGGAATGCCTTCACCATTTGGTGTAGAGAGCGTGAGGTGGACCCAGTTAACTGCCCAGTGGCTTCAGTGCTGGAGTTCCTCCAAGATCGCTTCTCCACTGGTCTTACCCCGTCCACACTCAATGTGTACGTGGCTGCCATTGCGGCTTTCCACGCTCCTCTGAGTGATGGGCCTCTGGAGAGACACCAGTTGGTCGTACGTTTCCTCCGTGGGGCTTGGAGGATGAGACCTGTGGCTCGTACCAGGGTTCCGACATGGGACCTGGCAGTGGTTCTCGAAGGGCTGGCTGAGGCCCCCTTCAAACCGCTGGAGTCGGCTGAGGCCAAGAACCTGTCGCTGAAGGTCACTTTTCTGTTGGCCATTACTTCTCTGAGGAGGGTAGGAGATCTCCAGGCGCTCTCCATATCTAACGAGTGCCTGGAGTTTGCTCCAGGCAACATTAAGGCCATCCTTCACCCTGGGCCTGGCTATCTGCCTAGGTGCCGTCCAGTGCGGCACGGCCTACGGTTCTGCAGGCTTTTCATCCTCCACCTCACGTGACGGCGGATGAAGAGAGACTTCACATGCTCTGCCCTGTCAGAGCACTAAGAATTTACATTCAGAGGTCCTCTTCATGGCCTTTACCTTTGGCCGTGAGGACTCATTCCACCAGAGGCATGGCGTGCTCTAGAGCCCTTCTCGCGGGGGGCCCCATCCAGGAGGTCTGCGATGCAGCAGGATGGGCCACCCCTCATACCTTTATTAGGTTTTATAGTCTGGAAATTCTGTCAACACCCGACTCTCTTGTGCTCTCGTCCTAAGTTTGCCTGTGAGCAGCTTCACACTAGGGCAGGCAGGGCGCGTTGTGGCGTAGTGGGCACTCGTTCCCCCAAAGTGTCATTCGACGCAGTTTGAGTTCCCTCGAAAGGGAACGTCCTCGGGTTACGACTGTAACCCTTGTTCCCTGAGAAGGGAACGAGAACTGCGTCCCTTGGCCACGCCTTCCCCTGCCTGGGAGCGCTTGCTTCATCACAGAAGCTGACATCTTATGTGTGCCGGTGTCCCTTTATAGCTTCCGCTTATGTGCCGTCACACATTACGTCATGACGCAACACCAATCGGAGATTGGCTTAGTTTCATTCACACTTCAGAGGCGCTACGCTGAGGGGCGTTCCCCCAAAGTGTCATTCGACGCAGTTCTCGTTCCCTTCTCAGGGAACAAGTGTTACAGTCGTAACCCGAGGACGCTTCCTCTGGGGGCCGCCATTGTAGCAGACCATCACCTGCTGTTAGCATTCCATTGACTCCCACTCATTTTGGCGTCACTTTGACAGCAAATAACTTTTACATCTGAGTCGTCCAAAGACTCCATTTGTCCATTATTTATTTCTAAAGAAACATGACAATGTATAAAAGGCTCCATTACTTTGTATCTTATGTTATGGCCCCGTAGAAGCCGTTTTTGTAAAAATAGGCTAACGATTGCGTCATAACCACTCGACTCTCTGTTGCATAGTAAAAAAATTACCGTATAGACAGGAGGAGAAACTCGCAGGCAATCTTTTACTGTCTATGAGGCAATCGGGGGGACATAGTGGCATAAAGTCAAGGGAGAAGCCCATATACACTCACCTAAAGGATTATTAGGAACACCATACTAATACTGTGTTTGACCCCCTTTCGCCTTCAGAACTGCCTTAATTCTACGTGGCATTGATTCAACAAGATGCTGAAAGCATTCTTTAGAAATGTATTGATAGGATAGCATCTTGCAGTTGATGGAGATTTGTGGGATGCACATCCAGGGCACGAAGCTCCTGTTCCACCACATCCCAAAGATGCTCTATTGGGTTGAGATCTGGTGACTGTCAACTCATTGTCATGTTCAAGAAACCAATTTGAAATGATTCGAGCTTTGTGACATGGTGCATTATCCTGCTGGAAGTAGCCATCAGAGGATGGGTACATGGTCAGAAACAATGCTCAGGTAGGCCGTGGCATTTAAACGATGCCCAATTGGCACTAAGGGGCCTAAAGTGTGCCAAGAAAACATCCCCCACACCATTACACCACCACCACCAGCCTGCACAGTAAAACCAACATGAATACAAAGAGTACAATTCTAACATCTTGGCACACACATAACTAGATTTCTTTATTTTATCTTATATGTCCTTGACCCATAACATCTGAGTCAAGCCAATTCACTTTTATATCTATAGCGCTTTATACAGTAGCCTACAGATTGTTGTAGCTTCATAGTAATAAACAGGAAAATAACGATGCAAACATGAGACAAATTCAAATTCTGCTGTAAAGCCCTGCTGTAATGTCACAGCCCCTTCCGTGATCTCTTTTAAGTCACTTTTAAAAATGCACTTGCTTTCCTTGGCCTATAAATAAGGTTGTTTACTTTTATTATTTCTCCTTTAAGTATGACGCTGTTTTTTCTATTTATCTAAGTCTGATACTGCCACTTCTGTTTATTATTGATGAGTCTGACACTGTTTGCGACTCCTGTTTAAGGCTGTTCTTGGCTTTGCTGTACTTATCTGTGCTGTGCTGTTATGCATGGTATTATTGTCTTTTAACTTTGTAGTTCTGTAAAGCACTTTGGTCAGTCGGTGGCTGTTATAAAACGTGCTATATAAATAAAATGAACTTGAACTTGAACTAAAGCTCTACAGAAGTCAATGGTGTCATTTTGCTGCTGAAGTCAGTTCAATGATGATTCAGTTGAGTTGAATAACTGTTTAAAGTTAATCAATTATGAAATGAGTTGAATTCAGATAAACAACTCTACAGAAGACAATCGTGTCGTTATTCAGCTCAATGTTGATTCAAAGTTCAGTAATAGTGTCAATAGCCGCGTTTCCACTGCTGGGCCAGGGCCGAGCCGTGCTAGTGCGTGCCAGGGCCAGTCGCGTTTCCACTGTCACTTCCGGGGCTTGATCGGGGCTTCCTCAGGGCCAACGGCCAGGATTTCTGGCCCGTCGAATACCTTGGGCCAAAGCGGGCCAGCTTGGGCTAGACGCGTGCTCAAGGTAAAAGGTGGAGTTTATCGGTGTTATGGAACGTTATGATCTGAAGCAAGATGCACATTTCACTTTTTTAAAAATAATCGCTGCAAAGATCTACTGAGCATTTGGGCAGAAGAAAGGGTACAACGTCAATTTGACGGCGTGTGAAGAAACGAGGAAGTTATTAAATACATCGATGCTGAACTTTCTAAGCTAAGCATGCGGTGATCAACGCTTCAAGTTAAGGAAAAAATAGAAAAGTTGCGGGCGCAGTATTGTTCAAGGCGATTAAAACGCACAACGGACAAAGCGGAGCTCAGAAAAGGATTTTTCCATGGTTCGACTTGATGTACGTGTGTTGGGTCACCGTCCCTCTGTTAGTGACAACTCGCCAGACAATCGGGACACTATTGCAGCCACGGCCGGTGAGTTAATATATATGCTATCTTCCTAACTTAAAAAATAAATAAATTCATAATATCCGCTGAAATGGGTTGGGTTGTATGTATGACGTTTGATCCAGAAAGGCGTGTTAGGGGCGGGGTTTAGGGCAGCGCTGCGGGGCTACTGGCCCGGCAGTGGAAACGCAAGGCCGGTGCTTAAGGCCCGAGACCACTGGCTCGGCTCGGCTCGCTGTTAGCCCTGGCCCGGCCCTAGCCCGGCAGTGGAAACGCGGCTACTGCTGCAAAATTCGTCAATGATGAAACAGTTGAAACAGCCTTAAAGCAGCTCTATAGAAAACAGTGGTGTCATCATCGTTCAAGTTTGGTTCTCTCCCAATAGTGTCAGTGCATCCAATAGCAGATACAGTATATTGAAAATAATATTTTTTGCAGGCATAACTAATGGAACTATACAGAGATTACATTTAATGGTGTTCTATTTAGCTACTTCTGTGATATTCAGAGATACACTGAGTATATTTCAAAGATTTAATTCCACCAATAGCTTTTTTCTTACAATGTACTTTTCACTGCTTTCCAACAAACTGAAATGTGCACGATTTCAGAAGTATGTGCCTATTTTCCCTTTATTCACAGATATTCTAATTTTAATTATCTTTTATTCTGCATGAAGGGCCAGGCAGAGCTGAATGCTTTTTGACCAACAACGTTGATAGCTGCAGAGAGCAGATGGGTCATTTCAGCTACTAAAAGCTACTCAAGTCCCTGTTGAAAGGCAAAAAACCTGCAGTTGCCACAGCGGACATGCTGAAGACAGAGAACAAGCAGTCCCTGAACTGTATATTTAGAGTCTTGCGTAATAAGCTTTTATGAAAAAAAAAAAGAAAAAAAAAAAAGATGCATTTTTAATGCCGAAGGGCAAGGGGAAAAATGAATAGAGTTAAGTATTTAATCTTCAACGCTGCTGCTGAATGCTGTTTTGTGTATCAGAGTCGCGCACAATTATCATGGGCTTGGATGAATGGCAATAAAAGGGGGTTAGAAAAAGAGAATTTTAATTGAAAACAATTTCTGTAGGCTTATGGTACAGTGCTGAGAAGGAAAGCAAGAGAAGCAGTGCGGATATTCTGTCTAGATGATTAAGGAAAGCAGAAAATGTTGGGATGATATTTCTGAGGAAGGAAAGGAAAGTCTTTTAGTGTGTAATGTAACCTCATCTACAGTATCAAATTCCATATGGTCCATTTTATTCTCAAGGTTATTGAAACTGTAAACAAACCAAAACTATTTTGAATGAATCTGATGTCATGCTATAATTGTCACCAAAACTGATGTTGACTTCAAAGTCAAATGTCTCTGGAGCTGACAGCAATGCAAGGAGCTTAACATCGTCCCTGTTTGGGTACATACAAGAAATATACTTATGCAAAACTGACTGCGGATTTGCTTGGGCTTATCAGCGAGATACTGTTAAATGTCCTGGGAGATGAGGGCCATGTGGAGAAAATTAAATGATGCTTTTAGAGGCAGTTTTAGTGCTGATGCATATGATTAGCCTTGGCCATCACCCTGGCAACGTTTTTTTATGGGAAGCACTACAGCTAGAGACCATTATTTCCCTTGGGGACTTTTCTAATAACAAAAGATTCATTAAAAGTATTAACAAATATGTCTTTGCTCAGGTATGCAGATGCATCTAAATTTCAAAACTTTTTAAAGAACTCGATGAATGAATGAGCCAGCCTTCACCTACTGTTCATTTGTATTGCAAAGGCTTGAGACAACATGATGTTAAACAAGTACTATTAAAGTGAAGCATCAAGCAGGGTTATTATAGTTAACTAAATCTAAAAGCATCAAAACATTTTTGTTTTTTGAAATAAAATAAACAAACTGAAATAAATAACCTTAATTTTAGCTTTCTACCAAAGCAAGCAAGTTTTAAGTCTAAAACTAAAGCTGAAATAAAAAGTGTAGACAACTACAATTAAAAGCAGTACATATACCTATTTTACAAAACCACAACAAATTAGACAACACAACATACAAGAACACAACATAATAACTTTTTTAAAAGATTTTATAAAATTAAAATGAAAACAGAAAATACAAAAATAAAAACATTCAAAATATAAAAAAAAACTATAATAGTATCTCAGTGATACTAAAACAAATAAATTAAAATAATTAAATAACTAAATTTAATTAATGTTAATATATTCAAATTACTATTAACTACAAAAGCCAAACAATATGTACAAATTATTAACAAGGCGTAGCTTTTTTTTGTTGCAAAACTACACATAAGAGGGACATGCCAACGTCAGCAGCAAAAAAAATATATGGGAAGGATGGTCTTATTTAAATATGAATATTTAAATTATAAATATTAAATATAAAAAAAAAAAAAAGAAAAAGTGATTATTTGCATTATTTGCATCTCAGTCACGATAGAACAAACCTGCAGATGGTACCAACAACGTATTTAAAACTGTAATGCACATATTTATGCACATATTTATTTTCTTAGGAGACTGTCACAGTTGTGTTCTGTTTTTATTGGACTTGTCTGCCTGTCATCTTGTCACGTGTCATCCTCACTATCATTATCAGTTAATTTGTATCACCTGTGTTCAGTTAATCATCGTCATCTATGTCACCTGTTTTCAGTTAATCAATGTTCATCAGTGTTTGTATTTAGTTCCTTCTGTTCAGTCAGTTTTTGGTGCTATATCCGTTGTATTTAGTGTGTGTGTATAACTTCTGCCTGTCTGTACCTACTAGAGTTTTCTTGTAAGTAAAAGTTTGTATTGGAACCTTTTATTCTCCCTCGTCTTCTTCTGCCTGCACCGCACCGTGACAGAAGATCAGATCACTCAAAATGGACGATAGGGTTAGAATAATCGTCATGGCTGAGGAGAGCCGACACTTTTGTACTTTTGCCCCATATTTTTGCAGCCTTGCCATCACCAGCACTCTCGACGACGAGAGCCCTGCCGAGCCTGAGACTTCTGTCCCCGAGCGTCCCCGAGCCTGAGGGGAGCTTTAACACTGGGCTCGTTTGCTGCGGTCCGAGCCCGAGCGCATTTGTTCCCGGCGCCCCCCGCAACGTTGGTCTGGTTTCACACTCAACTTGATTCTATCAAACCCTGGTGCGTTTGCGTACATATTATGTCATGGCAAACGTGCACGGCGCATGATAGAAAATAGAATGCGGTGTTTATTATATGCGGTGTAAATATTATGTTTTTTATTAATTCGCTGCTATTATGCGCAGTTGAGTGAACAATACAGGTTTACTGTGCGTGTGTCACATTAGGTGGGCTTCTGCTGTTTGCAAATTGACTCTTTTGAGGAGACAGTGGATTTCCAAATTTGTTGCCCTGATGCACAGGTCGCGCAATGCACAAATACACTGCAGGCTCACTCTCGCTCGTATCCAAGGTAAATCATCAACACTCTCATCCCTTACAAGTGTTTTATTTAACTAAATACATCACCATAAGCTAAAACACATGTGCAGGTTACTTTACTTCCTGAACAAATGCGCACCCGAATCCGTGTTGCTTTCACATTCACGCGAACCGTGGCACGGTTCGGGAGCAACCGAACTCAGACCACCTCCTCCAGGTAGTCTCGGGTTCGGTACCCCAGTGCGCACCTGGATCCGTGTGACAGCGTTCACATTAGCGATTTTTCATGAGAACCTGCCCCGTTACGAACTAAACTGCCAGTGTGAAAGCCCCCTGAGTCTTCTGTCCGCGAGCCTGAGTCTTCTGTCCGCGAGCCTGAGTCTTCTGTCCGCGAGCCTGAGTCTTCTGTCCGCGAGCCTGAGTCTTCTGTCCGCTGTCCGCGAGCCTGAGTCTTCTGTCCGCGAGCCTGAGTCTTCTGTCCGCTGTCCGCGAGCCTGAGTCTTCTGTCCGCTGTCCGCGAGCCTGAGTCTTCTGTCCACTGTCCGCGAGCCTGAGTCTTCTGTCCGCTGTCCGCGAGCCTGAGTCTTCTGTCCGCTGTCCGCGAGCCTGAGTCTTCTGTCCGCTGTCCGCGAGCCTGAGTCTTCTGTCCGCGAGCCTGAGTCTTCTGTCCGCTGTCCGCGAGCCTGAGTCTTCTGTCCGCGAGCCTGAGTCTTCTGTCCGCTGTCCGCGAGCCTGAGTCTTCTGTCCGCTGTCCGCGAGCCTGAGTCTTCTGTCCACTGTCCGCGAGCCTGAGTCTTCTGTCCGCTGTCCGCGAGCCTGAGTCTTCTGTCCGCTGTCCGCGAGCCTGAGTCTTCTGTCCGCTGTCCGCGAGCCTGAGTCTTCTGTCCGCTGTCCGCGAGCCTGAGTCTTCTGTCCGCTGTCCGCGAGCCTGAGTCTTCTGTCCGCTGTCCGCGAGCCTGAGTCTTCTGTCCGCTGTCCGCGAGCCTGAGTCTTCTGTCCGCTGTCCGCGAGCCTGAGTCTTCTGTCCGCTGTCCGCGAGCCTGAGTCCACTGGCTGCGAGCCTGAGTCTGTCCCTGAGCCACAATCGGTGTCTGAATTCCCACCCAGCCTCCCTCTCCCACCTTCTCCCATCTGCCACCTTTTAACCCTTCTTCCAACAGTGTCCGTCGTCTCCGCCCTGACCGCCTGCACAGCCTGCTCCGCCCTGGTCCCTCCTGCCTTCTGTCTAACCTCACCTGCTCTTCGTCCTCCTCCTAAGTCCCCTCCTTCCCTCCGCAGTTGGTCTATCTACGGCGTGAGGACGCGCCTACCAGGAGGGGAGAAATATCAGAGTTGTGTTCTGTTTAGTTTGTTTTCATTGGACTTGTCTGCCTGTCATCTTGTCACGTGTCATCCTCACTATCATTATCAGTTCATTTGTATCACCTGTGTTCAGTTAATCATCAGTTAATCATCGTCAATGTTACGTCCCTCTGGTTGTGCGTGGCTGTGTTTCTCTCTCTCTCTCTCTCTCGCTCTCTGACATTTTCTTAGGCTCGCTCCACCACTGGTCTGCTGTTGACGCTGAAAAGAACGCGAGGAAGCAATTTGTTTTACTGCCGCTCTGCTCTTGAGGGTGCTGGGCGGGTGCTATGGCTATTATAGGGGGAGCTACAGCACCACCTAGCTCCCCCCTGGCGTATATGGTTGTGTATTTACATCATTATATGTTGTTTTTGTATCAAGTGGTGTTTATTATATTGTGTTTTATAACTTGACGTGGATGTGTATTGATGTGAACTGATGTGAGACCGTAATTACTGTGGGATGCGAGACCATTTTTGGAAGAGATTCCAACAATAAAGTGAAAATTGAATTGAAGGGAAATAATTTTTTGGGTCGCAAACCACCAGTTGAGAACCACTGCAGGAAACCACCGCAACCAAGGGCACGTGTCTCAATACAGGCACATAGTGATTATTAGCCTCAAGTCTTTTTCGGTCAGGATCAGAATCCAGCTGGTAAAAATGACATTCTGTGAATAACATTTACTGTGTGAATGCTCATGGTCTTTGGCTGTGAAGTTCCAATCAAGGCAGTTTGGGGTCATGCTGTGCATATACTTGCAGCCGTTATGATAAGTGATTGTGTTTCTGGCTGAGGCATGCAGAACTTGTAAGCTCTCTGCTTGGTTTCCTTCACTTTGTGTACAATCTGCAGTCATTTGTGAATCACGGCAGGATGTAATCTGACAGGTAAGAACGGCCCCAATAGACTGATGAGAATATGATTAACTAGAGATGTCTATAACTGGCAGTTTTTAAAAAGGCAAAGGGTAAAGATGACTGTGACTGCACTGTACAATCGAATTAGTTAGATTTACTTAAAAAAAAGCATGCAAACCGATTCCCTTAAAAAACAAGTAAAGTGAAATAGGAATAGTATGTGGTACTGACAAATGCTTAGTTAGTATAGTTCACTTACACAAGCGTTAGTTACAAAAAAAAGAACTGTAGAGAGTACTTAATAATTTACTTTAGATAAAATATAATTGTTACCATTGTTGTTTTTTGCATGCTGAATGTTGACTCAAGCATGATCAATTGCAAGATGGACCACAAATATAGAATGATTATATAAACCCAATTAAAAGTTTCACAAGATGTTTAGGACAGAAGTGTTTTTAAAACTATAAAATATCATTCATTGACATGAATTATAGTTATGTTATACATCATTCATTCATACATTAATGATATATAATGTATATATCTATATATATATATATATATATATATATATACTCACCTAAAGGATTATTAGGAACACCTGTTCAATTTCTCATTAATGCAATTATCTAATCAACCAATCACATGGCAGTTGCTTCAATGCATTTAGGGGTGTGGTCCTGGTCAAGACAATCTCCTGAACTCCAAACTGAATGTCAGAATGGGAAAGAAAGGTGATTTAAGCAATTTTGAGCGTGGCATGGTTGTTGGTGCCAGACGGGCCGGTCTGAGTATTTCACAATCTGCTCAGTTACTGGGATTTTCACGCACAACCATTTCTAGGGTTTACAAAGAATGGTGTGAAAAGGGAAAAACATCCAGTATGCGGCAGTCCTGTGGGTGAAAATGCCTTGTTGATGCTTGAGGTCAGAGGAGAATGGACCGACGGATTCAAGCTGATAGAAGAGCAACTTTGACTGAAATAACCACTCGTTACAACCGAGGTATGCAGCAAAGCATTTGTGAAGCCACAACACGCACAACCTTGAGGCGGATGGGCCACAACAGCAGAAGACCCCACCGGGTACCACTCATCTCCACTACAAATAGGAAAAATAGGCTACAATTTGCAAGAGCTCACCAAAATTGGACAGTTGAAGACTGGAAAAATGTTGCCTGGTCTGATGAGTCTCGATTTATGTTGAGACATTCAGATGGTAGAGTCAGAATTTGGCGTAAACAGAATGAGAACATGGATCCATCATGCCTTGTTACCGCTGTGCAGGCTGGTGGTGGTGGTGTAATGGTGTGGGGGATGTTTTCTTGGCACACTTTAGGCCCCTTAGTGCCAATTGGGGATCGTTTAAATGCCACGGCCTACCTGAGCATTGTTTCTGACCATATCCATCCCTTTATGGCCACCATGTACCCATCCTCTGATGGCTACTTCCAGCAGGATAATGCACCATGTCACAAAGCTTGAATCATTTCAAATTGGTTTCTTGAACATGACAATGAGTTCACTGTACTAAAATGGCCCCCACAGTCACCAGATCTCAACCCAATAGAGCATCTTTGGGATGTGGTGGAACGGGAGCTTCGTGCCCTGGATGAGCATCCCACAAATCTCCATCAACTGCAAGATGCTATCCTATCAATATGGGCCAACATCTCTAAAGAATGCTTTCAGCACCTTGTTGAATCAATGCCACGTAGAATTAAGGCAGTTCTGAAGGCGAAAGGGGGTCAAACACAGTATTAGTATGTTGTTCCTAATAATCCTTTAGGTGAGTGTATATTACTTCTCTTCCTTTAAAACCAAATCACTGATTCTTGTTGCATCGCTGCATTAATGGGAAGAGCATTGCAATGATATAAATTAATCTTCAAGTGCCCAACCAAACGGAACACTAATCGCCATAATGGTGACCTTATTAGGTAACGTTTTAGCAAAATCAACATCAATTTATGAAGTCAGCTTTTGTGATGTTCTCTCAAATTTTTCAGTTATATTGACAATTCAACATTGAAGATGACTTTGGGAAATGAGTGAATGCAAACAGAGAAAAATAACTTTTAGTCCATTAAGAATTTCCCCGCCTCAAAAAACAAACTCAAACCAATCAATAAATCTTTACTTGGGTTTTCCGAGTAAACAAAGCATAGTATGTGAATAATACTACTAATTTACTAATTTAAGACATTAAGTAAATTTAACTAAAAAGTGTTAGTTAGATGAGAATCACTGTTGGATTTTACAGTCTAGAATGCTGTTTATGTAAATCAGAAGGAGGGACACTGTAGGTTTACTCAAGATATTATCGATGATACTGACGTATTGTGAGGATCAAACCTCACATAAAAATATAGATATAATGTTTTACCAGTAATTTTTTTATTACTTTATCATGAAATAACGCACAAAATAAACTTTAAGGTGTGGAAAAAAAAAGAAAAACCCACCAGAGAGAGCTGATTGAAAGACCATTGACAGCACTAAACACACTATATAAAAGGCACAGCTAAATGCAACATTCATTATAATGGAGTTTATGTGAATATTCTTCCATTAAAGTGTACTTAAAGTAGAAATTTCAATATTTTCAATGCCTTTATGCATTGTACTATAATACTAATAATAACTTCCCTGAAGTTGAAAAAATATATATAGAGGCATCAGTGTTGATATCTGTGATCCTGACCTTCATTAGTACTTAATAAAAATATGCCATTTAACAAATATTTAATGTGAAGAGAGAGTGTAAAGAAAGATTCAAAGTGAAATTTGATTAAGATTACATGTGAGTTAATATTTTTTTTATGTATTTGCATTTTGAAGAAAGAAAATGTGTTATATACTACCATGCAATGCAAGTACTGCTCATTTTTCCTCTCTTTAAACAGTTGCTGATTATATTGGTGAATTACCACAATGGATGTAGAAATTCTAGAGCCATTCATCATTCAACCTAACGTGCAGTGACAAGGAAATAACCTTGCACTGGCTAGCTTGATCTATTTTTGAGATCAGAGGTTATTAAGAATTCTGAAAAAGTACCTTTCAGGTTTTGAACACAATTCTGCATAGAGACCTTGTCAAAGCACAGCATAAAGAATAGTGTGAGTGAATATATGAATTTCATCCATATGGCTTTGACGCTTTTTAATCTTTCTGTTTTTAGGAGAAGCTCAATGATGAAACGAATAACATTCCTCTTATTTCAATGCATGTTTGCAATTACAACCATTGAGGAATTTGTGAAATCCAAACCCAGACACCTGCATCTATAAGTTTTCCATCTCCTCTCCACTTTTCATCACACCAGGACCGAACTGCTGATGGTAACTTTGACATTAGGCATTTCTATATATTGTAATCATTGTTCACAACTTGTAATGACTTAAATGAGCTCATTGTTTCTGCCTTTAATACAGTGTTTGCTAACTTCTTGATTTGTATGTTTTCTGATGACAGATCACTCTAAATTGTAATGTAGACACATGCATTTTCGTTAAAGCTGCTTTGAAACAATATGTATTGTGAAAAGCACTATACAAATAAATGTGAATTGAAAATGTAAATTGTTTGTTCATTAAACATGTTTTTGCATTGGATTCTCGCCTCTCCTGTCATCTTTATCCTCCATCATAACACCATATACAAGAGCAGTTGAAAATGATATTAGCATAACTGTTAGGTTTCATCTGTGGGTTACATCATTTAGGTGGTGCTGATTTATGACTTTAATTCATGAAAAAAAAAAAGAAAAAAGTTTGAGTTCAAATTTATTGGGGAAAATAATCAGAGAGGCTATCAAAAGGATAGAGCTTGGCAAGATGTTGTAATTCATATTCTTGTCGCAGTAGAAGGAATAGCATCACATGCAGTCTATCCATGACGATAATAGATCCATTAGTTTTGATTAACTTTGTTTTCAGACAACAATCAAGGACTTTCCCATGATACTTTGTTTCGTTGTTGATGGATAATGCCTGAGTGTGTGTGTGTGTAATCATTGATTGCTGTCATTAGCCTAGTCACAGCTGCCTGTTGGGATTCCCTGGCAAACATGGAGGTGGTTTAAACAGTATTTAGCTCAGAAATCATCACATCCAAGGATTTCCTCTAACTCATTTATTCTCAAGAGGTTTTGAGGGTTTGCCTTGCCTATGTGGTGTGACCCAACAAAAGTAAACGTAAAATTAAAGATTAAAATTAATTTACATTTTTTATTAATTTATTTAATAGAAATGTATTCATATTACCATAAACAACATGAACAAAATCAATAATTCACTGTGCATGCATAACATACATATAGCACAAATGAACTATTTGAAAAATGGGTCAAACTTTATGATGTTTTATTAACAAAGTTTGGGAGGAGCACGTTCAGTTAATTAACACGAGTGGAGTGAACTCAGCAATCAATGATAAGAGGTATAGATTCATCAATCTCACCTCACTCCATTGATAGTTTAGCAGCATCCCTCTACCGCCCCTTCTCCACACTTCCAGTCCTAAACACTTACATAGGGGGAGTACTCTGGGTTCGGGCCAAACTCCGAGCTCGGAGCCCTCCCCCCAGACAGCACGCCAAATACGCATTAAACTTATCCACTCTAATTATATGTAAGTGTGAACTCGTGAAATACTAGTGTCTTTAAGCCTATATCTTCTGTTGGCTTGATGGTTTCAGGTTGGTTTTTTTTTTTTTTTTTTACTGAGTTGTACTGAGTTGCTGTGTAGCTTTATGCAGAGATGATGCTGAACTGGAGGGTTGGCTTCAGTGGAATTACTTGACTAAGAAGTTTTTAGCCACTCTTGTATTGAAGAGGATAACGAGCAAAGCAGAAGCTCACAGTAATGAGAGCAACTGTTTGGGACGCTCGGTTAAAGAGCACCAATAAGGGTCACAAAGTTTACTTCTCAGCAAACTTAATTATCACTAAATAGGCATGTGCCCAAAGAATTGGCTGTGAGATAATGACTGATCTGCAAAATTCAGAAAAATAGAAGAGAGGAGAGGCGATGCAATCAGACTGCAGCCTTACCTTACTTCAAAATAATGTCTTTACAAGAAATTGGATGCAAAGAACCATGCGTAATAAATTGTCTTTTTTATTCGGGCAACTAGTCTTGTCTTAGTGTCTTTCGTGTGATCAAAAAATATATATATTTAAAATATTTAAAAAAAAATTACTGGTCGTTATTTGCCCTTTCATTCTAAATGACTTCAGTATTCCCCACTGAGAGGGGCCACATGTTCTTATCTGTCAAATGCACCTCCACACCAGCTCTAATCCTTCTTTAAGATTCCCTGCATTAAGAGCAGCTTTTACCCACATCATGCCCTGGGACTAGATTTTGTATGTTTACATTTTTTTAGTGCCTTAGAATATCAGGTCAGTGAAAATTGATGGTTTGTTCACAGTGTGAATGACTGATGGTGAAATGTGGGGAAAAAAAGATCCAAACAAGTCAAGTCAAGTCAAGTCAAGTCATCTTCATTTATATAGCGCTTTTAACAATGGATTGTTCCAAAGCAGCTTTACAGAGATAAACATATAAGATTGTTTTGGCTTTATAGCGGTTCTTGAATAATGTTAGTTCCAGCTTCAGTTAGTTTTGATTGATTCACCTCCATTGAAATGATCATTTGTTATTAAATTAGGGGCCACTAAGACGACGCCGTTCTCTCTAAACAGACTTTAAACGCGAACCTGTGATTAACGCTGACGGCGTTCACATGCGTTCACATGCACATTAAGAATTGATTCTATAGTTATGTACTTTTGAAAATATGTGCGCAGGTTTGCAATTCCATACAAGCCATTCCTAAACAAACTACTTGTCTTGCCTATAAATTTTGATACAGAATTTTGTTTTATTTTATCACTTCGGGGTACGCGAGCCAGATTTTCAACAACGCTTTATCTGTAGAGTGAAAGGGATCCTCCATAGGGAGAGGATAGTTGACACTTCAGCACTGCATTGTCATTGGGTCCAGGCAAAGCTCCTTCGTCAGATCTGGATACAGCCTGGATCCGGCAGGCTGCGGGAAAACCTCGGGATAAACAAAGACACTAATATTAGCGTAGATGCCATTCTTCTTATGATGTATCGAGTACATCAAGATTTAAGGGAAGTGTTCCCAGTTCCGGCTGACCTAATCTATGCAGCCTAACATTGAATTGTAGAAGTCTATAGTGTATTATGTGTATGCTAGGTCAAAGAGATGTGTTTTTAGTCTAGCTTTGAACTGACAGAGTGTGTCTGCTTCCCGGACAATGGTAGGAAGACTGTTCCAAAGTTTTGGTGCTAAATAGGAAAAGGATCTACCGCCAGCAGTCGATTTAGATATTCTAGATATTATCAACTGGCCGGAATTTTGAGATCGCAATAGACGTGAAGGACTATAATGCTTTAAGAGCTCGCTCAAGTACTGCAGAGCTAAACCATTTAGTGCTTTGTAAGTAATCAACAATATTTTAAAATGTATACGATGTTTAATAGGCAGCCAATGCAGTGTTGACAGAACCTGGCTAATATGGTCATACTTCATGGTTCTGGTAAGAACTCAAGCTGCTGCGTTTTGAACTAGCTGTAGTTTATTTATTAAGCGTGCAGGACAACCACCCAGTAGAGCATTACAATAATCTAGCCTTGAGGTCATGAACGCATGAACTAATTGTTCCGCATTTCCCAATGAGAGCATATGGCGTATTTTAGATATATTTTTAAGATGGAAAAATGCAGTTTTACAGATACTAAACACGTGACTTTCAAAAAAAAGGTTGGTATCAAAGAGCACACCCAGGTTCCTAACCGACGACGAAGACTTGACAGAGCAGCCATCAAGTGTTAGACAGAATTCTAGGTTATTATGTGTGGAAGTTTTTTGTCCAATAATTAGAAACTCTGTTTTTTCAGAATTTAGTAGTAGGAAATTACTAGTCATCCAATTTTTTATATCAGCTATGCATTCCGATAATTTTGTGAATTGGTAAGTTTCGTTAGGTTTTGAAGAAATATACAGCTGTGTATCATCGGCATAACAGTGAAAGCTAACTCCATGTTTCCTAATGATATCTCCTAATGGTAGCATGTACAGAGTGAACAGCAACAGTCCTAGTACTGAGCCTTGTGGTACGCCATACTGAACTTGTGATCGATAAGACATCTCTTCATTTACTGCTACAAACTGATTACGGTCATATAAGTATGATTTAAACCATGCTAGTGCAATTCCACTAATGCCAACATAGTTTTCTAGTCTATGTAAAAGAATGTTGTGGTCAATTGTGTCAAATGCAGCACTACGATCAAGTAACACTAATAGAGAGATACAACCACGATCGGATGATAAGAGCAAATCATTTGTGACTCTAATGAGAGCGGTCTCAGTGCTATGGTACGGTCTAAATCCGGACTGAAAATCCTCGCAGATATAATTTCTTTCTAGAAAGGAACACAGTTGTGAAGATACTGCTTTTTCTAATATCTTTGACAGAAAAGGCAGATTCGAGATCGGCCTGTAATTGACTAATTCTGTAGGATCAAGTTGTGGTTTTTTAACAAGCGGTTTTAACATAGCCAGTTTAAAGGTTTTTGGTAGTATCCTAGAGACAAAGATGAATTAATGATATTAAGAAGAGGATATATGACCTCTGGAAACATCTCTTTCAGTAGCTTAGTCGGTATAGGATCTAACATACAAGTTGTCGATTTAGATGAATTAACGAGTTTGCAGAATTCTTCCTCTCCTATAGCAACAAATGAATCAAATTTTTCCTCAAGGAGACTACAATGCACTCCCTGATGCGATACTGTAGTAGACGGTTGCATAGTTATAAAAATTTGTCCCTGATATTATCAATCTTATAAGTGAAGAAGTTCATAAAGTCATCACTGCTGTGTTGCTTGGACACTTCTGAGCTTGAAGCTTTCTTTTTTGTTAGTTTAGCCACTGTTTCAAATAAATACCTTGGATTATGTTTATTTTCTTCTAATAGGGTTGAAAAATAAGCAGATCTAGCAGCTTTTAAAGCCTCTCTGTAAGCAATCGAGCTCTCTTTCCATGAAATCCGAAATACCTCTAGTTTAGTTTTCTTCCAGTTGCGCTCCATTTTTCTGGCTGCTCTCTTAAGGGCCCGGGTGTGCTCGCTGTACCAACAATAGGTTGAGACTATTAGTCCTCATAGATTGCTGTGTGAGTTTAGCTAAATTGAACCACTATTTATACCTTATAACCTATATATATATTTTAATCAATTTTGACTTCTGAACAATTAACCAGACTAGTAGACAAGCATCTGCTTTTTGGTTGAAAAAACCTCCAATACTTCTAGTTAGCATCTTTAATGATGGTTTAAATAGGGAGCAAAAATAAATAAATAAATAACAACAACAATTAGTATTATTACTACTATTATTATTATAATTACTTGTAATAGTCTTTCTACAGGTTACATCAGTACGACAGTAGGTGGCGACAAGTTACTGTTTATAAGTGAATCATTGAATCATTGACTCAAATTTTTTTTTTTTCAAAAGCCTTGAATAATTCTAGTGACTGGCTGCATCCAAAATCGCATAGGCTACTCTCTTGAGTAGGTACTTATTTTAAATAAGTAATTACTTCATGACAGCTAAACAAGTATGTTCAGTAACACTTTATTTTACGGTGTCCGTGATACAGTGTAATTACTTAATTAATTACTTAGTAGTAGACATTGTAACAACATGTAACAAAATGTAATTAACATGTAACTAAGTTATGGAACAGACTGTACTTACAGATTGTAATTACACTCATGTAATGGGCAGCTACTGTTACACATATGTAACAGGCCGAGTCGGTTACATACATGTTACCGACTTGGTACAATGTAAAAAGTACTTAAATATGTTACTAAGGTAAAAAGCCTGCAGTTACACATGGTCATTTTGTACCTTCTAAAATAAAGTGTATCTAGGTTGTACTTAAGTGCACTTAATGTGTATCTACATACCTTACCCATCTGAATTAACCCTCTAGTTTACAGCTTAAATACTTACAGTAGCTTCTTAATTACATTAAATTTACAAAATATTACACAGGTATAAGCTACGTAAAATAAAGTGTATCAAGATTGTACTTAAGTGTACTACATGTGTATCTACAAACCTTATCCATATGTACTTTAGTTTGAATTAGGCCTAACTCCCTCGTTCACAGCATGCGGTAACTTCCTAATTACATTGCAATTACATAATATTACACAGGTATAAGCTACGTAAAATAAAGTGTATCAAGATTGTACTTAAGTGTACTACATGTGTATCTATAAACCTTATCCATATGTACTTTGGTTTGAATTAGGCCTAACTCCCTCGTTCACAGCCTAAATGCATGCGATAGCTTCCTAACATTGCAATTACATAATATCACACAGGGATAAGCTACGTTAAATAAAGTGTATTAAGATTGTACTTAAGTGTACTTCATGTGTATCTACATACCTTATACACATTAAGTGCACTTAAGTACAATCTTGATACACTATTTTAGAATGTACAAAATGACCATGTGTAACTGCAGGCTTTTTTCATAGTAACATATTTAAGTACTTGTTACATTGAGTAGTACAAAGTACTTTCTTATATGATTACATTGTACCAAGTCGGTAACACTTATGTAACCAACTCGGCCTGTTACATATGTGTAACAGTAGCTGCCTATTACATGAGTGTAATTACAATCTGTAAGTACAGGTTGTTCCATAAGTTAACTTAGTTACATGTTAATTACGTTTTGTTACATGTTATTACAATGTCTACTACTCAGTAATTAATTAAGTAATTACTCTGAATCATGGACACCGTAAAATAAAGTGTTACTGTATGTTCTATATAGTATGAATGTAATCTAGACGTACTACATTCGCCTTGTTGTCATTATCATGTGACCTACCAGTGTTAGTTACGTTGCTTAACTCCCGTTCATAAATCCTCTCCCGTGGCCTAATGGGAGGGATAGTAAAGTGTCCATTGTATGCACACTTCAGAATCTCGCCAGAAGAAGTAGGTCCTCCAGGTACTTTTTGCCCACTCTTTTAGGAGTAGATGCTGTGAATTCGGCCATACTTCTTTTGTCACTGTTTTTCACCTACTATACAGTAGGTGAAAAACAGTAGGTGAAAAACAGTATTAGGGAAGTATACGATTTCGGATGCAGCCACTGTCTTTATGAGTGAGTAAATGAATCCTTCACTCAACAAATTCATTCAAAAAATAGATTCGGTCAGTAAAGAATCAACAATGCTTTATTGTTTGGAGATGCAATGGCTAATTCTTCGGTGGCTTCCTTTGGTGGGGCAAAATACGCAAAGTAACAGCATTGTGTCTACAATATAAGTAACACACTATTTGCCTCTTGTTGACTAAAAACATGTGTCTAAGTATGTGTGTTTATTTTAAAATAGAGTGTGTTGCTTTCATCTGGTAGTTTTAGCTGAGCAGTGGCTCTCCTGAGGGGGCAGATTTGTGGTCCAGTAAAAATTTTTGAGCTTCCTTTAAGAGGGTCCGCCGGCACAGAAGCACTTCAATTCCCTCCAACCCTTCTCCATTATGCAAGTTAACCCAGAGAGTTTAATGATGATAAATAATTTTAAGACCAGATCGAGACCAGATGATATGACAAGAGATAGTCTTATGGTAACAGTAACACTGTGTTTTATTCTATATCATATTCTGCAATTTAATACAGATCTTGACCCACAGCTAAGATAAATGTGTGATCTAAAGACATGTGGACTTTTAAGCATATCCCTCTGTAATCCTCTAGGTTGAAATTGGAACCACGGCGGATTTCACTGAACTGTGAAATAGGATATGGGAGAGCAGCAAACTGCAGCAAATAGGGCGATTAGATCTTATTTTGATTTTTAGTCCATAGGCACAGCACACCTGGAGCACAGTTTCAGAGTCTGTTCCTTTCAATGATATAGAAGCATATTCATAGGATGAGGACAGAGAACCTTCCCTATCATGAGAGGAGAACAGCTTTTAGTCGTGTCATGTTAAATATATGTGCCCTTAATATCAGCCTTATACATAATGGTGCTTTGCTTTAGAGAGACTCTAGGGAAGCTTAAAAGGCTAGATATACATTTTAAGTGATTTTGAGTGAACTGGACTTTCTTTCTCTTTTTTTAAGCTTTCGCCTTGCCCTCACTTGTATGGAGGGCACAATTTCGCAAAATTAAAATAATAAATAATTCACAAAATAAAAATAATAAATATTTCTATATGTAATAAATCGTTAAATAATAATTGAATAGCAGCTGCATGGTGTCCATGTTGATCAGGAAGTTTATACTGTGAGGTCATTGGAGGACATTGTTGTAAACACATTGCTGAGCTGCTATTGTCCCTTATTGTAGAATTATGCCTTTTACTATAATCTTCCAGACAGATGACCTCCGTTTTGTGAGATTAAATCAAACAAGGTCATGCAGGGACGCAAGCTGGACGTCTTTGCAGCAACAACAATACAGCAATCTCTTCTCTCAGATGTTCAGCATACCCAGACTAAAGAAAAAAGAAAGGAGGTTGACAAAGGGTTACTTTTTTAAACTTTAAATCTGGTTTTGTTATCATTATAGTTAACATTCTTGGTGTGAATGTTAAATCAGTGTACTTCATTGTTTAATTACAAATGATGCTACAGGCTTTTTGATTGTTTATTAAAGTTGCATACTACTTACAGATCTGTCAATTACTAAATTAGAATTTAATAAAACAATTTTGAATATAGAATTTTATAAAGAATAAAGTGTAGTTAACTTTCAAAGGAAATGTACACACCCTGACCACTTAATTAGGCATGTAGGCCTACTCCTTGTTGGACCTCATTTTGCCTTCTGAACTGCCTTAATTCTTTGTGGCATAGATTCAACAAGATGCTTGAAACATTTGTCAGATATTGGTCAATATTGACATGGTAGCATTACCAAGTTGCTGCAGATTTTCAGGCTGCACATCAAAGATGGGAATCTCCCGCTCCAGCACAGGTGCTCTGCTGGATTGAGATCTGGTGACTCTGGAGGCCATTTAAGTATAGTGAATTCATTGGCATGTTCAAGAAACCAGTTTGAGATGATTTGAGCTTTGCTTAATGTGCTGGTCAAATGACTTGATTTTTGGAAATAATTATGTCTATCCAATGTTGAGACCATTGTCAAGAACAAAATTATGTTTTATTAACAAAGTTCGGGAGGAACAAGTTCAAATTATCTCTGATCTCATTATTTGTAAGCGTGAACTCGAGAAATTGGAGATAACATTGTTTAAAAACACATAAATCTAAAACAAACCTTTCCAGATATATTGCACAAATGACAGTAACATTATTAGAGGATATGTTAAATCAAGGTGACAATTGAGCACAGTGTAAAACACGGGACTGACAATGAATGTTTAGCAGTGCATAAATGTGCATGGTCTGTTTTTCTGTCATCTCTACATGTAATTAAAACAAATTATATATATAATGGAGGTGGAGCTGACAGGTCGACGAGCTGAGGTGGAGTGATGGGTTCGGTGGCTGAGGCGAAGACGGGGGATCCTTTTAAAAAAAGTCGGAGCTGGAGACCAGGAGACCCGAGGCAGATCCACACAGCAGAGTGGAGTCAGAAGAGCAGCTGAGGTACTGAAGAGAACCAGTGGAGGAGGGGCTGAGGAACTGGCTGTTATGGGCAGAGGAGGTGAGAGATGGAGGCTGGGCAGGATCCTTGGAGACACAGGAGACTTGAAGCTGGCTGGGACCAGTGGGGACGGTAGACCCAGGGAAATATCCTCTTCCATTTCCTCATAATAGGCCAGCTGCAGCTCACCCTCAGTGGCGGATTGTGTGCGGGGCTTACCTCCATACCCTCGTACTCCACTAACACACCCACTGGTACTGGCAATGTTGCCGGCTCTCGGGCACCGCGTCTGCGGTGGGCTCAGACGTTTCTTCTGTTAGAGGCGTGGGAGATGGTCCCTTAAGGACCATCACCGGGCAGACGTGCCTTACATAGCTAATTTTTTCTTGTCCGAAAAAACACATACAGGGAGCGGTCAGGGAACGCCAGGTCTAAGAAGTCCTTGAGATTTAGTTGCCCCTGCTCCATACAGAGCAGGCGGACAGCTGGTAAGTCCATTATTTTTCTTTAAGGTCACATGTTCTGTCATGCTTGGTTCCACAAATCACACAACTTTTTCTAGAATTACTAGAATAATTCTTTAATCACAATATTCAAGAAATGCAGGAGAACACAGGAAAGCTCTAAACAACCAAGTAAAACATATTTTGTAATACATTTCTATTCTACATAAACACCCATCATTTCTATTCATTCATCAATGCCCCTCCCCAGTCTTACATTTGTTTAATTGTTTAACCCTCTGAGGTCTAAGGATGTTTTTGGGGTCCTTGAGATGTTTTGACATGCCCTGACATTTGTGCTTTTTTCAGTTGCTTATAAACATATTAATAATGGCACAGGTGTAATTACACTCTATTTAGCACAGACAGGGCTACAATAATATGTCAGCAACATGTATGTACATGTTTGTATTTTTGAGAGAATAATGTTTATGCATGGTTATTGAAAAAAACTAAAAAATTAAAGTTTCTGAAATAAGGCCACAAAATAATAATTAGAATTATTATTAATCTAAATTATATTAATAATTACAGAATGATTAAAAATATACTAAAATGTACTTGTTTGCCGCCTTTCACATCCCGGCTCAGGACAGTTGCTACCAAGGGAATGTTTGGGAATGCTAAATGATAGCTTTTTCCAGGTATTATATATCTCCTTGGCAACATTGGCCCTGACAGCTTCCAAAGCTGTACTTTATTCAGTACATTTAACTTCACTAGCTATGTGGGCATGAGAGGTGACTTTGCCCTGAAGTGGTTAGACAGGGACTGATCACTGGGCAGTCATGTGAGTGAATGCCATCTGCTGTTAATGGGCCATACACATACAAATTTACCTTGGCTTATCCAAGAATATTATTTACACACATAGTGTGATTGTAAGCAATGGCTTTGAATGTGGGATTTCATCATTATTACCTTAAACACTCAATGAATGCTGTAGGTACACTGATTTTACAAATATAAAAGTTCATTATATTTTTGTTTTACCCTTTCATTGTCAGTGCTTTCAAATGAATCTGCATAAAAACTAGAAACAGATGACTCTGGATTGAGACACTAGGGCCTTCCATTCCTTAAACTACTATTTGCTTCAATCAGCAGATGAAATTACTGTTTTCTCAGTGGAAATATTGGCATATCACAAGTGAAGTGTATATTCACTATTGTACAGCATGGTTCATTCAGTGAGGTTTTAGAGTTGAAATCTCCATTTTATATTGAAGGCAGGAAGTTGGTGATTTGTCGGAGTTGGTGGTATGCGAATGATAGATAAGAGTAATTATATATATATATATATATATATATATATATATATATATATATATATATATATATATATATAGCCTGATATAGCCCAAATGTGAACCATATGGGCCCCTCAAATAAACAATAATTAGCAACCTAACTGGGGCCCACAGCTGGGTCCCACATTCAGCCCATTAAAGTGCCCACTCTGACCCCATGCCCAGATGATGCTGGGGTATATACCCCAGATAAAAGCCTTTTGGGACCCACATGGTCACGTTGGCTTCTGGGGCAGTCTTTACAATGGCACACACTGTATCAAAGTCCCAGATCACGTAATTTTCACAACTAACAACCGTTAAAACAGTTTTATGTAAGTTTTGCTACTTAATTTTTTTTCTGAAAGATGTTTCGTCAGCTAAACAATCAGATTGTTGTTAAATAACAGTACAATCCATTGAATGCACTGTATTCTATCTCTCACAGCCTTGTTTTCATTCCTGTCAAAAATGTATATGCTATAAATATATAGCAAACCACAATCAAACAATTCAATCAATTCCCAACGTACAAAATCATGTCCCACTCTACATTTGCACTTGTTCAAGAAGCCGTTTCACTCGGATATAGCCCACGTCACTATAAGGAAGAAAATACTACCGCAACTTCCGTTTCATGTCGACTTTAATTCAAATATAACGTGTCATGTCAGGTATTATCGCACTAATGAGATTTAAGAACAACAGCATACTTAATTTTCCTCACATAAATCTTGTATTTAACTTGTCATCATTCACTTTCAATGTATGGAAAAGGGATGCATAAACACACTGCCAAACATCTGCTTTGTGCAGTCTAGAAGAATTCATACAGGTTTGAACAACATGAGGGTGAGCGGATGGTGAAAGGTATTACAAGCTTGCTAAATTCACAAAATCATTGTATGCCAACAGGGTATTACCCAATAAGAGATTCAAACACTTTCGTATTACATAAATAGAGCCATTATGACAAACTTCAGACCACGACTTATTAGTGGGAAGTTATATCTCCATCACTAGTGGTCACCACAGGAGCGAGCCCGAAAATCAGCCCACTCACCCAGCATGCCAATTGTACCCTCGTTAACAAACATTTTACAGGAGGAGGTCTCATTACCGCACCTCTGACTGTGCAGCTCAGCTGATCTTTGAAATCTGGACTAGCAGCCGAAGGAAACCCCTGTGGTATTTCCAGCATCTACACATTACTCATAACTTAATCAGTGTAAAGAAATCTGTATGGGGTCTCTAGAGAAATGGCAGAGAAAAACATTCCCTATCAAAATCACTGACCTCTATTAAATAATGAATAGATGGTAAATCCAAGATTAGAAAGGTTTACCCTTTAAGGAAGAATGTTATACTAGTGCTGAAGTCACATCTTCTCTTTTGCTGTGTTGTGACGAGTCAGTTTAAACATACATTGTGATGTCAAGCACCATGAGTTATCCTTTTTTAGTCAGCTTAAATCCAGTGCACGAATGTAGTAATATTTCAAAATTAAAGGGTGTGTCAGTAATAAACTAAAACTGCAGTTTCCTTTTTATTTATATCTAAGAATGGTGTCTCGTTGAGGGCAGTGAAACCTCACCATTAAAAGGGTCCTATTTTGATTTTTTACAATGTTAACTTTCTTTAGTGTGTAATGTTGATTGAGCAAGAAAAGGGTCTGCAAAGTTACAAAGCACAAAGTCCACTCCAAATGGAGTTATTCTCTATATTAGTGTACACTGTTTCTGAACTCCCTGTAAGGCCTCGATTGCATTCTTGAGTTTTCTGCCAGCATACTTCACAAGATATACATCATATATATCATGATATACAGTATATAGGCATACACAAAATAACGGCAAGGCCTGGCTGAGTTGCGTTGGTGTTTTGAAACTTGCGGTTATGGTAAGGGCGTGACTTTCCAAAACATGCTTGAAAAGGTTGACAAATCACAACACACAGGTCCAGCCGACCGATCAGAGCTCATTGCACTTTTTTGAAGAAGGGACTTTGCAGGAACAGAGAATGACAGACAGGGGAAGAGGTTCGGCAACAATGTAAAATATATGTGTTTTTTGAACAAATATTTTAGCATTATTTGGATCTGTCAAAAGGTGATGTGCATTCAAAAGCAGACATTCTCATCTGTTGCAGGGTTGGTTTACCTGAAAATTTCCAATTCGGTCAGCATTTTCTCACCCTCATGTTGTCTCAAAACTGTATGAACTGAACATAAAAAAAAGATATTTTTAGAAATTTCTCAGTGCTTTTTTTGTTCATCCAATAAAAATGAATGGTACCCAAAACTATTTGGTTCATTAACTTTGTTCAAAATATCTTTATGTTCTGCAGAATAATGAAAGTCAGACAGGTTTATAAAATCATGAGCATGAGTAAAAGATACAATTTACATCATTGGGTGAACTTTTTCTTGAAGGTTAGATTCTAACATTTCATTTTAATTCATGCAAGATCACATTTTAAAAGTAACAATCAATTATTAAACACCTACTCTGGCCTCTGTGTTTCTAGCATTGCCTTTAAAAGAATGGAATTTGTAAGAGGGGAAATGATAATGCTGTATTTCATTTCAGAGAAAGCCATCAGGTTATTCCAATGGGATGCACAATACGTATTGCTAACAAAAACCATTGTATGCGAGTAAGACTCTGCAACATAATCTACCAAAACAAATCAACAAATAAAATCCAAGGACAGTGACCCGTCTGAGCTTTTCATATTAAATGTATAACTGAGTGTGTGCAGACAATGTTTATGATGTATGAAATTATCTAACGTAATTCAGGATATGTGCAGAGCTGCATAATGAATGTTGTTTGTTCTGGAATATAATATTTGAAGGATAAGACAGTAACATTGGAGTCATATGTCATTAGGTTAGAGGAAAAACAATAATCTAATATCATTATATTAGATTTAGTCTCTAATAAAACATTAATATTCACTAGACTTGTGAAATTGGAGCATATCTGAGCTGAGCTGTAACAGCCAAGGTTTAATTATATTAACACTCAGGGTCCATCACATATGTTCCACTCACTGAGGCATGGTAGTCAAATCTCTCTAGACAGGTTTTTAATTTGTGTATAGTTTCAAAAGAATTCAAAGCAGAATCAACTTCAGAGCAACACAGTAGAAGTGTTTCAGCCCTAAATTAATCAGTAGGTATACTTTGAAATGCCAAATGCTTTGCTTTGAAAGTAGTTGACAGTGGCTGCAGTGAGGAGAGGAGAGCAGCCAAGTTGGACACTTCCCAGATAGCATGTAATCAATGAAACAATGTTGACTCAGTGTTGATGCGTCAACGCTAATTGCATTGAATTAATGTTACAAAGTGATGTTGCTTTAGCATCACTCTTGCACCCTTAGTTAATGGTGAAGCAATGTTGAGATTTCAACCAAAATCAACGGTAATAGTAGTGATTTAACATTACAAAGTGATATTTTATCAACATCACGTTTGCACCCTCAGTTAATGTTGAAATAATGTTGAGATTTCAACCAAAAATCAACTGTAATAGTATTGATTCAGCATTACAACGTTACATTTTATCAACATCACTTTTGCACCCTCAGTTAATGTTGAAACTATGGTGAACAAAAAATCAATGGTAATGCTATTGTAACCCCACCACCAGGGTCCCACTCGACCGGGCCTCGAACCCGGGTCTCCGGCATGAGAGTCAGGCGCTCTAACAAGGAGGCTAAAAACTACAGCCCCTAGCATCTGTCGCTAGAGCGCCTATTGAGATCAGAGGAGTGAGGTTTACTCGCACAGCAACTAACTACGACAGATTTGAGAAGTTGCAAGTGCCAAAATTGAGGTTGTACTGTGAATTTGAATGTTAGAAGAAGTGTAAATTTGTATTACAAGTTTCTGTCTGTCGTTGTATCTTTGTGAATGGGATTTTACACATTTGTGACTACTTGTCTGCAGCTTCAAATTCAGAATACAGGTTTGTGACTATTGTCTGCGAGTGCAAATCTCAGCGTTCACGTTCAGATTTTTATTTTACAGGTTTTCACATCGAAGCTGTGAGTGTAAATGTTCACATACAAGTACGAATATTAATTGTACAAGTTCTCAAATTCACATCTACGTGCTCTCGAGTTTTGCTACTAATTTACCTTCATAAAAGAAATTCATTTGGAACAACTTGAGGGTGAATAAATGATGACGTAATTTTCATGCAGGCTGAACTATCCTGTTAAAACTGCAGATTCACCTGAGCTTAATCTCTTTAAATATCACAAAATAGCCATGTCAGTCACTTTCTTAATAAACACAATATGTTTTTTGTTATTGTGTTTCAGTGGAAACAAGCTAAACTGAATGGAAATCAGTTACATTTCTCAAATTTAATACAGATTCAGGAATATGGATGATTACCTGATTAAGCAGTGATAATGCACAGGATATCATCAAATCCCAGGTCAGGTGATTATGCTTTCGACAACAACTCAGTGTATAATCAATGTCAGCATTATCAGGAGGGTGCTTCACTTTTTTTTTTTCTCTTCATCTGCCTTCACTCCTACTAAAGGAGCAATGTGCTTGCATGCAAGCACTGACGGATGCAAGACATGGGCTATGTTTGCAGTGTAACATTCTTGCTCATGTTCATGTCTCCTGCACTTCAAGAAATCTGTTAAATGATGTAAGAACTTTATTCAGGAAATTCTTAATAAACTTTACTAAAGCAAGATGCATTTTTTAAGACTGTAGAAAATTAGATGCTTTATTCAAACAGTTGAAACTGTGCTAAGTCATGTAAGTATGTCAGGTGCTTCAACAAGCAAGACTTCTGTATAGGATGCACCTATATTTTCTCTCTGAGGAAGCATTAGACTACTGAGAAGTGCACATGCAAAACCAAAATGGGCGTTTACCAATCAGTGGCCAATTTCAAACTACAATAAATGTTTTTCAACCATTTTTCAACAGACTTGCTAAAATCATGAAGCCTAAACCAAGCCCAGTGGATTAGAGCAAACCGGGTAAAGAGGTTGAAAATGCCCATTGTGGTTTGAAAATGCCCCACTAATTGAGAAACAGCCATAGTGTTCTGCAGAGATACATGATCTTGTGCTCATCAACTACAAATCACTGTTAGTTCAATGTCACTGTATCCACCCATGTGTGCTGTTGGCTTTCATCAAAATTTCAATGCTGATCCAACAAACTTTAAACACTGAAATGTCAATCTCAACCAAAATGATGGTTTGGATCAAAACTCAACATTGTATCAATGTCACCATGCTAGCTGGGTTCTTACTTCTCATATGGTTTTCCCAAATTGGAGTTCTCGAAAAACAACAACAACAAAAAAGCAAAACAATCCTCCACTCTTAAAAAATAAAGGTTCTTTATTGGCATTGGTTCCATGAAGAATCTTAGGCCGTGTGTCCACCAAAGCGTTTTTTCACGCAGCTGGCGTAAAATTCCAATTGTTTTCAATGGGAGCGCCGCGTTTTTTAAACGCCATGAGCGTAACGAGGCGCTGAGCGTGTATTTAACGCTCAAGCGCTGAGCGCCCGGCGTTTTTTACTGGTCGCCGAGAGTTAAAAAATGTTCAACTTTGGGCAGAACGCTGCGCTCATCACTGTCACTTTTTACACAGCCATCCAATCACAGTGGGGGAGGGGCGGGGCTAACACCACACCGATCAACTGTCACAACATTCTTTCTGTACAAAGACATCAACCAGCAGAGCTAACCGAACAATATGGATGCAAAATACATTTTTAGTATGAAAAAAATTATCTGCGAAATCAGTTACAAGTAAACTGTGCAGCGGATATTCTGTATCATAGCAACGAATCGTCTCAACTGAAAAAACGCAGCGCTGCCAAAACGCTCTCAAGCGCCCAGTGCTAGGCGTTTTCAGCAGAGCGTCTAGCGTTTTCAGCCGGCTAAAAACGCTTTGGTGGACACACGGCCTTAAACATCCATCGGACATAGATTATTCTAGATTTTTAAAATGTTCTTCACACTTCGAAAAAACAAAATGCTTATTTTAAGAACTGTTCACTGAAAGGTTCTTTGGGAACAAAAAAAATGGTTCTTCGCATCACTGCAAAACCCCCCTTTTGGAATATGAAATTTCATAGCATAGCATTGACCTTCTTTGGTGAAGTACAATCATCTCTAGGGCCTGTCTGCCCTTCTTCATAACCTGGAACATTTGAGAAAGAAGCTTCACTGATTCGGTTTCTCATGAGTGGAGCCTCTTGACTCCTCAAGCTCATCAGTGCATTAAAGTGCAGAATTAAATTCCTACAATTACCATGTAATATTTGACTATTCAGTTTTCTTTTGAGAAACAGTGGCTTATTAATGAAAGCTGATGACTGCACTTGAACCAGATGGGCCATTCTGTCTGGGGTCCAGATAGATGGGAGTGAAATGTAACCAGGAAAGCTAGAAAGACCACCACTAGGGCAACAGCATGCTCTTCTGACTCTTACACAAACACTAGACCCAAAGACAAATAAAGACAACTGGTCTGATTCTGAAACTGCACTCTGGGTAAATGCTGGGTATTGTTTCAACCCATGGGTTGGGCCAAATATGGACAAACCCAACTGTTGGGTTTAAAAATGTAATTAAACATTTTAAACCAACAGTTGAGTTTGTCCATATTTGACCCAACCATTGGTTGAAACAAACCAGTATTTTTTAGTGTTCCCTCATATTTGTTTTTAGTGTGTTGCTAGGTGGTTGCTAGGGAGTTTTGGTTGTTGGGTCCGGTCCTAAATGGAAACCTATAAGCCCTCGCAATCTTGGGTCTGCACTTTCGAAACCGAATGCTGCTTTGACTGTTGGGTATGAGTCTGCTGTGGAGTTGTATATAAGGGTGTATATCGGCTGCAAATCGACTTCCTGTTTGAAAATGATAAACGGGACACCCTACGATCACGTGGAATTCACTTTTACGTGCACACAGCAGCCATTGTAAGTCCACAAGACCATAAGTGCAAATGAAGTGTGTCATTTGGGACACCATAGATGAGTTTAATAGAGTTGATATGGTTAAGGCTACCCTTCCAAAAGATAAATGCTTTAAAGTCCCCGTAAACCGGAAGTAGCAAAAGATTTTACTTCAGTGTTGTGATGTATTTCCAAGTGAAATGGAATATTGAATAGAGGGCACGGTTTTATTTTAGCGCACTTCCTCTCCATCTCTCGCTCATAGCAAACTGTTGGAGGGGAGTGGTTAAGAGTTTTCAACCCAAGCCGTCAAATTGACGTTATCAGAAAAGGAACGCCATTTCAGACCGGAACAACTTTTCTGATTTTGATTAAAGATTACCATGACAAAATATGTTTTACATTATTAACTTGCACAACTTAATTGAACAAAGTAAATATGGTCAATTTTGATTTCAAGAGGACTTTAAAATAATTTTATTAAGTAAACTTAAGTAAATTATATTTTCCAAGTATACTTTGTGTTGTAAGTATACTAATATCAATGTACTTGTACTGTTTCAATACTTCTTGGGAGAAAGTTGGCCCATTTTTTTAGTTTATAAAAGTACTTTTAATGTACTTTATTTGTAACAGTAATACATTTTAAGTACACATCTAAGAGTTTCTTTGGTATTGCAACTATATACAAGTGAACTTTTGGTATATTGTTTGTTTAATGGTTATATGACAGTTTATGAAAGTACATCTTAAAGAAAGCTGTAAGTAAATTTTAACCTTTTTTAAAGTGAAGTTTACATCACATATATTTAATATTTATATATTATTTTAGTGTTTAAGTACACTGAAAAAAATCAGTATAAGACAAGTATACTTAAAGCTATTAGGATTTACGTGGTTTGCACTTCGACACGGCACAGCAGTGATGAACACAATGTTTGAGGAGAATGTGCGGCTGTCAGTCGCCGCGCCGGAGACTGTCATTCGGAATCACAAATTCTACTTTTTGGAAGTATGACCAACATAATAATTTTCACCGGAAAATGTCTTCTGAACAAGTAAGTACCATCCACTTTCGTTCTGACCAACTAAGTGGAAAAAAGCATTGCAGTAAATCGCGCTGATTAAATCTAACGATCGCTTATCATATCATGTCAAACCGTGCAAATTATACTTTGTTCTCAAATTGTTAATGTTAACAACATCAGTATTGCGTGACTACATTTAATACCCTTCCGATATTTATCCTTGTTTTCGCATGGGCCCGGTTGTAGTCTCTTTTTTTCTGTAGCCACTCCGAAGTCTTTTGCGTTTTACAATGGGTGAATCTCCAGTTGTCACTGGTGTTTGTCGTCTGAAACTTTCTGGATCCACCATCAAAATGATAAGTTTAATGATATCAAGTGCTGTGAGAAAAGGCTATAAATCTACACCTTCAGCATCCTCACACGCAACATAGCCTACTAGCCGAGACTCATTCTTTATGTGTACAGATTTGACGTAATGACGCAAAGACATGCTCGAATTTCCCGCGGAAATCCACCAGTACCACTGGAATTAAAAACAATATTACAAGCTTACCGTTGTGAACCGAGCTAAGGTAAGTAGATAGTTTTGAACACTGGCTGGTTATGTACTTGCTCAAATTATTTTGGATAATTTTTAACCGAAAAAGTTACAGACTGCAGCTTTATGTTATACTCTTATCTTAGCTTAAAATAAGTACTAATAGCACACTTGAATAAACATTTTTTTGTAAATACTTGGTTAGCATTTGCCTTAGCAGTGCAGCGAGCTTTCAGAAACCCTCCACCTTCCCCAGCTCCACCTGTAAAAATCTGCTAATTCATGTATATAGTTTACATCATACAGCACCATGTCTTACTTGCTCACAGCAGAGTGCTTTGTATGCATTTGCATACAAGTCCCAAACTTGCTCTGCAGCACCAGCATTAATAACCAACAGCAGCAGCAGCAGCAGCAGCAATAACCTACAGCAGCAGCAGAGTAGCAGATCTATTCCACCAAGACCAAAAATATCAACATTTTCATACCCATTACCATGCAAGACACTCAGAGACAGAGAGTTGTTTTTACTTTCTCCAATAACATTGCAGCTAGACTAAAATCCCAGGCCCTCTTGAAGCTCCCTCTTAAATACTTTATTTCAATGAATTGAAAAAGCTTGTCAGTATACTGAAACAACTGGTTACTTTTTATACCTCCACCACAGTCCAATGCACAGTCTCAGACTTCACATATGAAATGCAAACAGCCATATTACTGCATCAAATGCAAGCTATTATTGACCATGCAGAATACATTGTCTGTATATTTAACCTATGTTTTGAGCAGCATTCAATATTTTTCCCCTCTCAATGTTAAATGCAGTTTTCCTGCAGTAAATGAGGGGTTTGTGAAAGGTAAAGCTGTGTAGCTCAGCTCTGTCAGGGTCCTGGAAATGTTCTGTGCCAGGCTGCTGAATAATACATGTTTAAATGCTTCACACAGAAGGACGACCCTGGTGTCCCTTCATCACGAGCCTCCTACAACCACATAATTACAAAGTGCCTATCACAGCAGCTGGGTCCAGCATAATAAAATGTTATGCAGTATTAAACTGTGAGCAATTGTCTTTCCTGTGGAAAATATTGGTTTGCCATTATCTCTGTATATTTCTACCAAGAAAACAAAAGGAGAAGAATTTGATTTTGCTTACTGTGTTCAATGTAAGACCTACTCTATAGGGCCTTCGACACTTTAAATAGATAGTTCATCCAAAATGTATAATTCATCATAAGTCATCATATACTTATTCATGTAATTTCAAATCTGTAAGACTTTCTTCTGAGGAAAACAAAAGAAGATTTAGATTTGAAATCTTAAGATATTTAGAGGTTAAGACATTGATTGGACGAACACAGCACGCTCAAAACAGTCTCTTCTTCACTCCAATTAATGCATTTTCCATCATTGTCTGATATTACATTTTTTTACTCAAGCGGAAACAATAAACAGCACATGAAAGACTGTTTAAAGCACATGCACATTTAATGAGGAGAACACTGTTCAGTTTATGATTCAGTTTATGGTTCACTGTTGCTAAAAACCTGGCCATTCTAATACCGGTTTGTTTCACACTAATGTGCAACAGTCGGGTTCGGATGTAAATCCCATTCATTTTCTCCTTAGCGGAATTGATTTTGAACGATAACTTATAAACCTTTAAAGACATGGCTGTTAATCGATGGTATATGCGTTTGTTCAAGTGAAAATATTTTAAATGAATATTTTTAACAATCGTTTTTTAATAATTTTTAATTCGATTATATCATTCACAATGCTTATTGGTAAAGCCGTCATGCACACAGTTTTGTACCTTTGTCTTTTTGTCCGATATTCATAATGTTGTGATTCACCTCGTAGCTGGTTTGTTTGGTTCACGGCTTAACTCTTAAACGGAGATTTAAAAATGCTATGCATGGGAAAAATAATCATTTAAAGCAGTGCTAAACCCCTTTTTTAAATTGCAAGTGTGAAACGTTTACCCAAGTTTAAAAGCTGGGTTTAAAAGAAAATAAAGCCAGTTATGAAAACACTTTTTTCACTGTCATATGCATTCAAAACAAAAGAGGATATGCACGGAAGAGTACAGGGTTCTTATAAAGTGCACATAGCATTGGCTATTGTAATTCATCACTCAAAGCACATTGACTTTTTCAGTTGCTTGCACATGGCAACCGTTGTGGAAAATCATTGCAGGTTTCCTCTTGCAGGAGTCTCAAATATCTCCCCATCAGCAAAGATTCCTTCGCAGCACATTTGGGTGCTGTTCACTCTGCTGACTTTATGAGGATCAGCAAGCTGACCTTGACATCTGTTTTGTTGTCAGTTTCATTGTCAGAAGTAAAATGGGGCATTTCATGCAATCACCGGACTCATGACTCAGCAAGTACGGAGGAGGATGTTGCTGTCAATAAGCTTTATTGCAAAACTCTCAGATGAACAAATCACTGGAAGTGACCACTTATATAATTTAAATGAGATGTAAAAAGTAAAAACTTTATACTGAGAATACTGTTTGTTTTGTTTTTAACAATACAGAGGAATATCATCTACACAGGATTTACTGATATTTTTGGTTATCTAATACTCAGTCAGACCTTTCCTGTCAGAATATGTGTCACATGGTACTCGGTCAAGGCAAGCACTTGTAAATTTCAAGATTGGACTACTGCAATTCCCTTCCCACCAGTAAGACTAAGCCTTTGCAGATGGTCCAGAATGTGGAGTCTCGAATAGTCTTCAATCAGGCTAAGAGAACCTATGTCACACACCAGCTTATCTCACTCCACTGGCTCCCAGTTGTGGCCAGAATCAAATTTAAAGTTTTAACGCTGGCTTTCTGGACTACCACTGGAACACCTCCTCCCTACCTCAACTCACTAAATGCATGCAAATTACTAAATGAGCAACGCCTTGTTGTTCCCTCACAACAGGGGAAAAAGTCACTCTCCAAAGCTTTAACCCTTCAGTATTTGGTGGAATGAGTTGCCAACCTCCACCTGAACTGCTGCTGAGAACATCACATATTTCAAGAAGCAGCTGAAAGCACCTCCTCCACAAGCTCTTAAACACCTTTCGTGATTTATGGGGACATTAGACACAATGTTTTTTTGTACTCTACAAACTGTATATTCTGTCCCCTAACCCTAAACCTACCCATCACAGAAAACGTTCTGCTATTCTACATAAAAAAAAAAAAAAAAACATCTCTCAGTATGATTTATAAGCTGTTTTCCCTCATGCATGGGGACCAAAAAATGTCCTCACAAGGACTAGGATTTCGGATATTGCCATCTTTGTGGGGGCATTTTGTCCCCATAATGTAGTTCTTCTGCATTTCACTGTTCTCAGCTTGTTTCCTAATCAAGTTGTCTAATAATCCTGGCATCGTGTAGCTATTTGATGAATACTTTGTTCCTCTTTTGTAAGTCTCTATGGATAAAATGCTATGTAAATGTAATAGCCCATGCGCATCATATTTCACAAGTATGACCTTTATTTTATTGGAGACATTTTAACTATTGCAATGAACCTCTTTGCTCTTTTTAAACTTTGAGAAGGTACACAATAAGAAACCATGCAGTTTCACAGTTTACTGAGGTCAAAAAGTGCTTATATGGTGTGTCAGTCCATGAAATACAGCAGAGTAATAAAGGCAAGGCTGCCACTGACTGGTACAAGTCACAGAGAGCAAGCTGTTTGCATTCTTATTATCAGACAGTTTCATCAACCCCTCAACTTTATCTTGCTCCTTAATAGATTCTTTCCCGGGGAAGAATTCAGTGTGGCACGTTGTTCAAAACTATTGAAGATGCTTACCTTGTCAAAATGAATGAAAGTCATAATGCACCCTGAACAGATGTGAAATAACTGATTTGAGCAAAATGAAGTTCTACAGCACTGTGAGCAATGCTTTATTACATGAGTTGAGTTTTAGAATACCGTATGCATGTGTTTAACTCTACAAATATAATGTTGTTCTGAAACATCACTCAATATCTTGGCATTTATAAAAGAATGGAGCCCTCTGGGTGTCGATTTGTTTAAATAAATCAAAATAAACAAACAAATGCATTTATCAAATATGGCAATTTGCTTAATGGGTTCAGACAGAGCTGGCGTTTCTCTCTTTATTTGGATGCAAATGACTGGCTGCATCATATATTCAATGTTGCTCCAGGATATGAGCTCAGTCATTTTACAGGAAACTCCTACTCTCTCTGTCTCTTTGTTCTGGAGAGACATGGTTACTGTTGATATAAATCACTGAGCACTAATGAATACTTAGCACTGCTTTCAAATCCATTTTATTGTTTACTGCACACACTTCTTTGGAAAGGATATAGTCCAGTCATGTGAACTGATTGGAATATACTATAGCAGTTCTCCAGATCATTGAAGCTTGAGTACATTTTTATTTTAAATCACATAAACCATATTAATCATTGATTTTGTAATACAACTATAACTGAATATTTTAATGGATCTTTATTAGATTTTTTTTTATCTTTATGAGGGTATATATATATATATATATATATATATATATATATATATATATATATATATATATATATATATATATATATATATATATATATATATATTTTTATACCAAACAAACCATCATACAAAACAACTCTGTTTCATCCTTAGCCTATGTCAGAAACTTAAAAAAAAATTGCATACCATTAATTCATTACCATTTATTCAGTTTATTACCCCTCGCCCAAGAACTACATCAAAATCAACTATATTTTATTCAATGAAATGCATGCATAACTAGCCTCTGTGGAACAACAGTGTCATCTACAGATGAGTTAGTGTAAGAACATTTTACCTGAAAATGTTAAATTCAGTAATACAATATTTCACAGGTTCATCTTTTCATCTGTGTTTACAACATAACATGTGCACGCATAAAATTAAGAGAAAATTATATAAAAATGAACACAGTGACTAAAGAGAGTTACATTTAAAACAAGTCTTCATTTTATTTTAATTGCGAAACAAAAAATCAGTTTCACGTCTTTGCCTGCAGGGGCGCGCGCTAGTCTCGTGAAAGCGGAAGTTGGTCGCGGCTGATTTGAACACTCGCAACTTCCGTTCAGTGTGGTTCAAAAAATATTTGCACTCTTTTTTTAAATCTGGTAAAGCCGGGCTAATCTTTTGTCCGAGGCGGCCGTGTTGGTGATCCGGTATGGACATCCAGAGTAAGTTTTCGTGCTTTACTTAAGTCCTGTGTTTGTATGTGGATGTCTTTGATACGTTTGTAGAAACGTGCGTAAGTGTGGCTGTGCTAATATGACCAGTAACGTTAACTTAGCTAAAGTCATGTGTTTTATCAGCATTATAACAACTAATGCAATATCTGTATATGCGGGTATTTCATATTTATTGTAAAGTTGCAAACCTTTGAAAGTGCCTCTTGAATGATTTGCATTTATTTGTTTATGTGCCCGATTTTCCGCATTTTGCATTTACTTGCAAATATGGGTTCTAGATTGTAGTTTGCAGGAAGTTTTTTAATGGAAGTACTTTATGATGTGTCATAACAGGTATTGAGCCAATGACACTTGGTTCCCCAACCTCTCCCAAGCCTGGTGCTCAGTTTTTACCCGGGTTTCTGATGGGAGACCTGCCTGCTCCTGTCACACCTCAACCCAGGTCTTTTGGGTTGACAGGAGGTGGGGCAGAAAGAAGGTCTCCTCTTCTGGCTGGTAAACACCTATTATTCCTCGTTGTGTTTTGGTAATACCATAAGGAATTCCTACTCCCCTTTTATACATGGCATAGAAGTTACTTGGTAAGAGATTTGATCCTCTCTTCCATCAGGTGGTTCTCCTCCACAGCCAGTGGTCCCAACACCTAAAGACAAGAGTGGAGCCCCTCCAGTCAGAAGCATCTACGATGACCTCAACGGCTCCGGTGTGGGAATGTCACCTCTTGCAGCTCGCAAACAAGTGAGAAGTGCATACAAACTCATAGATTTTAATTTAAGTCTGCAGCACATGTCCTTACAGAAGAACATGGAGAGACATTCAAATGTATTTATCCTACATATATTTTTAAAGGGCTGGTTGATTATGATTTCACTTTTCTAACTTTAGTTAGTGTGTAATGTTGCTGTTTGAGCATAAACAACATCTGCAAAGTTACAACGTTCAAAGCAAAGGGAGATATTTTCTTTTAAAGAAAATGCTTTTTAAGTACTACCACAAACGGCTGGTAGGGACTACACAACATTCCTCCCGGTTTAGTGGCATCACTAACCCTAAAATTGACATAAACCCCGCCTCCGGGAGCGCGATTTATAGATTATCATGACAGAACATGCTAATCATTGACTAGAAGATAACTACACATACGCTATATAAATTCACCTAACTATCAAACTAACCATTCAGAAATGTTGTCTACATGTTGTCACTTCTTCTTGAGTCTCTCCATCTTTCTGACTCCGGTTTGAACATAAAAGGCAACAGGTTTTTGAAATTTTCAGTGCATGTCTGTGTGAGGTAATAAAAGCTGCTAGGGACACAAGTTGTTCTGCCAGAAGCAGCAGCTCATTTGCATTTAAAAGGGACAGACACAAAAACAGTGCGTTTTTACTCACCCTCAACAACTTTAACATGCTATATAAAAATATCTTTTAAAGATACTGTAGTTAAAAGTTACTGGGTTGGATTCACTAATAATTGCCTGGATTTTTCGAATTTCTACGTACAGGAGAACTTCTCATAAGTTCACTCCTGATTCACAACACGTGCATAATCTGCATATGCATTGCACATGAACTTGTTCTTAATATCGTTCTAATGTTAATTAATTAGCAAATTAGCCCCGCCTTCACCCATTCACAGGAGCTCAGAATACCTGATCCACTCGGTCAACTTTACTGTAGTAAAAAGCTACACTATGGCAAGTGGAAATACTGGTTTAATTCAACCATATATGTTTGAACCAGAAACTGATTCAGAAGAAGAAGTGGAATAGTTAACTATACAGGCTCGTCAGCCTCGTCTATAAGTCGAGTTTTATGTATTGTTCTCTACAACGTCTGACACGTAACAGTAATTAATATGATTAGCTTTTTGCTCGACTATATGGTCAAACAGCTTATATAATGTGTTGCTAATGTTACACAAACCATGTTCCCATTCACCATCTCAGAGTCAGACTGCTGCCTTCTAAAAATCAGTATCCTTAGAAACACTTTGAATAACTTAGAACGTCAGTGAAGAAAGACCTATAGTTCATCATAACATCGTAATATACATGCATGATTCTCCCTCTATATTGCTAAATGTGCCTGATTTTACATATCAACAGAAAAATATAGCTTACTGGGATAACCTGGCTTCTCTTGAGGCTCCTCACATAGTAATGATAGGCTAAAGCCCGCCCGCCTGTGATTGGTTACAAGGTAGTTTGTGACATAAAAAAACCTCGATTTCAAACCGTTTTTTTGGTTCACTGCAGTTTTAAGGAGAAAATACTCAGCAATGCTGTTGACTTATTAATTTGCACACGGATTGTCTTAGCATATTAAATACACCACATAGATATTTAAACAAGATTAAAAACTTGGTTTTCACCAAAGGGGTCTTTAAGATTAAATATCTATGTAGAAAATGTAATCTTTACAGTAATACGGTTATAAGGCCATCCAGAGTATGTCATTTTCACGTGTGTAGTTTGTTCCCCCCCCCCCCATAAACTTAGAATACATTTCAGTACGAAAGTTATTAGTGAATATAATATTTTTTACGTAAAAACGTTTGTAAGGGAGGCTCTGTTTCTGAACTTTTAATCGGAGCACAAGAACAACATAGAGACAAACACACCAGCCGTTTCTCTCTTGCCGGCTTTTTCCGAACTCGCCGCATTAACCCTATAACTGCCGGTGCAAAATAAAACAGCAATTTCAAAACAATTATAAAGAGTCTGTGTGCTAACTTTGATTATGGTTGCACTTGCACTTATTGTTTGCACTTCAGACTTCAATGAGTTCAGTTACACACAGCCTCAATCAGAAGTTCTGAAAGCTCTTATGTACAGGTCTGAAGAGACTCATGTGAAATCAAACAGGAGAAAAGCCGGTCAATAAAAACCTTTTACAGTGCTTGTATATTGTTTTCTTTCATGAATTTTGTCATTGAGGATTTCTGAAAAATTGTGCAAAAATCTCGTCTCGTTCTCGTGAACCCAATCTCGTGTCTGGTCTCGTGAGATAAGCGTCTCGTCACACCCCTAGAATTTAATGTTTTTAATATTATTGCACAGATTTAGCACTGCTTAACAAAATGCTTTCAATCCCTTCTCAGAGTTTTTCCTTCACTTATTTTGCTTTTCACAGCCATTTGCTGGAGTGCACACACCATTGTCTGGTCTACCAGGGACACCAGGAACAGGTAAATGTCATGTAATTTGATTTCTTACTAAATTAATTTCCCTGCAAAAAAATTTATTCTTAGTGTCTTTCTTGTTCTATAGTCTCCAGTTTGTTTAGCCCTGCGGGGCTGCAGATGAAAACAACACTTTCCCCAGCTCAAGTAGATCCGTTCTTCACACAAGGAGATGCTCTGTCCTCTGACGACCAGCTAGATGACACCTGGGTCACAGTGTTTGGGTGTGTGGGTTTAAAAATATTATTTTTTAGTACTTTTTCCCCCTCCATAGTACTATTAAGTAATTCATCCTAGCACAAATATGATGTCAGGGCTTATGCCATCGTTGTTTTATACTTATGGCATACAATTCTTATGTGTTTGTTTGTACACAGGTTCCCTCCAGCATCTGCTTCATACATCCTTTTACAGTTTGCACAGTATGGAAACATATTAAAACATGTAGTAAGTACAGGCCAGGTTTCATCATTGCAGTTTGGGATATATATGATTGTAATCTGTAAAAATGTATGTTTCTTTTCATTTACAGATGTCTAATACTGGAAACTGGATGCATGTTCAGTACCAGTCTAAACTGCAGGCACGGAAAGCTCTCAGTAAAGATGGAAAGATATTTGGAGAAGCCATTATGATTGGTGTCAAACCATGTATTGATAAGGTAGAAGCACACAATAAATAATTTCCTTGTGAAAATTAGCAGTGGATGGAAATGTTCATGCATGTAATAATGGAACAGTAATAATGTTACGTTGTATTATTTTTTTGGCAGAGTGTAATGGAAAGCTCAGACAAGGGCAGTACTTCCAGTTCTGTGTTCACACCACCGGTGAAGGCTCGTGGGACCCCCAGTCACCCTGTATCAACTCCCCGATCTGTCATGAGACCCCTCAGTGCGGCTTACAAAGCATCCAGCAGTGACTACCAGGTATAGTTGAACAAATTCATTCATATAAATCTATCAAAAGCAGCTTTTAAGAAAATAAATGCATTTAATGATGCAAGGGTTTTGTGGAAAGAGGAACAGTTTATCGCATTTGGGAGCAAAGGAGCATATTATTAAACTACTCAGAGTAACTCAAATTCAGTGTTGATACTCTTGAAAGAGAGCTTGTTTCTAAAATACGCGCAGAGACTGCAACACAGCTATTTGGTTTGCTATCTTGCTCATTTCATTCATTCGTGTGTCATATCGTACAAAGTTTAAGTAATTTAAATAGGCATGTAAAATAGTAGAATGTGTATATGTAGTATTTTAGTTAATATTACTCTCTTGCCAAGTTCTGATTTCTGAAAGACGCACAGAGATGGTAACTCAGCTATTTAATTTGCACTAGTTTTATTCATAGAGTTTACACACATTCACTTCACACCCTCATTATTGCGTAGTGATTTTAGAGGTTTATGTAGCCTATAATATCGTGCTATGCCTTGGCTCACCTGTTATCCAGCAAACATGAGGAGTGACTGTGTCTGACGAATATTTTTTCTATTATTCGGTAGAATTTGTTAGTCGTTTTCAAGCCGTTATCCGTGCCGTTCCAAATACTGTATTCGGCATTAACACATCCCTATTTGTAACCGTATTTATTCATCTTGTTAATGTTAGTTAACTGTTCATTGTTAGTCTGTTAGCTCAGGTCCATTAAATAATATTAACAGCAGCGGTGGGAAGAGTATTGTAAAAGTACTTTCCAAAAAATGTAGTGTGAGTAGAGTAAAAGAAAAAAAACTTTGAGTAAAAGTACTCATGAGTAGTGAGTACTGAGCTGTGGATTCTACCCCCTTATAATAAACACTTTACACTGCTATTTTTAAATGTAGAAAATACTGTAATTGACATTTCTCTTTTGCTGTTTTTCAGAAAGAATGAAGAATATCTAGACCCATCAACAGTTTTAATATTGTCTTTTAAAAATAAATCACTTATAACTGATAAAACATATCCCAAATGTACTTCCAAAACAACAGGAAAATGCTATTACAAATTAAAAGATGAAAGTAACTTTCAATACACTCTAGGGCTGCAACTAACGACTATTTTAATAGTCGACTAGTCACCGACTATTGAAACGATTAGTCGACTAATTGAATAATTATTAAATTTTTCTAAAATTTAGCATGAGATTGCTTTAATTCTGTGGAAAATGATAGTAAACACAAGAAAGAAGGGGGTACTTCAATGAAAAATGCATATTTTATTGAACTTTGCTGCTGATAGGCCGATTCATACTAAAAGTAAATAAAAATGCCCTGTCTAAAACCAATTAGGCACAGTGCTCGGTCAGTATAGACATAAATACATAAATAAAGAAACTCTAGGCCTATCATTTTTATAAAGGACGGGCACTTTTGTTTTATAAGAAAAAATTAATTAAAATCAAGTAAACATTTTCTTCCTGTAAATCAGGGGCAGGCACATTAGAAGCAATAAAACAGTAAACAAAAATATTAAGTGCATTTTGTGAGATACATTCAGTGGTCAATCTTTAGCAAAAGAACTTTACAACTCGTCTCAACATTATGAAATCTAACGGTTTTAAAATAAGCTTTCAGAGTCGCCTCATATCATAGATCAGCATCTGCAATACTGACTCAGTGAGGGCATTCGCCTGTTTTGGGGTGCACGTCTGCTTCTTTTGCAGAAAGGGGTCCATGGTGACTCTTCTTCAGACTGCATGCATTTAATTTAAAATACTTTTGTCAAGCACAGTCGGGCATAACGTTAAATCCTTTTTTTTTTTTTTTCACCGAAAATACGCTTATAAAATGTACAATGTACATCCAAAACAAAACGTATTGCTTTCTCTTTAAATGTTCGTGCATCACCGAGGTGCTGCCGTGATACGCAAGGACTGCTTTGCAAACCATGCAGGTAATCTTTTTATTTGCCGTATCCAGGCTAAAATGCTCCCAAACTTTAGATGTTTTGGTACGCGCAGCTGCTGCGTTGGACGCCGCCATTTCTGTATGTTATCGCTCAGCGGAGAAGCTAATGCGCATGTGCGACTCTGCAGAGATTGTAATGAAGAGAGATGACTCGGTCGGAAAAAACATGTCTGGCGACAACTTAGACAATGAAATTCAATTCGATTCAATTATCGATTTTTTCGACAACATCAACGAATCGTTGCAGCCCTAATATACTCATCACCATTTTAAATCATTAATAAAAAAAAAAGATTTAGAATCATTAGTAAGGTCTTAACACTGAGTGAGGTATTGTTGCACATAAAATATCAATGTTCAGAACAGTACAAAGAATAAAAAAAAAAAGCCTGATTGTATGAAATGGATTAAAAAAAAAACCTGTTTATAAATGAGCTGTAGTTTTATTGCATGGTGCTGACGGATACAGTATAACGTTCATGGTTCATCCAATAGGTGCATACTGAATTTGATCCTCCAATTTCAGTACATTTATCCATGGTAAGCTTTTTTCCACATTAAGCATTTTAGAATGTCCCCAACAAACTTTTTCACATACTTAACTCAAGATATAATAAGCTGCCCCACTGTTGCAGGACACGCGCGAGGGAGAGGTGTGACAGTGCAGATTGCGCTTCTCTCTATATGTTCAAGTAAATAAATGGGAGTGGGAATTCCCCACATAATGAACATGCCACTTGCATCAGTTAATAAATAGGAGTACAATAAATATTGTAAACACCTGCATCCTCGTGCCAAATCAGAATTAAATGCTGATAACTCAATTGAATAGATGACTGAAGGTTGTCTTTCCACAGCAGCCATGATTAACAGTAGAGATGCACCGATTACAATTTTCTAGGCCGATTCCGATTTTTCCTTGAGTTTGACCTGCCGATACCGATTTTAGCCGATTCCGATTTTATTTTTTCAAACCACTTTATAGCACACACAAATATTTACTTTCTATCTTCTCTTTAATAGAACATTTTGCATAGAACATTTTTTGAACAGATAATCGCTATAAAATAGAACTATATAAATGACTCCTATGGCGCTTTTCCATTACCAGTACCAGCTCGACTCGACTCGCCTTGGCTCGCCTCGACTCGGCTCGCTTTTCGCTCCGTTTTCCATTGCAGAAAGTACCGCCACAAATAGTACCCCGGTCGTCATAGTGACGCCTTTCGTTCCTCGTTGCCCCATCAAGCTCTCGCTGGATCCTCTCTTCGGCAACCAAACAAAGGAAAGGCTGCACCTCCTCGTTTGACCACGGCGTATTCTTCCGAGTTGCCATAATAATAGTAGTAGGCCTACGTTTAGTAACTATCTCTGGCCAAACTATTTAAAAATGGCGGGGTTATTTATTCTGGATACTCCATCTGGCGCGTGCAATGATGACGCAGGTTCTCTGTGACCAATCAGCAGTCGGCATTGTTTTCACGTCACATTTTAGTATCGCCTTAGCTCGCTTAGAACCTCGCCGGAGGTGGTACGAAAAAAAGTACCCGAAAGCAGGTACAGGTACAACTTTTACACAGTGGAAAAGCAAACAAAGGCGAGTCGAGCCGAGCCGAGGCGAGCTGGTACTGTGTAGTGGAAAAGCGCCACTAGTGTGGGAAATTCTCACACATCTAAAGTGCAGTGTAATGGAAGAACCATTTCCTTTTCACATCCAATATCCAATAAATTTTTTTTAATATATTTGGCAAACTAAACTTCTGTATGAAAACAGGTAATGGCAATAAAATAATATATAAATAACAAATAAAAATTCAATAAATATAGCCTTGCAGTATAAAGATATTTATCTCTCTCTCACACACACACACACAGGCCTATTGCAATCACTTGTTGTATATCAATGGCAAGTTAATGCTTGTTTCTCAAGCAGTTCTTCTCTCATCTGACACATGTCTAGCCTAGCTAAACAGGACAAGTGGAGCATGTGCATGGAAACAATTAAATAATAATAAAAACAAGTTTAAATGGGTACATTTTCTATAAATATTTTTGAGTCTTCATTTTCTTTCTGACATAGCCTAGCCTACTTCAGTTCTTGTTAAAACACACCAGACATGCAAATTCTTTGCATTTTGGGCACTTTTTGGATGAAATCATATTTATTTTGTGCATCAAAAGTGTGCTTTCACTTAAATTGAGCGCAGCAAAAATAGATTCGGCGCCGAAACCCGCGCTTCACTGTTGCTCACGCGACGCGACGCTCCTGCTCGACGCTCACGCGCTGCTCCGGCTCTCGGTGTGAATGCACTCATTGATTAACATGCACGCCGAACAAAAAAAAAAAAACGCGCTGCACCTTGCGGTGTGAAACGGACGTAATTCACGAGGTTTCCTACATGTGCGCGTGCCGTGTGCACGTGTGATGCTGATGTTGCGCGATGTTAATCATGCGGCGCCCGAGTGCATTTGACCGGCATAAAATCGGATTATGTCAGACTGACCGGCCAGTCGCCGATCATGGCCGATCACGTGAAAATCGGCCGATTCCGGTCACCAGCCGATCAATCGGTGCATCTCTAATTAACAGCAGTTGGCACAATCTAGTATACTGCTGTGGTTAAAGTTTTCTTTGCAATTTGATTTACTCTTGATGCATACAAATAAAATTGAAACAAGGATGTAATTGCCACGAATCAATTTATTTAATTTTTTTTAAATCTGTTTTGAGCTACATTCATGTGATTTGAAATCCTGTTCAAATCGCATTTCTGGAAATGATTCAGTCTGACTGCTCTGATCGGATTTCGCATGGTTTGTCACGTTCTCGAGCCATATAACACGTAAACATGTCAGCCATTGTTATAGGAAACATGCTGAAAGTCACTGCAGAAACAAGACTGTGATGTTGCAAAGTGCCGGTCGAGCAGAAAATTACAATATAATTGAGATGCTGAATTTCTGCCGCTACATCAGAAGACGTAGTAGTCCAATGCGGCGGCTACACATTGTCATGTTGTACATAAAACAGCATCTGTATTGTAGTGGTCGACCGATATGGGTTTTTTGATTGCCGATATCTTAAAAAAGCAGGATGGCCGATATAAAGCCGATATATATATATATATATATATATATATATATATATATATATATATATATATATATATATATATTTATATAAATCAATATTGAATAAATTAGATACATTAAATAAATATTTAAAAATCTTTAAAATAAACATGCTTAGGCCCTATACTTTAGATGGCAACTTCTTGAATCTGCAATCCTATTACAGTATTTTTCACAAATATAGTTGTTTAAAAATGTATGAATATGTGAATAAAAGGAAGTAAACACTAAGGGCACTCGGTAGTCTGGTAATTTCATGTGCACTGATAGCCTAATCATATTTTTTCAAATAAAGACTTTTTTTTACTTTGACTTTTGACAAGGTAACGCTAATTTTACATACAGCACACAGTGAAAACGACATGAATATGACACAGTGGGACACTGGATATAGCACAGCATATCTAAAATGAAGGATTTAAAGCTTTTCGATCCGAGTCTCCTGTGAAGCTGATCTTCTGTTTGCATTCACTCACTTCACACGGACCGTCACTTGCAGGAACACGTGTATGCACATTTCACAAGATATCACAGCTGGATTCGAATAAATCTGCAAGGTTTGTGAAATTAAATGTTTATTAGATATTCAGAGATTTGTTTAAATTACGTAGATGCGCATTTGCTGAATGTTGATGGTAAATGAAGCCTGATTGTTTGCCTTTTCGGTTACAAATAATATAAAAGCAAGCGCATTACTTTTTCGCATACCACTTACTTTCTTTGATTACTAGTTCTGTAGCCACCGGTTCTGTCTAACAAAGTATTAGATGACTGACAGAGATCGTAAACTAATGATGACGGAGAATGTGAGTGAGCGTGAGCGCAGTGTGATCAGGCGCTGCGTTCTCTCAGGTGCTGGTGTTCTCAGCGCCGCCCGTCAAAATAAAAGTCTTTGGCGCCGTCAAAATAAAAGTCCTGTTTCCAACACATCGGCCAATCAGAAAAACTTATCGGCCGATGCCGATATTTAAAAAAAGCCAAATATCGGCCGATATATCGGCCGTGGCGATATATCGGTCGACCACTACTGTATTGCATACATGTTGCTGTTGTTTTGGGCATATCCTTACCAACGCATCATCATGCTTTGGTCACGGAATCACTGCAAATTATATAAACAGTAAATTCAGCGTTTGAGAGGAAAAATGTCAAATGCTGACAGAAAACGTGACAACTTCAGTGAAGAAGAGACCGTTTCATTCTTACATTTATAATCGGAAATATCCATAAACTCGATAGTACAGTTGGATGCACAATGCTAGAGCTTTTATGTAAACAGGTCGCGTGCTGCGTTCATCCAATCAATGACTCTGACTCCACAAATATGCAAATAAGAACATTAACCCAGGGTTTAGGAATGTACAATGTGAAACCTCTATTTATGAATACCCGGGATTAATTGTTAATCATGGGTAAGTTATTAGCAGTGTGAAACGTCAAGCAAATATAACCTAGGATTCTGTTTACCCGGGGTTTTGAATGACCCAGGATCAACTACTTCAAGTGTGAAAAGCCCTAGTGTGGACAGTCAATATTTTATATCAGATTCCTATCAGATGCACAAATAATCGGATTTGTACTGACAGTGTGAACAGCCTAAGATTAGTAAATGCTTAACATGAACCAACAATGACAAACACTTGTGAACTAATGTAGTTAACTAATGCTAACAAATTGAACCTTATTGTAAAGTAGAGCCAATAAAAATTAAAGTCTAAGTATCATCCTGTCGGCAGCAGAACCTGACATAATTTGGGAATAATCTGCTACTCTTTCTATTTTGTAGTTTTCACACACCCGGGTGAACATGAGCTAATATATTTGTGATTTTTATTTTTTCTATGCGTTTTGTACAAGCATTTCTAATATCTCAGCAATAGCAATTTGCAAAAAAATATTTTTCATATGATTTTGAATGACAGGAGTGGGTAAGATGATGATGATAATAATATTCGGCTTATTATAATCTGATTTACAAATTTTATTTAAATAGCTAATTACTGGATGAAACTTAAATGTGCTGTAAGGAACAACATTTTTCAAAGCATAATTTGTGAAGTACCTCCTTTTTGTTTTGTTCTGATTTATAGGTTGTGTCAGATCAACAGACACCAAAAAAGGATGACAGTTTTGTTTCGAAAGCAATGGACTATATGTTTGGATGGTAATCTTTCACTCACAGGGTCCTGATGAAAAAGCTCTGAGACCATCAACAACCTCTGATGTGTTGACTTTGCTCTAAAAATCTGACATTGGGGTTTTCTGAGCACAATCATTGAGTGAATAGAAAAGCACTTTATCTCTACGTTTGCGGACTTTTTGACATTGCATGCTCTTTTGCTGAAGATGGACTCTTGAGTGTTTCACTTGGACTGCTTTCAGCTGCTGGGTTTGGAGTTGGTCCCTCAAGTCTGTCCTCAAAATCATACAGATTTAACAACTTAATTGTGTGCATTAAGTGTTTCAGGTCTTAAACATGCCAAAAGAGGGTTCTGCTGGTAATTTAAGGAGCATATCATGACACACTCTCATGGGACCCTATTGTACAAATTCTGAAATTTTTACTTGACAGTTTGTGGTTATGGTCTGCTTTATTGATCTCATAAAAATATCATTGATTACATTCAGCATTTTGATACCAAGACCTATTTCTAGGATATGACCACATTTTCATTGGGTCATATACATCTGTTTTTAGGTTATTGTGGGTTTTCACTAACTTTATCAGTTATTTTAATGGGACAGAAAATCCGTTTTCTTTTTTAGAAATGTCTGATTTTGAAAATGCCTTTTCCCTTTAATAAACATTGTCTGACTAGAAACTACAGTTTGTTTTCTCTTATTTTTTTAAATGTACACGAGGTAACTTTTTTTTTTTCTTAACAAGAAACAATTTAAAATGGTAAATGCATCACAATTCCTTTGTCCAAAGCGTGGTGTTTTTGTCTTACCCTGATTCACTATGGTAAGCATATTATAAAGTGTAGTCCGTGCATCTCGTCATATAGAGAAAAGTTGCTCCGGCCTCTTTGATGCGTGTATGGTGTGGGAGTGTGTGAGCGAGAAAGGTTGACGTGGAGCATTATACATCTCTAAACTTCGAGGAATCACCCGTTTTAAAATTAACACTGGCTTGGCATTTTGGAGAACAGATATTTGAAAAGTTGTAAAAGCGAGACGGAGATGGCATTATTTTACTTAACAGGTGAGAAATTTATTGAACAGATAAATTGCCATTTGTAGCTCTCTAACGGAGTTCATTGTAAAGCATTATCTATTGTAAAGGGTAATATTCTTCCACACAGTCACGCAGAGCCGAAGCTCAACCAAAGCAAAATGCGTTTTAAAATGCAAACGTGCCACGATTTTGAGTACTTAAGACTTGACTTGGCAAGTATTAGAATACTTGACTTGGACCTTTTCATACTCTTCATCTGGATGGATGCAGTGGTTTTGTAATGAAGCATTTAAAGTGTGAAGAGAATTATTATTTTTTTTTTTTTTTTTTTTTTGTGCAATTGTTTACAAAATGTAGAAAATTGAGAATTCGATCTGAATTGCCCTATTGATCAGGGGTGCGTTTCCCAAAAGCATCGTTGGCCAACTATGATCGCAATTTCCATTGAACTCTATTGGTAACGACGAAACTTGCGACCATAGTTGGCTGTGGGAAACGCATCTTCTTTGACAGGAAGAGCAATTAACTGAATTACAATTCAAATAATAAGGCACATTTTAGAGTGGCCTTTTATTGTGGCCAGCCTAATGGCGCTTTTCCATTACCAGTACCAGCTCGACTCGACTCGACTCGCCTTGGCTCGCCTCGACTCGGCTCGCTTTTCGCTCCGTTTTCCATTGCAGAAAGTACCGCCACAAATAGTACCCGGTCGTCATAGCGACGCCTTTCGTTCCTCGTTGCCCCATCAAGCTCTCGCTGGATCCTCTCTTCGGCAACCAAACAAAGGAAAGTCTGCACCTCCTCGTTTGACCACGGCGTATTCTTCCGAGTTGCCATGATAATAGTAGTAAGTTTAGTAACTATCTCTGGCCAAACTATTTAAAAATGGCGGGGTTATTTATTCTGGATACTCCATCTGGCGCGTGCAATGGTGACGCAGATTCTCTGTGACCAATCAGCAGTCGGCATTGTTTTCACGTCACATTTTAGTATCGCCTTAGCTCGCTTAGAACCTCGCCGGAGGAGGTGGTACGAAAAAAAGTACCCGAAAGCAGGTACAGGTACAACTTTTACACAGTGGAAAAGCAAACAAAGTCGAGTCGAGCCGAGCTGAGCCGAGGCGAGCTGGTACTGTGTAGTGGAAAAGCGCCATAAGGCACACCTGTGCAATAATCATTCTGTCTAATTAGCATCTTGATATGCCACACCTGTGAGGTGGATTATCTCAGCAAAGGAGAAGTGCTCACTAACACAGATTTAGACAGATTTGTGAACAATATGTGAGAGAAATAGGCCTTTTGTGTACATAGAAAAAATCTTAGATCTATGAGTTCAGCTCATGAAAAATGGGGGCAAAAACAAAAGTGTTGCGTTTATAATTTTGTTTTGTGTGTATACACACACACACACACACACACACACACATATATATATATATATATATATATATAATATACACTCACCTAAAGGATTATTAGGAACACCATACTAATACTGTGTTTGACCCCCTTTCGCCTTCAGAACTGCCTTAATTCTACGTGGCATTGATTCAACAAGGTGCTGAAAGCATTCTTTAGAAATGTTGGCCCATATTGATAGGATAGCATCTTGCAGTTGATGGAGATTTGTGGGATGTACATCCAGGGCACGAAGCTCCCGTTCCACCACATCCCAAAGATGCTCTATTGGGTTGAGATCTGGTGACTGTGGGGGCCATTTTAGTACAGTGAAGTCATTGTCATGTTCAAGAAATCAATTTGAAATGATTCGAGCTTTGTGAAATGGTGCATTATCCTGCTGGAAGTAGCCATCAGAGGATGGGTACATGGTGGCCATAAAGGGATGGACATGGCCAGAAACAATGCTTAGGTAGGCCGTGGCATTTAAACGATGCCCAATTGGCACTAGGGGGCCTAAAGTTTGCCAAGCAAACATCCCCCACACCATTACACCACCACCACCAGACTGCACAGTGGTAACAAGGCATGATGGATCCATGTTCTCATTCTGTTTACGCCAAATTCTGACTCTACCATCAGAATGTCTCAACAGAAATCGAGACTCATCAGACCAGGCAACATTTTTCCAGTCTTCAACTGTCCAATTTTGGTGAGCTCTTGCAAATTGTAGCCTCTTTTTCCTATTTGTAGTGGAGATGAGTGGTACCTGGTGGGGTCTTCTGCTGTTGTAGCCCATCCGCCTCAAGGTTGTGCGTGTTGTGGCTTCACAGATGCTTTGCTGCATACTTCGGTTGTAACGAGTGGTTATTTCAGTCAAAGTTGCTCTTCTATCAGCTTGAATCAGTCGGCCCATTCTCCTCTGACCTCTAGCATCAACAAGGCATTTTCGCCCACAGGACTGCCGCATACTGGATGTTTTTCCCTTTTCACACCATTCTTTGTAAACCCTAGAAATGGTTGTGCGTGAAAATCCCAGTAACTGAGCAGATTGTGAAATACTCAGACCGGCCCGTCTGGCACCAACAACCATGCCACGCTCAAAATTGCTTAAATCACCTTTCTTTCCCATTCTGACATTCAGTTTGGAGTTCAGGAGATTGTCTTGACCAGGACCACACCCCTAAATGCATTGAAGCAACTGCCATGTGATTGGTTGATTAGATAATTGCATTATTGAGAAATTGAACAGGTGTTCCTAATAATCCTTTAGGTGAGTGTGTGTGTGTGTATATATATATATATATATATATATATACACACACACACACACACACACACACACACACACACACACACACACACACACCATACATTATATATATATATATATATATATATATATATATATATATATATATATATATATATATATATATATATATATATATATATATATATATATATGATATGTATGTATATATATATGTTGTGTGTGTGTGTGTATATATATATATATATATATATATATATATATATATATATATATATATATATATATATATATATATATTAGTATATGCATACACATATACTGCCTTTCAAAAGTGCGCTGTATCCCATGTGCTTCAAGGTTTCAATTGCATTCAGTGCTGTTCTTCTGCAGACCTCGGTTTTAATAAGTGATTATTTGAGTTACTGTTGCCTTTCTATCAGTTCAAGTCAGTCTGGCCATTCTCCTCTGACCTCTAGCAGATCTTTTAAACTTCAGCTGATCATCTAGACCATGTCTACATGTCAAAAGAGTTGCTGTCATGTGATTGGCTGATATTTGCGTTAACGAGCAGTTCAAAAGGTGTAATAGAGTGGCTGGAGAATGTGTGTCTAAGATCTATAGAACTATTTCAAGGTAATTTCAAACAATTTGAGATTTGTAACTCCGTTAATTGTTTATTGAACTTTAGCATATCTTTAAATATATATAATCTCTGTTCAACTCTGAATGCCGCAGAACCCTACTGAATACTATGCTGCAGTGAAAGAAAAACGTGTTGGTGTTAAATGGAATTATGGGCAAAAACCGTTGCAATGTGACAGCGACCTGAACACAACAGTGTGAATGTCTTTATAGCTTAGTAGCAATTTATGAGTTGTGCACAAGTAGAAGGCTGGTAAGATTGGCAACTATAGAATGATATTGCTCTGGGCATATCATTCTCCAGATGACTAAAACCAATGAAGCTGCAGCATTTACTTCAACATAAAAATTAAATCAAATTAATTTCATATGGAGTCGGATGTGCTAATGAGAACAAATTGACATGCGTTGCCTTCATTCCTTAAACCCATTCACAGCTCAGCATATTTATTGAATTATTGATTTTGTGTGTACTTGCCTCATTTGTACAAGATTCATTTTTTTCCCTCAAATGTGTCATGTGTAATGAAATCCAATATGTAATTTGTGGCTCCTAGCAAGATTGTAACTTGTCCCAGATTTTCCATTATTTCTTGAGATTTGATTGGAGACTCAAAGGTTAAGACTTGTAGATGAAGCATTTTTTCTGCACTCTTTCAGTGACCTTCCAGATGACCCTGAGACTTGTTTGAGGTGTATGAACCTAGCTCTGATCAGGCAGGATAGCCAGCTGGATGCCCAAATCAGACACATGGCTGAGTGCTTGCTGAAGGTGACACAGAGCGGGTCTCTGGAGGTGAGGCTGACCCTTGCTGTCAGTGCCCAGCTCAGGTGATACGCTCAGAGATGCACGCTACCCCCGGGCCTGCTTGAGATATTAATCCATCCTGATTACTGCTGTTTTTACACCGGAGGCATGATTTAACTAACCTTGAAACAGGCTTATTTTTGTGGCTCATGCATAAATGAAGTAAAGTAGTCTAGTGGTTGGTAAACTGTTGAAGCATCCATGGTTTTATTGACCTCACAAGACATCAGGGGCCGACCACGATGCAAAATTAATTTAATTTCTCAGTGTCAATGTTTCCTGAGTATAAGAGCTGCAAATTGTACAGTTTCTCTCTTTTACACTGAAATGTTACTGTATGAACAATTTTACCTTAGAAATCGCAAGTAAATTTCACAAGAAACAGCACACTGAATTAAACATGAAATTCTGAAGGGAGAAAATGAGTTTTCATGTAAAACACTCAATAACATTGAAAACTAATTTTTGATTTTAAAGTTAAGTATTTTAAAAATGAATGTTACCTATTCAAATTTGAGCAACAAAGAAACGTTCGTTTCTAACAAAAACAAATGAACACGTTGTTTTTGTTTTGGATCCACTGCAATACGAAAAAGCAGCCACACTTTTCATGCATTTTACAGTTCAAACCTATATTGAATTCAGATGAGATGGGATGTTGACCACTAGATGGCAGCGTGTTCATTTACTGCTTTTTTAAAGCAAAAGTAACTTTCTTGTTGTAGCGCCTTTATTTGGGTTTGAACCTTAGGAGATGCATGTTTCTTTCTGAGGTTTTAAATCCAACTCGCAAACAAAAGTTCAGTGATAACTGTGAGCCAATCATTTGATGCAAAGCTAAAATTTATTGACATGCTAGATGAGCTACAAAATTTGTCATTTAAATTAGCTCATTATAATTTGACCAATTGCAACAATGTAATTTTAATAAGTATTTGATTATCATTGACTAATTTTTTGGCGACTTTATTTTTTCTGCATTTTATATGAGATTGTTTTAAAAAAGAAAGCTGTTTGTTAATAAGATATTGTTGTCATGTCCAGGCTTTTGGAATTGAATTGGACAATTTATTGTTTATGTGCCTAAAGATGTGATGGATGCAAATATGAAATCTTGAAAAGTGCTTGATGCATGCAATTTGTGGGCATTATTATAGAGCATCCAGTACGGTAGTGCTATTTTAAATGTGATCAGTTGTTATAGATGCAGTTGCAGGTAAAAGATGACTCTGTCACCGTAAAATGCAGCCTAATTCAAAACACGTCAGGATGCAGGTCCTCTTAGTCACTGTGTAATCGTGTATTAAAGAGATCAGGAAGGAATTAAATGAGACATTGGCTGTGCAACAGGATTTATGCAGGTCCTATTAGACTTATTCATTTATGGTTTTAATTAAATTCTGGAAATGCAGCACTGCAGAAAAGTAACCTGTTATTGGATAATCTGGGTGTGTAGGCTCTCAGGGCAGGGTGCATATCAATAACGCCTCCAGTGAAAAGGCCACAGCATTATGGACTATTTAATGAGAGGATGTGAATTAACTCCGAGTCGGATGGGGAAAGAGGAGAGCCACCTTGCAATGAAATGCTTCTTTATTTGACACACAATGGAATAAGGGCCGGAAAAATCAATGATGATATCTCCCGATTACAATCATCAAGGTTTACTTCTCTTTCAGAATGATTCTTATCAATTCCCTTAAGAGCAACAGCCTGTGTGAAGGATCAATACTGGTGCTGTGGTTTTACCTAATGCGTGCAAGCCCTGGGCGTTTGGTGCGTGTGTGTGTATGAGTGAATGCATGCAAAGGCTCTTGTGCCACATTAGAATAGCCTTGCTTTCATTTGTCTCTAAAGGAGATCAGAATGAGGGATTTTCATGTGAAGCATTCTCATTCCAGATCACATTCAGGCATGGTCTAATTATTCTTCAAGAGGTTCTCCGTGATTGTTGATGGTGGTAATGAGGACTCCCTCCTCATCTTCTCATGTGGAGAGGGAGTGAGGGATAAGAACAGAGCAAAAAGTCTTTGTCTTAATCTGTTTTCTAGTAAAAAAAATGTCTGAACAAGATACATTTAATTTTGAATCAAACTTTTATAAGATAACAATAAAAAAAAAACTCAATAATAAGGATAATTGAGACATTCATATTAAAATACATCTTTCACATGTTCCCATGGTGGATAGGGAATTAGGGATAAGAATACTGCAAAACATTTGTATTAAGCATGATTCTTCTGTTGTTTTCCAATAAAAAGCAAAAAATCGAAATAAATATACTTGAGAACCAAACATTGATAAGATATTAACATTTCAAAGAATATATATATATATATAAAAAAACAATAATTACAGTTATAATATAACAATTATTTAATTATAATATGATTATATTATGAATTATTATAGAATATATTACATTATGAACAATTATTAATTATAACAACAACAATGTATTCTTAATACCAAGGCTTGTCTTTTAATCCTCAATATTTTTTATGATGATAATGAAGATGCATAATAATATTAAATACAATTGTAATATAATTATGATAATTACTTTTATTATTATTATTGTTGAGGCATTATTATCATTATTATTATTTTGACCTTATGAATGATATAATATAGTATATTGTTAACAATTAGTGTAGTAATAATAATAATATTATTGTTATTGAGGAATAATTGTTATCATTATTGTTAATGTTATTTTGAGATTTTTTTTAAATATATTACAATATTATATATTTTTTCTAAAATTAGTAATTGTATTATTATTAAATGTATTCTTAGTGTATTAAATGTATTCTCAGTGCATACAAAAAATATATTTAGATGTGTTGTGGGGGTTTCTGGGCTGACATCACGCATCGCACACAGGAGGTGAGAGAGTTTGAATCACAGCTCACAGAACCTCTGTGTCCCTGTCAGCCCTGCTCAGAGAACACTGAATGATACAGCATGATGACTTTAAAAAAATGGCCTGAGCACAGCATGCAGGTTAAGCCATGCGTAAACATCAGCGGACTTTATCAGTGCACGCATTGGCTGCTGACCGGCGCTTCTGAACCGGGGCCCGTGCACAGAGATTCCTCTCAGGTGTTTGCAGGGACAATGATATGATGGGACTGGAATGTGAATGAAGCGTCACGTAGAGTCTATGCTCTTGTCAAGCAGGATTACGCTCTGATGTTGACAGCCGCGGATACAGAGAGCATTTTTATTTTGAGAGAAGATAGTGCCAAACTTGGCTGCAGGTTGTTGACTTGTTCTTGTTTGTTGACATAGTAATAGGAAAGTCAAATTCACTTTAAATAGTTAACCTACATTATTACACAGATCTGGCCTGAATGCTTGATTCAGTCGCAGCATTTAGTGGCCACTTGTGAATAATGACTGTTGTAGGGCAACACTTTATAACTGACTGAAACTATTTTATACACTGCTTTACAAGTAACTAATACTTTTATCAACAATAAGCAATATTTAATTGATTTATTTTGTAAATAGCCACATTATAAACATGATTATGTATAGTCATCTGGTCATTTTTGCAAAATCAACCCCTTTAATATTTTAATGTTATCCCATTAATACTTAATGTTGCATAAAACATATTTTTCCAATGATGGCCATTTTATTTTTGACAAACATTTATACGGCTAATATTTCATAATAATTTTTTATTACATTGTGTTGTTAATATGTATATTATCAGATGTAGGAAAAAATTTATTTTCGATATTATAGTAGATGTTTTACTACTGACTTGATTCTTTTATTTGGACTTCAGAACAGAAAAAAAAAATCAGAACAACTGAGCGCCTGCAGAGCAAAGATGGCAGGTTTGAAGTCACATCCTGTATTTTCTAGGATTCCTGCACCTGCAGAGCAACTGGCATTGAGATGAATGGGAATGCAAACATATGGCTTTCTCCAGGTATTACAGGCCACCTTGGTACTGTTTATTTCTTTGTGTAAAGCTTTTCAAATAAAGAAATTACAGACTTCACATTAAATTAGAACTCTGACAGTACAATTTTCCCTACTAACTGAAATACTTTTGCCTCATTCTACTAAATTGTTAATCTATTTATTTTATAATTATGCTCTAGTTCAATGTTCTGTCTCTCTAGTGCGTTATTAGTTTAAGTAGCATTCAAACATCTGATAATGTGAGGGTGATTATGGAGCTCGAAGTTCTGAGTCATTTACACTCCAGACATTAAAACTCCATATTCTCAGCCACATTAATGAGTGAAAGTACCAAACAAGTTGAGTCAGAAAAGCTGATCCCTTCTTAATGTCAAAAGCTTCAAATGTCAACGCTCACCCCTCCTGAGCTTCCCCATTTATCTCCATCTCAGCAGCCTCCTATTCCTGTCACAGGAATGGCTGCAAGATACTGCTGAGTCCCGTTCGTCTTTATCCTGTGGAAAAAGTCGGCGAGGATGAAAGAATGAGAGGAAAAAGTGAGCAAGAAGAGAAATAAACAAGTGGAAAAGAGAGAGTTAGACTTAGAAGGAAATGCAGAGAAGGACAATAAAAAGAGAGATTATCGAAAAAAGAGAGAGAAGGCGAGAAAAGGATGCGCAGTGTTTGCTCAGGTCCCTCAGTCCTGTAACAATAAGTGGGACACCACTGGTTCCTGCACTTTTTAGGAAGAGACAAGAAATGAGACGCTATTTTCTTGGTCGTGAGACCTCACGCTGTCATTGTGCGCAAATTCTACATGCTGAGAGAAAGTATACAAAAGAAGAGAAAAATGCTAAACACAGGTTGCCTGAATAAAGAGCAAAAATATCAATGGATCTACAAAGGAAAGCAATAGGATGGTTTTCCAATTACATGCACTCCAGCGTTCATCTCTATCTGAGTTTATGTAATTTCCGTTCAATGTTGGACACTGAACTTGATTATGTGCATTACTACCACAGAGAAAACATACACGTTTTTGTCTTTAAAATCCTAAAGGGGTTTCCTAAATATTCCAGAATTTTTGTAACATTTTGTAAGCTCACTTACAATGTTATTCAAGGTTTCTTGTTATTTAGTTCTCATATATTTTATTTAATATAACTAAACTTCAGTCGCTCGTTTCTAATTTTTGGATATTTGGAAAGATATTCATGAATTTGAACTGTAGTTGAACTAAAATGTACACAGACACTACCGTTCAAAAGTTGAGGGTCAGTAAGATTTTTATTACAATTTCAAATGGCTGTTTTATATCTTAATACACACAATATCATTCATTCCTGTGGCTGAAAGTCTTCAGAAAGTTACTTCAGTCTTCAGTGTCACATGATTCTAATGCTGATTTGGTGCTCAAGGATTTTTTTTATTTATTATCAGTGTTGAAAACACTGTGCTGCTTAATAATTTTTGATACATTTGTTTTATTGAGGATTCTTTAAATAAAAAGTTCAAAAGAACAGCATTTATTTGACATGGAAATCTTTTGTAGCATTACACGCTGTCACTTTTGAGCAATTCAATGTGTCCTTGCTGAATAAAAGTATTCATTTCTTTCAAAATAAATAAAGAAATCTTGCTGACCCCCAAAATTTTAAACAGAAAAGTGTGTTTATAATATATACTGCAATTCTGAATCCTGGTTGTTACCTCAAGGCCAAGTTGCTGATAACTGAATGGTTGTATTATGTTAATGAGGTCAGTCATATGTTAATATATTTATGGGATAGTTTCCATATATTATCTTGGTGGACTGGAGAGGGGATTTTATAGCCTATCTACATGCTACATCAAATGGTTTGAAGCCTTGATTTCAAAACCAGTTTTCCATGATATGGCTTTAATATACACGTTTTTCACCATCATCATTGGAATAGGTAATTGCACTATGTGGGTCCCTGATTCTGTGCTGGATGCAGGCAGCTGTACCCTCTTACCAACCAGCTGCTGTCTCTAGTCCCTCTGCTGCTCATGGAGAAGGTCATAGTCCTCTACATTCCACATCTACAAGCACCCCGAGCCTCCCTTAGCCTGCATTTACATCCTTAGAGAAAGACCATTGGATGCCTCAATGGTTTTTAGATATGTTTTTCCATTACAAACCCTGAAAACATTTTTGTAATGCTTCTTTCGTCTGATAATTGTTCAGGTCAGTGCTACAAGAAACCACCATGCACAGACAGCAGATGCTAATGTTTATCAGATGAGCTGAGAGGAAGTCTAAAAGAGTTTGTGAGCTGATTTATAGGCTGACTTCAGATACGACATTATCTTTTCTCCTGTCTGATCACCTGAATGACAAGTGGCACTGACTCAGGGGAATGTGGACTCGTGGACTTCGCCCCAAAGTGTGCGCACCTGCCAGAACCCTATCTGTAGCCAATCAGTCATGTGTTCGTTCAGCCATAGTCATCCTCACTAAGGGCCCAGACTCCTTCACATAGGTGGGGAAGGGTGTTATGAAACTGATATATCCAATTGATTTGGAACAACAAGGATGAGAGGAGGAGAATTCAACACTAATGCTGCCGGCTTTTGCTGATTGGGCGGGTGGTAGGATGTTACGCTCCGAAATAAAATGTTTCTCTACATTGATTAAATGGTCTTTGTCCTGCAGCGTCATAATTCATGTATGTGATTTCATAGACCTAGCTCTACGTTAGCTAGACATATGGCTCACATTTTTCATCTCTGTCTTCTATGAGGATCACAAATGAATGCACTTTTGATAAAAGAAAAATGTTTGTATGCCATGAACGCATTAAAAAGTAACTAAGGCAATATAAATATGAGAGCCGAACTAAAAGCAAGGGTGTCCTCAGTGACTCATCCACAATGGCCCATTGTTCACGCAGTATTTACCGGTCGGTCTCGGTCATCCATCTTGTGTACATCTCCCAGCTCTCAGCATGAGATGGCCTTCAGCCAGTGCTCTGGGCCTCCTGTTATAAATCTAACAGGATTGTTTGCTATGATGCTCAGCCTCCAGCAGTCTGTCATCACAAGGATGCACGCTTGGCTTGAGGAGAAATTTCCCCCCCCGACCACTTGTCTCGCCCTGTTTCTCTTTCGATAATGTTGAGAAGAACAGATGGAAGTGGAAGTTTGCAGGCTCGAGAGCCTGCGGCAGCCATGTTGCCGCGTATGTGCTTTTGGAGGGAATGGTCTTACCGTCTTTGCTCTCACTGCTTAGAGGTCACCGGTAATCACCACTTTTCACTGGCGGGCCATCAAGATAACGGAGGTCACGCGCCTTTTGTAGTGCAAGAACACCCTTGGGGCCTTGGTTGCTTCAGATCTGGGCTAGAAGGTGGCAGCTAGAGGACCAATCAATGTATATTTACAGTTCCCCTTCTTTCATAATTGTTATAGATATACATTTTGGTTGACCTCCTGTCACTTTGTATGCTACACACCGCTGAAACCCTCCAAGGAGCTTGTTAGCATTTTTAGCCTCTTTTTCTTTTTGCTGTTTCCATGCAAACAGATGCAAAGATGAGTGGCTCTGTACGACCTTAGTTAAGGTAGGTGCATCCTACGAGACTCACGGCATCTGCGAAGGTGGGTTGACGCTGAGTGATTGCTTTCCCACTGAGAGCGCTGGTAAATGGGAGATTTACCCTGAAGGTTCTCTTGGAGGGGGCACTACGATCGAGAATAGATTTTCACCAATGGTTAGATAATGGCAGTCAGCAGAAAATAATGCTGCAGAAACAACAAAAAAAAAAAAAAAAAAAGAGAGAGAGAGAAAGGAGCACATTATCATGAGTCCGGAGCAAGGCCGTCTCCGCCTTGCGTGGCGTGGGAGAGTAGCTAATAGCATTTATTCTTTTCTCGGAAACAGGATAACTATAATATGTCAGTAGTGTCTTGTGAATGAATCCATATTGTCTGGCTCCTTAAATATTCAAGGAGTTTTATTACTCACAGGTCCTGTCAACACAGTATTTGTTCCCCAGCAATGTGGCACCCTATTTTTCCTCAGTAATTTGCTGTATGCTTTGTAAACATACACTCAAGTCAATGTTTAAATTCATTCTCCGTAGCAAACATTGTATCTTATTAGCACTCTTGGGAATGGCTAGAGAGAGCAAAAGCAGTAAAACACAATCCATTTGCTTTATGAAATCCTGTTCATTTCCTTTATGTAATTGGTATAGCTGGGTTGTACAAAATTCAGGATTGAAGAATTAGCTTGTTATCTATCTATCTATCTATCTATCTATCTATCTATCTATCTATCTATCTATCTATCTATCTATCTATCTATCTATCTATCTATCTATCTATCTATCTATCTATCTATCTATCTATCTATCTATCTATCTATCTATCTATCTATCTATCTATCTATCTATCGCATCAAGCCGTTTAAATTATCAAACAAACCTTTAAGGTAATATTTACAGTTTGTCTTGTACATCTTGCTTTTAAAAGCAACTTGAAATTCTTTGAATTTAAATTAATTAACAATTTATTTATAAGTGCAATCTCAATTATAATTCGATTAAAATAAAAAAAAAATTAACTAATATTCAAAAGGCATTTGTATTTGATAACTTTTTTTTTATCAGAACACTTTTTTTCTTTTCTTTTTTTTTTTTACAGAAATCTGTCCTGTATGACATCTCAGTAAAAAAAATAATTACTCCTTAGAAATTTGATTTTATCAGGGATGCTGTAGGTTTCCCACTATCTATGAAATTGCTGTTTCAAACACCTGTGGCCCACAAATACAGCACACTAATAAAAACCTTGTTTATCCCTGTTCTAGGAGAGCCTACGGCATCAGAGACCCTACCAGGAAAAAAAATGATCACACTGTGCCAGTAATACCTGCTTTAGTGAGTACAGGATACGTCTACAGGAGGGATTAGCCCTATTGATCCCAGCTGGCAGACAGAACTATTTGAAAGTCAGAACAATCACATCGGGAACAGACTCTGTGGGCATGTGGACCAAAGGAAATGGTAGATGTAAGATATAGTGAGAGAAGTGTGTAGAGCAACAGGGGTAAATGCTCGACAGATAACTGAGAACTAACGCAACTATTGACAACAATAGCTTATCCCATTCACCTCACAACTCATTTCTCCCTTCTTCCTTAAAAAGGTGAAATGTGAAATTTATTCTATTCCAGTTATGTGCGGAAACATAACCGTCGTTTGTGCATTTTTATTCCGATTGAGGTCTTTAGATGGAGCATTTTCATTCGGATTGGACTTTTAAATCGATTTGAATGTGTTGTAAGTTTATGAAAGGACTTACTCCTTAAGAAAGGAGATTGTGATAAGAATTTATTCTCTTTATAGATTTTTCTCTAGTTTTTTATGATGTGAATAGTTAACAGGAGAAATCTGAAGAGACCAAAAGCTGAAGATGTATGTGTAAATGTTGAACTCTATACATTCTGAATTATTGATTAGATTTTCTGTAGATTTGCATTCTGCCTGGAAGTGGTAATCTGCAGTCACGGATATTAATTCAATCACGTAACAGATTTGAGATCCCACATCTGGTATCTTTGATTTAATCAGATAGTAACATTGAATTTGATCATACGAGTAAGCACTTTGTATTGCGCAGTGCTTTTATGTGAATAACCTCTATCAGAGTGATGACGTTGGATGATCAAATGGAAAGTCAGCAGATTCCCATAATCTCAGAGCACGTCACACAGAGGAGTGCAGCTGTGCATCCAGAATGCAAAAGCATTGCATGGATACAGATATTCAGAACACACTTAATACTTTGAATCATTTCAGGCTAGAAACATGTTTACCCATTGACAGCAATGCAAAACGTTTCACAAAACAATTCATATAAATGTATTGTGATTGTTTTGCCGTTGCTCATTTTTCACAGTATGAAATAGACTTAAATTTTGATACATTATTGAGCTATTTAGAACATACTGTACAATTTTATTTTTCACTCACATGTTACATCTGGAAGGATTGATCCTTGAACTATCACAATTGCATTCTTCAGTGATGCATTAACCCCAGGTTACTCCGGAGGATTGTCCCTGTAACAACTGTAAGTAGTGTTGGGTAAGTTACTTTAAAAAAGGAATTAATTACTAGCTAATCTTCAACAGTGTAATTAGATTACTGTACTAATTACTCTCTCTAAAAAGTATTGCATTACTTATTACTAATTACTTACTTAATCTCATATCAACCTCAATCAGTTGAACAATACACATTTTTGCTTTGTAAATATATATATATATATATATATATATATATATATATATATATATATATATATATATATATAAATATAAATATACATTTTATTGTTACAGTTTGATGTGGTCTTGTGGCTGTCGGAGCAGAAACGAAACCTGTTCTCCGTATGTTTTTCCGTAGTCTCTGTGTGCGTTCATATGTAAATTGCGGAAGCTTATTTTGTCCATTAGATGGAAAGATCTGAAAGAAAGAAGAAAACATACTTTTACCCACCCAAAAACCCTCCCGAGAATAAATCAGGACAGAAGTGGTCGAAAGTGGACAAAAGAGACGGATTTAAAAGGTGTAAACGAGTATTTGTCTGCCTTGTCTACTTGTGATCTGGGTTGCGTTTGCCGAAAGCATGGTTAGCCAACTATGGTCGCAAGTTCCGTCGTTATCAGCATAGTTTAACTTGTCGATGTTTCCCGAAACCATAGGTCCAACGAACATTCGCAAACAGCATCGCAAAGTTGTGTGTTTGGAACGACAGCTCTCGAGCTATGGTAGAAGCATATAGTTTCTAGATTGCATGACATGTGGACTTAATAAATCCTTATCTTAGATGTCATAGTGGCATGATTTCCCCCCCCCAAACCAGTTCAGTGCAAATCCTGCCCTGCAGCCATTGGTTAAATTTAAGGTGTAGGGGTTTGGATTTAGTGTTTGTAAAGTGCACAGTGTTGGCAGTTAGCACTGTGTTTGACATGACCAATGAAATCTTTAGGAATCTGCTGCAGGGTGGAGTCTGTGCTGAACTGGTTTGGAGGGGAAATGATTCGTCCTTACTCATTAAGCAGTCTTTTGTTCTTTCGTACAGCTTTATTGGGTGTTGGACATTGATTCAAGATTCCCACAATGCACACAATGAGTGATCACACTTTAATTTCTTAACATAGTGATGTAAAGGCATTAGAAATGATCTGGCCTTTGATCTGGTAGAGAAACACACAGCTCTTAGGGGTACTTCATTTGATATTCCAATGAAATTTTGAGTTGGTTTCATAAGAATGTAAAAACATACCGTTCCTCTCAAGGGATGAGACTTAATTAGCCTCACCATCTGGTAATTACGGTAAAAAACAGTAGGTGAGATTGTTGATAATCGTTGACATGCGTAGCGTTTCAACTCTCTCTGTATCAGAATATAGCTTGCTGCTCTGTTTACACTGAATGAGATCATCTGTGTGAGTGCTCACTGTATCACAGCAGAACACTTCTTATCCACAGTCTAATAACTTCTTCACAACCTCAGGTAAGAGTCTGAGTTAGCATTCTACCCACTTATCAGTTCATTTTCAATGTGCCTATAGGGTTGCTGACCCGCCCTTATAATATGGATAACCTAGTTTATAATTTGTGTGTGTGTGTTAAGCCCAAATAACTGAAAACACTTCAGTTTTAATTGCAGTTGAATCAGAAAAAGTGTCAATGATAAAAATAAGTGTTTAGTGTGAAAAGTGAAAAACAAATTGTGAATGAATGTATGAATGTGAAGCAGCTACACACACACACACACACACACACACACACACACACACACACACACACACACACACACATACATTGTGTGTAAGTTGTGTGAGGGGCTGTTGTTAAATTACACCAATGTTACACTTGACACTGGCAGAAGTATCAAGGGTTACACTTTATTTCCAAGGGAGAGTAGCTAGTTGCTGTTGACTTTTTCTTTTTGGTAAAAGGGAAAAGATTAAGTCAGTCAGTCAGTCCATTTTTAATCAGTTTCTTGCTTTTTTTGGTGCACATGGATTTGTTAGGGTTAAGATACACTTAAAATCTTTTAAAGTAGCTAATTAGTCTTTTTTATCTTATCGAATCATAGATGTATTATAACACATACATTTTTGCATGTTTGCACACACTGAAATAAAAACAAAACAAAAAAAACAATAAAAAATCAATCAATGTTTTGATTGATACTGTGAAGCAGATTTGATATTTGACTGAAATGTATTCATTATTAAGGTATTGACAACATATACAACAATAAGCATTTCACCTATGAACAACTTTAGAGACAAATGTTGACAAATATTTTTAGGTTCATATTGAATTCATGGAATTAATTAGTGGATTTTATTTTAATCAATAAATCAGATTAATGAAATGTTCAGTGGTATCACATTTATGTAACACATTTACATAATTTGACAGTTGTAACCATTTATTTATAGTATAAATATTAAAGACTGGTAAAGATGTTTATGTTTCTAAAGCATGCAAATACTTTTTAAAAAATATATATTTTAGATGATGCCATTATGTCCATATTTTGAATGTTTCAATTTATATATCTGAACAAAAAATTTGAAAATGTTATGTAGAAATACCTTAAAACAATAATGAAATGAGTCGGAATATGTGTACAGTCAAAATTCTCTAGTGTTATTATTTGCACTAGCAAAGGTAGATGCCAGACTGACATGTATGCAATGATGCGTGACAGTTCAGGTTGACATGTGTCAGTGAGCCAAAATCAAAGTGATTGCATCTCAAATGTATTTGAACACCTAATTCAGTCGAGCACATTTTTATAGACATATACTGTAGGCATTTCTTTTTTCATTTCATTCATCAATTGTCTCCTGCCACCAATGGTTTACTTAAATCTCTAATGCCATATGTGATATTAAGAAAGAGCTTATTTTCCTAAAAATGACTAGCAGTTTCCTCTGCTGAAGTTGGCAACCCTAAATTTGACCCTTAAAAAAAATGGATAGCTCTTCCCATCAGCGCCTCGGCAATTGCTTTTCTATATATGCGTCTCAGAACAAAATACTCCACCCCCCCAGCCCCCCAGCCAACCCAACGGTCAATGACTACGTTTACATGCAGCCAATAACCCGTTCAAAACCGGGATATTAGCAATAACCCGGTCGCGAACGGCCATGTAAACACCGGCAAAAACCCGAATATGCTCATATCCCGGATTTTAAAAACCGGGATATTATACCTGGGGTACCCCTTTTCTAACCCGAATTTTTGGTCATGTAAACGCGCATCGGCATATCCCCATAGTGATGTGTGTTCTGCGCATGTTCTATTCGCAAGGAATCTTGGTCTTTTGAGTAGAGAAACTTCTCGGCGCATACAAAACCCCGCGTGCAGTATACCGGAAGTAAACATGGCGAGACGCAGCACAGCATACTTTTGGAGCGAGGTCAGTAACGTTACCAGCACCAAAGCGCAAACAAAGGCGATCGCTATCTGCCCCGAACTATTCATTATCCGCGTGCTGCTGTTGTTGTTGTCTTTGGATACAGGAAGAAGAATCGGAAATGACGCATATTGCGTCTTAAGGTTGTCCGTACGTCCAGACGCTAACCGCGCGTCGCGTTTACATCGGGATATTGCAATTCCATGTATACAGGAGTAACTCTCTCTGCTCACGCATGTAAACGGGTTATCCCTAATGTTTCAGAAACCCGAATAGTGACCTTAACCCGACCATAACCCGAAATTTGGCTGCATGTAAACGTAGTCAATGGTGTAGTAAGAGTCTCAACCCGTTCTGTCCTCTCAAGCCGCGCTGTCTCTAAAAGCATCCTCTGTGCACTTAAAAGATGTCACTCACTGGTCCTGAGTCAGCAATTTCTGCACTTTAGTCATATCTGTGTTTGCTGATGTCAGGGGTCTTCAATTCCCCACTTGAACACACTAACCTGCTCTTCAGGTGAAAGGGAGACGAAAAGTAACCCTTCTTAAGTTCCCTTTCAATCGTTGTCCATCTATTTTTCTTTCTTTTCCTCTGCCCGTCAAAAGCTGCAGAGAGGTTGAAGTGGATGGCCAGGATTCATTTTCCACCTTAAATTTCTCCAGAGCATTTTCTTTTATTGCGAGAGAGTGATTTATACCCCCTCACTCTGAATAATAGACCTCTGCCACCAATTAGATGATGGCAGTTGTCTGTCAGGCTGTCTGGGTAGTCAGCCTTGTTCAAATTTATTGTTCCTTGATTGAAGAGAGAAACTCATTCGATGCGAATGTGAAGCGGGTACCAAGCCCTCTGTGATACTGCACTGTGATCTCCTGCCAGCCCGTCTAATAATGCATTTAACTTTTTTCTAAGATGCACCTATATGCTTCTTAATGAGATGACGAGGGACCTGAGCAATTAGGTTTTTCAACTGTCAGACCCATTTTAAAAACGATGAAAGAGTCCTCTGAAGCATTGCCCCATCAGCCAGAGAGATAAGATAACAGTTTGGCTGGAATTTATTTTGCATGCCCACTCCATATTTTAAGCATATTAAAGTCGTGTTGTATTTCACAATTGGCTGAATGATTGAAGAGCCGTCGTCGAGAGAAGAGCAAGGGAAAGGTGATGGAGACAGTCACCCCAAATCATAATAAATGCATTAAACATTTGTCTAAAACTTTCATTCCAGATTGAAGCCTCACACAAGAATACACCAAACCTCCAGATGCAGTTTGGGCTCGTTTCCATTTCATTGAGGTCGTCTGCACTCCCACGGCTTCATCACATAAAAAATAAACCACCTCCTCGAACATCACACGCAAAATCAGGGTAAATTCCTTTTGAGGGTTGAGTATTTGTTTAGAGAACTGAAGCTTAAAGAAATTAAGTTGACATTTCAATGTTCACAGTGTTTACGGTTCTGCTCTATTTGTGTCTTAATGTCTTGCATTTTAAACACAATGGGCATTTCCTGCTAAAAAGTGGATCATCTGCTCTCTCCTGGATACGGATTTAGAAATAATACAGCACAATCTCCAGCTCCTCAAGTGCCGGGGTATTTTGACAGTTTGAAGTTGAGCCGAGTTTCAAACAGAAGCTACAGCAAGCTTTGGGAATCAAATTCAGGTCAAACTCTATGATCCAAAGCAGATTGCTTTTATTTTCTACATCACAAACACAATTGCCTTTTGCAAACCTTGCCACAATGAGAAAACTTTAGGCAAGATCCGTTTCAATAGAAGTCAGGCTTGTGGCCTCCGTATAGAGCACCAACCCATTGGAAGTGACAGAATCGATGCCCGCTTGCCTTAAGGCTGAGAATTAGAGTATTGATGCTTTTGGGATTTTCTTAATGGCTTACTGGCAGGCTGACCACTTAATTATCTTAAAATGGTTGAGAAATATACTCAGCTAGATGATGCTACATTGAAAAAGGTGTGAAATTACAGAGAATGTATGCAGAACGTGCTGCTCAAGTTGAAGACAGAAAAACATAAGCATCCCTCGTACGATGGCTATTATAATTGTCGTTGCTGCAGCAACCAAGCCTCCTCGTCAAATAAGTGCATGCCAAGACGCACGCTTTGATTTTTAAGCTCATTCCACAGAGGTTAGAAATGAATAGATTATTGAAGAGATCTAATGCATTTGGTGATCTGTCTTTTGTTTTTCATTTATGTTTAACTGAATCGATTTGGGAATATGTCTGTGGCACGATGTGATTTTTAAGAGAACCATCATTCTCCTAACTTCTGATTGTTTGTGCAAATGAATGAAAATTTGGCTTCTTGCATAAAGTGGCCCAAACAGTTTTTGGGCACGCACGCATCTATGAATTTCATTTTATGATAGATAACAAAATATCAAGCCATGTTGCAATTACTTTTAAGCAACTGTTTTTAAGGTAATTTTTAGTAGATTCAATTTAGTGTACGAGCAGAGTTTTAGTTTTTTTGAAAAGGGCTTTTTTTCTGCTCACCAAGGCTGCATTTATTTGATCAAATATACCATAATAGCAGTAATATTGTGAAATATGAATACAATTTAAGATGAGTTTTCTAGTTTAACATATTTTAAAATGTAATTTATTCATGTGGTGGCAAAGCCAAAGTTTTCACCTGTCTTTATGATCCTTCATTCTATGTCATTTGATCAAATAATTCTAATATGCTGTGTTGCTCAGGAAACATTTCTTATTATTATCAATGTTGAAAACAGTTGTGCTGATTACTTGTGTGTGAAACCATGATACATTTTCTTCAGAATCTTTAATGAATAGAAAGTTCAAAAGTACAGCATTTATTTGAAACATAATGTTTTGTAACAATATTTGGTAACACTTAAGAATATAATGCTGTCATTAATAGGTAACTATGAACTAATGCAGGACAAATGAGTAGTACTACATTAACACTTCAGCTACTACTATTAACAATGTGGAAACAAGCTTAACTAATCAGTAAGTAATAGCAAATTTAGGAGAAAAATAGTTCCTTATTAGGTAATCAATGATTACTGAATGAGGAGAGATTGTAAAGCACTTTGGGTGTACAGTAGTACATAGTAAAGCGCTATGTGAATGCTTAATTCCTTAATTCAATTATTAACTATATAAAATTATTAAGAATTACCAATTAATTACTAATCACAACATTAATGTTTGTCTCAGACACAATCAACTGTCTTGTTTATGTTTAACATGGTTATAAAATGCATCAATTACTCAAGTGTTACCTAGTCATTGTACTAACTGCTGTAATCTGGACCATTGTTTGAAAGAAAAAAAAAAAAGAAAAAAATCACTTAAAAAAAAAAAGTCCAGATAACTACTACTTCCTGCAGATTGACTACGCAAAACAGTAATTATGCAATTTATGACCATGCTCTGAGCAAAAAAGACAATATTCAAGAACTAGTGTTAGTTACCTAATGCAGACTGTACAACCTGATGAGTTAGTTCAACTCAAACCGTTTGAGGAAACCGATTGCCTTAAATCATTTAAGTTTATTAACTCAAACAATTTAAGCATAAAAAAATATTTGATTTGTGTTCAAGTAACTCAATAACTTATTGTTAAGATAACTTGGGTAAATAAAGTTAATAGTACTAATTCCATTCAGTTAATATAACTTAAATCTATGAAGTACACTGTAAACCCAAATAAGTTAGCAGAATTCAAAACACTTTTATTAGTATAAACTTAGTTAGCTTTAAAAAGCTAATCTGCTAACATAGTAAATGCTAAAATATTAGCAATAGTATGTTATACAGAAACACTTGTCGTATGAGCGCAGCAATATAAAGGGCTTATTTGCTCTCAAATCAAGCTGCATGCACCACTGTCACCATGATGGTAACTATCCTAAAGCCTACATTAACAGAAATTCTTCTAAATTAGCATAACAAAACATTAATCACTACTAAATCTCACACATAACATTAATCTTACACAAAAAAACACATTATATTACACTTAATTTTAGCATTTACTCTCCCTTTCGGGTGCCATCGGCAAAGCATGCTGGGAAATAGACATCCCAGCTGTTTCAGTTAAACTTAAGTTCGTCTAAATTAAAATAAATAATTTCATAAAACTTAAAACAATGAAACAGTTCAGTTTACTTAAAATATATCAGTTCTGTGAACTTGAAAGAAAAAAAAAGTGCTAAATACTCATAAAAGTTAATTTGACTGAACTAATTTGTTTAATTTAAGTTTGTCCTACTCAAACCAATTAATTATTTTGAGCGTTAGGGTTTACAGTATGTTACCCATTATTTTGAACTGTAGTGTATGAACATACACTTCATTTCAAAAAGCTTTCAATCTTTTATATTCAAAACTGAGTTTTCCTCATTGAAAACGACTGACTCATGTCAAAGGTATAGCACATATTTTCTATTAATTTCTTTGACATCACAACTTTGAATCATCTGTTTATGATTCCTAAAAACATTTGAAAGCAGAAGTTCTAATGAGTTTTATAACTGGTTTGAAATCCTTGCAAAGTCCGCCTTTCCCCCTGCATGGTGGTCTCGCCAAATGGAGCCAACCATGGATTTGAGATGGCCTTCCTTTCTGGGAGATTGTAGTCACACTCTAAGCCAGACCTGGAAGCTGTCAGTGTAATTGTGCCATCAGAATGTGCAGTTTCAAGCCTGTCACTTGTGAGAGATTTGAAGAGAGGCTAAAACAGCATTTTAGTGCATTGTTAACCATCATTTTTCTTGCTTCAGATGAGACGTCTCACAAGAACTGTGAGGGACCTCAGCCCTAATTTTTACCTATTGTCTCTTTCTTTACATCCTTCTCTCTCTTTCTTTACATTTCTTACCTACATGAGCTGATGGCGTGTTTGTGTGGATAAGCACCAATGAACTACAAAAACGAAATGGAAACCTATTTGCCGACATGTGAGTTGGGCTGTTATCAGCAGAGACCGACTTCCCATACACCTCTGTATTCTGTCAGGCCTCGGCAGGTAGAGATTGAGAGAGAGAAAGAGATTTCTGCTTTCTCCTTCCTGATAAGTGAAAGACATCTCCACAGGCCAGGTCACTGCGTGTGAGGCACGACAAGATACTTCTGATTGGAGCTGCGCATTTAGCTCTTATCTGTCCCTGCTGAGTCAATGTGGGTACAAAGGTAGAAAATGGTCAAAACAGAACAAAATACAATCATTCAGGAGACCTAAATGATGTATGACAAACAGACAGCGTCTTCCCTGAGCTCACAGAGCCATTATAATTCTCGGGAATGGTAGAAGTGCCCTTGTTGTGTAGCTGGTATAATGACTTATGTTGAATGCTTATCGTTGTGATACGCTCGCTCATCTACTCCTTCGTACATTGCACCTTATTTTGTAGGTGTAACTACTGCAAGGTACAAGCTCAAATCCCATCTGGACACTTTCTATCAAATTTTCCATTAAACATATTAGTTATTAACTTGTTGTGGACATCCTGCCCTTGTGCTAAATCTGCTGAGAGGCATCAGCAAAGCTTTTAAAGAAGTAAAATGTGAACACTGAGAAATAACAATGAAAAGTTTATTGGTTTCTCTTTATAGCTCTGTAAGTCGTGAGACCATGAGGTAGATGTTGCCATGGAGAATTAAGTTCTAAATTCAAACTGCATCTTATGCTGAATGTTTGTGGTCTATAATCAAAATAGATGAGGATCGATAACTTTCACATCACTGACCTCTGACATTTCCAATTAGCTGTGTAGAAAGAATATCAGACATATAGTCTCAAATACATCCATACTATACCTTAATAAAAGCATATATATATATATATATACTTTTGGTTCAATATATATATATATGATTTTTAAAAAAAAGCAATTGTTGTTTTAATCTGTTATGATAATAATAAAGGTTTCCTGAGAACCAAATATTAAATGATTTCTGAAGGATCATGTGACTGAAGACTGCAATGATGCTGAACATTACCATCACAGTTACAAAATATATTAAAGTGCCCCCAAATGCTATTTTAAAGTTGTTTTGGAGGTCTCCTACACTGTAAAAAATAAAATCTTTAAAAAAATAACAGTCAATGACTGCCAAACAAAAACCGTAAAAATAAAGTAAAACATCCGAATTTAAATTAAGTGCAAAAAACTTTTACAGAAATGTTCCTTAAATGTTTTACAGAAAAACACTGTTATTTTAGAGCTATTATCTGAATTATTACAATCAAACACCCTAACTGTAAAAAAAAATCCCATATAAAACAGTCAATGACTGTCAGCAATGGCTGCCGTACAAAAAACATAAAATGAATGTAAAATATCCTAATTTAAATAAGTGCAAAAGAAACAGTTATTTCATATATATTTCCTGATTTTTTTACTAAAAAACATGCAGTTAACGACATGTGACTGTGACTATACTGTGACTATACGTCACTGCATCAGCAACTACACAGTTACTGTCTGTTAAATAAAGCAACACACAGAATTTCATCAGTGTTTTTCTGCTCATCCTGGACTGAAGCACAGGCTCTACACTTCAACACAATGGTGACCCACAAAACACACCATACAGAAACACTTTACATCCCAACAGAACATTAAACACTAACAGATCTCTCAAGATCTCTGCTTATTATCCTCACTTATTACAGACTTTATTTCTCTCATACTAACATTCTGATTGAGAATTAACAGAGGTTTAGAAGTTGATATTTTATTGAAAATAATAACGTTTGATGTCACCATGATGGAGATCAGTGTTTGTACCAGTCATTTAACAGTTTTATCATTTAACTGTTTTGTAATTTTACATACATTTTTATGTAATTTAAGAAAACAGAAAAAATACTGTATGAAAAATACAATAAATTTTCTGTATAAGAAATGTGAATTACTGAAATTTGTCATTCATGTCACGATACCTAAAATAACAGCTGATTTTTTATTTTACAGATATTATTTGTAATTTTACAGTGTTTTGACTACAATTTAAAATCAAAGAAAATGATCGTCAAAAAAATCAGTTATTTTCTGTAAAAATAGGATTTTTTACAGTGTAAAACATGTTCCCTTTCGTTAGGGAACTCCTACGTCCCGTCGGAGGAGTTTCCAACGAATTGGGATCACGCTAGGGAGACCAATTGCCTTCGAGTGAATTAAAACGAGCCAATGAACATTGGCATGCAAGACTTGCATTCCGCGCCCCGCCTGTCAGTGCGGGTATAAAGCGGAAGCACGCGCATAGACAAAATGCTTTTACCTTCGGAGCCGACCGGTAGTGTCCTCTGAGTGATGAGCTTCAAGATTGTGTTTGTCTTCACGCTCAACGAGTCTGCTGTTTCTCCGAGACCTCTCTGTGTTGGTGTGACGGCACTTCAGCGATCTTCGCGATCTCCCGGGTGCCAGCTGCTGCTTCACGCGATCTGCCTTTTTTCAAAGAGCTGTTGTCACAGCTGGTATTAGGTTGAGTGCGCACAGCGGGCTTGCAGTTTCCCCGCTGTGTTGCCGCGGTTATCCCTGTGTGCTTCAGCACAATTAAGAGAGTGTTTTTCTGTGAAAGAGCAACACGGGTGAAGATCGCGTCCTTTTCAGGATGACGTTTCATCCGTGTGTTTCTGGGTGCGGTCAACTTCTGCCTCTGGTTGATGGTCATGATCGCTGCCTCTCGTGCTTGGGCCTCGCGCACGCTGAGGCAGCGTTTATGAATGAGTCATGTTCTCATTGTGGGAGCATGACCATCGCGGTGTTGAGACTGAGACTAAGGACCCTCCAACGAGGTGAAGTCCCTTTGGAGATTCCCCGATCTAGTTCTTCTTCTGGTTCACTCCAGAAGAAGGCTACTTCGGCTAATCCCATTGGTAGTCTGAGGGTTACAGTGAGGAATGACCCGTCGGATGAAAGACCCCCGCGGGCTTCCCACTCCTCTGCATCACTGCCATTGGAGCCCCGGGAGGAGCGCGCTGGGCCATCTCGTGTGGTCCCGGTCGTTTCCTTCGGGGCTCCGCCGGAGGATCAGATGTCGATCGCTGCATCGGAGGGAGATCGGTCATTTTCTGCGGATGACGACCCGGCTGCACAGCCCCCTTCGGGTGTGGTAGTGTTGTCCGAGCCGGACCCGGAGATGACCCTTATGCTCGCCCGGGCGGCCGAGAAGGTCGGGCTCGTGTGGAACCCTCCACCGCGTCCCGAACCTTCTCGGCTCGACGATTGGTTTCTCGGGGCGGCCCGTGCTGGTTCTCAGCGCTCCGCCCCGGTTCCTTTCTTTCCGGAAGTGCATGAGGAGGTGAAGAGATCGTGGACGGCCCCTCTGGCGGCCCGACACAGGTCAACTCCCTCCTCCTCCCTCACCACTCTTGATGGCGGGGCAGTGAAGGGATACGAGGGCATCCCCCCAGTGGAACGGTCTGTGGCGATGCAGCTGTGTCCCAAGACCGTGTCCACCTGGCGGGGTAACCCTTCGCACCTCAAGGGGCTCCTTCTGCACAAGCATGTACTGGTCCGGACGGACAGCACTGCGACTGTTGCGTACATCAACCATCAAGGTGGTCTACGCTCCCGTCGTATGTCGCAACTCGCCCGCCATCTCCACCTATGGAGTCAGAAGCATCTGAGGTCGCTTCGGGCCATTCACATCCCGGGTGTGCTCAACCGTGCAGCCGACGAGCTCTCACGGCAGCCGCCTCTTCCGGGAGAATGGCGACTCCATCCCCAGGCGGTCCAGCTGATTTGGGGAATCTTCGGAGCCGCTCAGATAGATCTGTTTGCCTCTCCGGACACGACTCATTGTCAGTGGTTTTATTCTCTGACCGAAGGGTCTCTCGGTACAGATGCACTGGCGCACAGCTGGCCCCGGGGCCTTCGCAAATATGCGTTTCCCCCAGTGAGCCTTCTCGCACAGACACTGTGCAAAGTCAGGGAGGACGAGGAGCAGGTCTTGCTAGTTGCGCCGTATTGGCCCAACCGGACCTGGTTCCCAGAACTTATGCTCCTCGCGACAGCACCTCCTTGGCCCATTCCTCTGAGGAAGGACCTGCCCCCTCTACGAGGCGCCTCTATGCGTTGAAGTGGAACCTGTTCGTCGAATGGTGCTCCTCCCGTCAGGAGGACCCCCGAACTTGCTCGGTCAGAGTCGTGCTTTCCTTCCTGCAAGATGGGTTGGAGCGAAGGCTGTCTCCCTCCACCCTCAAAGTGTATGTCGCCGCAGTAGCCGCACATCACGATGTAGTAGAAGTTAAGTCTTAGGGAAAGCACGACCTGATCATCAGATTCCTTAAGGGTGCTAGGAGGTTGAATCCACCTCGTGTTTTGCACTCTGTACCCTCTTGGGACTAGGGATGGGACGATTACCGGTTTCACTATAAACCACGATAAAATGTGCTGACGGTTAGTAATATCGTTTAAAATTTAATTATCTTTAAAACCGTGTTTGATTATCGTGATTTTAAAAACTCACTAAATCCTGTCCAGCCAGCAACAGTCTGACGCACGCGCAGCTGTCAATGAGGTTTTTTTTTTATTCGAGAAGGAATGACGGAAGGCAGTGACCGTGCTCGGGAGATTTGTCAGCCTTTTAAGAGGACCAAATCTGAGGTGTGGTCATATTTTGGCTTTTACAAAAGTCTTGAGGGAAACTTAATCGAGGATGGTCACCCTGTCTGCAGAACATGCACAAAAGAAGTCGCTGAAACACTTCAAATCTGCCGAGTCGTCTTGTGTGACCATCACCCACTGTTATAAGTTAGCAAACGCAAGGGAAGTTAACTTAAACCTCATTTCCAAAACTACGCCTGGGAAATAATTGGGCACAAAATATAGTTTTGAGTTAAAATATCTTTTTTTATCTCTTTCACTTGAAATAAACGTGAAGCTTCCGCGAAGAAAAGTTCGCAGCAAGTTGCTTTGAGCCAAAGACAAACGAACAAGTTCAAACAAGAGTATTAAGAGTGACATTTAATGTATATTCATTATAGCCTACTCTTTATTACACCGCTTTTTTAAAAACATATTACGGGGGCATATTGAATGAGATTAACGTTTTAAATCTCACCCGTTTATAAATATAAACCCGATATGTATTTGTACAGCGCACAAAACAATCGTCCAGACAAGATCACAACAATATTATCAAATTCTGTAAACAAATCAAATAATTTTATTTTCAATGGAATCAAAAAAGGAGACGCAAGATGGCAAGTTGTAGGCTATTTGAATGAAACGAGAGCGCGCCCGTTGTGATGCATGGATGTGCGCCGTGTTATAATGCGTTGCTATTGACAACGGTCATTATAAAGAAGGAAATCCCACAGAATAGAATCTTGCTTTAAAAACTGCATAGAGCTGCTTATTTTATTTGTTGTTTGCTGGTTTTTCAAATACAAAACTTCTTGAAATGTTTTCAGTGTGAGCATCAGTCTTTATTTGAACACTTTCATCTCGTTTTAACAAAACCGTGATAATATTGATAATCAGGATAATTTTGGTCACTAGAATCGTGATGTTAAATTTTCATACCGTCCCATCCCTACTTGGGACCTAGCTCTGGTACTTAGAGCTCTTCAGAGTCCTCCCTTTGAGCCCCTGTCGACAGTAGAGCTGAATATCCTGTCCATTAAGACAGCGCTCCTGTTAGCATTGGCTTCTTTCAAGAGGGTCGGGGATCTGCAAGCTTTTTCAGTCGACGAATCGTGCCTTCGGGCCGGCTTTTTCTCACGTTGTATTGAGACCCCGGCTTGGATATGTGCCCAAGGTTCCTACCACTCCCTTTGCGGACCAGGTAGTGAACCTGCAAGCGCTGCCCCTGGAGGAGGCAGACCCAGCCCTAGCTTTTCTCTGTCCCGTCCGCGCACTGCGGGTTTATATCGACAGAACGCAAAGCTTCAGAACCTCAGATCAGCTCTTCATCTGTTACGGAGGCCAGCAGAAGGGGAAGGCCGTCTCCAAGCAGAGGTTAGCCCACTGGCTAGTGGATGCTATCACCAGAGCGTATGAGTCTCTGGGTGAGCCTTGTCCTCCCAGGTTGCGCGCTCACTCTACTAGAGGTGTTGCCGCTTCCTGGGCTTTGGCTCAAGGCGCCTCGCTGACAGACATCTGTAGAGCTGCGGGCTGGGCGACACCTAACACGTTCGCTAGATTTTATAGCCTCCGTGTTGTACCGGTTTCCTCCCGTATACTCGCTACGGCCAGTAGCGCGAGGAATTAGGTATGTCGGCTTGCTGCGCCATTCCCGCCCCAGGGGCCGGATACGTGCGTCTTTTTTGCTCCGTTGGTTCCCCAACAAACGGTTAACCTCGTGAGTTCCTCCATCATCCCTCCGGCGCCAGGCGAGGCGGATCGCCCAGCGCCAGGTCTACTACCTCTCGTGTGAGTTGTTATTAGACTGGGTGGCCTTACAGTGGTCCCTTCGGTGACCCATTTTTTCCACGTTCCAGCTACCCTCCGGGTTAGCTCCGTGTCTTCCCCTCGACAGACTGAGTCCACTGAGCGGGTCTTGCGGAACAGCAGTGTGACTCTTCCTAGCTAGCTCCCGCCGTAAAGAAACTAAGAAACTGCTTAGGCGGGTAGCTAGGCTGGGCGCTGGAAGGGGCCAGCACCATTTTTACCGTTTTATTAGGGATCCCAATTCGTTGGAAACTCCTCCGACGAGACGTAGGAGTTCCCTAACGAAAGGGAACGTCTCGGTTACGTATGGTAACCCTCGTTCCCTGAGTAGGGAACGGAGACGTCTCGTCCCGTCGCCATGCTTGCTGTACCCTCGCGGAGGACTGGACTCCGTTCGGCTCCTCAGCGTAAAGCATTTTGTCTATGCGCGTGCTTCCGCTTGAATAGATTGGGTAGAGAAACCAAAAGAATTAACCAAATTATTTAGCTTCATTTGTTTCGTAAATATATATTTCCTTAAGTTATTTTCATGCGTAAGCATGTTAAAATGTAGGCTATTGTATGAGCTTCTGTTACTTTCACTGTTCATTCTATTTCTCAATCATTCTTTATCTTTCATTTAATAAAAGAGTGCATATTTAGAGCTGCTCCAGCAGGGCTCAGTGCTATGGATTGGGTCAGTGGTTCAGATGTTTAGATCAGCGGCGTATCCAGGACATTTTTTGGGGGGTGGCCAAGATGGGACACAAAGCTAGTGTGGGGTGGCCATGGCATAGCAAAGTTTAATGAGTATATGTACGCAGCCGACCATGGTTCGAATCCCGGTCCTTTGCTGCATGTCACATCCTCTCTCTCTCCCCCATGATTTCCTGTCTCATAACTGTCAAATAAAGGTGACTATCCTGTTAAAAACAGTCCTAACCACCTATCACAGTCCTCAAGTATCTCTGGTTATTTGAACATGTCTATTTTTATTCAGTAATTATGGTCAGGATAGGGTAAACATTTTCTAAAAGCTATTTTCTTGTAGTGGATTAACTTGTCTCTTCACAAGTTAGATTAGAGTGGCAAAATTAAACTGCTCTTAACTCATCCTATAGATAGAATAACATGCATCAGTCATCAACTCATCATATGTGTCACCATTACCTGAGTTTGCTCTACTAATTGAGGCACCATCTTGTGGTTGCATAAAAACACAGAAATCCAACAGGACAAACCAAAATGCTTAAAGATAGGACCTTATTAAAAAGTCTGTATCTGTAAATCTGTATCTGTAAAAGCAAAAGAAAAACTAAGCTTGTAAGAAAAAAACATAAATATTTGTAGTTCTTTACATGCTTAGTATATGTTATTATTTAGCTTAGATACAATTTGTAAGAGATATTGGAATTTGAATTTCTTAGTTTGTTCTTTGCCAGGTGTGTTTTTATTTAGCCACAAGAGGGGACTTAAACTAGTAAAGCAAACATGGGTAACAATACAGGTAACACAGAGGATGGCCTGATGACTGAATAATATCATTAGGATGCCTGATGTATGAAAATGTGCAAAAAGTGGTTTTCAACACAGTATTCATATCCAAGGCCCCGATGAAGGTATAAATTTAAACATTGGATTTGATTCAGCATACATTAATAAGTTAATTTAAGTGAAGATGAGCTTATTGATACTAACAAAAACAGCCCTTAAAATAAATAAATAAGTCACAGCTTGTTCTTGTGTTATAACTTAAATCTAGACTGTCGCACTATATTTCACACACGGGTTGGCCACAAATATAACATTAGCTCTATTGAACAAACACATCTGCAAAAAAACACCCTCAAGTCTTCAGCCAGAAAATAGCATATATTCCATGGCGGTGTAACGAGTGGAAATAAGGTGTGGCCCCTTTAAGAGCTGTGCGCGGGCCCTCTTCAACTGTCTGCACTCTTAACTTAATTTGCAGGCTGCTAAGCTAGCTAGTACAGTGTAGTTCGACTTTTTCAGTTTTCCTACACATTCAGAGGGAACTATGATATAACTAAACATTAAATAACCATACCTCTCAATCTACAGATTCCAGCGTTTGTATCGTTGCTGTATTGTTGCTGTTGTAACTGTGACCAACCGTCCTCCTGTTTCACGGAGCAGCAGCAGCCATCTCATGGGTCACATGACCTGCATGGCCAAACGTCCGCTGAGCAGAAATCAGCTCTCACAGCCTCAGTACGACCATTACGGTGTTAGTTAAAAATGTAAAACTGTCCCTAAATCAGTTGATCAGCTGTCATCTTGTGTTGACGAACTTGACCAACTACCTATCAGATCTGGGGTGGCCACAGGGGTGGCCAATGAGCTTTCAGGGGTGGCATAATTATATACGTAAATAAGTTTACAATCAGTAATAAAACAAAACAAAGAACAAATAGTCAAATTACAAATTGCACAAATAAATACAATAGAACAGAGAAAGGCTATACATGAAATAAACAAAGTTTTTAGAGTTTTTCAGTCTTGGTCTAACAGTAGTTTTCAGGTACAGAAATTTGAAAAAAGTAATCAAATGTGGAATAACACTGCATATTCATCACTGTATAAATTAAATATAGATGGATCTTTATAAAGTTACAAAAGTAATTCAGTCAATAGCAGTGAGTTATTTCTTTGTCTTTTGTAGTTTGATTAACAGTAAAAAACACAGCAGCAGGTTTATTAGGCTGCTGTTCCTTTAAGACTGAATGGACAGATCCAATCCACCTGTTTCCGGGGGGCGCTACTGTAAAAAATAAAGTGGGTGCAACTTCCGGTCAGGCGGCGGAAGTAGCATACCAATGGTATTTTGTGTGCTATTTAGCGAAGAGGCTAGGTGTTTTTCAGATAATATTTTACTATTTAAAATAAGTCGCAAACCTTTATGAGAGATGTCGTTACGGAGCTCAGGGACAACATGTGCTGTTCGCGGTTGTACATAGGCCTATAACCGGACTAAACTAATTCAGTGGCAAATTGTATTATCCAACAATCTTGGACTAAAGATTTTAAGTGAAGGCTACTGTGAAGCAACATATTCAGAACATGAATGACACACAGTAAACATTTCATAGTATATCTAATATAATATAGGCTATATATATATTTCTCAGGTCTGTAAGGCAAGTAGACGCTGAGTTTCGGTTCATTTATGAGACGAGCTGCAGTTCAGGCGCCAGCCCCTCCGTGTCTTGATTATTGTCTGCTATATTTACCGCTACTTATTATTTATTAAATCCAGGTAAATTGTTGATGAAACATTGATTGAAATTAAGATACAATTAATACAAAACGAAATTAACTTTAAATAAAGGCTCAGTGCTTTCAAAAAGTTAAAGGTTTTTTTTTGTGTCACCCTCGTGTATTTCCCTCATATTAAATACAAAATGCATGTGCTATATATTTCTAATGTCTGGACTCCTTTATTGATATGAAATGATATATGTATATAAACCGAGGTTTCAATGGCCTAAATGCATTTTCGGAGAATTTATATTTTGACTGCAAATGTCACGTCCATAATGCTGGAATCGCCCAATTTTAAATAATTTATCCTCAACTAGTTTTGTGGTGTAGGTCTACAAATTTTATAATGTTAACTTCAAATAATACAAATAGTAAAGATATGGTAGCTATATTGGATCTGGACGGGAAGGATATCTCTGGGAGTGGGAAGGGCGTATCGTGATTCTGCCTTCCCTGACCGCGACACAGGTCCGTGGATCTGAGTATCGCGATTTCGGTTTTATTTAACATGATTCTTTTTTATTACTATTTAGGAACAAACAAGGGTCTCTGTTTAAAAAACGCCGACTCGCACCGGCAGTCCAGAGTACCGCAGCGCATATCTTCAAGTTTAGCCATAACCGAATGTCCAGTTTAACTGCCACAAGTTGATCTTGTAATAAAGAACTCATCGTGGAAAAACACGCTGTATTTTTGTATTTTCATTGCATTTGTAATTGATAAAAAGTTAAACAAATTAAATAATACATTTTAGTATAAATATTAATGATTAATCGATAGTCGAATGAATGAATGAGTGTCACGTTTCGCTTGTTTACTTCGAACCGGAAGACGCACCCACTTTTGACGCAAGGCCTCATTGGACGTAGGAAACTTGTGGATAGAGTGCCGAAGTTACGACGTCACTCTGTAGGCCAAAACGCGGAAGTGAGTTAGCATTTTAGCACTCCCGGTTCCCTCGCTCTAAAGTCTATGGGATTTTTGAATGGGTTTTTGCTAAATCGCCCGAAATAAGGTCTGTGGTGAACCGTGGCTGAGCCAGAGGGGGGTCCGGGGTGGCACTGGACACCCCTGACATGCGATTGGCCACCCCGGGTGCCACCCCAAAATTTTATTTGCTACTGGCAGTTGCTGATGCTGATTTTTTTTTTTTAATTACATTCGCCGGCAGCGCGGCGCGCGCAGTTTTCAAACGGACGAGCAGAGGACGAGTGATGGTTGCAAGATACCGAACTTCACCGAATAGGAAAACATCATATTTGAAGTAAGCTTTTAAGGTTTAGCATCAGGGTGGATTCCCAATAGCCTACATTAGGCCTAATACACGCATATACAGTACCTTGCCGTGTGTAGTACGTTACACAAATGTTCTAGCTAATGTGAGGATAGGAGATCAAAACGCAGGCAAAGAAGAGCAGAAACAAGCGATATCATAATGCGATCACTATAGGACTATGAAGCTTTATGGGTGTAGGTTGTTGATGGACTCGATCTACTGTGTTTTGATCATCATTATGAATCTTATCTAGATGTAGTCTTTGATAAAAATGCGATTTTCTCAGCATTTTGCTCATGTTGCTTTTTATGAAACTTGCCAACATTCATGTGTTGATTAAAAAAAAAGACGCACGAAGCTAGAATAACTATATTTTTTTGTTTTTGTTTTAAAAGCACAGGGTTTGTTCTTTCTTTAGGTATGTTCAGATATTTATACAACAAAATATTCTAGGGTGCCATGAAATTGTGAAAATTACCAAAACCACATTTTTTTTATACTGGCGAGAAAGAGTTAAATGTTGGTAATTGGATGATGATTAGAATATGAATATATTTGGAATCATATTTTAAATTTGTCATATTTTTGAACAGGGTCAATTAAACATGAAAAGAAAGGGAGCGATATCAGAGTTATTTTAAAAGAAGCACAAACATAGTCCAGTCATTTTATGAAAAAAAGGTTGAACAAATTGAAACAGAAGCAAACTCAACAAAATAATTTTGTATCCTCATTATGTCCTGAGTAAGGAAACAAAGTCCCTAAGAATCCCATTTGGGGAAAGTTTCGAAATCTGTTTCTGGGGATTCACTTTTTATTTTACTTACCTTTTGTCTTCTGCATTCTCCTTACCCTTGTCTCCTGTTCTTCCCTTAGACTCGTCCCCCAGAAACAGTCGCACAGACCCAGCCCCAAACCCCATCTCTTAATAATTAAAAAAGGCTGGTTTCTAAAGTACTTCTTCCTGCCTCTATGTATTAATGCTCATGGGTAGCCTAAATGGGTTCCATTCAGACTTTAACATTAAGTATTTTACTGTTATGTGTCAACAAGATTCAACAAGAACAAGAATTGTCACCTGGCTAGACCCGATTTTTAGATCTGTTGTGGTATTTATGCAAATTAGCACATACGTAATTAGATTATGAATGAATAGGATATATTTGTTTTTTTTCCTAAACTTTCCCTAATGGGATTCTTTGGGACTTTTTTTTCCTTACTCAGGACATATTGAGGATACAAAATCAGATGAGTTTGCTTGTTGCAATTTGTTCAAGGTTGACCCCCATTTTGGCTTAAAATGACTGGACTAACAGGCAGATCAGGTGCAAACAGACCCCCCAGCCCTTGCATCACCACTGGCTAGTCAGAGTCAGTGTGGTCCGACTTCAGAACCAGCAACAGGTCAGAGCATCTACCAGACACAGGCAGTCAATCACATACCCAATTCAGGAATTTAAGTTGAGATGATTTTGCCAGATTAAAAGGATAGTTCACCCAAAAATGAACACAATATTTTTTTTATAAATTAAATAATTAGAATTAGAATTATTATAAATTATTATAAAGAAAGAATTATGTTGTATTTAATCTTCCCAGGATAAGATTTTATATTGATGGGCAATAAAATTGTTTAACTTTTTCAAGGACATGTCTGCTTGATGCCAGCTGTATCTAATGAAAGATTAAAAAAAAAAATATATATATATATATTTTTTTTTTTTGTAAATGTGAGTTTTTTTGTAAATAAATGCAGCAGTTCATAACAGACACATGCAGTCTACTTGGTGCTTCAGCTTTGTTTTCTGCAAATATTTTGGATGTTCAACACTTATAGACACAAACAGAGTGACCCAATTCCAGGGTCAATATTGTCCCCACCACTTTTGAAACATCTCGCGGCACGGATACCAATACAAATAAAACATCTCCAGTTAACTAGCAGCATTCGTTTCATTCATTTGTTAAATAAGAGGCGATCTAGCGCTGAAATGTGTTGTCTTCACTCGGACGCGCGCTTCAATCCGTTGCGGAGATTCTATTCGTTCCGTTGAAATCACAAATCAAAATGCACACAAACGTGTCCGTGCTTCTCTGGGTTCTAATCCGCACTCGTATAGTTTTTTCCCCTCATCAAAACCGACAATGTTTATCAGTGGTTATATCAAGAATCTTGATATTTATCACTGATAAATCGGTTTTGATGAGGGGAAAAAACTATATGAGTGCGGATTAGAACCCAGAACCTCTGACACGTTTGGCAAAAATTCTGCCACTGGACCATTACAGTACATATCCGACACAGGTGGATGTATTTATTCACGTAAAAATTCACGATACTAACAACATATATTAGATCTTATTGCATGACCAATTAAACCCAAAGTAGCCTAGCTACCATCACATTTTTGGTCTGACATCATCACATCTTTGAATACATTTTTATTTATTTACATCAGTAAGCTACAGGACATTGTCTTTCAAAACATGACCTGCGCGAAAGAGAAAAAAGAATGAATGCGTCATTGTACCCAGCACTTTTGAAAATTTGCTTCCGAATGCGTCTCTGTCCCTAGCACATTTCAAACCAAACTGACGCCCATGAGTATGAGGCAGCTTACAGTCTGAGCAGCGCGCTGCTTATTTTTGTGTTCATGAAATTTCTTGACCTGCAAACGGCCTGTAATAATGGAGGGAACCACTCGTTATACATAAATCACGTAACAGTTCATGTATTGCTTACATTTACAATTTAGTTTTAATCCAAATGATGCCTGCTGCTGAGTGAACGATCAGCAGTCAAGAGCATGCAACTCTCTCCCATGAGTCCCATCAGTTAACGTTAGTAATACACAGGGCTGTGCATTACTCATATTCTTTCATAGGGCCCAAAATTTGTAGCGGCGCTACATGTCTCCTTTTACTTTACCATTGCCATATCCGACCGAACTACAAACTTTCCACTGATGTCTGTGAAAAAGGGATGCGCGAGACAATCTCGCACCTGTTGCCGCTGCACTCTCAATCCACTGCGCGGTTTCCTCTTATCAGCTCACGGACCACTAGGCGTTACTATATTTTGTTTAATATTTATATTTACTTCATAAACAATCTTCTCTTTTATCCCCATTATACTTTCTGTTTTCAGTGTTTTTGTCTGGACACAAACTGTTTACACACTGCTTGGTATCTTTTTTTTGTATCGAAGCATTTTTATGAGTATGAGGGAGCGCATCCCTAGTATTAACTGTATCAATAACGGTGCATGCGTTAGCCGAGAACTAACGTGAATGACTGTAACATTTAAATTGGCAAAACAAATCTGGCTCCATCCTTTATCTTTACTCAAAGTAGGCTAGTAAGAATGACAGACAATCTGCATTAATGGACAGTTTAGATAATAGAGGGGTTTAACCAACGTAACGTTCTGGGCGGTAACCCGGATGCGCGGCCATTATGGAGGCACTCGGATGTAAACAACAGCATGGATTGCACTGTTTATGTACTACTGAACACATTGTTACACTAATAAACCACGGAAAAAACACGTGGTAGGTGCGAAATCATGTAGAGAAGGACTTGGGAAGCAGGAGAGAGCGCAACATTTTGACAAACTAAAGTTAATATGTGGTAAAGATCCGAACGAGTTAGCTTCTCTAGCACGTAACATTACTGCAATTCTTCCATCTATTTATTATCCCGACATAGGATACGTTCAGATTGTCAGTCCAAAAAAGCACATGAAATCCGTTTCAAGTTACATCCATATGTGGTTTGAAATCATATCAGGACATCAGCCACAGTCTGAACGATCGGATTTCGCGTGGTATGTCTTAAAATGCGAACGTCATTTATAGGAAACATGCTGAAAGTCACTTCCGAAACAATGCTGTGTTGTTGCAAAGTGCCGGACGAGCAGAAAAGTATTATTTCTGAAACCGGCGCAGACGAGCGTGGGGAAAAAGCAGTACATCCCAGCCTCCTACAGTTCTGCAGCAGTAGTCCAGCAACGGCGGCTACACATTTCCATGTTGTAACATTTAAATAAGACAACATCTAACATTATATTGCAAATGCAACCCCCTCCATCAACGCAAAGTCATTGCCATATTACCAAATAACATGCATGGACACACACGTCGGATCTGAACAGTTGCGATACACAGTGTGGACATCATTTTAGATCAGATTCCAATTTGATACAAAGATAATCGGATTTGGACTGACAGTGTGAATGTAGCCATAGTTAACTATACGTCGACCATTTAGCCATAGTCAACGCTTCATTTAACGTTACACTTGTCTGATGCTGTACCTCTCTCTACAACAAACGCCTTCTTTCATCAGTTTTTTGCACTCTTCTCTTTAACTTTTGACAGTCTATAGCACTCGACATGTTTTTTCTCGATGTGACCGATTGGTACAGACCAAAACTCGACCATTTTTCAGCAGCAATAATCAGCCAAATTTGCGAGTCCATTCAGTTCAGTGGCATTATTTACGTTCTGTGCCTCCAAAATGGCCGACTTCCGGATTGATGACGCGTCGTGAAACCCCTCTATAGTGTCCCACAGCTGCTTAACAGAAGTATTTCAATAAGACAGTAATAACGTGAGTTAGCCTGAAACTTACACAATCTAAAACACAAGACTACATATTTTGAACACTCGGAAGAAATTATATAGATCAATAATTATTCATGCTTACAGGTTGTGATTCTGAGGAGCAAGCTGGTCCAAATAAGTTGGGTATTGACCCATCTTTCAAGTGCTTTGCGAATCCCGCGATGAACTCTGAGATTTGAGGAGCAGTCGTCAGTAAAATGACGTTTGAGGACAAGTTGTTAGCGGGCAGACAACGTACAACATTGGCGGCCATTATGCAAATGTATTTTCTAGTGAATAAGAATCGTAACGCAGTTTGAATTACAAATGACTTGTATAGGTGGTTCTGAGTTGATTCTTTCTTTTGGGAGCCAATAACTTTATTTATCGAGCACTTTCGACTTTTCAATGTTGTTGAATTTACATTCACAAACAGCTAAATTACACACTGCATGAAAGGGAATATTCGAAAAAAAAACATAATAGGGGCACTTTAAAATACAAGTGTTATTCGAAATTGTAATATTTCACAATAATGCCATTTTTTACCATAATGCAGCATTGGTGAGCATAAAAGAGTTTTTTCAAAAACATTTTAAAAAATCTTACCGACCCCAAACCATTGAACGGTAAGTGCATTTTTTTAAAGAGTAATTTCTGTCATAACTTGTATTTAAGAAGGACATGCCAAAAACAATTAATGTCTCAAAAGCATCTCATATGAGTCTTTTGTGCTGATATGTATTGCCACCCATCTAATCTTCAGTTGAATTGGAGGAGGCAAGGCAGTACTTTCATTTCTACTCCGGGGGGTTAACACCGCCACCTTTTCTCACACTCTCTCTGTCACTCTCTCTCTCACATTATGTGTGTGAGTATGTGCAAGCATGCATACACAAAAAGTGCCTAGAAATGTCTATGTTATTTTGGTTGTTTGCTTTTTCTTTTTTTTCCCCTTTTTTCACGCTCAGTATGCAGTTTGCAGCTCAAAGCCTTGGGGTAAACGTAGGTTAAGGCTTCCTGTGGCATTTCAACTTTGCATAATTTCTTTGCTGAGATCCTCCAGCGATGGCTGTTCTACTTTAACCAGCTACACAAACTGGAGAGGTTTATCAAAATCGCATGTAGCTAATGACGATTTGGCGCATCATTTATTTTCATGTTCGCATAGTGGAAGTGTGAGCCAGTAACATAAAGGTTTTTTTGTTTGTACTTTAAGTGGATGTATTACTCTGAGAAGTCCTTATTTCCTCACCTTTAATTAAGATATATTTGGTATGTAGTGTCTGTAAGGTCAAGCTTTGGGCTGAAGTGCCTGAGTAGTGCTGTTTTTTCAAGCATGCCATTTTGTAGTCTGGCTCGTGGAAAAGCAGGCTTTCATCACAAGGTCAATGACCACACTCTCAGAGTACAATCGCTTGTATATAGCTCAGAGATCATGCACCTTCTGTGGTTTCATTGTCAGGTATATAAGTTCACAGAGGCTTCCTCATAAAGCCATTTCCAAGTGTTTGTCTCTATAGCAACAGAAGAAAATAGTTTGAGAGTGTTAAAAATGTCCTCGTAGTTAAGAAACTCAGATATACACACAGCAAGTCAAGACAGATTAGCATAGAGGCTCTCTCTCTTTCTTTCTCTCCCTCTCTCTTCATCAAATAACTTCTCAGCATTGCATTTTCTCCTCTCTCTGCAGATAATTCCCCCATCATTAGATTAATTCCAATGGCGATTTCACGTCTTTGAAAGTTAAGTAATTTAGGGATTTCCCTACCTAACTGGAGACATCCTTCACAAACAGAAAGGGATAGAGAAAATTTCACACATACTGAGAGATTTACTAAATACATAAACGCGAAGACATTTCCATATACTGTACGAGTGTTTCTTCAACTCTAGGCACTTTTGGCACCGTAAACTTTTTAAAAACACTTTTCAAACTCTCACTGTATAATTTGTCCTCTATATACATTTCCACCATATCCCAAATAATGTAACCACAAACCTTCCACACACAAACTGCACTGAATAATGTGAAATGCAAATGCCTTTTACAGTTAGCACTCATTGATTAACTTGCAGCAGTTCAGTGATTTATTTGTGAGTTCTTTGTTGGGACTAAGAGGGTTAAAAATGGGGGTGAATAAGTTAACCCTTTAATCATCATTAATCCTTCAACCCAAGACATTCAAAACAGACTTGTCCATCAGTAATCGCATCTGAACTGTGCATTTGCTAGAAGGAGAGTGAGTCGTAGATTCTCAATCCTGTGTACCTGCACACATCTGCTAATTAGTTTTCCTCATAATTGCCACTTCTGGTATGGGTTGCGCTTTAGTGGTTCTAATCACTTTGTCCTTAAAATTCAAACTGACAAACGGCGATGTAAATCACACATTTGTATGCTGGTCTGAAGTATATGCACTCATGCATCTAGATTTTTGTGTGTGTGTTTGATGAGAAGGTAAGCCTCTTAAACTCTCTAGCAGTTCTTTGGCACTCTGGGTCTTGAGAGGGTTGGAAAACTGACCAAGTTTATGATGAGCTTTGCTCAACAGACCACTGACTTCTTAGTTTTTTTTCCACCTAAGCTCCTTACGCAGCACTGCTCATCTGTTTCTCGGTGTCCGGTAAATAGACTGTGCTCAGAATCTCTTATTTTGCCCATAAAATGACTTTTCTGCAAGGTGAAAAAGTCCCATTTGAGCGGAGTAACTCTCATCAACCCAACAGCAGTGCTTTATGCTTGCAACACAGGAACGTTTTTGTTCCCCACTTATGAGTGATTTATGATGTAATTCAAAGGATGGCAGCTGAAGTGAGAGTGCTGTTTAGCCCATACTGTGAGCTCATCATCTTTGCAGTAGCTGTGAATGAACTACCCAGGAAACAGCTCTGCGTGTTTGGAACCATGGGGACAAAGTCACTTAGCTATTCCCGTTAGATTACAGTACACCTTTACCAGCTCTGTGTCATTATTCATAAGGAGGTGCATTTGCTCTTTTGCCCATATACTTACCATAACATTAACATGTACGGGCATTTTCAGAATGGATAAGGTTATACATGGCTTTTTCTCACATTGTTAAACAGCTGATTTCTGAAATGTCATGCCAAATCTATTGCTTCCTTGTGGAAAACCTCAAAACACTTTGCGTTTTATCCATGGAATGTACAAGGTTACCAGATTTCTGATGAGAAAACTATGGACATTTCTACTTCGCTAATCTGTAATGGTATGTCATATTCTGTCATACTACTCTAAGTGACATTTTTTCACCAGCAAACTTTATGAACTGTAACGACTGTTCACAGTAAGGGCCTGTCTATACCAAGAATGATAACTGTATCTACATCTATATGACTCGCTCGCCTTTTAACGTTATTGGCGAAGGACTATAATGTTTACTATAAAAGTGCTTTAAAGATATATTGTAATTGGCTGTCAAGATGTTTTCATCCTTCATCATGTAGAAAGATATCACTCTTAATGTCACCATAAAAATCAAAAATTCCTATTTTTTTAAAGAATGTTGCAGTGATTATTATAAATGATTTATCCATGCACACCATTTTTTTAAATTAATATCCCAATTCTTTAACCAAAAACGCTAACCTCCACTCCCCTCGCAACGACGTCTCTTCTATTCATATGTCTCGGTGGACGGTGGTGCTAAACAGACATTTTGATCAGCCTCCATTTATCCATCGATCCAATCAATTCCCGAAGGATGAAATCAAATCCCGCTCTACTTTTTCTCATTCCAGAAGCCATTTCACTTAGATATACTGTACATCATAGGGAAGAAAAGAATTGCAACTTCCGTTTCATGCTGACTTTCAGGTTTACCATTGTTCTGCGAATTTTTGCTGGTGAAATTCAGTCATTTAAATAGAATGTGATCAAGAATTTCACACAAACACGAACGATTTCCCCATGCAGATCTTGCGGGTTCATGTTGGTCATGCAAATTCACTGTGTTGTTGACCAACAGAAAGCTGCTTGGTTTGAAAGTGACTTTTGTGCTAGCTCAGCTGTGCAAAAATTTTGGTTAACACTTTACTTAAAGCCTTTATATATAATACATTGTAAGAGTATATTTTTTATGCAAGAATTATTTCTTTAATGCACTGTATGATGCCATGAATAATTGTAATCACAGTTATAATACTTTATAATTCACACCAATAATATGTTACACCTTTAGAAAGGTGCAATTATTATGCATTTTAACGTTGGTTACAATCATTTATGGAAAGATATAATGCATTGTAACATACATGAATACCTTTACAATGCATTATACATAAAGGCTTTAAGTAAAGTGTTATCCAATTTACTAATATAACCATACCTTTAGAGTTTATATTTTAAACTTGGTTACAGTTATTGTTCTTGGTGTGAACTGACCTTAATTCACAGCACCCTTGTTCCCCCTCAAAATAAAAACGGAAAAGTTGAACCCACAAGCATTCACCCATAGTGACCTCCCTAGGCCCATTCATCTGTCCGGCTCTTTTCTCACTGTCACATAAAAGCATTAAACACGAGGTTGTACACTGTGATTCTCTCTTTCAGTCTTCTTCTGTTATCTGATGTCCTCCAAAGTGGCTAGTTCATCACAGGCTGAGCGTCTGATGCCAGAGACGCAGGGACAGGACCCCGGCCCTCCTCTGTCGACGTCACAGGCTGTAATAGAGTCATAAACCTTGAGGATCTGCTTGATTGAGTTGCATCAAACACAAAGAGGATGCTAATCTCATTATGCAGCTCCTCCATGTCACTCCTGTCCCAAACCCCTCCATTTTATGGGCTTGTGTACGTTTTACAAGACATCATTTAACAATTACAGGAGCCTGTCTGTTTGACCTTAAAGGTTCACAACAAGTTGATCTCCGTCAGCTGAATTTGCAACATACGTTATTGCTGATTGGAACAGAACATAATTGTCACTTGTGCCTTTTTAAAAAGAATCGTGGTTACAATAAGGCACTTACAATGGAAGTTATTTTGAAAGTATGTACCATTTAAACACAAGACCAATACAGTATATGCATTAACATGATACCTGTGTGATAAAATTGCTTAATGACCCTGTCTGTGTAAAGTTAGATGCATTCTTTCCACTTTGTTGTCATGACAACGCTAGCCAGAACCAGAAAGGAATGTTTTGCAATTATCTATAAAGCACTGTTTACTACAGGAATTATTGCGAAATTTTGGATATCTCATAAAAAATTATTAATGGTAACACCAAGATGTGAATATAATTTCTAAAATGTATAAAAAAAAAACATTTTATGCTTTTTTTTTCTATGATTTGGTAAATTTGGTATTTTGATTTTTTCTACTAAACAAAATGACTGAATAAATTTCTTGATGCTCATCAAAAAAGTAATGTGTAAATCCTTTGTTAAACGATTAACAAATACTAAATCACCAAATCAGCGTTATCTAAAACTAAAGCTATTGAAATTGTTTTTTAATTGTTTTTTTGTAATTTAAATAAAGCTAAAGTAAAATATACATATTATGAAAAAGTAATAAAACTTTAAAAACAAACAAATATTAGAAATGTTGCCAACTGAAACAAGCTGAAATAATTAAAATGATTAAAACTGATGATAAAAATGAAGGTTAGTAATTACTAAAGTTACTAAGAATTAAACTAAATGAAATCATAAAAATAAAAGCTCATTCAAAATGTTAATAAATCTTATTTAAATAATACTATAACACTTAGATACTTGGCTACAATGCTGTTCACACAATTTCGTTATTACCGTAATAACCTTCTATTCTGAGCTGTTATCGTCTTCGAAATTATGCCTTTCTATGGCAACACTATCAAGAGCAAAATTAATCTGCTTCGGTCAGGTGATACAGCAGCCACTTGGTACAAGTCGGAGCTCTTCAAAAATTCATAGTTTACAAGCTGTAATTATGAGTTACAAGGACGTGAACACTTTACGAGTCACAAGTCAGAATCTCATAATTACAGTAATTCCGACATGCCGTGAACGCACCTTGATTCTCAGACCCATCCGACATTACATTTGTATTTTGCATCAATTTCCCTGGAAGTGATGATTTTGAAACACAAAGTCTTTTTTCAACTTAGATGGAAACAATTATTTTAGTGCATTACTGTAAACGCATTTTATTTTATTTTTTAACTAATGGACTGAGTATGTGGAAATCAACATTATACCACACATGTTGCCGATAGAGCTTAACTTATCGAACCCAGAACATTTCTTTCAAATTCCATTAGAAAATCCTGGCTATGGGTTTATTGACTGAAGGAGAGTTGTGGGAATTTAGCAGTACCTGGCTATGTTGACATGTGTCTGGAAGGAATTTTATCTTGCATTTTAGCATAGTCTCATTTCTTAGCATAATTGTAAATGATGGCCGACACGTCACATATTTGTAGCACACATTTTATTTTAGAGTCAACACAAATCAATGAGCTGCCCTCCTTGTGATAACCACAGACAAAGGGGCTTCTTTTGAGATCAATAATAGTGATTTATTGACTTTGTTGCTCTAACTGGATTTCTCAAGTTGCACTCAACATTTCCACCCAGCTCTGTGTCACACAAAGAAACACGAACAGGTAAATGTGAATTTATATTACATGGAAATATTCCTCCACTGAAATATTCTCATCCATCGCTCTTAACCAGTTCAGTGTTGACCTTTCACTTTGTGTTGTGGCAATCATAAGTTGTCAGCGTTCGAGAATTGCATTCACAGAGGAAATGAAAAGATGATAATCTTCTACAGTGGTAAAATGAATCCCAGTGCAACGAGGACGTTTTGGGATGTCGCTCGTCTGGATTCATATTGGGGGGAGGGAGTTGTATTGTAAAATCCCTTTACTTCTCACTCTGTGTGAATGTGAGAAAACGCCTCAGCGTATATAGAAGCCTCTAGAGATCTGATAAACCAGCTCCCTTTGAAAATGCATTTAACATTTTCAGAAATGTAAAATTTTTCAAAACATGCAGCATTTTTTCGAATCTAAGTAAAGCTTAAAGATGGTTTACCATGTCTATTGCACTTGATCAAAATTTTAACCACTTCTGTCAGGTCAAACTGACCGACTTCATTGCAGCTTATAATTTTTGAGGTATGTAACACCAAACATGTATTGATTCAAAGACACTTCATGGCCACAGTTTACAGTTTAACCTCCATCCATATCTATCAGGTGCATAAAATCAAGCATACAGTAATGCAACTTCTTTACACAAATGTTTTTAGAATCGGGCATACCAAAATTGTATGAATGAACCTTTTTGCTCAATCGTGGCAGTTAGGTGTGTATATCTGTGTCACGATGACAAAATGATTTGTTTCTCTATCTGCATTCGGATAGAACTGGATGTGGGTGGGGCCTAAAATGCTAGTGTGTCAAAATTAAATAGAACGCCATTTTTAGATGTAACTAGTTTCATTTATAATTTAATTTATTCAATTTATAGCTGCCATATGCGTTTTATAATTTGAAATGTGTTTTTTCTCTGCAGGTCACTGCCTTGTTATAGACTGTATGCGCCAGAGAAACAAGTGCGCATCTTTAGAATATTGTCTTTGAACTTCCGTTTTAGCGGTAGCTCTGTATATTTCTATGGCATCGCTGTGGAAGAGTAATTAGCTGGTGAAGTGGATTTACTTATTGTAGAGTTAATGAAAGTTATCCCAAGCATTGTAATGTTTAAAGCAGATGTCTTACGTATGTCAGTAGACCGGGAAGATTTTAAAACGGGCAGTTCATTCATAAATTCTTAAAGGGATACTTCAGAATTTAGCATTAAGCTTTGTATTAGTAGAAAACCTGTAGTATTTTCTAGGGCTGGAACGGTACACAGAAGTCACGGTTCGGTTCATACCTCGGTTCAGACATCACGGTTCGGTACGATTTCGGTACAATGGAGGGAAAAGCAAAACAAAAATGCAGAAGGCATTGTATTTTTTAAATAAGTTTTATTAATAAAGGCATAGGCATAGGGCTAGAACCAGTTTTTTTGTAGTGCACTGACAATAGTTTTATATAATTAGTTTATTATTAAATTAATAAAAAGACCTTGCGATATGTTTGGTAATTGTACCTGAATTAATTTAAAATTATTATGCTATATTTCAGATCGATATATTTGTTTTCCTTAATTTTAATTAACATTATGAATTAACAATGTAACATTATTCTCATCTGAATTATAAATAATAGATTTCTGTATAAAATAATACTACCATTAAAACACATTCGATTTTCTTTTTTAATCAATGTAAGATTAGTGCTCCGAGGACAAGAAATGAAAACCAATGCAATATGATGTCCAAAAGATGGAACCCACAGACTGTTTTGAAATGGAGTTGGATAAATAGCCTATGTTTTGCTTTTAAAACAGTGTGTGTGATTTTGGTTGGGTGACAGAACAGTTTGACGAGAGTTTACAGTGTGACAAAAGCACAATGTTGTGTTTTATTGCGAGTGTACACAAATATAAGTAAACATTTGCAGGTTTAATGATCTGTATGAACAAAATGACGGAGTATGTTTCAACTGTTCGATCGCGCCCGCGTATAAAGCCAACGTTTGAAGTGAACGCGCGTTCAGAGTTAAGCCGATGGTACAGATTATGTGTCCCTAAAGAACCCGCGTATCTAACAGTAGTTCCGCATTACATTAATTAATTTGCACGCGAGTTTTATTTATTTTATACCGTATATTCTCTGTGTAAATTCGTGCACCGAACCGTGACGCCCGTACCGTTTCGGTTCAATACGAATACATGCACAGTTCCACCCCTAGTATTTTCAAATTACCATGCTTTCCACCCTCATATCCCCCTGAGACGAGAGATTTATGTATTTTTTGTCTGGAAAAAATCCTCTGATGATACAAAAATCGGTTTGATCCGGTTGTCCGGTTTCCTTTCCCGGTGAGAGTACGCTGTGCGCGCCTTGCTGCCGCTTCTCGCTGGAACTTTTTGTTTGTTTGTTTTTCGCATCTACCGTGTCATCTCCTTCTTATTGTCATTTCCTTGTGGATTTACTGTGGATATAACGCGGATACTGACAACTGGCAACTTTCCAAATCATCACTGTCACTCAACTTACACTACTCTGCTGCTGTTTGCCGATCTTCGCGCTACTCCACTGTACCTTCTATGTAGGTGGCTGGTGAGTCTCCACTCCCTCGCTTATCTACTGTGGACAGTTTTTTGAGTGGTAGGTTACCCCCTATCATTCAATTTATCTGACAAGGTCTTCATACTGCGTTGATCGTGCATAATCAGCGCTGTGAGTGTTGCTGCTTTCTTGCACTCTACTGCAAGAAAAGTGCGTTCTTAAATTGCCAGTCATGTCGTGTTGTCTCTACATGTCCGCGGTCTAATTATGCATACTGCATGCAACGTCCCAGTCCCTGTACTGCTTAGAGTTCTAACTCTGGGATTATTACTCTGCTGTGTCATACCCATGGCGCTTAACTACTCGCTACTCCAACTGCGTTGCATGAAAACGCGTCCTCGTCTCGTAGCGACTACACACAGGCTCTGCACGGAGCTCGGGATTGCTAGGCGACCGCGCTATGTCCACCGTTCCTGTCGACTCCACTTCTCATCGCGCTGCTTGTCGGCTTCAGCCATTCCTTCCATCTGGTCGGACCGCTCGGATACCCGTTATTCTATGCTGCCTTCTACTCACCGTGGAATAAATCTTACCTCATTAAAAACTGTTTCCTGTGATCTGTCTCTGACTAATAAACGCAATGACTGCCCGTTTCATCCGGCAGTTGCGCTGTTTAACTGTCGTTCCCTCACAGATAAGGCTACTGTGCTTTGCGCACTACTAACTGAGAAAAACTTCGACTTATGGCTCCTCAAACATGGCAAACTCCTAATGACTATTTCCACCTAAATCTGCTCACTCCCTCTGGATACAGCTACCTGGCCAAATCTCGTTTGACATCAAGGGGAGGTGGCCTGGCTGCTGTTCACCGCAGCAGCATTCCAGTCAAAACTATTGACTTTCATGTTACTTTAACTTTTGAATATCTAGTTCTCAAAGTTTCTGGTACATCTCCAATGATCTTGATTCTCCTGTATCGTCCACCTAAAGCTATCTCAAATTTCTTCAGTGAACTGCATGAACTGTTAACCCTTTCCTCTGCCTTATCCTCTTGTGTTATATTACTTGGTGATTTCAACATACATGTTGATACTGATTGTGCAGAATCGCGTGAACTCTTGTCATTATTTGAATGTTTCAATCTTGTACAACATGTCGATTTTGCTACACACTCAAAAGGTCACACACTGGATCTTGTCTGCACTACTGGTCTACATAATGTTTCCGTGCTTGGTTCTCAAATTGGACTGTCTGATCACCTCCTCCTTGAACTAAACTGTGAAATGCCTCTTCCCCGCCTGAGGGTGAAATCTACTATAACCTTCCGTAACCTCAATTCTGTTAATCCATTACTGTTTTCTGAATCTGTACAAACTCATCTCTCTGATATTACTGAACACACTAATAACTCTCTTGATATCCTTACCAAATATAATGCCTGTATTTCCATTGCCCTTGATACACATGCCCCTCTTAAAAGTAGAGTTGTACCTTCTACACACACGTCTCCCTGGTTTACCCCTGCACTTCGCAATCTAAAAACAGCTGGTCGTCGTCTTGAACGCCTTTACAGGAAAACCGGTTTGACTGTTCACCTTACTGCTTACACTGACCATATCCAATTGTACAAATCTGCTATAAACACTGCATGCTCTGGTTACTTACATTTACATTTAGTCATTTAGCAGACGCTTTTTTCCAAAGCGACTTACAATTGAGGACTAAACCAAGCGAGTCATCGTGAAGAGGCAAAAACAACGCAAGAAGTGTTCAAAATACAAAGTTCAGACATTGCTCGGAGTAGCATAAGCCAGGCAAGCGAGGATTTAAAGGAAAGGATTTTTTTTTATTTATTTTTTTTTATGTTAAGTGCTCCCGGAAGAGATGAGTTTTCAGTTGCCTTTTGAATGCTGTCAGGGATTCTGCATTCCGGATGACGGTGGGGAGATCATTCCACCAGCATGGAACCGTGAATGAGAATGTCCTGGAGAGTGATTTTGTGCCCCGCTGTGATGGTACCACGAGCCGTCGCTCATTGACCGATCGTAGGCTTCTGGTAGGGATGTACACTTGTAGTAGTGAGTGGAAGTAGGAGGGGGCTGAACCTGTGGTCACTCTGTAAGCAAGCGTCAAAGCCTTGAACTTGATGCGAGCAGAGAGTGGTAGCCAGTGCAGAGAGATGGACAGAGGAGTGACGTGGGCCCTTTTGGGCTCGTTGAAGACGAGACGAGCTGCAGCATTCTGGATCATTTGTAGAGGTTTAGTTGCACATGATGGAAGTCCAGCCAGAAGAGCATTGCAGTAATCAAGCCTAGAAATGACCAGGGCCTGGACGAGAAGTTGTGTTGCATGCTCAGTTAGGAAAGGTCTGATCTTCCTGATGTTGTGCATAGCAAACCTGCATGATCGAGTTGTCTTTGTAATGTGGTCAGTGAAGGTCAGCTGATCATCAAAGATTACTCCAAGATTTCTGACCGACCTTGATGGGGTGATTGAGGATGAATCTAGCTGGATAGTGAGGTCGTGCTGTAGAGACTGATTGGCAGGGAGGACGAGAAGCTCAGTCTTTGCCAGGTTGAGCTGCAGGTGATGTTCCTTCATCCACGCCGAGATGTCCGCCAGACAGCTTGAGATCCGTACAGCTACTGTGGGATCATCTGGTTGAAATGAGAGGTAGAGTTGGGTGTCATCAGCATAGCAATGGTAAGAGAAACCATGTGCCTGTATGATGGGTCCCAATGATGTGGTGTAAATGGAGAAGAGGAGCGGTCCAAGAACTGAACCCTGGGGAACCCCTGTGGTCAGCTGATGTGCTTTGGATACCTCACCTCTCCATGCGACCTTGAAGGACCTACCTGTGAGATAGGACTCAAACCAGTTGAGGGAGGTTACTACTCTACTATTATCAATAATGCATCTTCTCGACCTAAAGCACTATTTTCAGTAGTCAATAAACTCACCAACCCTCCTGTACCTGTCATTAGTAACTCAGCAGACCTCTGTGAGTCATTCCTGCATTTCTTCTTAAATAAAACTGATAGCATTCACAATCCTTTCCCATCCATGATCTCTCCTGTCTACACACACGACTTCGACACTGCTTTTACTCCTGGTACTCTCACTGATTTCGCCCCACCAAGCCCTGCTTATATCTCTGAGCTAATCAACAAAGCAAACACATCTTCCTGTCATCTTGATCCAGCTCCTACTACTTTACTTAAAAAATGTGCACATGTTATTTCTCTGCCGATTTCACTTCTCATCTCCCAACTACTAAGTACTGGTTCTGTTCCTCTGGAATTAAAAGCTGCTGCTGTCACTCCTGTCCTAAAGAAACCCGGCCTCGACCCCACCAACATGACCAATTACAGACCAATCTCAAATCTACCATTTCTTTCGAAACTCCTTGAGAAAGTGGTCGCTGCCCAACTTTAAACACACATGTAATCCAACAACCACTATGAATGTTTTCAATCCGCTTTCCGCACTCTCCACAGCACTGAAACAGCACTTCTTAGGGTTGTCAATGATCTCCTTATGGCCACTGACTCCGGCTCCACCAGTATTCTAATTCTTCTAGATATTTCCTCTGCGTTCGACACAATCTCTCACAGTATTCTCATCTCACGACTCTCTGCTCTTGGTGTTTCTGGAACTGCCCTATCTTGGTTAACTTCCTACCTGTCTGATCGTCAGCATTACATCTCTATCCGCCAGGCTAAGTCCACTACTGCCTCTGTCCCGTACGGTGTTCCCGAGGGTTCTGTTCTTGGGCCTCTTCTCTTCATCATCTACATGCTCCCATTAGGTAACATCATCCGTCAACATGACTTTAAATTCCATTGCTACGCAGATGACACCCAACTATACATCCATTCACAACACAATGCTCCTTTTCCCACAAATTCCATATCAGCCTGTATTGATGATATAAATGCTTGGATGACCAGTAATTTTCTCAAACTAAACACTGATAAAACAGATCTACTTCTTATTGGCTCACCTCGATTTACATCCTGTTTCTGTGTTGAAAATGTTCACATTGCTGGAGTTTCGGTTCAACCTTCCACTACTCTCAAAAACCTTGGTATAATCTTTGATTCATCTCTTTCCTTCCTTCCTCACATTTCCTCTCTCACTAAGTCTGCCTTCATTCACCTTCGTAATATCGCACGCTTACGTCCATTTCTGAACATCAGCGATGCTGAAACCTTGGTTCACGCTTTCATCACATCACGGCTTGATTACTGCAATTCTCTTTTCTATGGCTTACCCAACTCATCTATAAATAAAATCCAATACATTCAGAACTCCGCAGCTAGGGTCCTTACATACACAAAGAAATCTTCCCACATTACTCCGATTTTACGCAGACTTCATTGGCTACCAGTACGTTTTTGTATTAACTACAAGATACTCCTTATCACATTCAAAGCACTCCATGGTCTTGCCCCCACCTATATTTCTGATCTCATCCATACCTACTCCCCAGTTCGCACACTTAGATCGTCCGATACCGGTCTTTTAACGATCCCACGGCACAAACTATCATCATTTGGTGGAAGGGCTTTTTGTACTGCTGCCCCAACTCTCTGGAATTCTATTCCCCAACACATCCGCAACCTTTCATCATTACACAATTTCAAAACTCACCTCAAAACGTATCTTTTTGCTACTTGTTTCCCTTGATTTCTATGTTTATGTACCACTATCTCAATTTATTTTATTGTTTCTATGTCATGTTTCTATGTCATGTTTATTTGTACTTTATTGTAAAGCGACCTTAAGTACTCTGAAAGGCGCTATATAAAATAAACATGTTATTATTTATTATTATTAAAAATCGTCATTTTGCGTCATCAGAGGATTTTTTGGCCAGAGGCTAAAGACTACAGTCAGTAGAAGGAGCTGTCCTGCATGTTCCCAACCCGCCCATAGAGGGTGGAATCTCACTCACAGTATGTACACATAGTGTCATGCATCTTTTTTAGAAGGCTAGCAGGCTCTTGTTCTGTGGAGAAAGCTGAGTAACTTAGTAGGAGAAAGCTGAGCATTGGGGGTTACCATTTCATCCTCTTTTTCCTGGACACCTTTTGTTTATCGGTAATCACGCCACCGGCCTCGCGCCGTTCTCCCGTGGCCCTAGCCTCGTCCTGCTCGCCACAGTAAACATAATGAATGGCGACTGTAGAATGCAAAAGCCGAATCCCGGACATTTTGGGCGATCTCGAAATCCCGGGCAGACTCATCACGGAGACTCACTAGTAGCCTAGACTTGTTGTTTAACTACTGCGCTCCTTTACCGGTAGGCGTGGCCTCCTAGGGCAGCAAAGCAAGTGCATTCTGGGAGTTGTTGTCTTTTATCCACATAAGCCAAAAATACATTTTCTGGCATTTCTCAGCCTAGAAAGCTCCAAATTCAAAAATTATTTCACATTTCTTCTACATAAATGACCCATTTTAAATACACATTCATCTTTCCAGAGGTGAAGTATCCCTTTAAGATCGCTGTGGAAATACAAACCGGAAGACAAAAGACAACAAGCGCAGTGCTGAAAAAGGGGCGGGGCTACATAAGGTCTATACCTGCACTCTTACTGGTCAATCTTGGCCCCTCCTTTACCCTTTTAGACAGTATGTTTGAGAAAGGAGTGAGACAAAAGCATGCTATCTATCTTGTTTAGTCGGCTTCACCCACAACTGCACTGTAATTTTAGATTTGTTCATTAAGAATATTTCTTTATTCTTGTACTTGTTGGATAATCAGTCTAATTATTATTTTTTTTATTATTATTTAGGATAAGTCCATATATATGGTTTACTGAGTGTGGTGTGGAAGACCAGACCTGAAACCCACTGAACACCTTTACAAAGCTAGACTCCTTTCTAAATGTCCTTGCCTGACCTCGCTGATGCTCTGTCTTGTGTCTGAATTGGAGAGAATCTCTGCATCCATGTTGTGAAATCTATAGTTAAAAACCCAATGCTGATTGTTTTGAAATTTGGGTGTTTTTGAGGTGTCCACACATTCTTATAGCCGTATACAATATTACAGTGGTTCTAAACCTTTTTGACTCCAAGGCCCCCCATTGTCCTTGAAGGCCTGATTCCACTCTTAAATAAAGGCTCTTAATAAAGGCTCCTTATTGGCATTGATGGTTCCATGGAGAAACTGTGGTCTCTGTCAGGACTTAGTAAGCAGCAATAAAGCACACAAGACAAGAGTAGCGAACTTCATCCATCTTTTTCACTCTTTCATTCCTGTCCTCCACACATTATGTCATTACACAACACTTCCAAAATAGTAGTCCCAACACAATTCAACCCACAAACACAACAGAAACTTTAATATCCATAAATCCTTTTCCATTGCATAAAAGGTTCTTTATAGTTGAAAAAAGTTAATCAGATTATAAAAATGTACTTCACACTAAAAAAGAAGGTTCTTTTAAAGGTAGCCATTTTTTTCATAAACACTTTTTGTTATTCTGGTTGCAACAACAATAGAAGTGGTCTAAGTATTAAAATACATGTACATAATCTGTGGAAGTCTCAGGGGCAAAACAATTTCGTCCAGGCCTATTTCACAAAAATGGTGACCGAGACTGGAAGTAGCGTAGCGATACTTCCGTTCGCGCCGTCGCCCGCTACGATCGCCATTCATTCTCAAAATGGACTGTGAACAGCTTGTTTTCTCCCAGTCATTAATTTATCTGCCAAAAGTAAGAATAGCATATGTTGTCCGTTTTGTTGATAGTTTTCAGGGAGCTGTGAAAAGATCAAAATTGGACAAAGGTTACAAATTGAAAAAAGTTTGCTTACATTAAAAAGAATGCTTGCTGACCAAGCTCACACTTACTATAGCTAAACTAAATAAATAAATAAATTGAAATGTCTGATTGTAGTGTGAAATCTAGTGGCTTTTGTTGAAATCTCATGTTATTAAGTGTTAGTTAGTTGTCCAGGAGATTGCAGCAATCTTCCACTAGATTACGGCTCATTTTTCATGTTACTACCATGAATGAAACTAAGAATTGTACGTCTTTACAGTGAATTTGACCTAACGTTGCTAGTAGGTCTAATAATGAAATTAAGGCAAATAATTAAAAAATGGTTAGACTAAAAACATTAATGGAGTGAGTTATATTATGTTTTAAAAAATCATGATGTTACAAAATCACATTTTACTGTCTGGGGTCCTCTTATGAAAAGAAAAATATATTTGCCTATATATGAATGATATCAATATATTAAGTGGTTTAACAGTATAGGCTATTTGAAAATATACAGAATAATATATTGTATTAATATATTACAAATTGAATAATACATAAGGAATTGCCGCTTTTCATATATTTAAAAATGTGAGACAATATATTTACTAATATATCATAATTATGTAATTTTATATTCAGTAATACACGTCATAATATATAGATGTATATGTGATAAGATATGGTACTCCTGGTCAAATATATTGCAGATATATTTACTCATGCAGCATAAACACACATAGAGAAATATATAATGTAATATATTTCTTAATTATTTACATTATAAATGTTTCATATTTTTAAAGTAGTTATCAAAAACACAAACTATGGTGACCAGGAGGGGACATGTTCGGTCACTTATTTTTGTCGTGGCCATCATATAAACTCGTGGGAATGTGATAATATCTCATCCCAGCCGGCACACGACCAACCTTCAACGTTGAAATATGGTTGAAATAATGTCAGTTGTTGTTTCAATGTTGAAACTACGTTGAAATCATGTTTAACGCTAAATGGTTGAAAAAGGGTAAATAAAACACTTATAAATCAACTTTGATTTTTTTTCAAGATCTATGTTGAATCAAATAATGTATGTACAGAATAAATAATTTCTGCCTTTTAAATTATAATTAAGATCATTATTATTATATTATATTATCATTTTACATTTTTATCATGAACCTTCTGATATAAATATTATAAAACATTGCGCTGCTTTACCACACTGAAACAATTCCTATTGGTTATAACCTTATTTGCTTTGATCATGATTGGTTAATCTGTCTGTCATTCATGAAACTGGCCAATGAAACTGTGCGCGCCATTTTAAGTTTGAAAATATGACCGTTATCCTGACCGTCTGTCAGATCGCGAGACTGGCCAAGGGAAAGAGCATGAAAGAGATGGGCGAAATGGAAAACAATATCCGATCGAGTTTATTTTATTTTATTTTTTAAATATGATTCACAATATTATCACGATTCTTTTTCATGCTAGTTTTACTGTTTTGCAAGTTGTCTGAGCAAATAATAGTTTAATTAGACTAATGTTGGGCGATATGCTTTCATAACATCCTATCGTCAGAATTATCTTTAACAATTAGGCCTATAGACACACGTCACACGCATGTGATTTAGCAGTTTATTGTCATAAATATCAACAATCTAAAAGATGTGCATCATACATGAGACCTGGGTGAACAATGTACAGTCATTGTCTTCAAATGCTATTGAAGTTGGAAACGTTTAACGTTATACCAATGTCGTATGTAATTTTGAGACGGTCCCTAAAATGCGGATATAGAACGTCCAACGTCAAACCAACTTCATGCTAGTGCAAAACTGCGACAAAAAAGCCCATTCAATTTAAGAATGCGCTTCAGGTGTCTTTCACTTATAACGTACCCATGTCTTAATGCCAAAGACCACACTATAAATTTATATGACATTCCTAATTTAAAGTAAAATGTTATTTCTTCTGTCATCTCCATCTCTGCTGTAGCCCAGTCTGGTGGTACGGTTACAGTATTGGCCGCTGTGGCTTCCTCAACATAACTCGTGGCCGCGACAAAAAGATGTCGTTCTCTCAAAATATGAAGTCGTGGCCACGAGAAAAATATATCGTTCCCTCAACATATGATCTCGAGGCTACGACTTTACATCGCGTGGCCACGACATAATTATGTCACCTCAACAAAATGATTCCGTGGCCATGACTTATAATAACGTTCCCACGACTAATATCACGTTCCCACGAATTTATGTTGTGGCCACGACAAAAATAAGTGAACCGAACATGTCCCCTCCCGGTCACCGTACAAGCACACCTGCATGTACTAAAGTATTTAGCCCACTGTGCTGAGGAGTGCAGCCATTACTTTCAAAATATAATAATCTTAATGGTATTCGGCCAATCGTCAACCTTACATATATTCACATTAAAATGGGAACGTGTATATGTGCAATATATGTACACAATAAAGGATAAAACATTGTGAATATTTTTTTTGTCTTCATTTATGAATATTTTACAGTGTTTCCTCTAGGATTTTTTCCAACTGTGGTGGCAGGCCCATGAGTGATATTTCCATTGGCCTCGCCCCTCGCCCCATGGTGTTTAAAGGTGCTCTAAGCGATGCTGGGTGACCTTCTAGCTAGACCTTCCCTCCTCCTCATTCCGTCCCCTCCCCCTGTAGTTTTACTGATACTTCTTTCAAGGTGTAATGTCGGCAAGTTAGATAAATGCTAAAATTATAACTTTCCTCTTCATGCTTCTCTCCTCCACACCCCCCATGTACGCTCACTAACCCCACCTCCAGGCTAGAACACTGTTTGTTTTGTTTCGTGGAGCGGGTTGCCGCAGTTTGTTTTTGTTGCTGTTTGTGGAGCCTGGGCTGTCTACAGAGACCGCATTTTTTTACAATGTGTTCAGGGGACAGGCAGCTAGCAGATAGTGAGGAGATGTTTGCTGTATGTGACAAAAAAATGTTTTGGCCTAAAAAAACGCGTGACATCGCTTAGAGCCCCTTTAAAGGAACACTTTACCCATTTCAACATTAATCTTTATTGAAAGTGGGTCATATTATGTAGTTGAAATGTAAAAGAATTTTAGAATTTGGTGCCCTCTTGACCGAGAAAAGACAGAAAAGAACTTTAGGACGCATTTGTATGTAAGACACCAACTCCCACAATGCACCACATTGCACAGCTCCGCAAGCCACTCCCACTAATCCAGAACAGCGCAAACATCAGAGAAATCACTCTTTTGTCTACAAGGCTGACGTTAGCTGCCACCAGAGTTAGAAATTCATTTCACACAAAGTTTCCAGTTAGTTGGCTGTGGCGAGCAGGACGAGGACGAGGGACGTGAGAGGACGCCGCAAGGCCGGTGGCGGGAGTGATAATGAACGACACCTGTGAGACGCACCGGTCTCTCTCGCATCTCTCACGGGGGAGCGGACGCATAAAACGAGGAGAGACGACAGGGCAGATCGAGAGAGGAACAGGCCTGATTTTATGTTGTGTTTTGTTTCTGTTGTGTGTGGCTGCTGGCTTATCCTTTTGTATTTGTTTATTTTACTATTAAAATGTTTAAATGTTCGCCGGTTCCCGCCTCCTTCTTCCCACAACAACGAACCCCGTTACATTGGCAAACACATTAGCGAATTACTCCTCGTTTGTATATCTTTCTATATGGTGAATTATTGCATGATACCTGGATATTCAGTCAGAAATATGCGGTGCGAAACTAGGATGGTTCACATCACAACACAAACGTCCGTGTGCTCGTCTGATTCAGAGATTTCGTCCAGGAGAAATTGCCATTTGAAATTCTCTGCAGCAGACGGACTCTATCTGTGTTCGTAGCGCACAGCGAGAGCACAGGCACCAGCGGTCCGCCCAGCTCGAGCCAGTCCGGGCTCCTCGTCCGCGACAGGCAGCCGCCTCCTGTTCCTCCATCAGCCTCAGCTGCTCTTCACTATATTGCGGCTCGTAAAGATAGCCACGGATTCAAGCAGCAGAATTTCAAAATCCTCTTCTTTCATATGTTTAGTTTCTTCCGTCATTGTCGTAACTTCCTATCTCCACAGCGCTTGTTAGCTTAGCTTCCAAACAAGATGGCTGATATTGCTTTCTGTATCTGCAAGTGAAGTCCCACCCACTGATCTGTAATAGGTCTGTAGCGTGAGTGGGTTCAACACCCTGAATAAGTGATGAGCTTGTGTTTGTAGTCTCAACCCTTATACAAAGAAACGGGACTTCCTGCTTTTTATGACGCAAAATGACGATTTTTACGTCATAAAAAGCAGGAAGTGGAACACTTAAATCCTTATTTCTCCCATCTCAGGGGAAAATGAGTGAATAAACCATGACCATTCAAAAATATGACTGGGTTTCTAAAGATACAAAGCTTAATGCAAATGGGTGAAGTGTTCCTTTAAACCTCCCCTATGTATTATAACATGAAAGGCTCCACTAAGAGCAGCAAAGCAATTATGCGCATCCCGTGCGCAGAATGATACAGTTGAAGCAACGCGAAGTCACAGCGTGCTTTACAATGTTGTTTATGCCTTTAGTGGGGCTTAACAAAAAACAAATATCGGACCTCACTGAGAAGCTGCAGCCGTGGCGGGATGGTTTTAGGTAGGGCTGGGTAAAAAATATAGATTTCTCGATATTAATCGATTCTCACTTTTACGAACCGATATCGATTCTTAAATCTTAAGAATCGATTAGTCATCCTGTTTTCATTTGATGATCGCGTAGAACATTGTATCGTGCATCCCATCCAATAAATCGAAATAATCTTTGTGCTTTGTGACTATTATTATGAAATAAAGTCTCAAATTTAGAATTACGTCCATTTTCTAACGAAATTCAAAAACATAAATACCGTTTTGGCGCTGTGGCGTGAGATCGCTCTGGCTCAGCTCAAGAGAAGCAGCAGCACGGAGCGCACATGATCTCATTCTCCTCTTCCGCCTTAATAATACCAGTTACTCCGCCTTAATAATACCAGTTACAGCGCCAAATAAACATCAATGAGCATCTGAAAGTGTGTTAAAAGATAGAGTACAACTTCGAAATCCGTATCATGTAACGTGGTATCGCTCAATCAGTGTTTCATCCGTGGAAAGACGTCAGTTAAACAGCAAGTAAACAATGGCATGTAACGTCACATTTACCTCAGAAAAAAACATTAAACTTAGTAACTTAGTCAGTCAGCTAGAAAAAATAACTCTAGATAGGAGAATTTTGCTAAATATATGCACCATATTACATATTCATTATCATTTTTGATGTTCTTCAATATTTAATGCATGTTTGAATAAATCTGGCCAGTTTTTATGACAGCCACCATTTAAATGTTTATATTTCATATAACTTTCTTGTTATATAAATAAATAAGTGTAATTTAAGTGTTTGTATAGCTTCAAATCAGTTAATTTTTACCTTCAAAATTATAGTAGGCTAATGAAGCCCAGTAGGCTACAACTGTCTCCCATAGTTTACAGCATTAGTTAAGAGATTTGTTTTCCTTGAAAAAAAATGCCATGTATTGTACCTGATATCCAAAATAATCAATATTGAATCGAATCGTAATCGAAATCGAATCGAATTGCAAGCTTGTGAATCGAAATCGAATTGTGAAATTTGTGTCAATACCCAGCCCTAGTTTTAGGTGTGGCGGCCCGCCACGGCGGAATGAATGTAGCGGAAACATATATTAATATATTAGCCATGCATGGTCAATGCATTGAAAAAGAATATAAAAACCAACCGAGCAGCTTCGGCCTTTCCGTAACAACATTGAAAGCTCGACCGAACAGCTGATCATAGCTGTACAGGGTGGTTTTTTATTTCTCATCTCCATAAATATATTTAGAAAAGCAAATGCAAGGGCTAGATATCAATTAATCATTGGCGGATACTTCCTCGTCATCATGGAGAGCGCAGTTCATGGTTGCTGCATAGCAACGACGACAGACGCGGGAGCGCAAGAGCTTGTGGAAAGAATGAGAAAGCGGCGTGGCTGCGCTTTCTACGCATTTTTACACGTGATATGTGAACAGCAACAACCCCTTATGCTGCTTGCTTATGGTTCACACCATGTCGTAACCGTAATTTAGAGACGCCAACCTGTGACGTTCTACCCGGAGCTGTTTAGGTCCTCAAACTCGGATTTATGCATTTCTATGTCAACAATATGAATGCCGAAATGGATCTGCAGCAATCAAGTGCAAGTTAGAGCTCTGTAAGTTGTATACATTCATTATTATTGTAATGCCATGTGCTTTGAGACACAATTGGTAATTTAACATCATCTAGTGCTTTGCTGAATCTGCTCTGGCTGTGCACGACCTGCACGTTTATATGTGTTTTGGGCGAGGCGTGGCTTTGGAGAGCGCTCTGAAGGAGGGTGGGATCTACACTGTAATGCTGTCAAAGCTAGCTTGCTTTGCTAGCCGCGCCGAAATTGCCTACCCTTGTAAATTGATAGTAATTAAATTGCAGGATTCCAGAACTATTAAGAGCTGAATATTCTTAAGGGGTTCTTCTTAACCAAATAATTTACATGACTTTTCAAGTTGAGTATTTGTTTTACTCCTAATTTGTATTTGATAAAATATTTTAGAGCTTGGCATAACTACAAAAATGTATAAAAATGCCAATGAAGTTATAAGATTGTATTGGTTTACATTATTTTTACCACTCTAAAAAATCACACTTTTAAAATCAGGCTTCCTTATATATTCAGGTTCTTTAAAGAAAAAGAAAACAATTGGTGATGGGGTGAATTAAAATAAGAAATATCTTGATTTGTAGTCATTTGAGCTCATTTGAATGCCTTTTAAACAAAATCATTTTATATAATCTTGAGGCCCCTTGGAAGTTTGCTGAGGCCACTATTACACCACTACACCCTGGTTGAGAACCACTGCTGTACAACTACTGTACCGCACAACTGAAATTGGTTTGACTCTCCTTTCATGATTTCTGCTTTTAAACATCTCATGCAGCTCAAATAAGAGATATGCAAAGACTGTCAAATTTAAAGATCTGAGTGAGCACTTTCCTGAAATAAGCCTGATTGGTAATGTCAATTGAAAGACACTGATGAAACAGGAACAGACAGTCCAATAAATCAAGACATTGTCAGACAATACAGGGCCTTCAGACAACATAGTCCTAACAAGACATGGAGAGGGAATGAGAGGGTCTGTTGGGATACCAGTGCTGCTGAACCACACACAGAGCTCATGTCCAAGCTAAAGGCTCTGCAACCAAAACAAGGTGAAGGGGAAAGGATCAGCAAGGAAACAAATCAAGAAAGCAAGTCTTGGCACTGGCTTTCTTACAGAAAAGTGAGTGAGATGTTTGACAGAGGAGAATCCAATAAGAGTGCTGTTGGCTGAGTATTTCAATTACCCAGTGGGGAAGCAAGCAGACATGGGGAGGTATCAGATGGTGGTTTGACATGCTGTTGGTGGACAGGTCTCAGCATCTGCCCACTCCTCCAGCCCTCAGGGCAGCTATCACTGTAAACATACTGCCATAACAATGGACACCACCAATGCAGGCATGGCAAGAGCAGCTTACTAAAAAGTTATTTGCAGCCCGTTCTGCCTGCGCTCCTACACACCCACATTCGCTGGCTAAAGCTGAGGGATGCCTACATTTTCAGTATTTTGATGGGAGTTTTTTTTAAAAGACGATATTACTTCTTGGCGTCCATGTGTAATGGTTTTCAAACATTAGCATAAGCTGATGTTACACATTATTGTCAGGGGGCTGTGAGCAAGTCTGTTCAGCATTAATACTTAATGTACCCCACAGAACCTAATGCAAAAAACAAACAATCAATTTGATTATCCTGTGTTTACTTTTAAATAACATGAGCGCTTCCATGGAGGACTGCCATAAGCCACCTGCACTGCTAAAGGTCACAGACGGGAATTGGCTCTACACCCTGACAATAAGATGATGAGCAATGGTGATGACAAGAGCTTTTTTCCCTTGCACTCTTTTCTTCATTTTCGAATAACCAGATTGCGCGCTGCAAAATGCACTTTGACCAAGGCCAGACTAAGGGTACGAACCAGATTGTTAAATGCTTACCCCGCACTGATTCGATTTTTCATTATTTTGAGATTTTCTTAGAGTAGATCAAAGAATGTTTGTTATGGAGGTCTGGGGTCTCATTTATAAAACTGCGCGTACTAGGATCCTCACTAAAAGTGTACGTGCGCCCGAAAGCCAATAATGGTGTAGCTATGCAAAAAAAAAAAAAAATTCAGACTTATAAAACCGTGCGTAAGCCAGAACCTGCGCAGCATTCACTTTATAAATCCCAGTCACCCATTGTGCGCCCACGTGCGTCTCATCCCCGAAATAACCATATATGGAGCTTACAACGCCTAGTTTTACTATGCATATCCTCATCTGCCTATCATTTGCATAGGATTATTCATCCATGCAATAACATGTTTAACGGTACAGGACATTAGGAAAATATGTAATACGGATAGTATAGTTTAGTAGCCTATCCTTGCCTTGTTTTTGAATAAATAAATCAAATAGGCCTACTGTAAAATACATTTCAGAGAAAGTTTTTCTCAATCTTTTCCACGGGCCAAATAGTATTTTTAATTCATTTATATTTTTAATGGAAGCATAGACCGTTGTGCATTATTTGCACGAAACTATTTCCTCAGACAATCTGCTATTGTCATAAGCAATTATCTCTGCAGTTAAAACATTAAAACACAGTATGCCAGAGAAAAAGTGTTCAAAAGCATTGCATCCACAACAAATATTTCTATTTATTGAATCTGAAAAATTTTGTAACTTAATGATTTTAGTTTAAGTTTTTAACTCCATTAATGGGAATTGCATATTTAATCTAAATGTTTATATCAGAAGTAAAACATAGTTTAAATCATACTTTTATTATTTAAAATGTTATTGTGAACATGCACTGTATGCATGATTAGGACTCATAATGAAGATTTACGGTTTTACTTCATCTGCCGTTAGGCTATGCGTCAGTTTCACTAAACGGCCCAACGCGCTCACTTGCGCGGACAGTTAAGAAGGGATGGATATTTGCTTCAAGTGATTGGTGAGTGAAATTATATTTGTATTATCTTTCTGTATATTATTTTCTTTAGATTTTCTGTATAAAAATGTTCTGCACCGGTTATAAATGAGGCCCCAGGTGACTGAAAATCTTCACAGGCCACAAAAAGGAATGGTGCTTTAGAAACATTCATTAAATAGCAATTGGTCGGTTGCTGTAATTTTTAATATCAAGCTTGTGTCTTTTTAAATGTGATTGGATGTTTATTTCAGTTAAATGCCTTGGTATATAAGACCAAAATCTTATATGAGAGCTTATTTTTATATTCTAAGTATTGCTGTGCAATGATTAATCACGATTAATCACATCCAAAATAAAAGTTTGTGTTTTTATATGTGTGTGTACTATGTATAATTATTTTGTATATATAAATACACATGCATGTATATATTTAAGAAAAATTTGTTATGTATAGTTTGTATAAATAATTTAAATTATGTATAAATAGATAAACAGTATATAACTATTTCTTAAATATGTATGCATATGTGTGTATACAAAATAATTATACACAGTACATATATTGTGTAAACACAACATTTTATTTTGGATGCGATTAATCGGGATTAATCGTTTCCCAGCACTAATTCTATAAGATATGAATTCTATCATACATTAACTCATCTTGAATTATTTGTGATTTAGACTGAATTTCAACTGCTTCTTCATAAAGCAGACTCTCAGTATTGTCGTTAGATTGCAAGGCTGCCTGAAAGAGACTTTGTTGCCGCTCACAGTTGATCACAGTTCAAGGTGACGGGTTGAACTCATATAGCAGTAATGTGAAAGTCCCTTTTCAGGAATGTCAGGGGTGATGTTTTATCTCCATATAAATGTGCTCTCTGAGTGCGTTTCAGAGGCTTGCCTTGCCTCCTTTTCTCAATAATTATGCTTCTGATGATGCATTCTCCACTACAAAATAATTGTGACTGAAGGCTGTTACCATCTAAAATCACATCTTCATAATCACACATTGAAGATAGTGTACAAACAGTGTATCTGGAGAATAAATGCTTATTTTTCTTAAGTAGCCATGCCTTATTGATGCTGATGGTGTGTGTTGATGGAGATGAAGGGGGAGGGGGAGGAAATGACAGGACAGCAAACAGATGTAGATGATCTGGCTGCTTTTGGGTCAGTTGTGGAATTACATTTTTTACTAAGATCATCTGAGGCTACAATCCATTAAGGTTCAGGAGATTTTCGGTGAAGTCATGCATGTATTTACCATCTGCTGTGTAGCAAGGGCATCCTTCACAAGTGCTGCTTGGAATGTCTTGATTAAGTTCTTATCACCTTAAAATGCCTCTGTTGGTTAGTAAGTAATTATGATATAATCTAACATGGCTAAAATGTTTTTGATTAAAGAGCACGTATTTTTTAAAGAATGATGTGCACAGATAAATCATTTATTAAAAAAAAGGCCTGTCTATGCATCAGTACCTGTATTTATGTGCCAATAAGTGTTTAGATTTAACATTCATGCGTGTGAACATTTGCATTTGGCTCCAGATGCAGAACAGTAGCCTACATTGCCCAGGTCTGTACTTTTTTTTGCCACAAGAAAAAACAATGAAAAAAAAAAATGCTTTGGTCTCACCATGACATCAAAAGTGTGAATTATGAGATGCATTTTATAGTTATGACATAAAAAGTAAAACAAAACAAAAACTAGGATCTTGATCCCAATGTGCACTAGTGATGTCTCTAATTGGATTTTGAACCCATTACAGTGTGGTATAATGTTAATGACATTCCTTTTTGAGAGCTCTCAAATCAAAATGGCTCAATCTTAATGAATTGACATTTTGCTGACCTTTTGTATTGCGTGATTAATAAAGAATTTCTAAGTGCTTTTGTCGCTTTGAGTTGACCTTTTGTCATTTTAACATACTAAACAAAAAGTAAATATTTTAAATGAATGCATACTGTAGCTACTATTACCCATGTTAAAGCTGATGATTATAATTTCATACATAAGTGTTAACTCATGCTTTTCAATGATATATATGACCAGGGTTCTCAAGTTTTATCAAAAGCTTGGAGTGAGATCACATGCGGTTAGGGGAGGAGCCCTAATGGAGCCCCGCCCCCGCCCATCCCCGCCCCTGACATCTTTGAAAAATACAAATGCAATGGCAATGATTAATGTATGTTTTGACAGGATATAAAATATTACCCAGAGCACTTTGCTTTAATACATGTAGCCTTAATGTAACTAGAAAGACTATTAATACAGTATAATATATAATTTAAAATAAAATGAAGAAATGGATCTTCATTCCTTCCCATACCCACTAACATTTCCCTTAGTTTCAGATAACGTAAGCTAGCCAAACTGAGCCAAAGCTTCTGGCCTGGTTGCAAAGTAGTTGTAGAGTTTTTGACTGCATTAATAATAATGTATAGGATGGGCTATATATTAAATCTTCTAGCCTAAAAATGTTAGACGAGCTTTCTTCCAATTTACCTTCTCCATCACGACGTGTGTTCGCGCGATGTTGTTGGTTACCTAGTAACGAACGTACGGAGGCCGAGAATGTTCCGTCAACTTCCGCGTATTCGCGGCTGCGCATCTATGATGCCTAGCTATTAACGAACGCAATCTGGCCGAGATACGTGCTGGCGGCAGGAAACTTCACTTTGTGTGCCTGCGCCTCGAATACAACGTTCAGGGCCGGCGCTCCGCACACGCACATCACGCGCTGCGCGTAGGGCACCAAGTGCTTGGGGGGGCACCAAAAAATCTGGGTCGTGAAAAATCATCACAATAGGCTACTAGTATAAATAACAAATAAAATATGTCTAAAGCATGTTAATATACAAAAGCAATACAAAAGTAATATAGGCCTAGACCAAATTAGTCGAGAAAAAGGTGAATCTCCTTTTTCGTCTCCCTCTGGTGCCCCCCCTTCCCCACCTCCCAGTGGTCTGTTCGATTATGCCTCAATCAATGTCAAATTTGGCAGACACCGACCTCAGACATGGCCTCGAAAAGGCACCAAGAGTCGGGGGCGAAAAAAGGAAAAAGAATAGACAGCGGGATGATACTCGCGCGTCGCTTTGCAGGTAAGACAATGTTTTAAATAAAAATGTTAGTTTTGTAGCGCGGGCGCCCTTGCGTCGTGTATGCATGTCCAGGGGGGGCGTCGCTAGTAGTGCAAATGAAATGATCCGGGGCTTTTTTAGCCCTGCATGTTGAATCTTTTATTTTAACGGGGGTCCGGGGCTTTCTCCCCCGGAAAATTTTGAAACTTGGCCTGTTTAAGATGCAGTTAGTTTGTTTGGGGAGAAAAGGAAGACCGCTTAGATACGTTTTTTCGTTGTTGTTTTATGCGGATAATGCGGTCATTTTCAAGAGGTTCATAGGCCAAGGCCCAAGGGCGACATCTGTTGGTGAAACTGCAATTAGAAAAAAAAAAAAAAAAACACAATCTCAGTGTTTGTATATTTTCATATTCACAGAGTTGTCAAATTATTAGGGCTGGGAAAAGATTAATCGCATCCAAAATAAAAGTTTGTGTCTACATGATATATGTGTGTGTACTGTGTATAATTATTTTGTATATATAAATACACACACATATGCACGTATATATTTAAGAAATATTTGCATGTATATACTGTATATATTTATATATAATTTATATTATATATAAATTTAAATATTTTATATATAAATAACAAATATCTCTTAAATACATAAATGCAAATGTGTATTTATATATATACAAAATAATGGGGGGGGGGGGGCACCACCAAGCATTTGTGCTTAGGGCACCCAAATGGCTAGCGCCGGCCCTGCATATAAAGCTCGCAGGACAACTTGGTTGGCATTTCTTTTCAGCGTGAGAAATACACGGTGTGGCGTGTGAGCGTGTGAACTAGTTGAATTGCGTGTGTCTCACGGCCAATGCGGCCAATGACTTGAGAACCCTGTATGACAGATGCCGATTTTGATGTCATGCAAGTTTAATTAATGTAAGCGTCTCTAGAAAACAATTCTGCAGCTTAAATAGCAGCCGCCTCCTCCTCTCTCTGATTTGGTTCATAAACAGGATGAGCTGCGTTAGCTGTGTGTGTCCACAGATGTGTTTTGTGTTATTGTATGTGCATGTGTGTGGATGTTACTGTGAGCCTGAATCACAGTTTCATATTTGTGGTTCAGTTTGTCACATTTTTACATTGGCCGAGAGAGCTCAACGCGGTGCAACTGAAGAAAACACATGCAAATAGAAAAAAAAAACTAGGGCTGTCAAACGATTAATCGCGATAAATCGCATCCAAAATAAAAGTTTGTGTTTACATAATATATGTGTGTGTACTGTGTATAATTATTTTTAATACATAAATACCCACACATGCCTGTGTATTTAAGAAATATTTGCATGTATATACTGTATAGCTATAGACTGAATGTAGCCTATATATAATGTATATTTTATTTTTTATATATAAACATTTAAACATTTTATATATAAATAACACATTTTTCTTAAATATATACGTGCGTGCATTTATATACAAAATAATTATACACAGTACACACACATTATGTAAACACAAACTTTTATTTTGGATGCGATTAATCGTGATTAATCGTTTGACAGCCCTAAAAAAATGCATGCAAATAGAAAACGCATACAAATAGAAAAAAACACATGCAAATAGAAAAAACGCGAATTAAGAAAACATCTTCATCAGTTTCACAACACACGTGTGCTCCAAATACTCACAACACCACCAAATACAGAAACACGCTGCAAATAACACAGACCACAACGGAAATGTTTCCAGGGGAACCAAATAAGTGACGAACCCGGCTGGGACGTGCTGTGCTTACAGCTTAAAATTCTACTTTATTTTTATTTTAATTTTTTTTTGCATACATACAGAGATTACATTTTTTATGACATACAACTTGTATACAATGTACACAATGTATTAACAATATTTTCAATGTCATCAGAATACAAATGAGAAAAGAACAATGAGCTGAAAACTAAAATAAATAAATAAAAAAGATAGAGAAGAAGAACCTGAAGGAAATATAGTTATCTATACATCTTTTACAGTGATAAGAAATGTTAGGTAATGTAGGGTCCAAAGTTTTAAAGTTGAGACACACAGATTTATAACGCATATTTGTTAACTAAACAAAAAAAAAAAATTATTTGCAACCGTTATGTTAACAGCGTTATATTTCTGTAGTAAGAACAGCTCTTCAGCTGATGGACACCGTGCTGCGTTGTCATGGGAACATCCCAGGAGAAAATAATGATGAAATTACGTTGTCTTTCATTACACCTTCATCAAGTGCGTTTCACACGGCTACATAATGGCACACTATTTTATACTAGTAGTCCCACTTTAAGGGCTCTCCCATCTGCCCTTCGAAGGGAGTAGAGCATAGGGAAGCTCACGAGCAATAAGCACGTCCCAGCCGGGTTCGTCACTTATTTGGTTCCCCTGGAAACATTCCCGTTTTGGTCTGTGTTATTTGCAGCGAGTTTCTGTATTTGGTTGTGTTGTAAACTTTTGCAGCGTGTTTCTGTATTTGGAGCACACGTGTGTTGTGAAACTGTTGAAGATGTTTTTTTTTTAATTTGCAGGTGTTTTTTTTTTTTTTCATTTGCACGCGTTTTTTTTTCTATTTGCATGTGTTTTCTTCAGTTGCAGCGCGTTGAGCTCTCTCGGCCAACGCACATTTGACTTCTTTTGAGAAATTTGTTGAAAGAAATTCATCTACAAACCCTTGGCAAGTTTTAATTTCATTTTTGGAACTTTTGTATGTGCCCAAACGTTTTGATTTAGCCAGTTGAAGGATAGTATTGCTGATATTGGGGTGGTTATCTGGAAAAAGACAGCTGCTGGGGGAAATCACAAAGGATATTAATGCCATGAATGAAATAATAATAATGTCATACATATAAATACTTCATAATGAGTCTCTCCTTGGATTTTTTTGCTGACACAGCAATAACGGGAAGAGGTTTATTGCTCTCAGTTAAGAGATGAGGGCTATTGATATTGCATATCTCATGCTTGAAATGTCCCTGAAGGATTTTAGGAATGAGTTTTCCCTCAGCCTCAGGAAAGAATAGAGAAAATCCACTTTCTCAACCCAAGTTTATGTTTCTTCCTCCTTATCATTTATTGAGAGAACCATCTTGATTGGTTGCTACCCACCATTCATTTATATGGTAGTTAAACAGGGCAATATACTTTCCAGATACTTTCCATACATTCCAAAACCTAGTGAACCTCTTACAGATGCAGCAACATAGTGTATTAAAGTTGCTTTAGAGCTTTAGACTCACATTTATGCCTCGTTTCCACCGAGCGGTACAGGACAGTACAGTACAGTTCAGTACGATTCGGGACAGTAAACTCTAATCCGGATTGCGTTTCCACCGCCAACAGTACCCTTACTTGATGGGCGTGGTGTATGCCGGAAAGTAGCGATCAATGTCATTCTCGCGCGAAGAAGAAAGAAACACAGTAAACAACAATGGAGGATATACAGAAGATCTTGTTCTTGCTTCTCGGCATGTGGCTGTGTGTCACAAGAAGAAACGGTATGGTGTTACTGTAAACTGTATTATAAAATGGCCCCCTCATGTGTTGTCATTCCCCTTGTAGCATTCTTGTGACGATTCTCTGTCAACCAATCAATGTTCTGCAGTGGGTCTAGCTCCACCCTTTAGTACTGGACTACTGTGCTAGGTACTCCAACTGGTCCCAAAAAGTGGTACGGTACAGTTCGGAATTAGGGTACCATTCACAACTTCTGACAATGGAAACGGCAAAAATTGCGTACTGTACTGTACCATACAGCTCGGAGGAAACGAGGCATATACATCATGTGTGCCTTACTGTGTATGTAAATGTTGTATTGGACGTTTTATGGCAGTATATTGTGTTCCACTTGCCTGGTCAGAATCCTTAAAGTCACTTGCGCTTCTCATGCTGAAATAGTTTCACTCTCAGAAGTTATTACAGTAAGTGGCCAGTACTTTTGTGTACTCGAAATCCAAGCCAACCTTTCCATATTTAATTTGAGCTGAAGGCCCAGTAGAGCATATGTTTGAAGTCCTGATAAAGTCCTCAGCGTATTGTTTTGGAGGGTTATAAACACTGAATAACCAAGAAACTTCCATATGCTAATTGAAACTGACCTCAGAACCTTTTTCTGTCCGCCAAATCAACGACCCTATGAGACTCAAAATGCTAATATAAACAAATCAATATCCATCTAATTTATTCAGGTGATTAGACTTAGAAAGGATTTTGTTACAGTCACTGCTGCCAAAAACCAGCCTCTGCTGCGTCTTCCTCTAGTATCACCCGTAACATTATTTGAACGACGTCCAAGTAAGCCATTTTCGCCTATTTGTTCCCCTCACCCCCACCACCAACTTTTAATTTTCTCATTCAAGCTGTACAAGTGGCAGTGACTGATCTGCTACAAATACATATTCATTATTTCAATTGATCCGCAAGCTTAAGTCGTCTCTGAGGAGAGGTTGAATGAGTGAGGTGATGTCATGGAGAGATTGTTAGCTGCGTTTTCCCAGTGCTGCTCAAATGGAAAACGTAGACCGTTTGCTTAAGGATGAGTTAATGGGAATGTTTTGTCTCTCCACTGCCTTAAAGATAGACAATATTTCAATGTAAACAGGTTTGCCAACTGCTAATCATGACAGAGTAGAATTTGTTTTCAAAAGCTTTTACCCTTTAATTACATTAGAAGCTTTGCTGCAGGGGTTGATCCTGGAACAGTTGAGGAATTCTGCCTGTGGCTTAGTCAGCACTTTGAATGGGAATAATACCAAGCCACTTAAAGCTATTAAGTCTGCCAGCGAAACCACATCTGCAGTGTGGATAAACCTTGGCTTCTTGGCTGCGAAATCAAGCATTGCATTAAGTGTGGGACTTATCAAGCCTTTTAAAATATTACAGTGGGTGTATTAGCCTCATCTGCTATTGATAGGGTGCCTATACCCACTGACTGAATGAAAGTGTGGAGTCAACATATTGCTGGGCTTCTCTAGGATAAGGGCCTTGCCCTTCACATCACCCTGACCTTGCTCGCTGTGCTTCAGTTAATGACTCTAGCCTGAGTTGTGCTATTCCAGCCCCTGCTGTTTAGAGGACACCTGCTAGCATACATGCTACATTCGTATGTGGAAAGGAGGAAGTGGTCCCTCTGTGGGCAATTTGATGGTGTGCTGAAGAAGAATTTTCATCTTAATGCACTATGGGAGTTAACATTTAAGAGCACAATTTATTATACAGTCAGTATTATGGTTTGACCTACTTCTGTGTGAATCAGTTGTGTTTATGAAATGAGAGCTTCTTAATTTTACAGTGCCTCTACAATGATGAATTTCTTTATTACTGATGTAGATTTATGTTTTGAGTGGTTGTGGGTTGAGATTTAATTCAGATGTATAGGGAATAGGGTGATGTATAGTGCGGCTGGGAGAATGATGTGTTTATTTCTGTGATTCTTACTTTAGTGACTTGCTTGACTTCTAGTTAATCTCTGACCACTGCTCGTCACCCACTGCTGCTCTTTACTGTGGCCACTGTGCTGCAAAGAGCCAATAAAATGTCTCTCTTGTCCAGGTTGAGACAATCAGCGGAATTACAGAGTACTGGTGAAGTGAGTGGAGGGCCTAAAAAAAAAAAAAACAGTATATAATAAAATATATTGTTATTTGTGATACACATTTTTTTTTGTCTATAGAAAGGACCTAATCTCAGCCAGCCAAAATGTGATCTGGGAATTGCAAAAAAATAGCTTTAGGGCATTGTGGTTACCTAGATAAGGCAGGTACTGTAGACAAGTTCAACTGATCATGTGATCTTAACTTGAGGTAAAAAAAAAAAGTATATTATTTTTTCTTTAGTTTACGAATGTCAGGGGCTCACACCATCTCTGTCGTATTGCTAAAATACCAGAGAAAATGCATAAAGATGGGAGGAAATTGGTCAAAGGATGTCATGACCTGTGGTAATGGATCAGCATGTCAGACATATCAGACTACCTCTCATATCAGCAGATGTTAAATGCCTCAGCTGCTAATGTCTTTCTCCTTGTGTAAGGACATCAGTCTGAGACTGCTGCAGTGGGGCTCTCTTACACCTTTAGCGTCTTCCGAAAAGAAAAAAACAAACAAGCTGAGGATCTTTTACATTCTTTGTCTAGCCTTTTGTTGATTATGTTGAAGCCTTGTTGTTTGGGGTGTTATAGCTGAATCTAGGAGAGTATCAGTTAACACACACACACACACAGGGCCAGGGATGTTGCGGCCACTGCTGAGATGGCATTGTATTTCAGAGAATGCTGTAAACAGCACTTTTCAGAACAGCACTCATAAGGGCAACACTGACCTCAGACAATATGGCAAACCTAGAAGGAAAAAAACGACTTTACTTATATTTGTATATATCATGTGCATATAAAATGCATTTGGCAGACATTTTTATCCAAAGTGACTTACATTCCATTGAAGCCATGCATTTACACAGTTCATTGAAATCAAACCTGTGACCTTGGTGTTGCTTGCACCATGCTCTACTGTTTACTTACACTCTAGAAAGGGAGGAATACTCAGCAAATATGCATAGAAGCAGTAACCTCAAAAACTTCTAGTAGCTCAAACAGTCTTGCATGGCGCTAGCAATGCCAAGGTCATGGGTGCATACTTTGAATGCAATGTCAGATGAATAAAAGTGTCTGCAAAATGCATACATGTAAATGTAATGTAGCTAATAGTCTCAGTTTTCAAAAGTACTTTATCTACACTATCTATCTAACCTCTACCAGGCTTTAGTAATATTTGCTATAGAAAAAAGACTGAAAAGTGTGCAATCCAAAGGAGAGAAAAATATATATATCTTGTTCAATTATTACCTTACATTTATCAACAACATTCACCAAAAAAAGACATGGCTTGCATTCAAAATATGGCTATTGTAAAAGAAAAAAAAGAAAAGAAAAAGCTGAAAGGTAAAGAGAGATTAATAAAATGTAAATGTAACCTGGATGAGTAAAGTGGAAGAGCGATGATTCATGGTGCAGTCAGCACCAGCTCACGCAAGAAAGCCTCCATCATTAAGATCTGCAAAATCTTTTGAGCAAAATGTCCCCAAACAGGTCACAAAATTTAAAAAAATCTGCAGAAAACAGAGAGAAAGAAAGGAAATACAGGTTGATCTGCAATTTATGTATGACCAGTTTTTCCTAAATAATTGTATGAGCATTGAGCAAACAGCGAACAGAACTGGAAAAATAATGAACAATAGGTTTTTTGCAGGTCTTCAAACAGGTTTACAGGTTACAAACTCCCACCATCTGTCATTGGTCAGTCAAACAAACAGCCTTGTCCCCAAACTCACATTAGTTGAGCCTGTTCTGATACTTCCACAGAACCACATGTATATACACACATATATATATATGCAGAAGAACGATTATTTTCAGCATTCATTCAACATAAATGTCCCTATGTCTTAAAAAAAAATTAAGGGGCGTCTCCTTTAAGTCTTCTCAGTAAATGGCCTCTGTTATGATTGGCTAACGTCATTGCATAGGAAACAGTATCAACAGCCACTCGCCATTGCGTGTGAGTACGTGTTTTCTTAAACGTAATTTACAGACAAAGCATTATGAAATCATTTACTTAAAGGTGCTGTCTGTAAGAATGACTAGTGGTCAAAATCGGTACTGCAGTCCAAATTCAAAATATCAGAGATTGTTGTTTCCCCCGCCCCCTCCTCCTCAGACTCGACGCCCACGCAGGTTGCCAGTTTGAGGACAAGCAACAGGAACGATCAGATTTGACAACGAAAGCCAAGGAGGCTGTAAGTTTATGAGTTCATTTATCAGCGTTTTAATATGCTCTCGTTCATAGAGATTTTTAGATGGATATCGAGGCTTTTTAGGTTGTGTTGAATCTGCAATCTCTGACCCAGTTTGTTTGCCCGTTTCCAAGGCTGCAATTCGCTGTATTTCCTGCCAACTGGCATCCTGGGTTGTCGAAATACTATTGGGTGAACTGGCAGTGGGCGAGAACACACAGACCAAAACCAAAACCAAAACCGACTGACAACACGGAACGTGTTAAATAATAAGTCAAATAACTGGCTCTAGAAGTGTTTTTCAGAGAAACGAGTATGTGAACCTAGTATGTTTCCTAAATATCTGCAAACATATTATGGTATTTTTTATGCTTTAGTAGAGTAAAAAAGTTACATACAGCACTTTTAAGGTTTGTGATGCAGCTACTGTCAAATCCAATCCAGTTGGTTGCTTAAATCTTTCAACAAAAGTTTCTTTGTCTCCATGTGCTGCGTTTACAAAACAAAATGCTCCGATCAAACATATAATTCTCCGACACGTTCCGGGATGCCATAAACATAAACCATCTACGTGTTTCCAGTGCTGGGATCATTCTGAAATCTGTACAGAGACGAGCTGTTTAAATTGGACGCATCAAAGGAAAGCATACGTTCTCACACTTTTCCATTTATCGACAAACTCAAGTGCATGGAGTATGTCAGAAACTGAATGCACATCTGTATACAATTCCCAGTATCGACAGCACCAGTAATTATAATGGGTTCTATTTGCTTTTGACGCAACATGACATCCAGTGTACGCAAAATAGGCGACTGAATGCCAGTGGGCATGGGCACAGATCAAAACTATTCGTTGATATCATGCTTTGGAGAGACAGGGATAGCTACAGGTCGGAGTAATGGGCATGCCGAAAGGGGAATTGCTACAACAGAAACTAACGGTGCGTTCAAGTCATGTTGAACATTTGTAATTTTTCAAGCTGAACGCACATGAACGCCACCACAAAGTCGTAAGTGGGAAGCTTGGGATTTTCTTTAAGCCCCAATCTTTATGGGTTGGGAGCTTGTCAGTGAGAAACGTGGAGAATGCGACAATATTTATAGGTATTTATTTACATATTTTATTTACAACAAAACAATATATAATGGCACTGTAATATAACAATATAATATGTAACGATAAAGTTTACAGTAGCTTCATAAATTATTTAAAAACATTAAAAAGCAAAACTCACCTGATGCACATTCTTGTTCTTCATTTTCTGGAAATGTTAATTAAATTGTCAATTAACTTTGCTGTATTTTTGTGTAGTTAATAGATGGTACACCGCCATCCTGCTCCGAAAAAAGCACCAACTCAGCAGCAAGTTTATTCTGACCAAAATCACACATCACATCAATATGCACATCACGTTATAATTATGAGTTTCGTACTCATAGCTAGGCTACTTCCTAGGAGACAGCACAAGCAAAGGTGCAGTCCAGAACTGCAGCGGACCCAAGAACAAACATAAGCTCAAACTAGTTCATCAAGGGAACACTTCTGAGACCATATTTACTTTGTGCAGAATTTTAAGCTACTTACTACTTTTGTTTGCACAGAGAACAACATGAAAGGAGATAATGGAAATACCTCAAAGGCATGAAATGGCCATTGTCTTTGATTTGGGTTTTAGGGGTGGAAAATTAATTTAGGGATGGAAAATGAATTGTTACACTTCACCAAAGCAATAACTGAACTCAAAAAGATAAAAGCTGAATGTTTGTGAGGTTATTAATGCAAATATTAAAACCTCAGTTCTGTGACCCTGATAAACAAGAAAGTGCAGTGATACTCTTTCTGATGCAGAACGAATACAGTTTGAGAAAAATAGTTGTAAAATGTAGGGGAGACCAGGGGCAATAGTAACAGGGGCGATTGTAACACACTCAATTCCTCCAATCAGAAACAAGCTAGAGTGATGACACTTAATCTGTACATGCCCAGTAGGATTCTCTCTCTATCTGTGGAAAAGAAGCGAGAAATCTTCAACTTTAGCAGAGTTGACGACAAACTGATTTTGAGGTATGAAAGTTATTTTTTGGATGTACTGTATTTTTCTTATGCTGTCTAAAGTTTAGATGTCTGTGAATTTAAACTTATATACATTTTATCCCTAGGTTATTGATTAAAAACGAACATGAACAACCTATGCTAATACAGGTTGGGCTAGCTAGCATATAAGATTTTGTCATGGCTGCAGTATCGGGGGCAATTGTAACACTGTGTTACAATTGCCCCCGAGCCACAAGGTCCATTGTAATAAGCTTGTTTGTGTGTGTTGACATACTTTTCTGTTAAAAAATTGACATATTTCACTAAATTCTATTGTCAAATTTTAAAAGGGTGTATTAAAATAAATGTTTGTTCCAGTATTAACAAATCATCAATTAACATACATTTTTTATATAATGCGATGCCTGACATCTAAAATAATTTGAACCATATACAAAAAAACTCATAAGTAACATTATTAAATCCAACAGCAGTAAAATGATTACTTTGAGGTAGGCTTTTATTTGAGATAAAGTGGGTTAATAGGAGTTATTTCTCAGTGTTACAATTGCCCCCACACACTGTGACTTCTTGCATTTAATTAAATATTTTAGTCTTGTTCTTATAAGTGAAAATATATACATTGTATTATTAATTAGTGCACATATTGTATCAAAAGATGACTAGTCTATCTCAAGTAGTTTGTGAGTTATTAAGGAAAATGTAAAATATGTTACAATTGCCCCCGGTCTCCCCCTACTGCAATTGTACATCTCCTAAGTCAGGCACTCATTAAAAACACAATAAACAAATGCAAAAATACCCATTTCATCAAGGACAATAGTCACATTCACCAAGACAGAGAGAGAAAGAAATGCTTAAAAATGTTAATAAAGAACATAGCAGCATATTGTCAAGCACAAAAATAATCTGCATATCTTTTGAAAAGTCACACGCAACACGATGTTGTTTTGAACAGTAATGAGAGCCAACTCTCAATCTGCTTTCAGGCTGATTTAGATGAACAAGTCATTAAAAAATGTCAATTAAATCTGTGATATTATTTGGAATAGGATTGCTCTAAAATGTCAGCCAGTTTGGCACACATTACACCGTTTCTTATTGTCTCTTTTTTTTTTACAAAAAAGTAGAAAAAATACAAAAAACTATTATGATTTAGACAAAGAAACGCTGCAAGTAAACAATTGCACTGAAAAAAAAAAAAAAACTTTTTAGAGGAATTGATGAATTGATGAATTGTAAATCAATCAAAAATGAGTTTTCAAATAGATTGAGCCATTGGTATGTAATCCAGTTAATGAAATTGTGTTGTGTATCTGTCTAAAACTTCCATCTCATGAAATCTTTCCAAAGGCTTATTTTGCAGATGACCCCGTAACCACTCGGGACTGATGAAAACATTTATTGCTTTCTAAATCTGAGCTCTGCCTCGCAAGTCTCACAAAGCTTATCATATAGTACACAAATCCACAGAGAGATAATTAAAATATCTTCACAAGGAGGCGGCAGCCCTCACCTGACCCTGTCAAGTGCTGCATATCAATGCGTTTGACGTCTCCTCTCCCCCGTGCACAGCTGCCGTTCAACTTGGGTGTTCTGCACAGTAGTAATGAGGTAGTCCGCAAAAAAAAAAAGATCTTAAGAATCATTCACTTACATTTAAGGCAGACAGGTTAAGAGTCAACAGCGTGATTCATGCTTGCAACAAACTTTAAAAAATTCATAAAGATAAATGATATTACATGCTGTGAAAACATCAAGTGCAAAGGCTTCTAAACAAGGACCGATTTAAATTGCTATGGCACTAGAGATGGAGACTTGATCAAGAGATATGCATTGGCATTAGGAGTCCCTCATTTTGTTTATGCCTTCAATAAGGTCCTGTAGTCCATGCAGCCGGTTTAGGGGAGAGGGGACCCGACAGCAAATAATTTGGCCCTGGGCCCTTAGAAGTTTAGAAATATGCACTGGTTGGCTATAAATCGGAACCGGAAGGTTTTTGCTCAAAACAAAGATCCGCAACCTGACGTATTTTTTGTTTGTTTGTTTGATTGATTGTTTTATTTTGGTCGATCTCTGTACTTGCACACAAACTGCTTTGCAATAATTTTCCATAATGTCATTTGTTTGGAAATATTAGCCTGTTCTCTCAGATATTACAGCCCGTTCTCATCCCAAGGCGTCATACATGTGACGCTTTTGACATTTCGTCGAAATCTTACGCACATGGCATCCTTTAGCGTCAATATGAGACGCAGAACCCAAGGCGTCATACAGGTGACGCTCGTCTAAATCTGACGCACATGGCATCCTTTAGCGTCAATATGAGACGCAGATCCCAAGGCGTCATAACCGTAACCCTACCCCAGACCTAAACCTACCCATAACAGTGCGTGTTATATTGACGCTAAAGGATGCAATGTGCGTAAGATTTCGACGAATGTCATATGGCGTCACCTATTTCATGCCAAAGGATGAGAATGTGTTTGGCCTTTAATTATAGAAGCTTGTTTCCACCACACAATAAAACATAAAAAAAAAAAAAAAAACTTTTTATCTTACAATTGCGAGTTTATATCTCGCAATTCAGACTTAAAAAAAATATATATATTGTTAAATAAACTGGCAATTGTGAAAAATAAAGTCAGAATTGTGTGATATAAACTCGCAATTGCGTGTTATAATGTCAGAATAAAATTCTTTTTCTCAAATCTGACTTATTTTTTTCAGAATCGTGAGATATAAACTTGCAATTGCGTTTTACAAATATCTCGCAATTCTGACTTTTTTTCTCGAAATTGCAAGTTTATATCTCGCAATTCTTCTTTTCTCAGAAGTCAGAATTAAGAGATATAAACTCGCAATTCTAAGAAAAAAGTCAGAATTGGATTTTATATATCAATGATATAATGATATAGTCGCAACACAATCACAATTTTATATCATGCAATTTGGACTTTTATAACTCACAGTTGTAAGTTTATACAATTTTAGAATTAAATAAATCACTTGATAACCTTTTCTGTGTGATATTATACCTTATTTTGCAACTTCTTTTTTTTTTGCAACAGCTTTCCAACTCAAAAACAGACATTTAACAGACAAGTTCCCTTTCAAGGGAACTCGAGCTGCGTTTGAGACGCGGTGGGAACGCTCTGCGTGATTGCGTCATGAAAAATCAGTCCAATGGAAGCCCGATACGTCATAGGTGACGTCATAGACCAGGAAACTATAAAGCACCCTTGCAAACAGACCGCGCCAGCTTCTGTTGTCTTCAGCAAGCGCTCTCTGTGATTCTGTCCTTGTCTATTTATTGTTGTCTGTCCGATCACATTGCTATATATATATATATCATTATGGCGAGCAAGCAAGATTTCAAACGTTGTGTTGTTCCCTGCCCTCGTTTCATTACGGGTGGGGACACACATCAGATGTGTGTTGCTTGTTTGGGAGTTGAGCATGCCCAGTCAGTCCTCGAGGGGGCTGATTGTGAGCATTGCATGAGTTTGTCCATGAAAACTCTCCGCTCCCGCCGGGCATTCTTTGAGGAGGATGGTTCGGTTCGTGTTCCCCGTGGTGCGGGTCCCGCTGCTGCTGAGGCACAGCGGCGGCGTGCATCATGGGGTTCACAGATGGATCTAGTAGCGGGGTTTGAGACGGGCCCAGCCCTTTCTCAGCCCTTACCTGCTAGTTCCGGTGTCCCAGCCCAGGAAGGAGCCCGCCCTGCGGTTTCTCCTCCCCAGGTTGAGGCACCAATGTTGCGGCTATCCAGTTCTGAGGAACCGGATGTCGTTGATATGGGGGATTTTGAGTTTTCGCCAGCTCATATCCCCGATGATGAGGAGTTAATGGAGGTTTTATCTCGTGCTGTTACTAAATTAAATATTGAGTGGCCAGCTGATGATATTGATGTTGAATCAAAAAAGAGTCTTCTAGATGATCGTTATTTACCATCTAGATCACGACCTCCTCGTCGGGAGCTCCCGTTTTTTCCTGATCTTCACACTGAGGTGTCTAGATCATGGAATAAACCGGCATCTTTCAGAGTTCATAATCCTCAAACTAGTAATTACAGTAAAGTGAGAGGTATTGATGATTACGGTTATTTGACGATGCCTCGTGCGGAAGAGACGCTTGCGAGCTATCTCTCCCCCGAGTCAGCGTCATCACTGAAAGCCCCGACGTTACCCACCAGACCATTAAAAAATACATCAATGCTGGTGGGTAAAGCGTATTCGGCAGCAGGTCAGGCGGCAGCATGCCTTCATACAATGTCGATATTACAAGCCTATCAAGCTGACCTGCTGAGGGACATAGATGAATGTGAGGAAGTTAGTGCTGATGCAATTCGAGAATTACGTCGCACGACAGATTTATCTCTCCGGGCCACCAAGGAGACGGCCAAATCTGTGGGCCGTTCTATGGCAGCCCTGGTGGCCACGGAACGTCATTTATGGTTGAATCTTTCTGAGATAAAGGACAAAGATAGATCTGTTCTTCTGGACGCACCGGTTTCTCCTACAAGTCTGTTCGGCGATGCTATAAATTGTGTTGTCGATAGGTTTCAAGAAAATAAAAAACAAGCGGCTGCGTTTCAGAGGTTTCTTCCTCGCCGGTCTAATGTCCCCGAGGCTGCACGCAATATAAAGGTTGAGCAGCCTCGTCCGTCTACGAGCTCCTCATACAGATACCAGCAGAAACAGAGCGTTGCTGCTCGGGCTCCTCCACAATCTGGGGTTCCCGAGTGGCGTTCGCAGTCCAGGCCTGCTGGGGGCAGACAGGATCTGAGGACTGTCATGTCTAAAAGAACCTGGACTAAGAAGAAGTCCTGACGCCAAGTGTGCCAGGCTTCTGAGGGTGGTCCCCTCCAGGGAGGAACGATTCCGAGGAACCGTTTCTCTTTGGCGCCCTCCGGGGGGCGGTTCTCCGAGGAGAGTCGCAGCGTTGCCACATCGGTTGTTCCCTGCCGGTTCGCCGTTTCAGGGCACCGAGGTGTCAGCGTCCCCATGCAATCCTCTGAGGAGGATTGTAGAACGGTCAGTTCGGTTGTTCCCTGCCGGTTCGCCGCTTCAGGGCGCCGAAATGATTGTTCAATCAAATCCAGAGGCCAGTCTCGAGAGACTGGTTCCCTTATCAGAATTTCTGGCAGCGTGGAAACTTCTGCCAAATATTTCTTTATGGGTCCTGCATATAATAGAGAAGGGTTACAGAATTCAGTTCGGTTCTTGTCCGCCCAGATTTCAAGGGGTCCTTCCCACAGTGGTGGACCCACAGCAGGCTCTGGTTATGGAGCAGGAAGTTCTGACACTTCTTCAAAAAGGAGTGATAGAGGGGGTGCCTCCTCCCAGCAGAGAGTCAGGGTTTTACAGCCGTTACTTCATTGTTCCGAAAAAAGATGGAGGGTTGCGTCCTATTCTAGATCTGCGCCAGTTAAACAGCAGAGTTCAGAAACTCAAGTTCAGGATGCTCACACTAAAGCAAATTGTATCACAGATTCAGTCCGAGGACTGGTTTGTCACAATAGACCTGAAAGACGCTTACTTTCATGTATCCATCCATCCTCATCACAGGAAGCTCCTGAGGTTCGCTTTCGGGGGCAAAGCTTACCAGTATCGGGTTCTACCGTTTGGCCTAGGTTTATCACCCCGCACCTTTACAAAATGCGTGGATGCAGCTCTGGCTCCTTTGAGACTCCAGGGCATTCGCGTATTAAATTATATCGACGATTGGTTGATTTTAGCTCAGTCAGAGCAGTTGGCAGTTCGGCATCGAGATGTCGTTCTGTCTCACATAAAGGAGTTGGGGTTGCGGCTCAACATCAAGAAGAGTGTTCTCCTCCCTGCTCAGAGGACCACTTTTTTAGGTGTAATTTGGGATTCGACCACAATGCAGGCACGTCTATCTCCTGCTCGGATTTCTGCGATTCTCACAGCCATAAAGAATGTAAAACTAGGCCAGTCACTCACTGTGAAACAGTTTCAGAGACTGTTGGGGCTCATGGCAGCAGCGTCCAACGTGATTACTTTTGGCCTGCTGTACATGAGACCCCTGCAGTGGTGGCTCAGAACCAAGGGGTTTTCTCCGAGGGGAAATCCGTTCCGCAAGATCAAGGTCACGCGGCTATGCCTTCGTGCCTTGGTCATGTGGAAGAAACCTTGGTTCCTCGCCCAGGGCCCAGTGCTGGGGGCTTCTTGTCGACGCGTCACGCTTTCGACGGATGCTTCCCTCACGGGATGGGGGGCGGTCATGAGTGGCCGCTCGGCGCAAGGTCTTTGGCAGGACCATCATCTGTCATGGCACATAAATCGCTTGGAGATGATGGCGGTATTTCGAGCTCTCAAATATTTCCTGCCAGACCTGAGAGGCCATCATGTGTTGGTCCGTACGGACAACACGTCGGTGGTATCATATATCAACCATCAGGGGGGTCTGAGGTCACGTCACCTTTGCAAGCAGGCCCATCAGATCCTCCTATGGGCCCAAGGAAAGTTGCTATCTCTCAGAGCAGTTTACATTCCGGGGCGTCAGAATGTGGGAGCAGATATACTGTCAAGGCAGGGGCTGAGGCCCGGGGAGTGGAGACTTCACCCCGAGGTGGTGGAGCTCCTTTGGGAGAAATTTGGTCGTGCTCAGATAGACCTTTTCGCATCCTCAAATACAACCCATTGTCCCATGTGGTTCTCTCTCACGCACCCAGCTCCTCTCGGACTGGATGCGATGGTGCAGGTTTGGCCGAGGCTTCACCTGTATGCTTTTCCCCCGATATCGTTGCTCCCGGGGGTTCTGGAGAGGGTTCGCCGGGAAGAGGCCAGTCTGTTACTAATAGCCCCTTACTGGCCGACTCGAGTATGGTTCTCGGACTTGGTGTCTCTTCTGAGCGGCTCTCCTATGGAGATTCCAATCAGGAGGGACCTGCTGTCCCAGGTAGAGGGCACGATATTTCACCCTCGACCGGAGTTGTGGAAACTGTGGGCCTGGCCTCTGAGGGGGCCAGGCTCATAGAATCCGGTCTCTCGACTGAGGTCGTTGAGACCATTCTCCATTCCAGAGCCCCTTCCACGAGAAAACTGTATGCGCTGAAATGGAAATTATTCTCCACCTGGTGTGGTGAGCGTCAGTTAGATCCTGTTAACTGCCCTGTCGGTTCAGTTCTCGATTTTCTGCAAGACCGTTTCTCTGCTGGATTATCTCCTTCCACCTTAAAAGTTTATGTGGCGGCTATTTCGGCCTACCATACCCCTCTGGGGGGTACTTCTATTGGGAGAGATCCTCTGATTACTCGTTTTCTCCGTGGTACATTGAGGTTGAGACCTGCACTGCACTCCAGAGCACCGGCTTGGGATTTAGCCATTGTACTTGAGGGTCTGGCTCTGGCTCCGTTCGAGCCCATTGAAGAGGTTTCAGAAAAATTCCTCACTTTGAAAGCTTTATTTCTCCTTGCTGTTTCATCTATCAAGAGAATTGGAGATTTACACGCCCTGTCGGTTGCTCCGTCATGTTTGGAATTTGCACCTGGTATGGTGAAAGCATTTCTATACCCTAGACCGGGTTATATTCCTAAGGTCCCTGTCAATGTTGGGGGCCCAATAGTGCTGCAGGCCTTCTATCCTCCACCTTTTAATACCCCAGATCAGGAACAATTAAACCTGTTATGTCCAGTTCGGGCATTGGATGCCTACGTTCACAGAGCTGCCCTGTGGCGTAAGTCAGAGCAATTATTTGTATGTTTTGGGTCACTCAAAAGAGGGTGCCCTTCATCTAAACAGGTTATGAGCAAGTGGATAGTCGAGGCTATTTCACTAGCTTATGAAGCGGCCGGTCAACCTTCACCTATGGCTGTACGGGCCCATTCTACTAGGAGTATGGCGGCCTCTACGGCCTTAATTTCAGGGGTTTCCCTTCCTGATATTTGTAATGCGGCAGGATGGTCCTCTCCGCATACATTTGTCAGGTTTTATGACCTTGACCTCTCCACTCCAGGGGCTAGGTTGCTTGCTTCTTAGTGTGCGCAATGGACTTCACACAGAACGGGCATTTGTCACTATGGCGTAGTGGGTATGGGGTTCCCACCGCGTCTCAAACGCAGCTCGAGTTCCCTTGAAAGGGAACGTCTCAGGTTACGTATGTAACCCTGGTTCCCTGATAGGGAACGAGACGCTGCGTTTGCCTGCCATACTTCCTGCACACCCTGATCGACTTGCTTCAGACTTTTCAGAAGCTGGCGCGGTCTGTTTGCAAGGGTGCTTTATAGTTTCCTGGTCTATGACGTCACCTATGACGTATCGGGCTTCCATTGGACTGATTTTACACGTGCTTCATGACGCAATCACGCAGAGCGTTCCCACCGCGTCTCAAACGCAGCGTCTCGTTCCCTATCAGGGAACCAGGGTTACATACGTAACCTGAGACGTTTTAGTGCTTTCATACAATTATAAGTTTCACATTTCAGCTTTTGAATCATTAAAAAATTGGCCTTATTTACTTAACAATGGTTTTTGCTTCTTTTTCTTTGGGGGGGGGGGGGGGGGGGGGGGGCGTGGGGGTTCTTTTTAAAATAATCAACAAAAATGCTGTCGATTGATCTTAACTTGTAAGGAACCCCGGATATTCCTTTAAGGCACCAAGCCTTGACAGAAAATCCAAAGAACACATATAGAAACATTTACAGGGGATTGTTTTCGTTTCTGAAGGCACTCAGCTTCCCATCAAGAAAATGTGCTTTTCTAACGTGACAAAACGGCCCAATGAAGAATCCATAATTATAGCCTGCTGCCATAATACTGTTCTATAAGCAGTTTCAGGTATAGCTTACAAGCTGTGGTGAGTAAGTCACTAAGCAAAAGCCTTCGAGCCCTGCTTGATTAGGCATCGTTCCACTCCGTAATGCCTTTTAATGGAGTTTTTGCATGCCTGTTCTGCATGCATATCAGAGGCGGCTATAAGACGGGAGTTACTTTAATGGCTCATCAGACCCTCTCTGAGCCCCACTTGACCCTGAGGAGCTACTGTGTATTAAAAGTAATTTGGTTTAATGATGCAAGAGGAGTTGTCTTATTGGATTTCTTTCATCTGTCAACCCTGTGGTTTTGATGATATTGCATCTCTTTTACCACTGTATGGCTCTTGAACTTCAAAAAGCCTTTCAAAGTCACCTGGCGTTAGGGAGTACTTTTGTGATGAACAGATACGCACCAGTGTTACTGACAAAATTGTAATAATTTTCAAGGGCAGGGCATGATTTCAATTAAAAACATTAAAAGAGAAACACAAGGGTGGAAAGTGCTGTGATTGAAATAGACATTACCCATCATTAAAGCAGATCATCAGTAGATAACTGATATAAATCAGCAGGTTTTGCCTTTGTTAATTAAGACTTGCTGCAGGTATAAAAGAATATCTAATTCATTCATTGGAGCGTTTGATAGCAGTGTCAGTGGTGTACCACCTAATCTTCAGGGCCCCCTGTGAACCAGGGTTAGGCAAAATTAAGAATGGAAGAATTAGCTTAATTTCAATTCATGACTGTGAATTTGAAATATACTTGTTGTACCTCACAGGAAATTGAATTGGAATCTAGCTCAATCTATCTGTCCGTCTCTATCCATCAATAATATATATATATATATATATATATATATATATATATATATATATATATATATATGTGTGTGTGTGTGTTTCTATATGTCCATCCATCCCTCTATATATATCCCTCTATATCCATATATCCATCTATCCAACCAACCCCATATACTGTATACATCCATATCCATCCATCCCCATATACTGTATCCATCTCCATACATCCCCATCTATATACTGTATCCATCCATCCATCCATCCCCATCTATAAACTGTATCAATCCATATCCATCTATATACTGTATCAATCTGTCCATTTATATACCGTATCCATCCATCTACATACTTTATCCATCCATCCATCCATCTCAATCTATATCCATCTATATAATGTAGCCATCCATCCATCTCCATCTACGTATATCCATCTATATACTGTATCCATCCATTTATATACTGTATCCGTCTCCATCTATATTCATCTATATACTGTATCCATCCATCCATCTCCATCTATATACTATATCCATCCATCCATCCATCGTTCTGTCCATAAGGCCTACAGTATAAACCTACAGATTTCACAGTTCTTTTAAACTTCTTTCAAAACCTCAAACTGGAACTAAATTGGAATTTAAAAGGCATTTTCATGCAGTTGTGAATGAATGGCACACAACCCTGCTGAGAACCATGAAATAGGCCCACAAGTGGTAACATCATGCACAATTTTGAACTAAGAATGAAAAAGTATTGCTAATGGAGTCAGACAGTGATGACATTTGTGGCAATTAAATCCCTTTTAAATACTTTTCTCTTTATTTAACCTTTTCTGATGTGTAATATTTTCCGTTCATCTTTTTAAATTAATGTAGTAAGTAGGCCTATAAATCTGGTGGGATTTAACAGGTTCACCGATCAATACTAATCAGAACATTGAACTGTGATGTAGAAAAAAAGCAGGGCCCAGCTGTTCGAAGGGAAAAAAAGGATTCTGAAACCAGATTAGATAAAAAAAATCCAATCTTGGTTTTGATCTGGACGAAATCGTCAATGTGTGTTGTTCAAAACTTTTTAGTAAGATTGGGATACCTTTGATCCAAAAAAATCAGGATTATCCTGATCCCAGAATAAGGGTGGATTTCAGGAACAAATATGTAATAAAACTTCAAAACTGGTAAAAACAAAATACAGCATTTGTATCTTGTAACATACACACATCTATTTTTATTTTTCTCTTGATTAGTTTAACCGTTAAAGTAAAGTAGACATTAGGCTTTTCAGTTAGGCTTTTCAGCTAGCCTTTCAGTACAGTAACGTAAAAAAAAAAAGACAGATTTTAATGCAATGAAATAATCCCACAAACAGCTGTCAATATCAAACAAAAATTATATATTTAATTGTAACTGTTTTTTAAATCACTGTATATAAAATGCATTGGCACAATCATCAGAGATGAACCAGTCAAAAGTAGTTTATAACAATTGCATCCTGTATGTTTGTTTTTGTTGTGGGTCACTTGAGGGGCTAGAGAAACCACAGGGACATGGTGATGGGAGGACAAATTTTAATAGTTTCGCATTCCCCCAAGACACATTGCATTCACTCTCAAAGATCTTTGCAAATGAACACAAAGTTTATTGATGGAGAACGCAAAACTTTTGCGAGTGAACTAAATATATTATATAAATTATATATAATTTTCCTTTTCTCCCATTTCATATTTTTCCTTCACCATGTAATTTATATTTAAAGAAAATTGAAATTTGGAAATGTTTGTTTGTTTATGTTGTTTTCTTTCTCTTCAAATAAAAACACTTAAAGTGTCCCACATTGACTCTTTGCCTGTTGTTAGTAGCCTACATTGTGAAATGTAATGTGGCGCAATGGGAATCCAGATTTAATAATCTGGAAAAGTGTGTATCTGGATCAGGGTGATCTAATCCTATTTTGCTTTGAAAAACCAGCACAAAATTAAGATGGATTAACTGATCCTGGATTGCAAAACATGGGATTTCCAAATTTGTATCTTTTTGATCCAGATTAAACTTTTTGAACAACTGGACCCAGATTCTAAAATGAAGCTCCTTTCTATAATGTTTCTTTTGCACCAGAAGAAAGCCGTTTACCTGACAAAAAATCACTCCTACAGCATCTTTAAAATGTGTATAAAATCATTATTTCAGTATGTGATACATTGTTTGACATGATTAAGAATCTCTAAGTAAATACATTTAATCCACCTCTGTGTGACATAAAACAAATCTATGTAAACACACGGGATATTGGCTGCTAAGCAGCTTCTATACAGTACCGTAGAAATCGCTCTAGACAGGCCAATTTTACCGTAGCATAATTGGCTCATAACGCCGTGAGGGGGTGCTCCATTTATTTGGCAGCATTGAAACAACCACTAAAACAGGGTGAATATCATCATGAGAGGGTGCACACTTGCCCCAGTGTAGATAATGACAAATTGCAACAAACAAGCCATTAGTCTTTAGAAGTTCAGAACATACCCCGTTGTCAAGTTATTGTATGAAGAGATAAAGTCTTAACCACAGATTTTAAAGAGCCAAGTGTGTATGTGAAAACAACATCAGGGTCGAAGCATTACCACGCTGTCTGAGTGAGATGGAAGATACCGTATCAGTTCATCAGAGCCATTAAATAGTGCAGAGAAATATAAGCCAAATCTGATCTTTATCTTAAGCGGATCTTAAGCGTGACAATAATATGGAAATTTCCCTTGGTAAAGACAAAAGGAGAGAGTAAGAATGTCACCTTCATGGTAACATGTGATTAAATATTTGCCTGTAGAAGAGAAGCACAGTCTTGCTCCTCTGATCCACAGGAAACTTAAGAGACATTAGGACGAGAGGAGGTGTTCAGACCTCCCGACATTGTAGTCAGTGCTGATTTAGAAGATCTATTAGGACCTGACAGGCATGTAACTGCAAGTGCAGTCATTAATTTTCATTTAGACCTCTGAATATACCCTCTCTGTTCATTTAATGATGAGAAACGATCCAGTTTTTCAAGGATTCTGGTTAATTTGGTTGATTTAATATTGATATATTGTCACCATAGGCCACCCTCATACCTTTGTGGGCAATGAGAGACTATTTCCATTCCACTAGTTCTTTAGCAGATACACACAAAAGACTGCTTGAAAATAGAGACTGGATTAATTCAATTACACAATTTTAAACAGCCTGTAATTAGTTGAATGAAGACATTTATGTCATAATCTCTCCCTCCGCCGTTATGTTCTGCCATTTTGGAGTATTTGCTCGCGGTAGTCCTTTAGTGAGACTATCTAATTCCCTGTGTTTGCGTACCAAAACACAAATCCTTGACCATATTTTATTGATTTGCTTTGAAGGCCATACATTGTAGCAAAAAATAGCTAATGGGCACATCAACATAAACTAATACATTTATGCTAATTCTAGTGAGAATAATTACAGTTTCTGTCATCTCTTGCCAAAGGCACTTTTCAATGCAACTCATATAGTCTCCCCGTGGAGTCAAACCCCCCACCCCCACACATGCAACAGTTATTTTAGCACACAGACAAGTAAAAACAGAGATGCAGATTGCATTTATGTGAGAAAAAAATGCAATACGGAACAGTAATGTTCAAATACTTGCAGCTGATAATATACCCGTCCACAGTGCATTACATGAGGATAGCAGTGTGAGCCAGATGTATTTTGCCTTGTGATTCTGTAATTACTACAGTTGTATTTCAGCATATACAATTTCAAGCTCTGCAGATTTCTGCAGACCCCCATCATTCACAGAGTTCTACAGATGCCCCGCTCCTTCCATATTTGTATATTAAATAATTAAAATATATTATATAAAATATAAAAATACACAACTTTACATTTTGTGTTCTTTTAAAGGGGTCATAAATTGAGAATTTTTTTCTTGATCTTTTAACATATAAAAGGTCATTGTACTATAAAAACATCCTGCATGTTTCAGAACTCAAAACTACCTTGTTAAGGTCCTTGCACACTGAGGCCGAAATTTTCGTATGCTTTTTTTCGTATTTGTGATTCAGTGGCTCTGAATTGTCAAAACACCATTCAAATTGCTTGCTACGGATGCAAAAATCGCAGAAAATCGAACCCGATCTGAATTTTTTTATGACGGACTAAAGTTTCGGAGTCAGTGTGCAAGTGTGATTGACATATAACGTGAGGTTGTATTTATTTTTCAGTATATAAATTTCGGACGCGAACTCAGTGTGCAAGGGCCTTTATTCCGAAAACAACTTGTTTGGGATTTTGTCACATTATTATGTTATAGTACGACGGAAGATGAAAACTAAGAGGTCATGCCGTGATAGTTTTGGCCACATGTCTTCAAATAATACAAATTTGCAGGTCAGTTCACAAAACTTAAACTTTGGAGCGTAGCAAAAAGTGCAACGTTTTTGCATTAACTTGCATTTCCAGTCACCCGCACTTGCATTCGTATGAATGGACGTCAATGGGAAGACAAATCCCCACATTAAAAAGCACATTCCCACATTCTTCATTCAACATTTAAGCTATGTGTTTCTGTTCTATAATTTAATTTATTATACTTTTTTAGGCAACATCATTGTTGTTGCTTTGCTCATATTTGTTTCATTGTATGTAGCACTTAAAATGAAATATTTCTATGATTTATATTGACAAATATAATTTTTCACAATTTTTTAGATTCATTTCCATGATTTTTTAGGTCTGAAAATCACAATTTTAAAATGAATTTCATAAAAGTTTCATAAGGTAGTTAAGTTTTTTTTTTTTTTTAAGAAACTACTTCATACATGTTTAAAATGATATACATTTTACTGTACATGAGAAAGTATTCACTCATTCCAGCGGTCTAATAAAAGCTGATTTATTTTACATGAAGTGGTTTGCCTCATTGGGGCAGCCATGTTGAGCCATGTTGAGCCATGTTAAGGAGCACAACATTTTGATTCTTGGAGCAAAGGGCTGTCTAATATGTGTTGCTTAGAGGCAGACTGATAGATGAACAGATGGGAACAGTTATTTATAGACCCCATTATCACAGTCTATCAAACACTCATTTATGCCACATGCAATAAGATAACGCAAAAATGCCCCCGTCTCTGACTTTAAGCCCATAGCTAAACCTTATATGCGTTTGACGGGCTTCCTTACCCTTTAAATTCGATGGCTATGACTACACAACTAAATCTGTTTACAGTGGTTGGCGCTGGTCTCTGGTCGTGCCCGTGTTGTTGCTGTGTATTGTATGCTGTGTCTCTAGGGAAAGTGAGAGATGCTGAAATGCCTCCCTGACATTTACTGAAGGATCATACTCTGGGAGGATATGCTCTGCTTTTGTCAAATGAGGTTAAAACCCATTGACATTTTGTAGGCTGCTGGATACCATCTGTGGCGACGGTCTCTCGCTGGTCTCTCTCTCTTTCCACTCCGGGTTAAAAACACAGTGACATTTGCCCGGCATGTCAAGCACTTGCCTTTTGCCCCTTACCTTGTGCCCATTTCAAACATATCTGGTATATCAAGTAAGAATTAGTCTAATCTTCCTTTTTTTCTTTCTGTTTCCTTAACGCTTTCGCTCTTTCACTGCCAGGAGCATGAAGATGCAATTGGAAGCAAGTTGGATGGAGATCTCTCTTCCCCAGGAGTATCTGGCTCAAACAAAGCTGAGAGCGCAATATTTAATCTTTTCCTGTCAGGTCAGCTGTTTCTGAACACCTAAATCTTTTCACAGATTTGTAAAACAGGCTTTCTGTCTTGGTTTAATCTAAATGCCTCAAACTGTGTGAATCACTCAAGTCAGAATGAAGCATCCCCATGTGAATATAATCAGTAAACGTCTGACGTGATCGTTCCCAGCCACGGGTATGTGTACAGTATCTAGCTATTTTACTTTGATTTTATTTTTAAACTCTTTTATTACATATTTTTTTATTTTACTTTAATGTTTAGATACTTAATAATTGTACTTAAAAATGGATAATCATCTTCTATATGGTGTTCCATTTTAAAATCATGTTATTCAGATGCATTGTGAAGTAGACGGTTAATCTAATGATTTCGACAATTTTATTAAAGTAAGGGTAAGTAAGATGTTTTTGAAAGAAGTCTCTTATGCTCTCCAAGGCTGAAGTTTGATCAAATTTACAGTAATATTATTGCAATTATTTTAATTTAAAATAACTGTTTTCTGTTTGATTATATTTTAAAATGTAATTTATTCCTGTGATATCAAAGCTAGATTTTCAGCAGCTGCTGCGTTCGTGGCATGTCGTAATTACAGCAGTCTTGAAATGACAACATGTGATGTTCTATTCTGAGCTGAGCCTCAGACAGGGAATTATGTCTTTCTATGGCACCACTATCAAGGCCTAAATAAATCTGCAGCGATCAGGTCAGGCCAGCGGTCGGATATTATAAAAATTCCATTCTTACAAACTGTAATTACGACCTCCACGAGAACATGATCGCTTTTTTCAACTTGAAATCTCGTAATTATGGTCATTTCAACATGGCAGGAACGCACCTTTAGTGTCTTCAGTGCCACATGATCCTTCAGAAATCATTCTAATATGCTGATTTGCTCCACAAGAAACATGTATTATTATAATTTTTGTTGTTGTTGGGGAAACCGTGATGCACTTTTTTCAGAATTCTTTAATTAGGAACGAAAAAAGCAGCATTTATTTGAAACTTTTTTTTGTAACAATATGAAAGTTTTTACTGTCACTTTTGATCAATTTAATGTATTATTGCTGAATAAAATAATTAATTACAAAAAAAAAAAAAAAAAAAAAAACCTCATTGACCCCAAACCTTTGAATGGTAGCATTTATTATTTGGTGGCACTTTGGTTTAGTTTTTGTTAAAAAGTTGCTTTAATAATATTGGCTGTAATAAACACAAGACGAATGGAGTACAACAAACTTGCCGTCTTTAATAATAATTGCAAAGGTTAACACGCAGGAGACTCACAAAGAGTAATAATATCACAACCACGTAAACTGAAATGAGACCGGACAACGGAACACAGGAAACTTATACACAGGGGACGATTAACTGAAACAGAACAGGTGTGTACACTAATTAAGAACCATGGAAACTAACTAAAACCAGGCAGGAAAAATGGGAACAGAACACAGAGAAAAAAAAAGAAAACAAGGTGTTAGTTAGTTTGTAATTAAATAGTTAATAAAAAGTAATTTAAAGTTTGTTGTTGCTGAAGTGATACTTATAGGGCTGTAGGAGACTATGGAGTACATAAGATAAAAGATTTGGGAAGGACTGGTCTAACACATTCAGCTATCCTACACATGCTGTATTTGTTTGGAATATTTTGTCCAAGACAAAAAAAAAAAAAAAAGCTTGTCTAATATTTTCACCAATTAAAAGCAAACATGACATAAACATCGCCGGTTATACTTGTTACCAACCTAAACGGTTGCATGGGCATGTGTGTTTGAGTTGATGCAAATGTTTTGCCCTGTGGTGAATTTAGCTGTACACAGGAGGCCTGGCATCATGCAGATGTGTGAGCAGGATTAAACAGTGTTTGCAGAACTATGGGGCTGCTCCCTGCCCTGAGAATCCCGCAGAGAGAAAGAGAAAGGCCCATAGAAGAGCTTGGTACTGTCACTCTAGTGTGGTGATGAATGGAAGCAGAGCACTGTTTAATTGATCTACAAGCTGTGCGGGGCAGCAGGGAGGCCTGTGCCTTCAGGCAGAGCGACACTGTAAATGTAACGCTTGCATACATGAGCCCTCGTCGCCACTGCTCCTATACTCTTGATTCTCTGGTTTCTGATTCTCTCATGTTCTCCTCACTGTATACATAGGTTTTCAGGGAATTTAAGTTTAAGCCTTTAGTTGAATAAGAACACAATTATTTTCTAAATGTTTTATTTACATGGTATTTTGTGCTTCACCTTGCTTAAAATGCCACAAATAACCTCAACATTGATGATAACACAAGGTAATCTTTCTAAAGGTGATGACAAAATCAACATCATTTCTAATAAAATGTCAAATAATGCAAAATCATTCATTATTTTTGCTCTAGTGTGTGCTGAGAAGTTGATTTTTACCCTAAATTAATTATTGTAATGAATGCATGATCAATTATGGTAATGAATAGGTAGTGTATTTGCAGTTTTATTTAAAAAATAATAATACTATAAAAAAAAAACCTGCTATGCTTGTTGGTTTCATTTTTGTAATAGGAAAGCTAAATTTGATAGAAATGCAAAATAGTTAGGCTAAGTAAACCAAAGAAAGCAACAACAGTAATTAAGTCAATCTTTTCAGCTTTAATTAATTGAGCTAAGAATTATTTTTATAACTAATTATATTATTTTGTCTAATTTTTATTATCACAGTGTTCTCTACCTCCCGTCTCTCTCCATGCTCATTCTGCTCCCCTCTGATTCAGACGGATTTTAGGAGCCAACCTCTTTTAGAGGAGAGGATCAATACACAGACAGCCCTCACATGTGCTCATTTCTCTGATATAGCCTCACCACTGCCATCAGTACACCTCATGTACAATGGTCACCTCATATGAGCTTCTAATGCCCACTGGTGCCCTATTTTAATGATCTACATCCACTACACATAGAGGAGGAAACAATGAGAAGTGAAAATAGTTGCACCACTTTTTACAACAAAATGTCTTGTTTCCCAGTAAAAATATCTAAACATGCTTAAAACAAGATTAATTTACTTGCGAAGCAAGATAATAAGACTGGACTCTAGATAATAAGACTGATAATAAGACTGGACTGGATTTTATTGTTTTTGGTGAATTGTGCTTAAAAGGGTAGCCTGTTTACTGTATATAGTATTTACATAATGGCAAGTTTAAAGCGCAAACAAGCCATCTTTTTATTTAGGCAGCAGCTAAGTTCAAATACCGATGGATGCTATCTACGCTAATTCAAATGGCGAAATATGCTATCTACACTAAATGTAAATAGCAACAAAAGTACCGTATTTTGTTTGCAAAGTGCAAACAGCATTAAATGCTGTGTACACTGAGTAAATATCAGTATTCTCAGTGTTAAAGTGTAAATAGAGGCAAATACTGTTTGCACCTCATTGCAGACATCCCAACCTGCAAAAACTCATCCCCCCCCCCCACACCATAATATTTAAACATTTATTTATACTATGAATTATTCGCATAAGCCACCTAACACAGGTTCGTTCATTCAATAGTATTTGTGTACCGAAAGGGAAAGTGATGTAGAGTATGACAGAAAATAAAAAATAAAAAAAATAATTCAAGGGTCTCCACAAAATCCAGAAGACAGATTTGGAACAAGTGATAATCACAGGTGAAACAGTAATGCGTCTTGGCTGATCGGTTCACCGAAAAAATGTTTTAATATCAGGTTGAAACAGGCTTTCTCTCTCACTTGCTTAATTTCTGGGATATTGTGTATAATATGCGTGAGTCAGGGAGCTGTATCAATATGCAGGAGACTCCTGGACCTTCCAGGAGAGGTGGGATGTCTGTCATTGTATTGTCATATATTATAAAACAACATATTTCGTGTATATTAGTATACACTCACCTAAAGGATTATTAGGAACACCTGTTCAATTTCTCATTGATGCAATTATCTAATCAACCAATCACATGGCAGTTGCTTCAATGCATTTAGGGGTGTGGTCCTGGTCAAGACAATCTCCTGAACTCCAAACTGAATGTCAGAATGGGAAAGAAAGGTGATTTAAGCAATTTTGAGCGTGGCATGGTTGTTGGTGCCAGACGGGCCGGTCTGAGTATTTCACAATCTGCTCAGTTACTGGGATTTTCACGCACAACCATTTCTAGGGTTTCTAGGCGAAAATGCCTTGTTGATGCTAGAGGTCAGAGGAGAATGGGCCGACTGATTCAAGCTGATAGAAGAGCAACTTTGACTGAAATAACCACTCGTTACAACCGAGGTATGCAGCAAAGCATTTGTGAAGCCACAACACACACAACCTTGAGGCGGATGGGCTACAACAGCAGAAGACCCAACCGGGTACCACTCATCTCCACTACAAATAGGAAAAAGAGGCTACAATTTGCAAGAGCTCACCAAAATTGGACAGTTGAAGACTGGAAAAATGTTGCCTGGTCTGATGAGTCTCGATTTCTGTTGAGACATTCAGATGGTAGAGTCAGAATTTGGCGTAAACAGAATGAGAACATGGATCCATCATGCCTTGTTACCACTGTACAGGCTGCTGGTGGTGGTGTAATGGTGTGGGGGATGTTTTCTTGGCACACTTTAGGCCCTTTAGTGCCAATTGGGCATCGTTTAAATGCCACGGCCTACTGGAGCATTGTTTCTGACCATATCCATCCCTTTATGGCCACCATGTACCCATCCTCTGATGGCTACTTCCAGCAGGATAATGAACCATGTCACAAAGCTCGAATCATTTCAAATTGGTTTCTTGAACATGACAATGAGTTCACTGTACTAAAATGGCCCCCACAGTCACCAGATCTCAACCCAATAGAGCATCTTTGGGATGTGGTGGAACGGGAGCTTCGTTCCCTGGATGTGCATCCCACAAATCTCCATCAACTGCAAGATGCTATCCTATCAATAAGGGCCAACATTTCTAAAGAATGCTTTCAGCACCTTGTTGAATCAATGCCACATAGAATTAAGGCAGTTCTGAAGGCGAAATGGGGTCAAACTGTGTTCCTAATAATCCTTTAGGTGACTGTATGTATATAAAAATTATAAATGGATGCCACCTTAATTTGGGACATTAGTTGTCCTTGTTCCTGAAGCCCTTCCCAGACACCTACCCCTAACCCTACTGTACTTGATAAACACTTTTCCCCCCTTTAAATCCTCATTAGGCACTTTATTCCCACTTTTTGTATTTGAATATATTTGAATATTTTCTTCGAAATTATTCTTTAATATTTTTATTTAAAATAAACGCCTCTCCGATCTGATATTTTGGGAAAAGGGAGAAGAATGAATTAGGAAAAAGTCGGATTCAAACTCGGGTTGGTCAAGCTAACACCACCCACCTTAATAACTCCGTAATTGTGTCTGACTCAATCAGACAATGGTGGGCGGAGTTAGTTTAAAAAACCTAAGGCGGGGTATTTACATATACATTTTGTTTTATTTAAATTAGACTCATAATATTTTGCACATGCAAATTTGCAAAAAAATATTTAGCACAAGTAACTTAATTTCCCAAAATTAAAGGAGATGTTTGGGTATATTTTCTAGGGCGTTTCATTGCTCATTTGAAATACTTAACCCTGAGTCATTCTAAACCCCGGATAAACAATCTTGGGTTATTCATGCGGACGTTTCACATTGCACATTTCTAAACCCTGTGCTAATATTCTTTTTTTGCATATTGGTAGTGTCAGTGTCATTTATTGGACAAATGCAGCACTTCTATATTAGGTGTGAAACCTTTCTCCACCCGGAGTTTAAAGTGGGGTTTAGGATGACATGTGTAAAAACCCTTCTGCCAATCATGGCATAATAGGGCATATATACAGGTTTAGTCAAGCTCACTTTCTGCATTTTAAAGAGCCAGTTCAGTTATCTGGATCGCTGTGGTGGAACAGTGCTGATACAAAGTACGACGGATTGTGATAGTCTGCAGCCACGGAATGTTTTGTTAGTTACCTGATTTGCATAGTTCCTTTAGTGGATTGGGTTCTAAAACAATGCAGATAGTGAATGGCTATGTCAGTGGCCGATAATCATAAAATCACCCCTGAGAGTAGCGGCCCAGAAAAAAAAAAAAAAATTCAGTTGAGATAAAGATTCCCAGGACATCCCTGAGTATGTGGATTTTTATATTAGTTGTGATATTCGTGTGGGAATACAATCGAAGGGTTTTCAGTGGCCTGACGAAAGGCTCAGGCTGGGAGCAGATGGCGGGACTGTGCTAAGCTCACGCTGCATTTTGCATTGGGCAGCAGTTTGAGTTCAGTGGTGTGGCAGGAATTCCTCAGAGCCTGGGTCTCATCTGCTCTTATCAGTCGACTGCAGTTGGGGAACGAGGTTAAAGACAGAGTTACAACATAAGGCATAAGGCGTAAAGCTTCAGGGGCAAGGTTGAGAGAGAGAGAGAATATTCCCCAAGAAAAGTCTGATAAATGCAGTGTGCATTTGAGTAGTCCGTCATGTTGGGGCCATCTGCACACTCCGTGAGTCTTACATTCATCACCCAAGTCATTTTTAAATGGAAATGTTCAGGGCAATAAATGGATTCCTTGCCCCTGACATCCCAATTTCAGCACAGTGCAGAGCTGGAAGGTTTACTTTCCTACTAAAAATACAGAATATAAATTTTTTAATGGACTTTTAATCCTCTAATGCTAAATTTCTAGCCAACGTTGGAGATTAAAACGAAATGGTGCGGATATGATTATCAAGTGTAACGTAGATTCAGCTAGACACAAATGGAAACACTATGTAATTTGCTCATTGAAAAAAAAATACGCCCTTCCTGGACCTCGAGAAGGGAGACACCGGCCCCCTGAGGAACGTTATCTTTATGGCAGTGGTGACGATACGATATTAACTTCATGTTCACCTCTTCACTTAACGCCAAAGATACAGTTAAAGTTCATCCTTAAAAAAAAATCTGTCATCAATTGAGTCATTTTAAACTCGTATGTCTTTTGGGACTCTGAAGGAAAAATTCTGAAGATTATCCTAGTCAGTATTTTACATGCAATTGCATTGACTCTGGACTTGAGTAATCAGTCATATAAGGAGATATGGACCCTGTCACACTAAAACAGCTCCAAAACAAGGGTAGCAAATCAGAACAGTATTGAGAAAATTGTCTTTTGTTTAACAGTACAGAGACTGTTTGGACCCACAGTATTTCACCTGTACTGTTGAATTTTACCTTTGCTTTCGCCCCTAGGATATATTTTTCTTACTTTCCTCTGTAGTGTCGACAGTAACTGAGCACCTTTGTTTTTGTGGAAGCATTAAACTTGTTAGTGGGCAGCGAGGCATGGAAAGATATATGCCCTACTAGCTCTCTCACTCTCTTTCTTCAGTTTGTTCTATAGTCATCCAGACACAAAGACAAGGTTGCCGGCTCATTGGTCAGTGTCTCATTTGCTGTAAATATTTATAAAGCATGAGTTCTAAGATCAACACAAATCAAGGAGAGACGGAGAGACCTGGGAGAGAGTTTTTAAGGTATTAATATTTTAGTCTGTCTTGCTGCCACTGGCATTAATGTTTATGATCGGAGATGATAGTATATCTATGATAGTAATAGATATATTATCATCTCCGATCATAATATATCTATGAAAGTAATAGTATACAATAAGATTATTTGCTTATTTCCATGTCAAACACTTGTAGCTCAGTAGAATTATACAATATTAACATCTTCATATAGAATTGTTTTCGGTCTACTGGCCGAATTTACTTAACATTTTGACCATGAGTACAAAAACTTTTACCTAATGTGACCTTATATACAGTATATGTCTTTATAACCAAACTTGCAAAAGTACGTCATGGCATAGATTGGAACATGCTTTCCATCACTAATAACAACCACAATGAGCACTTAGCAAAAGATTAAAACTACTAGCTTCATCCCCAAATCACTCATTGTTAGCACTAGCAGTATTTGGCTGGTTATCGATTCTGTTGCAGCTTAATACCATGAACAAAAATCAGCAATCTAAAGAACAACTAACTGAAAAACTATATAACTAATATTAACTAATATAAATTTCAAATATTATTAAAGACAATTATACGGTCAGTAATATACAAAAAGAACAAATAAGCAAATTAGTAATAGCACAAATAGAAACAAGTTTGGAAATTTAAATCAGAGTTTTATTTTTTATGAACAAAAATTAGATGAATCCTTAATAAAATTACTAAAGTGATTCAGTCAGGATCAGAAAATAATTTTCTTATGTTCTTTGATTAACATTAATGACAGACGGTAGCAGGTTTATTTGTCTACTGTCAATTTTAGACCTACAGTAGATCCAATAAATTGTTACACAATTTTCTTTCAAAACTATTTCACATTAAAACAAACTGCATGCTTGTGTCAAATTAAGTTCTCTTTCACGTCTTCTTGCACTTGAATGTTTTAAAACCACAATAAAATGTGCACACAGGAATTGATAAGCGGAAGAGGAATTACATTTTTTATAACAAGTCTCACATTCCTGAGCTTACGTATCCGATTCCAGAATTGGAATTCCCAACCCTTTCAGTGATATAAAAGCATGTTCAAATCAAATCAGTTTTAATGAAATACAAAACTAAAATGCAAACATATCTCCCCAATCCTGACATAAAGCCTCAGGCCTCCTTTATTATAACACAATACAATACAAAGAGAAATCCTGCTTGTAATTGGAAATACTTCTGTAGTAATTGGGTTGTGATCCTATTCAGAATAGAACTAGCTTACAGAATTAGAATATTAAAAATAAGCAAACAGGGATGCAGACTTGCAAATCAGTCAATTTTTAATGCAGGGGAAATGACCTGAAATTCAAAGAAATGCATATAACTTTTTATAGTTTTATAGTTTAGCTTACGCGTTTTTGCGTTACTCAGTTCACTAGCTCTGTGACAAACCAACCCACCCTATGTTCACACCGTTCATGCCGTTCATGTACATATAATTAATAGCATTCTAGAAATATTAATTTGTATCTCATTGGGGAATTGGCTTGTCTGGATGTGCAATTCCATGTTGCATTATTTTTTGATTGGTAACTATGCTCTTTTATATAATTGTTTGCCTTTCTGCAGTGATCTGTCATCAGGATTGTGGGCTGAGATTGATGACATTCTGCAGGCTCTGTGAAGCCCATTGTGCGATCATTAGGATATTACTTGCCGCATGTCGTCATGCTACATTTGCCAAATTACACTGACATCTTAATGAGAGAGAGGAGGCCTGGTCCTTAGTGAGCCTGATTATAGAAACCCTGCAGTTACAACATGGCAATGTATCATTTCACCCTTTGTTCTCCTTACAGTTTTTTGCCTCTTCTATTTCTCTCTCTCGCACATACTCTCCCTTTCTCTCTCGTTCTTTTTTCCCCTCCTTGTGCACACTCGCACATGCAGGCACGCCATTTGACTCTTACATCACATAACAGACAGCTTGTGCAAGGCCCTCAATTCGGCCAGAGAGCCTGAGCAATTACTCACTCAGAGAGCCAGGCCTTCACTCAGCCCCGCAGCTACACAGCCAGACCAGTTATCACTCGCTTTGTGCTGTTTGTGGAAACTCCTTTGGCTCAATTGTCATGATTTTTCATACGTCTGCTCTAAAAGGCTGTGAACTGAGAGAAACAGGGGAGGACCAGCAGTACAATACCTCTGAAAAAAACAAAACAGCTCTTGAACCTGTGGTGTGTAAGAGACAGACTGAGCGAAGAAAGATGAATGGAACGAGTGAGATTGTGGGTAAAAGGGGGGGAACGGGTGGGGAGCAGAGAAGTAAAGAAAGAGAAACATAGACAGAGATGAGATGAGAGGGAAAGAAAGAGCAAGAGTGAGATGAACTGCCCTGGGATGTAAATGCTGACAGATTGGCTGTAAGAGTGTGCAGCGTCCAGCTGGAAGATGGCCACACTGGGAGATCTCACACCACTCTGAACTGCCCGTCAGTATGGCACTCATCACAACAGGCCTGTTTGAGGAACTTCTGCAAAACACAAAATGATAGAAGTTCAGAAGTGCTAATTAAAGATTCAGTTCAACTAAAACCTTTTACTCACCTTCATGTTCTTCCAAAGATACATTTGAGATACATTTTGAAGAATGTATTGGCCACTCATTTACAATTAATAGAATTTGAGAATTTGAGTAATTGAATAGCTTTGTGTAATGAAAAAAAAAAAAACCGTCTAGGCTACATATGGTAACCCTCGTTCCCTGAAGGAGGGAACGGAGATGCCACGTCAACACCGACGAAAAGGAATCTCGCTAGAGAGGCCAATCTACTTTGAGTGAAACTAAACGAGCTAATGCACATTGTCGTGCAATCATTTGCATCAGCTGTTCAGCCACGCAGCGCGGGTATATAATGAGCAGCCGATGCGATTGCACTTCAGTTTTTTTGCTGAGAAGCTGAGCCGATAAGCTGGCTGCCCCAGCGGGCCGCAGCAGATGTGGCGACGGGACGTGGCGTCTCCATTCCCTCCTTCAGGGAACGAGGGTTAACATATGTAACCTAGACGTTCCTCTTCAGTCGGTCAGTCGATGCCAGGTCGAGACCGACGAATTGGAAACCCTACCAAAGGGCCACAGCTGCTGACCCCATCCAGCGCCCTGTGCAAGCCTCTTGCCCCTTCTTGCCTGGAAGGACGATAGGAGAGGGCTTAGACAGAGTATAGCTGTCACTGTTATTCCGTGATAACCGTGAGATTATTGGATAACACTGGGAAAGCGTGCCTCTCTGTTTGGAAGGAGAATGATGCGGAACCCACATTCTTCCCCGAAGGAATTATGTGGAGATATACATATGGACTAACCCGAAGGTTGTACTGCATATGAATACTAGGTGACTTAGCCCAAGGGAAATACACAGGCTTCCATTTAGGAGCAGCCATGGAAGAAATATACATATGGGACCCAGCCTAGACCCGGTTATCAAGGATTCAACGGATAAAGGCCTGGCGCCGGACGCTCTGCCACATCCGGGACGAGAGTGTTGGAGGACTCAACAGGTTTTTCACTCTGGAGCAATAAGAGTACACAGTAGGGTGCAGCAAGCCGACAAAGCCTGGCCTCTCAGTGCTTCTACCCGTTTAGGGTGAGAACATGGGAGGAGACCAGCTCTACATGTAGGCTATAATATCTAGCGAACATGTTAGGTGTCGCCCACTATCCAATGGGGCATCCTCTGCTTGGAGACAGCCTTTCCCTTCTGCTGGCCTCCTTAACAGACAAAGAGCTGGTCTGAGGTCCTGAGACTTTGAGTTCTGTACACGTACTGATGCAGAGCGTGGACAGGATAGAACAAAGCCAGGGCTGGGTCTGCCTCCTCCAGGGGCAGCGCTTGCAAGTTCACCACCTGGTCCCTGAAGGGAGTGGTAGGAACCTAGGCACATAGCCAGGCCGGGGTCTCAGTATAACATGGTTGTCACCCAGCCCGAACTCAGGCATGATTCGTTGACCGAAAAGGCCTGCAGGTCCCCTACCCTATTGATAGAGGCCAGTTTAACCAGCAGCAAAGTCTTCATGGAGAGAAGCTTTATGTCTGCTGATTGCAAAGGCTCAAAGGGAAGCATCCTGGTGTGCTCGAAGCACCAGGGAAAGGTCTCAAGAGGGTATGGAGGGGGGTCGAGGAGGATTCAACCGTCTCGCCCCCCTAAGGAACCTGACGACCAGGTCGTGCTTTTCTACAGTTTTGCCATCTATGTGGTTGTGATATGCTGAAATAGCGGCAGCATGTACTTTGAGGGTGGAGGGAGACAACTTTCGCACCAACCCTTGCTGCAAGAAGGAAAGCACGGACCCTTTCGAACTTATTTGGGGGTCCTCTCGGCGAGAAGAACACCACTCGACGAACAGGTTCCACTTCAAGGCTTACGCATGTCTCGTAGACGGCGCCCGTGCTGAAGAGATGGTGTTAAGTACCTCTGGGGGTAAGTCACCTAGAACCTCCGCGTCCCGTCCATGGACCACACATGGAGTTTCCAGAGCTCCGGACGCGGGTGCCATAGGGTGCCCCGTCTCTGAGTCAGAAGGTCCTTCCTCAGAGGAATGGGCCAGGGAGGGACTGTCACGAGGAGCATGAGATCTGGGAACCAGGTCCGGGTGGGCCAATAGGGAGCCACCAAAAAGGACCTGCTCCTCGTCCTCCCTGATTTTGCACAGGGTCTGCACAAGTAGGCTCACTGGGGGAAACGCATTTTTGCAAGGGCCCCGGGGCCAGTTGTGTGTCAGTGCGTCTGTGCCGAGTGTTCCGTCGGTCAGGGAGTAAAACAGCTGGCAGTGGGAGGTCTCTGAGGAGGAAAACAGGTCTACCTGAGCCTCCCTGAACTTTCTCCAGATCAGCTGAACCACCTGGGTGTGGAGTCGCCATTCTCCGGGGAGCCCAGCTCGTGATAGATCGTCGGGCACACGGTTGAGCACACCGGGGACATACATGGCCCGAAGCAACCTCAGATGCTTCTGACTCCAGAGGAGGAGATGGCGGGCGAGTTGCAACATGCAACATGCAACGGGAGCGTAGACCACCAGGGACAGCCCAAAGGGCAGGACCTTGTACTGTCCCTCGAACGCAAAGCGCAGAAACGGCCTGTGTCAAGGGTCGAGCATATAAAAGCACGAGTCCTTCAGGTCTATTGCTGCAACTCATATCATATCTGCTGGAGGGACCGGCTCTATCGCGTCCTTCGGCAGCAGGACTGCGATCTCCGCTCGCAAGACATGGGCATTGGCTGCTCTCACTGTAGTGGAGTGGATGGCCTGAAACTTGGGGGGACGCCGGGCGAACTGGCATAGCCAAGCCTGATGGTCCGAATGCTAGCCAGTCTCGCAGAGACCGTACAAGCGGGACCAAAGGAACCGTAGGCGTACCCGCAGTGGGGCAGCGAGGTGGGACATAGGGACGTGGCTCGGGAGGCTCTCTCTGGGAGGCGGCCCGTAGCGGGGTCTGAGTGTACTGTGCAACACTTACCTGGTTCCACGGGGCAGGAAGCGCAGGAGGAGGCTGAAAGAAACTGCTCTTTTATTAAAAAAAATTGGGTACCGCTGGTTTTGACGCCAGCGGCGGAACACAAACAAAAGGAAAAGCAGGATTTACCACCCGGCCCTCTTCCGGGGGAGGTAGTGGTGCGGTGTTTTCCAAAGATGGCTCCTTCCTCTATACACGAAGTTGACTGTCTTTATAAAATATCTTCTTATTAACCCTCTGGGGACCAAAAACGCGCCCGCGCGTTTTGCTGGTTTTTTTTCACATAGCAGCAACATACACTTAAAATACTCCGTCATTTATGGTCATATAAATAAAATCAATACATGATTATAAACTATAGAGGGTCTTCTTTTTTGTGTACACTCACATTAACATCGAAACCGTGTGTTTTTTTTTTTAAATAAATAAAATAAACAGGGTGCGCTTTTAGCTCACTCTGTCTCTGCAAAAATCTTTCTGAAATATGTCTGGAAAATTAACGAAAACTCAGCCAATACTTATCACACAAACATGAAACATACGTCTAAAGAACACTTTAAATTTCTACTTTTAAATAAAACAATTCACATTTAAAACAAATATTCTCCTGCGATGTAAACTGTATGAAACTAAAGAGAAGTACAGTTTCTCCTGTCTCAGCTCATTATCGTTAATTTGTTCACACCCACTCGCAGAGCGCGCTATTCACAAGATAATGTGTTGAGGCCATATGCAAAATAGATAAACACCCCCAGGCAAATGCCTTAAAAGCAGCAAGTTTCATAACAAGATTCACTCACTTTCCTGCGCGTTTGGAAGATGGCACGCTACACCGGCGCGGAAGCTCTTCACCTCGTCCTGGACAGTGACGAAGAGTTCACATTTTCCTCAGAAGAAGAGCGGGACTCTGACGATGAACGTTTGTATTTTGAAGAGCGACTTGATCCAGCCATGGATACAATTTCGGATGAGTAAGTCTTTTAGTTTAACTTACATTCATTGACAAGCTATTTTATATAAACATGTACATATTTTACTGGTTGGACTATTTCCAGACTTGCCATCCAGTAGCCTATTCAGAGTATTGAAATTTAAAATATGTCTTAATAGGCAGGTTTTACTTACATTTAAATTGTCTAGCCTATAGGCTAAATGCTGTATGATATGTAAAATTATATTTAAAAAATATTATCTATGTTTAGATTAAATTTTGACTAGGCTATAGTGTTTATGCTGCCTCATTATCATCAACTAAGCGTGTGCTTGCATTGCCTCGCAAATCTCTGTTGTAAATGTGAGATACCTGCCTTTAGTTTTGTTTATTTATCGTTCACAATTGCTTTGTTTATAGCCGACTGATTATTTTTTAATCACATTTGATTTGCTTAGAGCAAATTTAGAACATTTAGTTTCTCCACATAGAGGAATTATAATAAAACAGATTGAAAACCTTTGAATCTCCTCTCATTCTTTGTTCAGGCTGCTTCACTTGATGGGCCATTAGCCATTGGGAGAGTGTCTGTCACACCCCTGGTCTGAATCTCATTAATATTGATAGGCCATTACCACTCCCACGCATAAACCTCTTCTGACCAAAAAACTGTCATACAAAGTATAAATTAATGTCATTGTTTTATGTGAACGATCAGGCAGGATGATTTTCACATCATTTTGAAGCCAGAACTCGAAGCGACAACATCCATTAGTCAAAAGTCTTGTGGACACATATTTAGTATGTGTTTTGTGGTTTTATTTCAGCAACTTTCATTTTTATTTGTTTCAATAACCACGCATAAACATTATTCTCTTAAAAATACAAACATGGACATACATATTATAACACAGATTATGGTAGCCCCGTTTGTGCTATATAGAGTGAATTTACACCTTTGCCATTAACATGTTTATAAATAACTGAAAAAAGCACAAATGTCAGTGCATGTCAAAACATCCCAAGGGCCAAAAAAACACATTGGTCCCCAGAGGGTTAAACTGTCTGTACACTTACAAAGTTCTCAAGGCTTCGGTTTGCATGTAGGGACCCTCATTATGTTACAGTGTTAGTGTGGGGCTATTTTGAGCCTTGTTAGTGGTATTAACTAGCGATTTTTATTTTTCATTACTCTATGCCCTATATAGCGTTATACGCTAAACAGTTTTTAGAGATACAACTCTTTACATTCGATTATCATGAAAACAAATCTCAGAGAACGGTCGACTAGGTACCAATGTGTTATTAGACCAAAGGTTCATTTTGCACCGGAGTTGTCCTTTAAGGAGAAAAATGCCATTAAGGACAAAAGCCACAGAGGCCTATAGTGCACTACCACCTCCTCAAAAAAACATTTTTCTAAAGGCCATGTTTTTGTTGAAAAATTTGGGATGCAGTGGCTACTTGTTTCAGTTGCATATATGCCCATTAAAAATGAACGCATTTTAGTACAATGCAAATACATTAAAGAACCATATATGTGAACTACTGAGCATTAACGTGTTTCATGGACCGGAAGATATGATGACTAGTTGCCTGGAAGTATTGTAATGGTGCAAAAAAGTCAAACTTTAGAGGCATGTTATCAACAACCTTTATTGGAATATACATAAGCTTAGCTGCAGGAATCTGTGAGGGCAACGGACAAGAACATTGGTGTACCCAGGGCAGGCAACAAGAACCTGTCATGATCGTCAAGCAATACAGGAAACAAATGCAGGTAACTCAGGTTTATTGGTCAGGAAACAAGAAACAGATGATTGACACGGGCGTGGACAGATGACGCAGGGACTTTGATGGCCAGCGTGAGAAATCCGTGAAGTGAAGAATCCGTGAAGTGAAGAATCCGTGAAGTGAAGACACGAAACGACGATCCAACACCAAGGACTGGACACCAAACACCGGGACTGGCGGATTAATGCGAGCATAAAACACGGGGTTAATCTTTGAAACATGAAACACGGGGTGAACCCTCCTGTACGCCGGAGGTAAACTAAGGCGGACTTCCACCGGACTAATGATCTTGGTGACAGTGAACGGGCCAATGAATTTGGGAGCAAGTTTATTGGAGACAGATCGGAGAGGAATGTTCCTTGTAGAAAGCCAAACGACATATACCAACGACATATACCGGAGGCTTTGACCGGTGGCGATTGGCCTTAGCCTTGGTGCGCGCCCCCACTCGGAGTAGAGTCTCACGGGCTCTAGTCCAAGTGCGGTGACACCTCTGAATTAAGGCGTGGGCGGAGGGGACCGCGACCTCGGATTCCAGACTGGAAAAATAGGTGGCTGGTAACCTAAACTACACTCAAACGGAGATAGGCCCACGGCTGACACTGGCAATGTGTTGTGGGCGTACTCCACCATAGACAGTTGTTGGCTCCATGAGGAAGGATTTGGAAACCAAACATTGCAACACTCTCTCTAGATCTTGGTTGGCTCTCTCGGTTTGGCCATTGCTCTGGGAATGAAACCCTGAGGACAGACTAACCGTCGCTCCCAGTAACTTACAAAACTCTTGCCAAAATTTGGACACAAACTGGGGTCCTCTGTCGGAGACCACGTCCATCGGGAGGCCATGTAAGCGAAACACGTGGTCAACGACTGTCAACGCTGTCTCCTTAGCTGAGGGTAATTTGGGTAAGGGAATAAAGTGAGCCGCCTTCGAGAACCGGTCCACCACGGTCAAAACGACTGTGTTACCCTTGGAGGGTGGGAGGGCGGTGATAAGATCTAGAGCGATATAGGACCAGGGTCTCGAAGGGACAGGCAGCGGTTGAAGGAGCCCATCTGGAGGTCGATTGGAAGTCTTACCAGTGGCACAAACCGAGCAAGCCAAAACAAAACTGTGGATGTCACGAGCCATAAGTGGCCACCAAAATCGTTGCTTTACTAAAAACTTAGTACGATTAACTCCTGGATGACAAACCACGTTGGAGCTATGACCCCATTGGATCACGTCAGACCGTAATCCCTCCGGCACAAATAAACGATTCGGTGGGCAACCGAGCGGAGGCATTACCCCTTCTAAGGCCGCCTTGACCTTCGATTCTACCTCCCATACGAGTGTGGAAACAAAAAGGGTCTACGGTAAAATGCACTCGGGAGTAGATGGCGTTCGGAACGATCAAAAATGCGAGATAAAGAGTCGGGTTTGATGTTCTTGGAACCCGGGCGGTACGAGAGGGAAAAATCAAAACGACCGAAAAAAAGTGCCCGCCAAGCCTGCCTGGAGTTCAGTCTTTTGGCGGTTCTGATGTACTCTAGATTCTTGTGATCGGTCCAGACGATAAAAGGTGCCCCCGAACCCTCCAACCAATGACGCCATTCCTCCAACGCTAACTTGACTGGCAACAACTCCCTATTACCAATGTCGTAATTGCGTTCAGCTGGGGACAAACGATGAGAAAAAACGCGCAGGGATGCATCTTGTCGTCTACGGTAGAGTGCTGGGACAGAACTGCTCCTACCCCCACCTCTGACGCATCGACCTCCACCACGAACTGACGTGAAGAATCAGGGGCAACGAGGATGGGAGCTGAAACAAAGCAGCTCTTGAGTTTGGCAAGCACAGCCTCGGCTGTATCTGACCACCTGAACGGAGTTCTGGGCGAGGTCAAGGCAGTCAGATGCGCGGCTAGTTGGATGAAATTGCGAATAAAACGCCGATATAAATTGGTGAACCCCAGAAACCTCTGTAGGGCCTTACGGGAATCTGGACTTGGCCACTCTACCACAGCCTTAACCTTCTCAGGGTCCACAAGCATTCTCTCAGATGAAATGATGTACCCTAGGAAAGGAACAGACTGTGCATGAAAATCGCATTTCTCCGCCATGACAAAAAAGCCCATTCTCTAACAACCTCTGAAGCACTCGTCGGACGTGTTGCACATGTTCCTGGAGAGACGAGAAAAATATCAATATGTCATCCAGGTAGACATATATGAACTGATCAATCATGTCTCGCAACACGTCATTGATCAGTGCCTGGAAGACTGCTGGGGAGTTGGACAGCCCGAAAGGCATGACCAAGTATTCAAAGTGCCCCCTGGGGGTATTAAAAGCAGTGTTCCATTCATCCCCCTCCCTAATGCGAACCAAATGATAAGCGTTACGTAAGTCCAATTTCGTGAAGACGGACGCTCCCTGCAATCTCTCGAAGGCTGAAGACATCAACGGCAAAGGATAAGTATTCTTTACCGTGATGTTATTCAACCCCCGCTAATCAATACAAGATCGCAGAGACCCATCCTTCTTCCCCACAAAAAAGAACCCCGCCCCCGCTGGAGAAGAGGAAAGACGGATGAACTTGGTTGCTAGAGAATCAGAAATATATTTCTCCATAGCCTCCCTCTATGGGACAGAAAGCAAGTATAACTTGCCCTTAGGCGGAGACTTACCTGGCAGTAAATCTATGGCACAGTCATAGGGATGATGCGGAGGGAGAGAAGCAGCCCGAGACTTACTGAACACTTCCTTCAGATCGTGGTACTCCTCAGGCACGTTAGACAAATCCCCTGCCTCCTCCTGAAACACAAAAACAGGCACAGACGGACAAGCAGACACCAGACAAGACTTATGACATTCCTTGCTCTACTCCAATACAGCTTTCTGATGCCAGTCCACTCGGGGGTTGTGACGGATAAGCCAGGGATGTCCGAGAACGATGGGTGCCAGGGGTGAATCCAATATGTAAAAAAAAAAAAGTCTCTGAGTGATTGCCTGAAGTGATGAGAGTGATGTCTTCAGTGGTGAATGCAATGGTGGGAAGTTCTTGACCGTTTAGAGCGTGTACTGCAATCTTCTGTGTGAGTGGTTTGAGGGGAATCTAAAATCTGTGTGCAAAAGTGCTGTCTATAAAATTACCTTCCGCCCCAGAGTCCAGAAGTGCTCGACAGTCGTGCTGGTGAACTGACCATCTCAGTCTTACCGGGAGGAGGGTAGATGCGGATGAGGTCTTCTCGGCGGAGATCCCACCCGATAGTAGCCTCATACTTACTATCGGGCTTGGCCTTTTACCAGGCAGTTGTAAGCATAGTGTCCCGCACCTCCACAGTATAGGCAAAGGCCCTGGGACCTCCGCCTTTCCCTCTCCTCCCGGGAAAGCCGAGCTCGACCCACCTGCGTGGGTTCGTGATCTAAGACTGGGCTGACCGCGTCCCTGCTGCTGGACCGTTGACTCTCTACTCCTCCTGGAGGTCGGATAGACGAGACTCTACCTCCGGCTCTAGTAAGTCGAGCGTCCACCCTCAGAGCCAACTCGATCAACCCGTTCAACGACGTGGGGAGGTCCAGGGCGTAGATCTCTCTCTGGACGCGGTCAGCCAACCCATGCAGGAACATGTCCCACTGCACCACCTCGTTCCAATGACATTCGGCCGTCAGGGTGCGGAACTCGATGGAATAATCCGAGGCCGACCTCTCACCTTGACGGAGGTCGGCCAACACCCTAGCGGCCTCTCTCCCCGTGACGGCTCGGTCGAAGACCAGTCTCATCTCTGCGGAGAGTGTCTGGAACGAGGCACAGCATGGATTCTGATTCTCCCACACCGCCGTTCCCCATAACGCCGCTTTCCCGGTCAATAAGGTTATCACGAACGCCACCTTGGCCTGTTCGTTATTGAATGTCCTGGGTTGTAACGCGAAATGCATAGAACATCTTGTTAGAAAGGCTCGGCAATATGCAGACTCACCCGCATAGGCTTCCGGAACCGGTAGGCGTGGTTCAGAGGTTGCAGGATTCTCTGGTGGTGTGGGGGGAACGGCTGGTGTGGGGGGCGCAGTGGGAGCCTGAAGAAGTTGGAATTGTTGGGTGAGCTCGGACACCTGCGTCACCAAGGCTTGTATCACACGACCCGTGTCACCCATAATCCTCTCTTGAGAGTCCATTCTCCTTACGCTGTGGTAAACAAACTCCTCCAAAGTGGTAGATGATCCCCCTGCTGCTTCCATAGCTTGGTCAGATCGTTCTGTCATGATCGTCAAGCAATACAGGAAACAAATGCAGGTAACTCAGGTTTATTGGTCAGGAAACAAGAAACAGATGATTGACACGGGCGTGGACAGATGACGCAGGGACTTTGATGGCCAGTGTGAGAAATCCGTGAAGTGAAGAATCCGTGAAGTGAAGAATCCGTGAAGTGAAGACACGAAACGACGATCCAACACCAAGACAACGAACAAACGGGAACACGACGACGGGAATGGCAGGAAGACTGGACAGGAACACCACACATGAGACATCAACCAACGATCTGACAAAGGGGATGAGAAAGCAGTGAGTATATATAGTGTGATGAGATCGGCTGCAGCTGGTGATGAGATGATGAACAGCTGGAGCGGATCAAGAAATGCCACTCAGTCACACCCACTACACACGTGCTTTCATACAACAACATAAACACGAGACGAGAAGGAACCAATGGATTTGTATACCGTGACAATACCCTTGTATGGTTGTCTATATACACTAAACATTAGTGCTGTCAAAATCTTTTGATTGAATATTTTTTTTCATTGGTCATTGCGTTAAATCTTACCCAGATACAATAGTACTATTTTCTGTAGCCCCTTTCTTTTTTTTTTTTTGATTGGCTGATAAGTGGCAGGCTCGACTAAGAACTCCAGGGGAGATGCGCTTGATGCCTGCCGGTTCCATAGTGAGAGTTTGCGCGCTGCGGTATATTAAATATATTATAAACAGTTTTTCCGTGTGAGAAATACAAAAGACCGAAATGAGTGACTGAAATGAGTGTTCACTTGAGAGCCCTGATATAGTTAATGGCAACAATGTCACATTGCCGGTGCGATGGACTGCGTACAAACCAATAGGGTGTCGGTATTGGTTAATACTTTTCATCCAACCACAATCAAATGCACTCTATCTGGATGGCACGATTTATCTGGATAGTTTTTTTTTTTTTTTTATGTTTTAACAATGACAAGCCGGAATAAAAACAAGCCGAAATGAAATAGGAGTAAGGAGGCTTTTTTTTAAATGTAGGCAAGGCAAGGCAAGGCAAGTTTATTTATATAGCACATTTCATACACAATGGTTATTCAAAGTGCTTTACATAGAAGAAATAAAAAAGAAAAAGAAATAACAATAATTAAAACAGTTTAGAATAAAGAAAATTAAAATAATCAAAACAAATAAGAATAATTAAAACAGTTTAGATTAAAAATAAAATAAAGTACAGTAAAAACAGTCGGACGAACAGTGGCACAGTGCTCATTCAGTAAATGCATAGCTAAACAGATGTGTTTTGAGTCTGGATTTGAATGTGACTACTGTAGGAGCACATCTGATCTCCTCTGGAAGCTGGTTCCAGCTGCGGCTGGCATAATAGCTAAAAGCAGACTCTCCGTGCTTAGAGTGAATCAATACAGCACACAGAACATATAGGATGTTGGAAAATAGCATCTTTTCTGTTAACCAAATGCTTTTTAATATTCGCTATTACTTCAATGCAAGTGAACAAGCGCGCCGTTATGTGTTGCTCAGTGACGTGTGTGTTCAAGTAAGCCAGAAATGCGCAGATTCTGCAATACGCTGTATTTAATATATCATGATCTCACGAGTTGCGTATTTGCGCTAAATCCGCGCAGATTTGGCTTACACGAAGTTCCCCAGCAAAGTGAGTAAACACAGAAACACGCCATGATTTCACGGCTCGTGATTTGACAGCGTTTCCCGCCAAAGTTCATTTTTACCCGCATTTGGCGGGTCGAGGGAGTTAATCTCAATCCCTGAATGTTGCGCTCCTGTTTGTCATTGTGCACGAAACTTCACGCCAATAAATCATCAGGAATATTGCTGACTTGTGCGTCTCAAGCGCCCTCTTTACGCTCGTCCTAATGCCTGTTAGGTGTCCGTGGATTTGCCTATATTTGGTGTTGAAAATGGAAACGTCTTTAGACATTTTACAATCGATTCAATAAACACTAATGTCTCAAAAATCGAACAGGATTTTTTCACAAAAGTGACTGCGCTAGTAATAATACTTTAAAATCAATCCTAAATGTAACTGGGAGCCAGTGTAAAGACCTGAGGACTGGTGTGATATGTGCATATTTTCTGGTTCTGCTCAGAATCCTGGCAGCAGCGTTCTGTATGAGCTGCAACTGTCTTATGGTCTTTTTAGGAAGGCCAGTGAGGAGTCCATTACAATAATCCACCCTGCTGGTGATGAAAGCATGCACAAGTTTCTCTAAGTCTTGACTTGAAACAAAGCATCTAATTCTTGCAATATTTTTCAGATGATAGTATGCTGATTTAGTTATTGCTTTGACATGACTACTGAAACTAAGGTTTGACTCTAGAGACACACCAAGATTCCTGACTTGATTTTTAGTTGTTAGACCCCTAGCGTCAAGGTATGCATTCACCTTAGGAACGTCCTCTTTGTTTCCAAACGCAATGACTTCAGTTTTGTCTTTGTTTAACTGAAGAAAGTTTTGGCACATCCAGCTGTTTACTTCATCAATGCATTGGCACAAGGAGTCAATGGGGCTGTAGTCGTTAGGCGATAGGGCTAAGTAGAGCTGTGTGTCGTCTGCATAGCTGTGGTAAGAGATTCGGTTCTTTCTCATTATTTGGCTCATTGGGAGCATATACAGGATGAATAGGAGTGGTGCAAGAATCGAGCCTTGAGGGACTCCGCATGTCATGGATGTCCACTCAGACTTATGGTCTCCTATACTCACATAACCTCTCCCTTCTAAGTATGACCTGAACCATTTTAGGACTATCCCAGAAAGCCCCACCCAGTTTTCCAGCCTGTCAAGAAGTATGTCGTGATCGACAGTGTCAAATGCAGCACTGAGGTCGAGTAGTACCAGTACTGATAATTTGCCTGTATCAGTATTCAAGCGAATATCGTTTATTATCTTTATGAGCGCTGTCTCTGTGCTGTGATGCGATCGGAATCCAGATTGAAAATTGTCAAAGTATCCATTCAAACTTAAAAATTTGTTCAGCTGATTGAGGACAACTTTTTCAATGATCTTGCCTATGAAAGGAAGATTTGAGATCGGTCTATAATTGCTTAATATAGTCTTATCCAGATTGCTCTTTTTCAAGAGGGGCTTGACAACTGCAGTTTTCAGGGAGTTTGGAAAACTACCAGAAAGAAGTGAGGCATTAACCACTTTTAGGAGATCTGCTTCTAAACTGTTTAACACACTTTTGAAGAAAGATGTGGGGAGTGCGTCAAGGACGCAGGTTGATGTTTTAATGTGCTGTATGGTTTCTTCCAAAATTTTGCCATCAATTTCTTTGAAATCAGACATAGTAACTACATTCTCAGGTTGTGGTCTGAACTGTCTGACCCCAGTGCGGCTCAATGGTGTGCTGATCACCTTTCTGATATTATTAATTTTCTCAGAGAAGAAAGTAGCAAACTCACTGCACTTGCCGTCTGAGAGCATTTCACTGGGAATCTGGCTTGGGGGGTTTGTCAGTCTCTCTACAGTAGCAAAAAGAGTGCGTGTGTTGTTTAAGTTGCTGTTTATAATATTTGAGAAGAAAGTCTGTCTAGCTTTGCCTAGTTCCATATTGAAAGCATGAATGCTGTCTTTGTAGATGTTATGATGAACTACAAGTTTTGTCTTCCGCCACATGCGCTCTGCTTTTCTGCATGTTCTTTTCATATTTTGCACTAGGGGTGGGCGATATGGCAAAAATATCATATCACGATTTTTTTAGGAAAATCACGATCACAATTTTTTATCACGATTCTTTTTCAAGTTGGTTTTACTATCTTGCAAGTGGCTGTTCATTACAGCCAAACTAATGTCCCTATGTTAAAAACAAAGCCTTAGGTAACAAAATAAAAAAGAAAGGCATACATTTAGGCCAGTGGTGAAGATAAAAATCTGTCATTATTTTCTTTGTTATTAAAAAATAAGACAAGATAAACATTACACAAATTAATATTCAAATTAAATAAACAGTGCTTTATTTTTTCAGATACAGTAGGTGTTTTTCGCAGTAGCATTGAAGAAAGTAATTAAAAGAACAAATATGAAATTAAAACACTACATAGACTTCACTGTATAAATTATTGATTCTTATTAAAGCTACTATTAAAGTTCTCAGTCAGTGAGTGATTTTCTCCTTGTGTTTTTTTTGTTTTTTGTTTTATTAACATTAAAGGGATAGTTCCCTAAAAAAATTAAAATTGTCTTAACTTACTCTCTCAAGATGTTTTACCTGAATAAGTTTCTTTTTTCTGTTGAAAGTAAAAGTTATTTTGAATAATGTGGGTAATCGAACAGTTGCTGGTCCCCAGTGTATAGTTTTTTTTTTCTCTCCTGGAAGTTAATGGGGACCAGCAACTGTTTGGTTACCCACATTCAAAAAATAAAAATCTTCTTTTGTGTTCAGCACAAGAAAGAAATTAATACAGGTTTGGAACAACATTAGAGTGAGTAAATAATGACAGATTTTTTTTTTTTTTTTTTGTGTGAACTTTCCCTTTAAGTACAAGCGGCAGTACTATTTACTACTGTCGCTTTTAGACCAGCACGCGACGCGTTTAATATAGACGCATAATACACCAGATTTTCCCTTAAATGTTTGCTTTCACTTCTGACATAGCCAATTCTGTTTATGTAAACATTGTGTGTATTTAACAGTATTAGCATAATAAGATTTGAAAGATAACTTAGTCCAGTATTCAGGCGCTGTTTGACAGGCTTCTAGTGCCTGTGAGCGTCGGGGGTATGCGCTCAGGAAAGCGCACGTTAGAACAGCGCATCAGCACGTGAATTAAATGTTTAACCGGCAAGGCTTATACAAATGAACTTTTGGGAATTGCAGTGTCCCGTACCCATTCATTAACGTGTGATGTGTAGGCTACGTCGCGTTGTACAGTTGAGACAGAGGCGCCAGAACTGAACTGATAGAATGCACTGTAACACGATACTACGAAATTTCTTCAAAAGCAGATCGCGGAGACATTTTAATTGTCCACGATCAAAAATCGTGATATCGCACACCCCCATTTTGCACAGCTGTTGTGTTTCTCCAAGGTGCTTTTTGTCTAACACTCTTCCTGACTTTCACAGGAGCAATATCATCAATTACACTTTTGACTTTTGAGTTAAAAGAATCAAGGAGAAAATCAACAGAGTCAGGAAATATGCTTGGTTTTAAAGATATAGCCTTCATAAATAGCACACTAGTGTTCTCATTTAAGCATCTCTTCCTGACAGACACAGATCTGGCTTCAATGGCAGGAGAGATCAATATATCAAAGAAAATACAGAAATGATCAGACAGTGCTACATCCTTAATAGCAATCGATGAGATGTTTAAACCCTTACTGATAAGTAAATCTAGAGTGTGTCCACGATTGTGTGTGGGACCATGTACATGCTGAGTCAGATCAAAAGTTTTTAAAACAGTTTTGATTACTTTTGCCATATTGTTTTCTGCATTATCTATGTGAATGTTAAAATCTCCAGTAATAGCAAAACAGTCAAACTCTGAGGAAATTGTTGATAACAGTTCTGTAAAGTCCTCAACAAAGGCTGGAGAGTATTTTGGAGGCCAGTAAATAATGATAAGTAAAATACGTGGGGCACCTTTTAACACAATACCCAGATATTCAAAAGAGGGGTAGTTACCAAATGATGTTTGCTTACATTGATAGACATCTTTAAAAAGAGCAGCTACTCCCCCTACTCTCCTAGCAGCTCTGCAGACACTCATAAAAGTAAAGTTAGGAGGGGATGTTTCATTTAGGACTGTTGCACTGCAGCTGTCTTCTAGCCAAGTTTCATTTAGAAGCATAAAATCCAGGTTGTATGGGGTTATTAAGTCATTGACTAGAAGTGATTTATTTTTAAGTGAGCGGATGTTTAAAAGTGCTAACTTAACAGTCTTACTTTTTGTTACTTTTGTCTTAGTTTGGCGTGCAATAGGCACCAGATTAGATGGGTTTGCTGTACGGCTTTTGAAGGCCTTAGACTTTCTATCATGTAATCGAACAGCAATAGGGAAAGATACAGGCACACTGGGTTCCCGCTTGTTCTGTAACCATTTGAGAAAGTTACTGTTATCATAGCGAGGACCCGGCACATATCACTGAGAGTTGGTATCAGTTGTTTTTGGTTCACCTCGAGCCGATGGAGGAGGGTGTGGGCCCTGGCGTTTTTGCAGAGGCTGAAGAGCTCTCACAAGCGGAGAGCGAGCTGGGCCCGCAGGCTTTCGTGATTTTGGGGCCTGACTTTTTTTGGTTGATGTCTGGGGGCTTGCAGATTGTTTGGTTCCAGCAAACACCAGTTTTTCCATTTTCTCTGAGAAACATAGAAGATGCTGTGGAGATGCTGGAGATAGGGATAACGTGTCTGGTGATAGGGTAGAGGCTGGAGGGGGCTGTTTCTCTGGTGTTATTGGAGGCTGTAAAATGCTGTCCTGGTTTTCCAGCAAGTCGTCCTTGGGTGCTGAATGTTGGAGCAGTTCTAGTATGTCACAGTCTGTCTGTGGTGAGCTCTGTGGGCAGGGCTCAGCTGAGATTGTGTCCGTGAGCAGAGGTTGTTTTGGCTGAGTGGTGTTATCATTGTCCTTGCTTGATGTGTCAACCGCATGTCCATCCAGGTGCTGAAGTGAAGTCCTGTGGTCATTCATACTGTGTCCAGGTGTGTGTGTGCCACTCAGGTTGAGTGTATTGGCACACACTGCAGAAGTGTGATTGAGGGAGAAGTAGATATTGTCCTTTAGCACTCTTGAACCAAGTTTGTTTGGGTGGAGCCCATCCTGTTGAAACAGTTGCCTCTGACTCCAGAAAAGATTGAAGTTGTCAATTAAGTTTACTCCTTTTATATTGCAGGTTTTTTGGAGCCATGTATTAAGCCCAAGCAACCGTGAAAATCTGTTTGTTCCTCTTGCTGGGAGTGGTCCACTGATGAATGTTTGTACTTTCAGTCTTTTAAGTGTTCCAAAAAGTTAATTGAAATCCTTCTTAAGGAGTTCTGACTGCTCTTTATGAATATCATTTTTCCCCACGTGAATGATGAGTCGATTTGCAGTCTGATGTTTCATCAGAATGTTCTCAAGTTCCCTGTTTACATCAGAAGTCGTTGCTTGTGGAAGGCAGCACGTAGTTGTATCCCTGCTAATAATGTTTCTGATTATGGAGTCACCCACCATCAGAGTCCTGTGCTCGGCTGCGCTCTGAGCTGAGTGCCGCTGTCTGCTTGACCTTGAGCGCCAGTTAGCAACAGTGTTAGCTACTGGCTGATTCAGTCTTTGTTCAAACACATTCATCAAGTTTGGGGATTCCTCATTTACATTCACTAATACTTCAAATCTGTTCTCAAGATGTATAGGCGCTGGTGGGAGACCAGTATTTGCAATCCTTGTCAGAGCCGTATCTGGGGTAGAGGAGGCTACTGCGGCAATATGTGATGCTCGTGACAATCTGATGTCTCGAGTGCCTTTGGGTCTCGCTCCCTGTTTGTGCCACCGATTTGTAAGTCGATCGGCTTGTTTCCCTACACTCAGTATGGCCTGTCGAGGAGGACTAGATTCAAGGGACTCACCGGCTGTAGGCTGAGGGCACCCATGACGAAGCTCTGTTGTGTGTTCCGTCTGGTTTGGTGGTCCCACAAATAACTTTGTTTCAAGAGCTACAATCCTTTGTAAAAGTCTGTGGCAGTTAGTGCAGCAAGTAGATTCCAGAAGAGGCATTTTCTCTTCTCTCTCTTCTATCCTTTAGAATGTAGGCAGTTGTGTTTTCCTCCCCGGAATGTAAGCAGTGGGAGGCTGGTTGAATAAAAGTATTCTGCTTTTTTTTTTTTTGTAGTAATCCAAGCGTTTGAGCACTGTGTTGATTAGCTGAAGTTAAAATTAGGTGATAAAAGGAGATGAAATAAAAAAATATAAAAGCGATAGAGCAAAGCGCGGAGCGGTAAGCAAGAGCGTCCGAACAGTAGCAGAGCAGGAAGTAGAATGTAAGGAGTAGAAAGTACAGATACAGGGTAATTGCGTGAAAATGTCAGGAGTAGAAGTAAAAAGTCGATTGAAAAATAATTACTCCAGTAAAGTATTGTAAGGGGGTGTACAGTTAAAGCTCCAGTAGGTAACTTTTGAAAACATGTATTTGCTAAAACTGTCATTATGTCCTGACAGTAGAATATGAGACAGATAATCTGTGTAAAAATCAAGCTTCTCTGGCTCCTCCCAGTGGTCCTATTGCCATTTGCAAGAAATACACGCTCCCAGTCAGAAACAACCAATGAGAGCCAGGAGGCATGTCTTAGCAGTGTCAATCCCGCTCGTGTACGCGCTGATCACACCCCTCTCTTGCACAGCGCGAGCGCGAGCCGTCGTTCAAACTCAAGATTGCCGGCGTGCTGCAGCTGTGCTTATGACAGAGAAACAACCTAAACTGCCAATTCTCGAGTGACACCTGCTCATAAAACAAAGAGGTAAAAGGAAAAAGACTGATGACGATAAACAACCGAAAAAGAAAGAATTACACAGAGCCCATTGACTCGGTGTCAAAACTTAGCCGCATAACATGTAGATAAAATGTCACGCACTCTGCTAAGCAACAATTGAAACCTGCTAATTCACTGGCTTGTCATGTTGCTGAAATAATGTACTAGCACACCTTATCTAGCAATATATATCGCTAGAATAATTACTTACATGCTGTAACGTTAGTTACCGTTATATTAACGTTATCTTACTAGCTATTTATAACTTATAGAAAGAGTGCAACGTTATAAAGTTACATGTAGGCTATTGGAAAATACATAATGATTTGAGGACCAAGTTTGTAGTCAAACTATGGGCAGGCCATAGTCAATGTAAAACATATTATTGAGTTTAGTCCCTATTAGTGAATGTGCCATATAACTTTTTATCCGCCGTCATCGGTGGCCCTGTTTACTAGCCTGCGCGTTCACGACAGGCTCCGCTGTGGAGGACGAGCTGTGGAGGGAGGGCTGTAGCGCAGCAGAGAGCAAGGGGGTGGGACCTGGAAGTTGTGCTTGTTCAAATTTTCAGGCTAAGTCAACGTTTTCTCAAGACTCCCTACTGCAGCTTTTAATACCCAGAACCAGATATGAAGAATGAAGACCCGGAGTCAGAATTATAAAAAATTAAAGAAAAGTTTTACTGAAGATAGTTTGCAGTTTCATCAGCAGAAGTCAGCTTCAAGACTCGCACAGGAGTTCGTAGGCCGCCCCGCTTACAGTTACAAAGATCACAGCAGTTATACCATTTCCAAGGTTTAAGCTACGTCATTGCTTACAGGTTGAATGATTCTCATTGGCTAAAAAACATTAAGAGCCTAAACAATTTAACACATGTGAGGAGATAGGGGTGCCTATCGCCATTAGTAAAGATAGTTGTCGTCCACTCATTAGATGTAGGTCTGTGGTGGCCTCGCAGGTTAGAGAAGGGCGTCGAGGTGTCTGGTCCGAACGTCCAGAACCTACATAGAATGTCATACGCACACACACACAAATAACAGACACTAGCAAATAACAGCTCCCATCAAGGCTGAAGAGAGTCTGAGCTCCTTATTATCAGTTAAGTATACCAAAACATAATGCTAAAACATTCACTCGTTTGGGAGAAAAACAGATAACTGGCATTTACTCCCAAGGAAGGAAATATACTGGAAAGAATACATTTTAATACAACAATTAAAGTTCGATAGTAACGCTCAATATAGCTTGACCATCTGTCCAGCGAAGGATCATCTGTGTCCACGCTGCCTTTAGGACCCTATATCAACCTTTCTTCTGATACCAGAGAAAGAGACAAACGGCCTTGTGGGTTACATGGCCTTCGTGTCCTGCGTGTACTACGTGCAATCTCAAAGTAAGATTGGAATGCACCTAAAAGAAACTGGTTACTTCCATCACATGCATTTAAGAAAATATAATTTCACAAGCACAAAGAATATAAAAATGAGTATGTGATAATGAATATATTTGATTATTGATTTTTATAAAGGAAGTATATAAGCATTCAAAAGGATTTATGATTATAGATGTATTTGAAGAGGCAAGGGATTTTGACCAACCCTTCAGTATATATACCCAAAATTTCTACTTAAGTAAGGTAACGAAGTATTTGTACTTCATTACTTGACAACTCTGCTCGACGGCTTCTCCTTATATGACGTCTTGAGCAATCCAGTCATAGATCAATGGTTTCCCCAAGTCATATAGGTTTGTAACAACATGCAGGGGAGTAAATCAATGTTTGGGTCTTTATACCTCTACAGTTCTACCCATTGCTTGTAATTATATTAGTTGGACTGTTTTGTTTAACACTGTACTTGTAAAGTGGGTCTGTAATTGAGAAGACCCCCACTGAGCATGCTCAGTGGAAACTTCTCTGTCATCAAATTCGTCTTTTAATAAAGCTCATTATGCATTAAGCACTTGTAGATTTTGATTGGAGTGCAGGATTTCAAAGTGAGGTTCAAAAATAGCTTCAAAGACTTCAAAATCATTAGAACAGAAAATCAACACAAGCATGCAATGACCAACATTTGGACGATGCACTCTTTCAAGACAACAGACAGTTTTAGGTAACATGAACCCATCGTCCTGCTTCTTAACTCAACGTTTACTCTGGGTAATCCCAAAATTAAGATCTCTCTCAGAGACTCAGAGCATCAATTAGATGGGTACATTTAAGCACTGCCACTCGGAGCTTCCTGTTAAAGGTCTACAACTAAAATATCAAAGAAAGAGAGTTTCATGTGTGCTGAGCAGAATATTTCATAGATTTCCCTTTACACTTGTTTCCTTTATGCTTGTATCAGAGTGTTTGAAAATCAATGTATGCTTTTATGCATGTACTTGATCACACTGAAGTTAGATAGATAGCCTCTGGTCTGAGCCTCTGTGCCCGAGTCTGCTTTCATGGGTGCCAGTATAAAGACAGATCCTGGCACCGCACCAGGTTTTATGTTGTTTTGACGCCTACACTGCACTTCTCTCCTCTTTTGTGTCAGAGGAGGGAGTAGTGATAAAACAGAAATCAGCAGTTGAGGGAATGTTGTTTTAGAAGTTTATTGATTAAAAAATTAGAAATAAAGATATTTTCCTTCACCCTCAGCTAGTTGTCAATCTGAGCTGTTTCATCATGTCATGCCATGCATATAGCTTTTTCCCTGACTAGAGTTCTATAGATGTCTTTGAGTTCATTCTGAATCATGGGTGTCATGGACAATATTTAAATCTTGACCACTTTTATAAACTGTTACAGTCTATTAACCGTGTATCAACTGTTATAAATGTTCAACAGATTGGGGCTAGTAAGATTAAAAGTTATAATAATAATAATAATACTGTTATTCAGCAGGGACGCATTAGTTTGATCAAAAATGACAGTAAATATTTTTTTTAATGTTACCACATATTTCTTTTTCAAACAACTGCAAAAAGAGCATGATATTGTGCAAATAATGTGACACGACTGGAGTAGTAATGGTGCTGAACAATCAGCTTTGCCATCACAGGAATAAATTACATTTTAAAATATATTAAAATAGTAAAAGTATTTCACAATATTACTGTTTTACTGTATATTTTTTTCTCCAAATAAATGCAGCCTTGATGGGTATAACAGTAACCAAGGCAATAATCTGTTTAAAGCATTAGTGTAAAAAGCGGACAATGTGACTTAATTTAGACATGAATGTGTGGTTTGTCACACATTTTTTTTCATGATTACATGTAACAATCATGGAATATTAAAGATACCGTATTTTTTGGACATTACATCGAGATTCCACTTGGCTCAGAAATTGGAGGGGGCACGTGGGCATGACACTTCTGTGCTGAATGTTGAATTTCAGCAGTTGCTCTTAGCAGGCAGCAGTTAATAACACAGAACGAAATGAGGGAACCCAGAAGTTCACATTTGAATGCAATCAAAATGTTTTTCTGAGAATGATGAGTCAAACTCGCTCCACTGCCTCACCCACTTAAGAAATCCATCATAATAAGTTTTATCAGTGACACTTCATTTGCCGAAGCCATAAAATCAAAGATGTGTGTTAACCATTGATCATTACCATCAATCAATGGCTTTTATTAATTAAAACAAGACATAAACTGGCCCTCTGTGGGTCATGGCAGGAATTGTCGCTTTGAGCCGTTGCTTTGTGGCACAAAAGCGGCAGTCTCCTTTTTTCAGGTGTCACTGAAATAGATGATCTCACTAAATAGGGACTTCGTTAGCACTCAATCGAGAAGCAGGGGGAGGCGCTCAGTGTAAACTTAATCTCAAATGGAATGGATGTGTTTCAAGTGTCCACACCTTGCCAATCTGTCTGAATCGCTGGAGGCTGGATAACCTTTGGTCCTGTTAAAACTTAATGATGTGTCTGCTGCTGCTCGAAGTGCCCACCTCCCGATAATTAGCACATGCACAGGAAAATTAACTGCTTCAGTTTTGAACTCAAATGGATTTGATATCATTGCAGAGTTATTGTGCATTGAGTGCATGGAGAGAGAACAGAATTTAATAGAAGACGTTGAATTTGGAATAGATAGAGTTAAGTATGTTTCGTGGTGTGGTTGATACAATTAAAATGATTTTATTCTACTTTATAACTGAAATTAATAGTAACTTGGCATGCGAGCTGGATTATTTGTAGGTATTTGTAATTTTTCAAATGTTATGTATGTGCTGAAGTAAATGCACAATATAAATGTATTGGCAGCATCTAAAACATAAACATATACATATGAAAAGCTTTAGAAAGGTAATATTTATTAATACTTTATATTTATATTATAAATACTCTGTAATAAAAAAAAAAATCAGAAAGTAGTGTAAGAAAAACGAAAAGTGTACAGGCAATTTCCTGCTAGGGCATTATTAGTGTATGGAAATTTCTTTTAAACCTAAAACACAACACAATGCAAAAAAAAAAAAAAAAAAAAAACTATACGGAAACATTCCTGTTTTTCATTTATTCGTTCGTTTGTCCGTTCATTCATTCATTCATTAAATTTTCTAATAAATCGTGTATATTTTGTTGTTATATACTGTATATATTGCTGAGTATTGCACACATTACAATTGTTTTGTATTTAACACATTTTTTTTAAATACAATAAAATTAACCTTTTATTTCCATAAATGCAATATTGTATGAACCTAAAAGGATTCGTAAATAATATGTCTCTAAAGTAATATGTCTCTAAGACTTTCGTTCATCTTCAGAACACAAATGAAGATCTTTTTAATGAAACCTGAGAGATTTCGGTCCCTCAATTGACAGCCTACGCAACTACCACTTCTACAGTATATAACAATAAAAAACACTTTCTGTACTAATATCTACAGTTAATAGTCCGATCACGTTGGTCTGGCATGCATTTGTGCTTTTTGCATTGCCTCTGATGTGAACCAACATCAACTCAAAAGAACTGGTTTATTTATTTATTAAAAACAGTTAAATTTCAATTATCATTTGGGTGCATGGACAATTTATTGTACAAGAGCCAGTAGACAATTGTTTTACTCTATCTTCATAAGGATTTTCTTTTTATTTAACTGTGTTGGTGAAAACATGGTGTGCCTGCATTTGGTTTTTAAAATGTTTGGAAGGATATTAAGTCTTTTAAAAAGATTCATTTTAATGCCACGTTTTGAAGTAAAGCATTCGAGGTAGCTTTATATGTAGGGATTGAACTTTTAGTTGGCGTATCTCTTCAGATGCTATCATGCTGTGCTTCATCTCATAGACATTAGCACCTTGACTAATAGCACTGTAACATTTATGGTTATGACTTTTGAATTGGTTACAGTCATAGTATAATTGGCATGCCCATATTGCAGAAGAATAGGAAAAGTACTGTACTGACCTAAAAAATGTGGAGTTAAAATGATTCTGCTGAATGCAGATAGCGTATTTCATGCTAACAACATGTTGATTAGCATAGTTGGACTCCCTGGTGAGAAGACTGGTACAGTCTTTCTCGCACCTAAATCTCAAGGTGTCTCTGGTGTTGAAATGTGTGTAGAAGCCCCACTGAGTTTTCTCAATTGCTCTACTGCAACAAAAAGCATAATTAGATTGAATCGTTTGGCTACTCAAAGAAACTGAGCACCTCGCCTTCAGCACTGACCACTGGTTCTGAAACTGAAATGCCGTTCTTTTGAAGTACAGCGTGAATGAGACCCATTAAAATGCATTTAACCTCACCTGGAATTCTCAAAAGGTACACCGCTCAGTGAAAGGTGGGCGCTCTTACGCTCACTTAATCACCCCGTTCGCGGACGGCACAAACTCATATTCTGGTGTGCAAATTGCTCATGCTTGGAGTTTACTACAAAATGGCCACTTTGCTTGAAATGAAAAACGGCCGGGTGTCTCAGATGTGATTTATATGGCACTGATGGCTTTGCGTGCAGCGGCAAGAGTGTGGGGGTGGATCCACCAGCTGCTGAAATATCACATGACCGGCCCTCATTTCTGTCTCCAGGAGATGCTACCTGATAAATTATGGTTATGTAATTTTATACCACACACCAAGAGAGTGACTGCCCTTCACATGAATTTAAAGTGCTTCACCTTCTACTGAGTTGAACTGAAGTGAAAAGGAGCACATTGCAGTCAATTTTCATGAACTGCCTAAAGAATTAGCGCAGCACTGCACCTGCCATGTGGTGGTGTGTGAGAGGCTGAAAATAATATGTGTTCTTGTGGATGGATGTTCAGAACCAGAACAGTTCTCCACCGCTCAGGCACATACTCATGCAGCATTTATTTGGAGAGGATTGTCTACTGCACTGTTGTGATTGCTCTGTCTCCTAGATTAGGACGAAGAGCTTTCCTTTGTATTACAGCCGTTACAAAAATGATCTAACGGCTGGTGACCTTCTGTTTATTTATACAGCATTGGACAAGGGAACAGCTGCTGTTTTGGCAAGTTCTGTCATTGTTCGTAACATGGGTGTCACTTGGTGGTGAGGACAGTTGTGAGGTGGGACACATTTGCTAGTTATGGTATCAGTTTAGCGTTTAAAAATTAATTAGATTATGCACAATTTAATCATAATTATCCAGAGATAAGTTCTAGTAGAGAATTTGCTCATTTTTGGTTTGAAACTGGACTATACGCAATAATATTATATTTCTATTTATATATAATGCAGCAGATATTAAATATCACTTTTTGGTCTGGTGGCAATGTTTTTGTCTTGAGAATGAGGAGATTTGAGTTCTAATTAATCCTAATGTTACCAAAACTGTTTTTGTAGCAGGGACACATTTTGTTTTATGGTTTCATTACTACAACTGAGAGCAAGCTGTAGAATAACTGATTCCAGCACCAGATAACGGTCATTATAACATGACCGTTATCAAACCAAAATGGAAAAAAAAAACCTGCTCTACAATTGTAGATGTTTCCTTTGTACATCTCTACCACAAGCTGTTTCATAAAGCGGTGGGGACAATATCGGCAGTGGCAGAAAGTATGATGCCTTTGGTTGCTGCAGGAGCTTGAATCTGCATGAGCCTGGGCAAAATGGGATCAATAAAAGAGCAATGAGCATTCATAGCACACTGACTTTCACAACAGTTTTTCAGATTGTACTGAGGGAAATGTCATTGTGGAGACAGTGCATTGATACCAGGTTATTGAATGGCAAAGAAAGTAAAAATAGATCATGTTAATGAAAAAGAAGAAGGAGATAATGCGAGGCACAGACATTAAGTATTTCATCAGCCTGTTTTATATCTACAAGAAGTGTAATGGATCAGACTGCTTTACAGTCTGGATGACATCTTAACTATGATCAAACAGTAGGGTATCTGGCTCTTTACCCCCTGGGAGCAAGCTGGTAGAAGAGCATGTTCTCTGTTGTGTAGTGAAAATTGTGTTCCGGCGAACATCACTCCTTCCGAGTCAAGATAGGAGGTTAATGGAGTAAAATAATTCATACACATTTCAAATTACGACTCGATCTTTTTGAGGAAAGGATGCCTATGTATATCTATTGGATCCCTCATGCAGTGCTGTAAAAATTATTCACACTTTTACGTGTTTTATCTGTACCTTGAAAACTGTAAAACACTTCACTCAGTAAGAGTGAATTGATTGGTGTTGCAGATCATCCGTGTTGTGAAGCATTGATCGGTGAGATCTATAAGGCCCAGTGCATTTCACACCAAAGAGCGAACTGATCTAACCTTGGTGATCTCTGGGTAAAACAGCATATTGTTTGGAACTCAGATAACAAGACAGCAAGTAAAGCATTTGAAAATCAATATAGAATAAAACCGGCTCTTAGAAGCCTGAAAGTATGTCCAGGAGCTACCTCGCTTCCAATTCACCCTGCTGCCATGTAGCCTGTCTGTTCTCGGTTGTTCTTTGCTCTGACTATCTTTCTTTTCCCCCTCCTAGTCCTGAGGGCCCAGAAGCCCAAGCAGTGCAATCTTGATTTTGGAACGCACTCTTATTTGTAAAGATCCCTGACAGCTCCACGCGTCTTGCCAGCAAAGTGTTGAAAATGAAGCGCACGGATGATGTACAGAGACAGTCTTTCACGGCCCCTCAGTCTTTGTTTCTGTCACTCGTTCTCTTTCCCTCTCTCTCCTGACACTTTTGCATGTGCTCAGTCTTACCTGTCAGCTTGCAGCACAAAAGTTGTTCTCATCACTGTATTCGGCCACACCGAAGATGCAGCATCTGCACTCTTGGCGGAGGAACGCTGATTGATGTTTCACTGTACCACCATCATTTCCTATTTAGCTCCATAGCTGCCTCTGTGTAACCCCTGCATATATTACTGGTGCAGGATATCTGACTTTGCAGTATATGGGTTATACATAGTATGTAACCACATTATTGATTATAGATTTTTTAAAAGTTTTAAATGTCAATGGAATTTCTCCTGGGGCTTCTGGTGCTTCAAATGACACAAACACAATGATATCACTTTGAAATTGGTGGTGTTAAAACCTAATAGTGCTCTCTGGGCACTACAGTGCTATGCCTCTAGTTCATTATTTTACCAGTAAAGCTAGGGATATGCACACTACAGTTCAAATGTTTAGGGTCTGTAAGATTTTTTAAAATGAAATTAATACTTTAATTCAGCAAGGACACACTTTTGATCAAAAGTGACAGCAAAGTCGTTTATAATGTTGCTAAAGATGTTCAAAATGAATGCTGGTCTTGTGACCTTTCTATTCATCAAAGAACCCCGTAAAAAGTGTCACGGTTTCCACTAAAAATACTAAGCAGCATAATAGTTTTCAACATTGAAATAAGATATATTTCTTGAGCAGCAACGTGACACTGAAGACTGGAGTAATGATGCTGGAAATTCAGTTTTGCCTATTACAGAAATGAATTGAATTTAAAATAAATTCAAATAGAAAAGATGTATTCAAATTTGTAATAGTATTTCACAATATTACTGTTTGTAAGTGCAACCTTGGTGAACATAAGAGGCTTCTTTCAAAAGCATAAAAAAATTCTACTGACCTCAAACTTTTGAACGGTGATGCACATTAAATTGCTTTTTGTCCACCTCATGTACTGGAAGACTAATGCAGTGCTTGCAGTATGAAAGGGCTTTGTAGTCGGCCTTTGTTGCATTTAAGATTAGTGCTCTTTGCTGGGATTCCTGTATGTTGTGGATTAGGAGTTACAAGTATCCTGTTTATGAAGGGATTTGAAGAATTAGGGATGAAACAGAATTGTATACACGCAATGCAAATGTGCTCATTTCCCTCTCCAGTACGAATACATATGTAAATGAATGCAGTTTTGTAGAAACCTCTTGCTATATCTATGTGCATGATATAAAATGTGCTGGTGAAACTTGCAGCATGTCAAAAGAAGGTTTTACTATACTGCTTTTGAGAAAGCAGCTATTATTCAGTTGTCTTCTCATAAAGGTTTCATTTGCAGTAAGACGTCCCACAACAATGCGCAGCCACAAATGGAGATTATTGATTCAGTCAATTGCCATAAAATCACATCCATTTCCTGCCTATTCAGCAGTCAGCTGCATAGAGTGTGGTGAATGAAATATCCACGCAAGCCCATTACCGAGCCAAAATCCGAATGGAAAAAGAGCACATCGGGCCATCAAGATGAGAATAATCTAATATCTGCCTGCAATTGAAAATTCCTCCATTCAGCGAAATGTCCCTTTTTAAATTTGAGGCCTGACTAGATAGATTAACAGAGCATATTATAGTGGTAATTTGTGTGGAGAGTAAAAGCTTTACCTAGACCTATTACCAAGACAAATAGGAAGGCTGATGCATTTTGCAGGAGTGGATGGTGGTGCTGGGGTGGGGAGGCATCTTGGCGGTCGGAAAAGACGGAGAATTCAAACTGCAAATAGAATTTCTCGAGCAAACAAGATTTAAAAGCCTGCTTAGTCCACCTTTGTTGATGGGCAATGATGATATTTTTACTATGCAAATATGTATTATGGAGAGGTAGCACTCGGTTTCATTTCAACAGCATGCGACTGGAGTATGTAATTACTTTGTTTAAGATGGGAGCTACATAAGTGTATCAAGCTATTATTTTTTCCTCATCCCTTCCCTTATTCTTCTGTTTTTATGATGGTTAACTACGGACAAAACATTTTATTGCTTGGCGACGAGGGAGATAAGGGATATGTTCACTCTAGCATTATCACCATAAAGCTCCATTTACTTTCATGAGATCCAGCGTGACAACGCGGGGCCGGACGCAGGTCGTTATAATTATATGATACATAGATGATTCCACTCAGGCTGAGAATTGCCAGCAACAGCAAAGCTGGAGAGCATGACACCCACTAGAATGAGATCATTAAATGAGATGTATTCTGGGAGGGGAACCATCTGTCTTGTACGCACTGGCTGGCTGTTTCTTCTTCCATTACCAGGGATGGGTCGCTGCCACCCGACAACTCTGTAGCCACTTTACATGTGAATGATTGTGTGGCCTGGGCGTGCCTTTGGCACAGCTGAATTGGATGTTCAATTTGAAACCAATGTTTCTCTTTCAAATATTTATGGAATCTTTGACAGTACTTTTATGCGATATCCATGGCTAATGTAAGGAGAATTATTTAGTTCTTGAGAAATTTTGAAGCAGAGAATCTGTAAGAAAAAATAGCATGTATGTGGTTGTTTTCACAAAATGTCCCACAAAATCTTCTTTTGAAGGGAATATATTCTTTTCTTTCTTTCATAGTTTGCTTCCCTGTTCTGTGAAGTGGACTTATAATAATGATCAAGGTATCAAACATACTGCAGTTCTACATAACCCCTTTCTCCTCTGATTGAACAGGTTTTTTTTGGTACTGTGGCTTTAAATGGTCACCCAAAAATGGCAATTCTGTCATTTACTCACCCTCATGTATTTCCAACCCATACGACTTTTGTTCATCTTTGAAACACAAACAAAGATATTTTAATGAAATCTCAGAGATTTCTGTCCCTCAATTTTAAAGTATATTAGACCAAAATATGACACTTCAAAATGTTCATAAAGAGATCAAATAAATCTATATGAATCCAGCGGTTTAATCTAAGTTTTTAGAAGATACATGATCGCTTTATAATGCACAGGTTGAATTTGGACTTTTATTCACATATAAACATTTATCAGTGCACATATAGCGAAAGTCTTATGGGTTTGAAATGACTTAAAGCTGCTGTAGGTAACTTTTGTAAAAAAATATATTTTTTACATATTTGTTAAAACTGTCATTATGTCCCGACAGTAGAATATGAGACAGATAATCTGTGAAAAAAACCAAGCTCCTCTGGCTCCTCTCAGTGGTCCTATTGCCATTTGCAGAAATACACCGCTCCCGGTCAGAAACAACCAATCAGAGCCAGGAGGAATGTCTTAGCAGTGTCAATCACGCTGGTGTACGCGCTGATCAAACCCCTCTCTTGCACCGCATAATGGCGGAGAAACAACCTAAACTGCCAATTTTTCGAGTGGCACCTGCTCATAAAACAAAGACTGGTAAAAGGAAAAAGACAGATGAAGATAAACAAGCGAAAAAGAAAAGAATTAGACAGAGCCCATTGACTCGGTGTCAAAACTCTAGCCGCGTAACATGTAGATAAAATGTCACGCACTGTGCAAAGCAACAACTGAAACCTGCTCATTCACTGGCTTGTCATGTTGCTGAAATAATGTTGTGGCGAGCAGGACGAGGCCGAGGGACGTGAGAGCGGTGTGAGGCCGGTGGCGTGAGTGATAATGAACGACACCTGTGAGACGCACCGGTCTCGCATCTCTCACAGAGGAGCGGAAGCATAAAGGAGGAGCGACGACAGTGAAGATCGAGAGAGGAACAGGCGTGATATTACGTTGTGATTTTATGTTCTGTTTTGTGTGCCAGCAGTCATCCGTGAGGGGCTGCTGGCTTATACTTTCATTTTGTATTTGTTTATTTATTATTAAACTTGTTGAACGTTCGCCGGTTGCCGCCTCCTCCTTCCCATAACAACCGAACCCCGTTACAAATGTAACGTTACTAGCAAACCTTGTCTAGCATTAGGCCTACATATCGCTAGAATAATTACTTACACACTGTTTCGTTAGTTACCGTTATATTATCTTACTAGCTATTTATAACTTATAGAAAGGTTGCAATATTATAAAGTTTTATTACATGTATTGCAAAATACGTAATGATTTGAGGACCAAGTTTGTAGTCAAAGTATGGGCAGGCCTTAGTCAATGTAAAGCATATTGTTGATGTTTCGTCCCTACTAGTGAATGTGCCATAACTGTTTATCCGCCGTCATCGGTGGCCCTGCTTACTAGCCTGCGCGTTCACGGCAGGCTCCGCTGTGGGGAAGGAGCTGTGGAGGGAGGGCTGTAGCGCAGCAGAGCGCAAGGGGCTGGGACCTTTAAGTTGTGCTTGTTCACATTTTCAGACTAAGTCAACGTTTTCTCAAAACTCCCTACTGCAGCTTTAAGGGTGAGTAATTTATGATAGAATTTCATTTTTAAACTCCCTTTAAGATAAATGTAAATGCCCTCTATTATGATTGGCTAACCTCATTGCATGTGAAAGTGATCATGTGAATGTTAACTTGCTTATAATTCTGACATCATGGCGATTCCACATTGTTCAATTTTGCGAGAGGAAATCTTTGCATGTTTAATAATACTGTATGTCTACAGTATGTTGAATTGTTTTATTTGAAAAGAGTAAGGAAAATCATGCTTTCTGTGATACTTTCCTTTTAAACATTGAACAAACTTGTACGGTAAGCAGTTCATCTCGGGTCTAACGACACGTCTGAAAAGTGAAAACATTAAAGGTGAACTAAGTAACTTTTTTACCTTAACCGAACAGCTTTGGAGTCATTGTAATGTTTATATTACTGATTTCGTGTTGAATGGCGGTTGTCTCGCACCCCCCTGGTGCCTGTGAGCCGCAAAACCACCCTTGCAACTTTGGGCCGGCGGGCCGCCGGCCTCAGTGTTAGGAAGTATCGTGTGATATCAGGTCTCGCGAGGTAACGAATTGCTTTACGGCAAAAAACAGATCTGATAAAATTCTGATAAAATGAGCATCAAACAGAAATAACCCGGCGCCGTATACATGTGGTGTTGGGCGCGCGCAGCTCTTAAAGGGGCCATACCTTATTTCCACTCGTTACAGGGTCCATCCTACTGAACAGGTACCGGTGTACAGGGGGAGGGGATCCGGCCGTGAGTGCGAGCCATCTCTGCGTGAGTGCTATTCACGACAGTACAAGTACTCCACAGCGACTCTAGGGGTCGCCGTTTGACAAAAACGGAATTCCTACTGAGTGCTGCTTTAATATGAAATGTATAGGAATTGTAAAGTGTCCGTTTTCCAAAGTAATTACAGCTAATGTATTGAAAACGAAGACAAAGAACATATGAGTAGCAGCAGTCAAGGCTGTTGTATTGTGCATCAATACAAACAGTTTGTGGAACATAAACGAATTTTGAATAAAGTTTTAATCAATACAATTAAAGTGTATTTTGTAAATGAATGTTATTGGTCTAATCGTGAGTGAATCATCCATGTGGTTTCTTTTTTTCTTCTTTTTTTTAACCTCATTATTCAAAATACTAAAATTGACCTTCTGGTGAAACCACTGACTTCTCTCTGGTGACGTTTGACAATCATTTGTTGGTATCCGTCTGTCTCTGGAGACAATGGAATATGCGTCAAGGAGTCTCTGTGGTTGGTTTGCAGCGCCTGCTGTGACTGTACAGTCCGATTTTGGAGCGGCAGGCTCTGTTGCAGTTGCTGCAGATGTAGTATGTGCCTGGGTCTGTTTGTTCTATATCTGCTAATGCAACCCTCTGCCGTCTGTGCTTTTTCCGCTCTTCCCACTCGTACTCTCTTTTCTTCTCAGACACCTTGATGCTTGCTTTGACCGCTTGCCTCCATCTGCAGCGATCTGCAGCTTCTACTTCCCAGACTGCTGGATTGACGTTGCCTGCTTGCAAATCACGTTTACAAACGTCTTTGTAGCAAAGAACAGGCCTTCCTATAGGTCTGGAGCCCGTAGCAAGCTCGCTGTAGAGTAGATCCTTGGGTATACGACCATCCTGCATGCGACTGACGTGGCCTACCCAGCTCAGGCGTTTCTGGGAGAGTAATGCAAACATGCTTGTTATTCCAGCCGTGGCCAGGACGTCCTTGTTTGGGACATGATCTTGCCAGGTGATGCCCAGGATTTTCCTGAGGCAGCGCAGGTGGAATGAGTTGAGTCTGCGTTCTTGCCGGGAGTACAGGGTCCATGGTTCACTACCATAGAGTAGAGTACTGAGCACGCAAGCTTGATACACCCTCATCTTGGTGTGGTTTGTCAGCATGGAATTATCCCAAGCTCTATTTGCTAGGCCATAGCTGCTGCTGCCTTTCCAATCCGAGTGTTTAGTTCGGCATCCAGGGAGAGGTTGCTGGAGATGGTAGAGCCAAGGTAGGTAAAGTTATCTACCACTTCAAGGGTGTAGTCAGCAATTGAGATATTTGGGATGCTGCTAACATCTTGGCCCATTATGTTGGTCTTTTTGAGACTGATGGTGAGGCCAAAATCTCTACAGGCATCCGTAAAGTAGCTGAAGAGTTGCTGTAGAGCTTCCTCAGAGTGTGCAGTCAAGGCAGCGTCATCTGCGAAAGCATCTCCCGTATCAGAACCTTACGCACCTTGGTTTTTGCTCGGAGGCGTGCAATGTTGTACAGGTTTCTATCGGTTCGAGTGTAGATGTATATGCCTTCTTCTGATTTGCTAAAGGCATGGGTCAGCAGCAAGGAAAAGAAGATGCCTTGGAGAGAGTACGCAGCCCTGCTTCACTCCACCTCTGACAGGGAATGGGTCCGAGGAAGACCCATCATACTGGACGATGCCTTGCATATCATCATGAAAAGAAGTGATGATCCTCAGGAGCTTGTGGGGGCATTCTATTCTTTGCAAAAGGGTGAAGAGACCTTTCCGGCTGACTAGATCGAATGCCTTAGTCAAATCGATAAAGGCGATGTACAATGGTCGCCTCTGCTCGCGACATTTCTCTTGTAGCTGCCTCAGTGAGAAGATCATGTCAATTGTTGATCTTTCTGCTCTGAATCCACACTGAGCTTCAGGATATACGCGTTCTGCTAATGACTGTAACCTGTTTAGTACTACCCGGGCAAAGGCTTTTCCAACTATGCTGAAAAAGGATATTTCACGGTAGTTGTTACAGTCACTACGGTCTCCTTTATTTTTATAGAGAGTGATGATGGTGGCGTCACGCATGTCTTGGGGCACTGCTCCTTCTTCCCAGCACTGTAACAGGAGCTCATGCAAATGATGGATAAGAACGGTCTTCGTCCCAGCCTTAATGAGCTCTGGAGGAATACCATCGCTGCCTGGTGCTTTGTTACAGGCCAGAGAGTCGATGGCCTTACAAAGTTCTTCCATAGAAGGGACAGCATCCAGTTCATCCATGACAGGCAGGAGGTTGGTGTTCTCAACTGCTGAGGTAGTGATGATGTCTTCTCTTCCATAGAGTTCCTGGTAATGTTCCACCCATCTCTCCAACTGTTTGCCCCGATCTGTTATAATGTCTCCCGAGGAGGACCTTAGGGGACGTTTGACAATCATTTAGTCCGCTTAAAACTGCCATTTTCTTCCAAATGACTGCAAATTTACATTCAGACCCGCCTCCAACCATTAAACAACCAATAAACACCCTACATTTTTTATCACTTATCCATTTCACTCAGATGTATGGAGAGAAATCTGTTGCTTCTTCTGTTTTATTGTGAGTAAATAAATATTGGTTATCGGTACAAATTTTATAACCGGCACACCCCTAATAGTGGCATACCAACCATTTACCAAACTGTGCCACAACTATGACTTACTGAAGCATGAAAAATCTGAACCATTACTCTTGTAGAAAACAGACTGAAAGGAACCATCAAGAAACCGGAACAAGTTTCTGAGGGAGCTCATCATGTCTAGACTGGAGATGTATTCTCACGATCAAACATTTTCATTGTTGCGGGATGAATTGTAAGATTAAACCCTTTGACCGGAGAGTATCGTGCTCAGTCTGGCAGAAGAAACGTGCGTCCTGGAGTTAATGCAGGACACCAGGCATCGATCAGTCTGTCTGAGCCTGAGACTGCAGCCCAAGCACCTGCTATCACTTTAGGTATTGGTTGCATCAGGGGGAGATAGTGAGTAGCATCCTGTTTTCTTCCAGGTTGTCTTGCATTGATTTCTTTTTCTCTCCTCCTCTTGTTTTGTCGCAGGATTGAAGGCTGACGCCTCGTCTCTGTGTTTGAATGTGATATCTCATGCCCGCTGAGTACAAAGGGCACGAGAGAGGGTTGTTTTCCAGCAGGATCAGGGTCATCTTCAAACAATCACCTTCACCACAGCATTTGGCTGTATTGTTTATATCCGCACATACACGACCACAGGCATTGATCTGCTGTCAATACCAAGGCACTCGGTTCTGAACACACTGCCATCTGAATCCTTGTGTCTTTCTCTCCTTTTCTCTCCAATTACTGAACCATCAGTCTGCTGTGACCTCTGCTTATGTAGCTGGCTTTTTTAATCATCTTCTGAGCCTCAAATCCTAGATTCTGTATTGAAAATCTTAAGAAGAGCTACATGTGCGCTTAATGAAATGACATTTGAAGTGGATATTCCGCAAAATCATATTCCAGTCGCAAAACAGTAACCACTCAATGGATATTTGTACAGTCAGTCTGCCTCCCTACATGGTTTTGCACAGAGCTTTAAGTGGTAAACAATATTATTTACATGAACAAATTATTATACTTTTTGAAAGTTTAAATATTGATTCTTTTTCAAATTATTATTGATTCTTTTTAAAATATATATTTTTTAAACTTAGTCAATTTTATGTAAAATAAATATAAATTCTACAGCATGTGTTATTTACTATTTTTAAATTATTGTCACGTGCGGAAGGAAGAGAAGATGATGCAGGATCTACAAGCAGCAGTAATCTATAACAATAAACCAAAAAAAAAAAAAAAAAAAACTAGAGCTCCGTTTCAGAAATGAGGTTAAGTGAAAACTTTGAGTATGTTAACCCTGAAATGAGGAAAACGTCTCGGTTACGGATGTAACCCTCGTTCCCTGAGTAGGGAACGGAGACGTTCCGTCGGATGACGACGAATGGGGTTTCGCTTAGAAAGCCTATCCGCTTCGAGTAATACAAAACGAGCCAATGGCAAAGAAATGCCATGGGTCTGCAGAATTTGCATGGAGCAGCTCCGCCCCACCTCGTGGGTATAAAGGATGGAAATTCCAGCAAAGCAGTATGTTTCCTCGCTGAGGAGCCAAGACTGAGCTCAGGCGATCTCCGCGGTACAGCGGAAAGTGGCAGGAAGACGGAACGTCTCCATTCCCTACTCAGGGAACGAGGGTTACATCCGTAACCGAGACGTTCCCTTTCGTTGTCACTCCGAGTTCCGTCGGATGACGACGAATGGGGATACCAGTCTAATCACGCCACCTTCTCGGCTGTCTTCCAGTGCCCTGCGTAATCTGAGATCCCTGTCGTGAGACAGCACGGACGAAGGACTCCTATTAGCACAGGAATACCAAGGTACACTGGGGAGCATATCCCAAGGTTTTTAAGGGAATATGCAATTACTGCCAACTCAGAGGGGGGGGACTAAGAAAATACACATATGACCCGAGGGATGCATATGGGGAATCACTGGGGTGTCCAGCTGCAGGTGGAATATTTCAACCCCAGGGGTGGCAAGGTGGCTTGCCAAGGGAAAGACACATGCTCAAAGAGGCTTACAGTGGAAATACACATGTGGGGGTAGCTCAGAGGAGGTACCATGCACACGGGAGGCACCTAGCCGACGCGCAGGCAAAAGACACTGGCGCCAGCATCAGGAGTGCTGGAGGAACTCAGGGCTTTCGGGGAAGCTCACCTGAGGAGAATATTGCACGTATCCAGTCCGTGGAGTGAAATGGCGAGCAAGCGAAGACACCTAACGGGTCCCATGTTAGCTTGAAAAAGACAGTACATGGGAGGAGACTGGCTCCACTCGGAGATTGTAGAATCTGGCGAATGTGTTTGGTGTCGTCCAGCCTGCAGCTCTGCAGATGTCTGTTAGCGAGGCGCCATGCGCTAGAGCCCAAGAGGACGCCACACTCCGGGTGGAGTGGGCAGTCACACCAAGGGGGCACGGTCGACCTTGCTGTTGGTAAGCCAAAGCAATTTCGTCCACTATCCAGTGAGACAACCTTTGCTTGGAGAGAGCCTTTCCCTTCAGTCTCCCACCATAACAGACAAAGAGCTGGTCTGAGGTCCTGAAACACTGCGTTCTGTCTACATAGATGCGGAGAGCACGTACTGGACAGAGCAGTGGCAAGGCTGGTTCTGCCTCCTCCGGGGGCAGCGCTTGCAGGTTCACCACCTGGTCCCGGAAGGGAGTGGTAGGAACCTTGGGCACATATCCAGGCCGGGGTCTCAGGATCACGTGAGAGTAAGCCGGCCCGAATTCCAGGCACGCTTCGTCAACGGAGAATGCGTGCAGGTCCCCTACCCTCTTGATGGAGGCCAATGCAGTCAGAAGCGCTGTCTTCATTGACAGGAAGTTAAGCTCAACCGACTGGAAAGGCTCGAAGGGAGCACTCCGCAGGGCAGTTAGCACCACTGCGAGGTCCCAAGAGGGTATGAGAGGAGAGCGAGGAGGATTCAGTCTCCTCGCTCCTCTCAGGAACCTGACGATCAGGTCGTGCTTCCCTACGGACTTACCTTCTATAAGGTCGTGCTGTGCGGCAATGGCGGCGACATAGACCTTGAGGGTGGGGGGAGACAGCCTTCGCTCCAACCCATCTTGAAGAAAGGAAAGCACGACACCGATCGAACATCTCCGGGGGTCTTCTCGGTGAGAAGAACACCAGCTGACGAAGAGGTTCCACTTCAACGCGTAGAGGTGTCTCGTGGACGAAGCTCTAGCGGAAGCGATGGTAGCCACCACCGCTGGTGGTAGGGTACTCAAACCTGCCTCGTCCCATCCAGGAGCCACACGGAGGTTCCAAAGATCGGGACGAGGGTGCCATAGGGTGCCACGTCCCTGAGAAAGGAGGTCCTTCCTCAGAGGAATCGGCCAAGGAGGTGCTATCGCGAGGAGTACAAGTTCGGGGAACCAGGTCCTGGCGGGCCAGTAAGGCGCGACCAAAATGACCTGCTCCTTCTCCTCCCTGACCTTGCGCAGGGTCTGCGCAAGAAGGCTCACTGGGGGAAACGCATATTTGCGGCCCCGCGGCCAGCTGTGCGCCAGAGCATCCATGCCGAGCGTGCCCTCGGTCAGGGAATAAAACTGGGCGCAATGGGTCGAGTCGTGAGAGGCAAACAGATCTATCTGTGCGTCCCCGAACTGGTCCCAAATCAGCTGAACCGACTGGGGATGGAGTCGCCATTCTCCAGGGAGGGGCTGAAGCCGTGAGAGCTCGTCGGCTGCACAGTTCAGAGCTCCGGGGATATAAATGGCACGAAGCGACCTCAGATGCTTCTGACTCCATAGGAGGAGGTGGCGGGCGAGTTGTGACATACGGCGGGAGCGCAGACCACCCTGATGGTTGATGTACGCTACAGTCGCGGTATTGTCTGAACGGACTAGTACATGCTGGCCCCTGAGCACGGCTCGGAAGCGGCGCAGGGCTAGCTGTACCGCCAGCAACTCGAGGCAATTGACGTGCCATAAGCGGTGGGGTCCTGTCCAGGAGCCCGCGGCAGCACGTCCGTTGCACATGGCGCCCCAGCCCGTGACAGAGGCATCTGTCGTTACAACAACATGCCGCGAAGCTCGTTCCAGAGGCACTCCGGCCCGTAGAAAACTGAGGTTCGACCACGGGGTGAAGGTCTGACGGCAGGTCGGAGTAACTGGTACTCGGAAGGTGCCGTGATGCCATGCCCACCTCAGGACTCGGTCGCGAAGCCACAGCTGAAGCGGTCTCATATGAAGCAATCCGAGCGGCGTTGCCGCGACTGCAGATGCCATATGCCCCAGGAGCCTCTGAAAAAGTTTCAGTGGAACCGGACTCTTGCCCTCGAACTGTCTCAGGCAAGTCAGCAGTGATTTTGCGCACTCGCTCGTAAGCTGCGCGGACATGGCGACCGAGTCGATCTCCATACGAGAAAAGAGATCCTCTGCACGGGGCAAAGTTTGCTCTTCTCCCAGTTGACCCGAAGGCCCAGACGGGCTACATGGTGGAGTACCAAGTCCCTGTATTAGCAGAGCTGATCTCGAGAGTGAGCTAGAATCAGCCAGTCGTCGATATAGTTCAGGATGCGAACCCCGTGTTCCCGGAGGGGAACAAGGGCTGCCTCGACGACCTTCGTGAAGACACGAGGAGACAGGGCTAGCCCGAAAGGGAGAACTGCGTACTGATATGCCTGCCCCTCGAAAGCAAACCGAAGAAACGGTCTGTGTCGAGGGAGAATGGAGACATGAAAGTAGGCGTCCTTCAGGTCGATCGCTGCAAACCAATCCTGGTGCCGCACACATTCGAAAACGCGTTTGGCGGTGAGCATCTTGAACGGCAGCCTGTGAAGGGAGCGGTTCAGCACGCGCAGATCCAGGATTAGCCGTAACCCACCAGTTTTCTTGGGGACAATGAAGTACGGGCTGTAGAAGCCGGACCTCATTTCGGCTGGAGGGACAGTCTCGATCGCACCCTTCGCCAGCAGGGTAACAACCTCCGCTCTCATGATAGGGGCATTGCCACCGACCATAGTGGAGCGGACGCCCCTGCGCGGGGAGGAGACTGCGCGAACTGAATCGCGTAGCCGAGCCTGATAGTTCGTGCGACCCAGCGGGACAGGTTGGGAAGCTCTAGCCAGGCTCCCAAGAACTGTACCAGCGGGGTCACGAGAACCACAGACTTCCCGTCGGTGGGGCAGCGAGGCGTGGGGGCACAGTCATAGACCGGGTCCTGACAGAGGAGACCAGGGAAGGACGAACGTTCCACGGGGGTCTGCTCTGCCAGGGTCTGGCGACAGAGGAGGATGAGAGCGGCACGGTCCGGGGACGGCGGCGCACCGTGTCATCCGAGAACTCTGTGTGCTCAGAAACGGGAGAGTCAGTTCTTTCTGAATAAGGATTCTTCCCCGGCCCTCCACCAGGGAAAGGAGTGGCCCTGCTACCAGCTCCTGGAAAGAACTGAGTCCCATCTCTGAGGAGCCCATCTCAAGAGTGCCGCTTAACCCGGCGTATAGCGGAGGGCGGGGCTGGAGAGGGCTGTGCCGTCCCCCTGCGGCTTCCAGAGCCAGCCCGGGTGAACGGGCGGGGTGGGAGCCGCAGGAGGGCGCCTTCGGCGGTGGGCAGACTGAGGGATCAGCTCGGACGGCGGGGCCGTCGGGGCAGAATAAGCCTCAGTCTGCTCGTGGGCGGTTGAGAACTGTTGGGCAAAGCCCTCAACCGCACCGCCGAAGAGGCCGACCTGGGATATGGGGGTGTCAAGCAGATGGGTCCGCCCGACATCCTGCACATCGGACAGGTTCAGCCACAGAATGGTGTACATCACAGGCTTTCTAAGCGAAACCCCATTCGTCGTCATCCGACGGAACTCGGAGTGACAACGAAAGGGAACTCTGGGTTTTCAGTTTCAGAATGGGAGGTATGTCAAACCAGAGAAAGCAGGGTAAGTTAAGCCCATTTCTGAAAGAGAGGTAACTGATACTCAAAGTCGGGAGCAGGTTTTCTTTGGTGAACCCAGAGTTTCTTTCGGTCTCCTCCCCCTTTTTAAAGTGTCAGTGAGAAACAAGACTAAATACTAAAAAATTATGTAATTTTTTAATTTTTTTTAATGTAAAAAATGCATCTTGATTTAAAAATATTTAGATATTTTGACTGGAAACAACAAGATAAAAATACTAAGTAAGAAAATATTTTTTTGCAGTGCAGGTACATTCATTCATTGCTCATAGTTTCATCATGTTAAAGTGACAAAAATGGCATGTCCTTTTATACAGGATCTTGTAGATGAGGAAGCTGCATTAATTCGTAGGGAGTTACATTTACGTCGGGAGAGGATTTTTGCCATATCCACATGCATATTTATTTGAGCAGTACCATTTTTAAATGGTAGTTCTGCCAGTTTTCACCTGATATTATAGCCTAACAGTGATTAAGAATCAAACTTACATATTGACTCGGAAGTATGCGGCCATCTTTTTGTTGGGTGCTGTTGCCATGGTAAATTGTAATTTCTGAGCTTTAGTTTTAACAAAACACAGTAGTGGTAACAAAAGCAAATGTGACATAAAAATGCAGTCGTAACCATGGCATTTTAGCTTGTTTTTTAGCTCCTTTATCGTGACTCGCCTTTCACGGGATTCCTGCTTGAATTCTTTGCATCACAAGTACAATTCTGTACCAGCTGAGCTACCGAGCAAGCTTAGTACGTCAGTAAAACATATGGAGCTGGTTAAGTGATGCAAACCCGTATTAGTTTACAAATCATGCACTATGGTAAAAAGTGTCTTGAGGTCATACCATAATTGTGCAATTACAATTACTGTTTTATTTCCTCTAGTGTTCATTTCTGTTAGAACCTGCAGTGATGTACATAATAGTCAATCCGATCTCACGGCAATTCATAAGTATTTTACGAGGTGGCTCACTCTTACGAATTCGCAAGATTTTTGCTAAATCGTACATATTTTACGAGTTGCCCAATTCGTATGAATTCGTACGAATGACATACACCTGACCCCACCCCATACCCATCACTGGGGCAGGAATTGTGAGTGAGGTCATACGAATTTGTACGAGTGAGGTATGCACAAAATGTTGCATTGAAAGTTAAATCTATGTCTTGTGTGACTAACAGTCTTTGTCTAGCGGGAGCAAGAGGGTAGACTGTCTTGTCAAGCAGGTACAGAAGAGAATACTGACAGTTTATGAGAGCCGGCAGTATCTAACAATAATTACCGGTCCTGAACAGAATAGCCCAGGATGGCTGTTATTCTGTTCCTGTGAGTACCGTCCCACTTCATGCACCAGCTGTACATCAGTAGACACATAATGCTGCCTAATCAGGCAAAGTATATTTTTCTTTTCCCCAAGCATGTTTTGTTGGAGAATTTATTGCCATCAGGCAAATGCCATAAGTCCCCCAGCAGTGTAGCAGTTGTGCCCATTGGGATTATTTAGCGATGATGATTTCATTAACATGGTGGTAATTGTCATATGAACAGATACAATGACAATTATGAAATGGATTTGTTGTGCCACGTTCGCAAGTGGGTATTTTTCCAGATCTCTTGGGGTTGTCAGGTAATTGCTGCTTTACTTAGCTGCCTGGTATAATCGGTGCCATAGCTCACAGTATGTTCATAAAGGGCTGATTTGCTCTGAGCTTAGTGAGTGCTACTATTTTTGTACCGACACAGGTCTGCACAATTACCATTTGGTATGTTAGAACTAGTTTACTGGACCGAATAAAACACATGCATATGCACATACACCTGCACGCACACGCGTACACACAACACACAACACACACACACACACACACACACACGCACACACACACACACACACACACACACACACACACACACACACACACACACACACACACTATAACAAACCATTTTCATAATCAGTATTTTTGTCTCGTTTTCCAGTACAAATATCTAAACATTTATAAAACCACATTCATTTACTAGAGAAGCACAATTGTCTATGATAATAATACTTCTTTTAAGAAAGCACAATATGTATAATAATGTGTTGAATTAAATTGTACTATATCCCACTGACAAATTGTTGAAACAAGAAAAAAATAACAAGTGGCAAAAAAATGCCAGTGGTTGAAAACAATGTTTTAATTCAAGATAGGTTCTCTGACAACAAGTTACATTGTCCATACAACTCTTATAATTTTACACAATTTTGCTTCAACTAAAATTGTAAGGTATGATGTACAGTCAGGGTAATGAGAAGCAGTGGGGTTTTGCATATGTTCTGAAGAGTTTTATTTACTGAATAGTTACTTACAAAATAGATAAATACATGGACATGAACTATGAGTTTGAGTTGATATTTTATATATTGACATTGTAAACCCCTAAATGCTGACTGACTAATCAGAGTTCCAGAGAATAGTGTAATCTATGTTGTATAGAATAGTGTAATCTCAATGTTTATATAATTTGATTGGCAGACAGAATACAAATAGTCTAGAGATAAGAGACAAAAAAAAAGCTTCACCGTATTCATTTCCTTATGATGAAGAGAAGGGAAAGATCATAATACAAGTGCTATTTGAATTGGGTTGTGAAATTATATGTGCCACTAGTGAACACAGTTGATCATCTTGCATATTGAATTCTTCTAAGTGCTTTTACTCTCCAGTCAATTCATTTTATTGACTCACATATGTGCTTTTTCATAGCTTGTAGTGTTTCATTCAAGAGCAGGCACACAAAACTTGAAGAGACATGCAGTTGGAGATTGTTCATTTTTAATATAGTTATTTTCTCACTTCCTGTCACTTGATATATTTCTCTCTGCCATATCCTCTTCTGGAAACCAAGTACAATGACTGTTCAATTTAGTGTGCTTCTTGGGTTTCAACATGACAACTATAGCCCATTCACAAAGCTCTTTTATTTGCATATTTTACAGAATTGCTCCACCCTTGATACTGGACTGTCGGCAATATAGAAAGCTTATTATTAGATTATGTGCAGATGCTTTTTATCCAATTCAGTTTATAGTGTACTTGATAGGGAGCAGAGCCCCTGGAGTAACCTATAGGGTTAAGTCCATTGCGCATGGAAACGTCTCGGTTACGTATGGTAACCCTCGTTCCCTGAGTAGGGAACGGAGACGTCTCGTCGGAGGAGTTTCCAACGAATTGGGATCACGCTAGGGAGACCAATTGCCTTCGAGTGAATTAAAACGAGCCAATAAATATTGGCATGCGGGATTTGCATTCCGCGTCCCGCCTATCAATGCGGGTATAAAGCGGAAGCGAGCGCACACACATTTGCTTTACGCTGAGGAGCCGGACGGTGTCCAGTCCTCCGCGAAGGTACAGCAAGCATGGCGACGGGACGAGACGTCTCCGTTCCCTACTCAGGGAACGAGGGTTACCATACGTAACCGAGACGTTCCCTTTCGTATGGGAACTCCTACGTCTCGTCGGAGGAGTTTCCAACGAATTGGGATCCCAAATAAAACGCCATGGTGCTGGCCCCTTCCAGCGCCCAGCTGAGCTCCCCGCCAAGCAGTTTCATCTTTAGGGCGGGGGCTAGCTAGGAAGAAATCACACTGCTGTTCCGCAAGACCCGCTCAGAGGATTTGGATAACACTGGGGAAACGTGCCCATGTGGGAACGTTGCGGAGCCCCCGGCCAGCCTGAAGGGAGGCACTGAATACACATATGAACTAGCCCGTAGGGTAGTAAAACATATGGGAGTCCTCGAGGTAGTCCCAGCCCGTAGGGTGGGGAGCATACTCAGCAAGGACGACAGAGTGAGTCTGTCGAGGGGAAGACACGGGGCTAGCCCGTAGGGTAGCAGGAACGTGGAAAATGAGCACGAGGAAGTCATCGTGAAGGTCACCCAGTCTACTAGCAACTTCTTAAGAGAGGTAATAGACCTAGCATCAGGCGGTCCGCCACGCCTGATGCCGAGGGGTAATGGAGGAGCTCAGAAGGTTAGCCGTTTGTTGGGGAACCAAGGAGCAAAAAGGCGCACGGATCCAGCTCATAAGGCGGAATGGCGCAGCAAGCCGACAGAACCTATTCCCTCGCGCCACTGACCGTAGCGAGTAAACGGGAGGAAACCGGTTCAACACGTAAGCTATAAAATCTGGCAAACGTATTAGGTGTCGCCCAGCCCGCAGCTCTGCAGATATCTGTCAGCGAGGCGCCTTGCGCCAATGCCCAGGAGGAAGCAACACTCCTAGTGGAGTGAGCCGTCAACCTGGGAGGGCAAGGCATGTCCTGGGATTCATAAGCCCGGACGATAGCATCCACTAGCCAGTGGGCTAACCTCTGCTTGGAGACAGCCTTCCCCTTCTGCTGGCCTCCGTAACAGACGAAGAGCTGCTCTGAGGTCCTGAAGCTTTGCGTTCTGTCCACATAACAACGTAGAGTACGTACGGGACAGAGAAAAGCCAGGGCTGGGTCTGCCTCCTCCACGGGCAGCGCTTGCAGGTTCACTACCTGATCTGCAAATGGAGTGGTAGGAACCTTGGGCACATATCCGAACCGGGGTCTCAGAACCACGTGAGAAAGGCCCGGTCCGAACTCCAGGCACGATTCGTTGACCGAAAAAGCCTGCAGATCCCCGACCCTCTTGAAGGAAGCTAGAGCCAATAGAAGAGCGGTCTTTTCAGACAAAACTTTTAACTCTATGTCATTTAAGGGCTCAAATGGGGGCCTTTGAAGCGCTCTCAGCACGAGGGCTAAGTCCCAAGAGGGCACAGGGTGCAAATTACGAGGAGGATTTAACCTCCTAGCACCCTTAAGGAATCTGATGATCAGGTCGTGCTTCCCTAACGACTTCCCGTCGATCACATCATGATGGGCAGCTATTGCGGCCACATATACTTTGAGGGTGGAGGGAGACAGCCTTCGCTCCAACCCGTCTTGTAAAAAGGAAAGCACGACACTGATCGGGCAAGTTCGGGGGTCTTCCCGGCGGGAAGAGCACCAGACGACGAACAGGTTCCACTTTAACGCATAGAGGCGCCTCGTAGAGGGGGCTCTAGCGGAAGCGATGGTATCTACCACGGCCTGTGGTAGGCCATCTAGAACCTCCGCGTCCCGTCCAGGGACCAGACATGGAGTCTCCACAGGTCTGGACGCGGGTGCCAAAGAGTGCCCCGTCTCTGAGAAAGCAGATCCTTCCTCAGAGGAATGGGCCAAGGAGGTGCTGTCGCAAGGAGCATGAGTTCCGGGAACCAGGTCCGGTTGGGCCAGTACGGCGCAACTAGCAAGACCTGCTCCTCGTCCTCCCTGACTTTGCACAGTGTCTGTGCGAGAAGGCTCACTGGGGGAAACGCATACTTGCGTGGGCCCCGGGGCCAGCTGTGTGCCAGTGCATCCGTGCCGAGGGACCCTGCGGTCAGGGAATAGAACAACTGGCAATGGGTCGTGTCCGGAGAGGCAAACAGATCTATCTGAGCGGCTCCGAAGATTCCCCAAATCAGCTGGACCGCCTGGGGATGGAGTCGCCATTCTCCCGGAAGAGGCGGCTGCCGTGAGAGCTCGTCGGCTGCACGGTTGAGCACACCCGGGATGTGAATGGCCCGAAGCGACCTCAGATGCTTCTGACTCCATAGGAGGAGATGGCGGGCGAGTCGCGACATACGACGGGAGCGTAGACCACCTTGATGGTTGATGTACGCAACGGTCGCAGTGCTGTCCGTACGGACCAGTACATGCCTGTGCAGAAGCAGCCCCTTGAGGCGGCACAAGGCTAAGCGTACTGCTTGCAACTCTAGGCAATTGATGTGCCAATGCAGCTGAGGCCCCGTCCACAGACCTGAGACTGCATGCCCGTTGTACGTGGCCCCCCAACCGCTGGCAGAGGCATCCGTGAAAACCACAGCATGCCTGGACACCTGGACTAAGGGTACTCCGGCCCGTAGAAAGGCAGGGTCCGACCAAGGACTGAAGGTTTGGCGACAGTGCGGGGTAATGTTGACCCGGAACGTGCCGCTCTGCCACGCCCATCTCGGGACTCGATCGTGAAGCCAGCGCTGAAGTGGTCTCATATGCAACAGACCGAGCGGCGTAACTGCGGCTGCGGCTGCCATATGCCCCAGGAGCCTCTGAAATTGCTTCAGTGGGACCACTGACCTGCCTCGAAAAGACCTGAGGCAGTTGAGCACTGACTGGACGCGCTCCTCTGTGAGGCGCGCAGTCTGACTGACCGAGTCCAACTCCATACCGAGATAAGAGATCCTCTGCGTGGGGCAGAGTTTGCTCTTGTCCCGGTTGACCTGAAGTCCCAACCGGCTGAGGTGCCGGAGCACCAGGTCCCTGTGATCGCACAACAGATCTCGTGAGTGAGCTATTATCAGCCAGTCGTCGAGATAGTTGAGAATGCGAACGCCATTTTCTCTCAAGGGAACAATGGCCGCCTCCACGACCTTCGTGAAGACGCGGGGCGACAGGGCCAAGCCGAAGGGTAGGACCTTGTACTGATATGCCTGACCCTCGAACGCAAACCGAAGAAACGGCCTGTGTCGAGGCAGAATCGAGACATGAAAGTACGCGTCCTTCAGGTCGATCGCTGCAAACCAATCCTGGGGACGGATGCACTCGAAGATGCGTTTCTGCGTAAGCATTTTGAACGGGAGCTTGTGAAGGGCCCGATTCAAAACACGCAGATCCAGGATTGGTCGTAACCCACCGCTTTTCTTGGGTACAATGAAGTAAGGGCTGTAGAACCCAGACCTCATCTCGGCTGGAGGGACCGGCTCGATCGCGTCCTTCGCCAGCAGGGCAACGATCTCTTTCCTCAGGACAGGGGCGTCGCCACTCCGCACTTGGGTGAAGAGGACACCCCTGTACCTGGGAGGCCGGCGGGCAAACTGAATTGCATAGCCGAACCGAATGGTGCGAATGAGCCATCTGGACGGTCTGGGAAGCGCTATCCAGGCTTCGAGAGACTGAACCAAAGAGCCCACTCGGACCACCGGCGTACCCGCGGGGGGGCAGCGAGGTGGAAGGCAGGGACCCGCCCTCGGAGGCATTGTTGCGGCCGAAGGTGGGGTCTGTGTGTGTGGTGCAACACTTACCTGCCCCCACCGGGGGGCAAACAGCAGGGAAGGCCCATCTTTCTCTGGGGCGTTCGACTGCTGAGTGTCCCGTGGCGAAGGTCGGAGGGGAAACGAGGAGCGAGGCTGAGGGGCGTCGAGTCCTGGCTTCCACGCCTCCTTGGCCAACGACAGACGAGAGTGATGAGGCCGGGGCGGCATCACTGGCATCTGAGCGCTGGAGCGAAGGGAATGCGAGTGGCGAGGCAACGTGGCGGCGCACACAGACATTCTCGCCTTCTTCGACGGAGGAGACTGAGAGTGACGAGGCAATTGAGCGTCGTTCTTGACTGCCAGTCTCGACCGTGGGTGACCCAGAGGAAATGGAAACTGCTCTTTTATTGAGAATTTGGGTACCGCTGACCGCGGGGTCAGCGGCGGAACAGAAATAAAAGGAAACAAAAGATTCTCCACCCGGCCCTCCTCCGGGGGAAGGAGAGGTGCAGAGGTCCTCTCCCGAAGAGCAGCAACCACGTCCTCTGGGTGGCCCGTCTCAGGGTCGCTTACCTCTCCTCTTGCCGGGGGGTTTAGACGAGGCCTGAGCAGGCTGCGCATCTCTCCTACGGCCGGCACCCTGTCGTTTAGCGGGCTGCTGCTTCGGTTGGGCAGGGGCGGAGGCGGCGGCAGGAGGGCGCCCTCGGCGACGAGCAGCTGGAGGCGCGACCGTCGGAGGCGGGGCAGCCCTAGCCCGCTTCCGAGGCATGATGTGTTTGATCACCTCCGACTGCTTCTGGGCGGAGGAGAACTGTTGGGCGAAGTTCTCCACCACATCGCCGAAGAGGCCACCCTGGGATATGGGAGAAGCAAGGAACTTATTTTTGTCCGAGTCCTTCATATCCGACAGGGTGAGCCATAGATGTCGTTCCTGGACCACAAGAGTGGACATCGCTCGACCCAGGGAACGCGCGGTGACTTTCGTCGCCCGTAGGGCAAGGTCCGTCGCCGTGCGCAGCTCTTTGAGCACCCCCGGGTCGGCACCACCCTCCTGCATGTCACATAGCGCCTGGGCCTGGTAGACCTGCAGGAGCGACATGGCATGCAGGGCAGAGGCAGCCTCTCCACACGCAGTGTAGGCCTTTCCAGTCAGACTGGAAGAGAACCTACAAGCGCGGGAGGGGAGCGAAGGGTTACCCCGCCAGGAGGAAGCGGAGGTGGGACACAGTTGCATCGCCACCGCGCGCTCCACTGGGGGGATGCCTTCGTACCCCAGGGCTGCTCCGCCATCGAGAGTGGTGAGGGAGGAGGAGGGAGTCAACCTCAGTCTAGCCGCCAGGGGGTTCGACCAAGATTTCGTCACCTCCTCATGCACCTCCGGGAAGAAAGGAACCGGAGCGGTGCGCTGAGTACCAGCACGAGCCGCCCCGAGATACCAATCATCAAGCCGAGACGGTTCGGGACGCGGTGGAGGGTTCCACACGAGCCCGACCTTCTCGGCCGCCCGGGCGAGCATAAGCGTCATCTCCGGGTCAGGCTCGGACAACACTACCACACCCGAAGGGGGCAATGCAGCCGAGTCGTCATCCCCAGATCGCGACTCATCTCCCTCCGATGCCTCGACCGACATCTGATCCTCCGGAGGGGCCCCGAAGGAAACGACTGGAGCCACACGTGATGGCCCAGCACGCTCCTCCGAAGACCCCAGTGGCACGGCTGAAGAGGAGTGGGATGTCCGAGGGGGTCTTTCACCCGGCAGATCATTCCTCACTGTAACCCTCAGACCACCGATGGGATCAGCCGAAGTAGCTTTCTTCTGGAATGAACCAGAAGAACAACTAGATCGGGGGATCTCCAACGGGACTCCCCCTCTGGTGAGGGATCGCAGTCTCAGTCTCAACACCGTGATGGTCATGTTCCCGCAATGAGAACATGACTCATCCACGAACGCTGCTTCAGCGTGCGCGTGGCCCAAGCACGTGACACAGCGATCGTGACCATCAGCCGGAGGCAGAAGTTGGCCGCATCCAGAAACACACGGGTGAAACGTCATCCTTAAAAGGACGCGAACTTCACTCGTGTTGCTCTTTCAGAAAAGAAACGCTCTCTTATTGTGTCGAGACACACAGGGACCAACGCGGCGACACAGCGGGGAAACTGCAAGCCCGCTGCGCGCACTCAACCAAATACCAGCTGTTATAACAGCTCTTTGAAAACAAGCAGATCGCGTGAAGCAACAGCTGACACCGGGAGATCGCGAAGATCACTGAAGCGCCGTCACACCAACACAGAGAGGCTCTTCCTGGAACAGCAGACTCGTTGAGCGTGAAGATATCAAACCAATCTTTGTAGCTCATCACTCAGAGGACACTAAGTTCGGCTCCGAAGCTAAAAGCAAATGTGTGTGCGCTCGCTTCCGCTTTATACCCGCATTGATAGGCGGGACGCGGAATGCAAATCCCGCATGCCAATATTTATTGGCTCGTTTTAATTCACTCGAAGGCAATTGGTCTCCCTAGCGTGATCCCAATTCGTTGGAAACTCCTCCGACGAGACGTAGGAGTTCCCATACGAAAGGGAACAATAGCTAGTATTAAAGACCAGTTCACGGTCACCTCTTGAGTTTGAATCTCCAATCTTTACCCCCACATTATTACCATTCATTGAAGAGAACATATATCGCTGACCCTTGATAATGTAAATATATCATATTGGTGTATGCAACATTTTTCTTATTCAATTGTATTATTTTTATTGAAACTAATTTACAGCGCAACTTTCGGTTATTATAGTGTCATTATATTCGGTTATTATAGCGTGTTGCAGGTCCTGCCAATATCCAGCAACTTCGCACAGCCATTTAAGAGGAGTGAACCAACATTCCACGGGCCACAATCAACAACCTGATCAACTCTATGCGAAGGAGATGTGTTGCACTGCGTGAAGCAAATGGTGGTCACACCAGATACTGACTGGTTTTCGGACCCCCACCACCACCCATACAGTTAAACTGCATATTTTAGAGTGGCCTTTTATTGTGGCCAGCCTAAGGCACACCTGTGCAATAATAATGCTGTCTAATCAGCATCTTGATATGCCACATCTGTGAGGTGGATGGATAATCTCGGCAAAGGAGAAGTGCTCACTAACACAGATTTAGACAGATTTGTGAACAATATTTGAGAGAAATAGGCCTTTTGTGTACATAGAAAAAGTCTTAGATCTTTGAGATCAGTTCATGAAAAATGGGGGCAAAAACAAAAGTGTTGCGTTTATAATTTTGTTCAGTGTATAAAGTACGTATGTCTACGGTGTAAAGTTTAGTTTGGGCTTCCATGTTTTCAGTTTTCAAGTAAAACTAAAACTATTGCAAGTTTTTTTTCTTTTTCCTTTTTAATACTGGGAAAATGTACTTTTGTTCCATGTAGTTACAGGCTAAGTGGTGCTTTCTATTAAGTTACAGGGTAAGTTTAACATCTGCAGGCTGTAATTTAAAGTGCTGCTTGTTGTTCCATGAAGTTACATGGTAAGTACAATAAAAATATATACACAATTTGATATCACTGGCTCTGAAACCTTTATTTGAAAAACAACTTAATTCAAAGCAAATTTACAACACTTCTTATTCATTTAATTTTTTAAAAAAGCTGCAGTCCGTAGTTTTTCCTCTTTGTTGCCATCTCTGCTCGAAATCTGCAATTGCGGTTATTTGCGGAATTATCAACTTTACGTGGGTTGTGCCTCGGCACGGCACAGTGCGGATGAATCCAATGTTTTGAGGAGAACGTGCAGATGTTAGTTACAGCGCCGGTGTGGATACTGTCATTCGGAATCACACATTCTACTTTTTGGAAGTATGACCAACATAAGAATTTTCGCAGGAAAATGTCATTTGAACAAGTAAGTAACATCCACTTTTGTTCTGACCAACTAAGGAAAAAAATCATTGCAGTAAATCGCGCTGATTAAATCTAACGATCGCTTATCATTAGGCCTGTCGCGATAGTCAATAAATCAATTAATCGTACGATAATAAAAAATTCGCTCGATAATTTTTCCGGCCGCTTATTTGTTTTCCCCGTCTCTCTCTCTCTCTCTCTACCAAAGAGACTGGATGACAACTCCTGGTTCCTTAGCGTAGGAGGAGTGAACTAGAGCTTAGATTCTTTGCCCGAGCCCAAGCCCGAACTTGACCAGAACTGACCCACGGGGCGGGTCGGGCCGATATTTTCCGACACTATCCTCGGGCCGGGTTCATAAGTTTCTATTCATAACATGTTTGCAGCGTTGAGCGATGTAGCCAATCGCAGTCATGTGTTGATTTCTTGAGCGCAATAGCCAATCAGAAGTATTTAAGATAGACATCCTCACCGCTCAAAACTGACTTTTGTTCAGTGCTGAATTCTGTATGCTGACAAATGCTCTAATTATAACAAACATAGTGTGGATTATATGAAAGATTCATTGTGCAGTCAGCGTAATTGATAATAACAGAGATGTGTGAGATCGTGATGAACTGTCAGCTTTTTAGGAATTATTAAGGGAGCGCACTTTGCGTGCATTCAGTCATGCCAAACCATGCACGCAGTAGCCTGCTTGCTTTTATGTTAAATTAATAGTGGTTTGTGTGTTAATGCTTTAATAACAAATAATTTATCATAGGGTAGGGTCGGGTTTTGTTTACATCCATTTTATTTAGCCTATTGCTTTTAGTATTTATTCAAGTGCATTTTTTGTTAACAGAGACTGAGAGTCCATTGCTTTTATTGTTTTTGGTTGTTTTGTTCATTTATTGTGGATATTTAAAATGTTTTCCATTTTCAGTGTTAAATAGTCTTTAGAAATAAAAGTTTATTGATCTTTGAAAATGTGTACCTGCATTATTATGCCATTATCATTATTTTAGATGTAAATGGTCTCAGAACGACAATATTATCGGTTATCGCAATAATTTCTTGGACAATTTATCGTCCAGCAAAATTTGTTATCGTGACCGGCCTACTTATCATATCACTTCCAACCGTGCAAATTAGACTTTGTTCTCAAATTGTTAATGTTAACAACATCAGCATTGCGTGACTACATTTAATGCCCTTCCGATATTTATCCTTGTTTTCGCATGGGCCCGGTTGCAGTATCTTTTTTTCTGTAGCCACTCCGAAGTCTTTTGCATTTTACAACGGGTGAATCTCCAGTTGTCAATGGGGATTGCAACATAGCCTACTAGCCGAGACTCATTTTTTATGTGTACAGATGTAATGACGTAATGACGCAAAGACATGCTCGAATTTCCCGCGGAAATCCACCAGTACCACTGGAATTAAAAACATAATTACAAGCTTACCGTTTTGAATCGAGCTAAGGCAAGCAGAGAGTTTTGAACACTGGCTGGTTATGTACTTGCTCTAAAATTTATTTTGGATTATTTTTAATCCAAAAAAGTTATGGACTGCAGCTTTAAATAAACTTTTCATTTTCAAGTCCTGATAGAAAGTAACACGTTTTGTCTCTTTTTTATTGTCTGGAGTGCATCATTTAAATGGTTGCAAGAGAAGTACAAACAACTTCCGTACTTTCCCTAGTCCCTTCCTGTTACGTAGGTACAGCATATACAATTTTTTGTTTCAGAAGACTTTCGGGCTCTTCTGATATCGATTCCCATCCCATTCCCCATCCAATAAATCGCAATAAGCTTTGTGCTTTATTAATTTTGCTATGAAACAAAGTCTCAGCATTCAATTTCAGAAACGTTGTAGTGCTTTTTAATGTGGCATGACAGATTGTTGTAGCCGCCTCAGTTCAAGAGAAGCGTCATTACGAAGCACATGTGAACTGATCATCTGTTCCTCTTTACTACTATAGCATGAAATAAACATTAATGAACATCCAAAGTAATGTTGAAAGATACAGTGCCACCTAGCGAAATTAAATATAATCCTGCAATCAGTGTTTCAACCGAGGAAAGATGCCAGTAAAACGGCTTTGAAATATGTCACGTAATGTTACATTTACCTCAAAAAAGCTATTCAATGACCATAATAGTTAGCCATAAAAATTAACACTAGAGATGAGCATTTCAAAATTTAATGTATAGTTGAATATAATCCATCAGGAATACATGTTTAATCTATATAAAAAAATAAATAAAAAAAATTGAGTAGAAACCTAATTATGTCATTAAAAATGTATTATTATAATGTTATTGTTGTATGTGCAATTTAAATGTTTAGATACAAATCAGTTGTTAATTTTAACCTTCAATACAGAATATCAAGTGGGTTCCCTGTATAGTTTACAGCATTAGTTGAGAGATTTTTTCCTTGAGAAAAAGTGTCTCAAGTACTGTACTTGATATACATTTGACCTGTTCTCTACATTTAGTTTACCTTTGCTTTAGTCGAACAACTTATTTAAAATAATTGTTCACCCCATCTTTTTACTCACCCTCATGTTGTTCCAAACTTTTGAGAAATATTTTGAGAAATGTCTCAGTGGTTCCCTTTAAAGGGAACTCGCGTTGCGTCGATTGACACTAATGGGGGTCGCACACCGGACGAGAAGCGCAGCGCAGCGCCATGTCTTTAAAATTCGAACACATTATTCTTTATGAGTGTACACACACCGGCGGCGCCAATCTGCGTCTGTCCGCGGCGCCCAGCTACGGCTCAGGACCTTGTTCAAAACCCTGCCGCGCCACAGAGCGCCATTTGCATAGTTTTATATTAAATTTACATTACATTACATTACATTTGTCTCAAATCGTCATTAATGTACATGGCTTCACCCTGTGCTGTTTTCACTCGGGTTAGCTAAACGCTAGCTAAATAAATACTATTGTATTATGTGACATAGTTGCCTAGACAACGGATATTACAACAAAATAACAGACTTAACGTGATAGACACTTTTACTTGATTAACGTTCAAACATCAGCTATTATTCAATTAACATAAAAAAAAAAAAATCAAGTTAAAACTCACATCGTGCAGCTCTTCTACCAGGAGTCAAAATTGAGCTCGTGCGAATAGAATGTGTGCGTCCGGTGTGCGATACCTGGAGTTGTCCTAGACGTGGCGCGGCGCGGCGCGGCGCGGCGCGGCGCTGCGCTGCGCTTCTCGTCCGGTGTGTAAGAGTCACCGGCACGCATAGAGTCCATCCTGTCAGCTGTGAAAAGAATAAAGCTAGGCCAGTCACTCACTGTCAAACAGTTTCAGAGACTGTTGGGTTTGATGGCAGCAGCGTCCAACGTGATTCCTTTTGGCCTGCTGTACATGACACCCTTGCAGTGGTGGCTCAGGACCAAAGGGTTTTCCCAGAGGGGCAACCCCTTTCGCATGATCAAAGTTACGCGGCGATGCTTACGTGACCTGGTTATCTAGAAGAAACCTTGGTTCCTGTCCTAGGGACCAGTGCTGAGAGCTTCTTGTCGTCGCAGGATGCTAACGACAGATGCCTCCCTCACGGGCTGGGGATCGATCCTAATGGGACGCTCGGCTCAGGGTCTTTGGGGGGACCATCACCTCTCCTGGCATATCAATCGCCTGGAGATGATGGCCGTTTTTCTTGCTCTCAAGTATTTCCTTCCAGACCTTAGGGGCCACCATGTGTTGGTCCACACAGACAATACATCGGTGGTCGCCTATATAAATCATCAAGGGGGTTTGCGTTTGCGTCCACTGTGCAAACTGGCGCACCAAATCCTCTTGTGGTCCCAGGGCAAGCTGCTTTCACTCAGAGCAGCTTATATCCCAGGGGCCCAGAACATAGGAGCAGACATCCTGTCGAGACAGGGGCCAAGGCCCGGGGAATGAAGGCTCCACCCCGAGGTGGTGGAGCTGATATGGAGGGAGTTCGGCCAGGCTCAAGTGGATCTGTTTGCGTCTCGAGAGACATCTCACTGTCCACTCTGGTTCTCCCTCACGCATCCAGCTCCTCTTGGACTGGATGCGATGGTACAGATGTGGCAGAGGCTACGTTTGTATGCTTTTCGCTCTGCTCACGGGAGTTCTGGAGAGAGTTCGCAGGGACCATCTGGACCTGCTTCTTATAGCCCCGCGGTGGCCGGGCAGAGTTTGGTTTGCAGATCTAGTGTCTCTCCTCAATGGGCCTCCTATGGAGCTTCCCGTCAGGAGGGACCTGCTGTCCCAAGCAGGGGCTCGATATTTCACCCTCGTCCCGAACTGTGGAACCTGTGGGCTTGGCCTCTGAGGGGGCCCAGCTCATAGGGTCAGGTCTCTCAACCGAGGTTGTGGAGACCATTCTACAATCCAGAGCTCCCTCCACAAGGAAACTTTATGCCTTGAAGTGGAAGGTTTTCACTTCATGGTGCAGTGACCGTCAGCTGAACCTAGTTAACTGCCCGGTTGGTACAGTGCTGCAGTTTCTGCAGGATCGGTTCACGGCAGGTCTATCTCCGTCCACTCTGAAGGTCTATGTGGCGGCCATAGGTGCTTACCACATTCCTTTGGGGGGAATGTCTGTGGGAAAAGACCCTTTGGTATCTCGTTTTCTACGTGGCACGTTGAGGCTGAGGCTTGCTGTGCGCACTAGGGTTCCAACTTGGGACCTGGCGATTGTCCTCCAAGGCCTTTTCCAGGCTCCCTTCGAGCCTCTGGAGGAGGTTCCAGACAGTTTTCTTACTTTAAAAACTGTTCCTCCTTGCCATTTCTTCTCTTAAAAGACTATGAGATCTTCAGGCTCTGTCGGTTGCACCCTCGTGCTTGGAATTTGCACCTGGCATGGTCAAAGCATTCCTTCATCATAGACCAGGTTATGTTCCTAAGGTCCCCACTAATGTGGCCCGATCTGTAGTGCTGCAGGCCTTTTGTCCTCCTCCATTCCAGGATGCAGACTAGGAAAGGCACAATTTGCTATGCCCGGTTAGGGCTTTGGATGCTTACGTCCACAAAGCTGCCCAGTGTCGTAAATCCGAACAATTATTTGTCTGTTTTGGACCCCCTAACAAAGGGTCCCCTGCATCTAAGCAAAGGATGAGCAAGTGGGTGGTCGAGGCTATCTCACTTGCTTATGAGTCGACCGGGCAGCCTTCCCCTATGGCTGTTCGGTCTCACTCTACTAGGAGTAAGGCGGCCTTTAAGGCCTTATTGTCAGGAGTTCCGCTGCAAGACGAATGTGTGATGCGGCAGGCTGGTCCTCACCTCACACATTCGTTAGGTTCTATGCTCTGGACTTGGACTCTACACCAGGGTCCCGAGTGCTCTCGTCCTAGTGCTGCTCGCCTGATTTCACACTGGACAGGCACTTCTCGCTATGGTGGAGTTGGTATAGACGTTCCCTTAGCGTCAATCGACGCAATGCGAGTTCCCTTGAAAGGGAACGCCTCGGTTACGCCTGTAACCTCGGTTCCCTGAAGAGGGAGCGAGACGTTGCGTCACCTGCCATATATCCTACGTGCCTGTAAGCGACTTGTTCAGACCTTACGAAGCTGTCACGGCTGGGTTTGAACCGGCTTATATAGTTTCCTGGTTCATGACGTCACCCGCCTCTGACGTCCCGTCACACCATTGGACTGATTTTACATGTGCTTCAATACATCATCACGCAAAGCGTTCCCTTAGCGTCAATCGACGCAACGTCTCGTTCCCTCTTTTCAGGGAACCGAGGTTACAGTCGTAACCGAGGCGTTTTGTTGTCCATGAAATGGTCACCAAAATGTTTTTGGTACCAACATACTTCAAGGTAAATAAATAATGACAGAAATATATTTTGTGTGAAATATACTTTTAAAGTTAATCTTTAATAACACTAATAATTTACTGACACTGTTAAATGCAATCTTTAACAAATCTCAAATAAAAAAATGTTGTAATGCCTAAATTCACGTTTAAAATAGCTGTTTTTTTTTTCAGTTTTATTTTGAATTTATTGAGACAAAAATAGCTATTTATTGATTGTCAACCATAATTAATTAATGATTTTATAAATGACCAAACACCAGGGTCCTGCATTATTTATTTGCAGAAACATCTGCCAATCCTTTGAATTGGTACCAGATTGGTCTTGTTGGCAAGAGATGGAATCTAACTAATATATATAGGCTACATGAAGTATTTAGATCTTACATACATATGATGCGTTTTAAAGACCGCATAGGGCCTCTGCTACCAGACACACAGGAACCCAGCAATTACAGAAAAGAGCAATTTCACAACATCAAATATGTTTAAACATAAATCTCCTATCAACTGATATTGATCTGTCATAATCTTTGAGACATTACACCTTGAGAGAGACATTAACAATAAAAGGAAGTTAATCTGTCAGCAGTATATATGTCACTGATGGATTCTACCAAATCCTTTTAGTATTTGTTAAAAGCTCCTCAGTGGTCTGTTTTTCGCTGTTTTGCCCAGAGGGTGTTATTGCAATATACATGTCTGTGGTCAGGATGTTTGTTTTTGGGAGTTGCAGATATTCCATTACCCACAGCTGTGCATGAACACCTCCAAGCACTCCAGCCGTGAGGATCAGCACTCCTTTCAGTGGTAGATGGATGAGATGAACTAAGATAGGGCAGAGCTCTGGGGGAGATGCTATCATATGGTCCCTGTTGATGCAGAAACGATAAAAATCCATACCGTCTCAGAGGAAGAGGATGCGTTTAACCCTGGACTAATAAGAATCCTGAATAACAAACCGTAAACCGTTTTAGGCTAAATCCCAATGGACATGAGTTGTTTTACTTATCAGCACAGATGTTATTAATTGGCAACATGTGATAGGAGTTGAATCTTTTGGTAAGTTGGTTTAACTTGCACTGTGCTGGTGTAATTTCAAATTTTGAATGGCTTGTTAAAAAAATATATTTTTTCTTATTTTACTCATGCATAATTTAGATAGCTCAGTCAAAAGTCTTCAGTATTACAAATTCCACCAAATAATGAGACAATTTTCAGAACACATAAAAAATGCTGTCAGGGAGTATTCACTGAATCATGCACATGTAATGAATGATTTGGTGCAATTTGAATTTTAAACCACTTGAAAGGATTTAGGATTTTCCACAGGAACATGGCAGTTGGCATGTTTTCTGTGCTGGATTTGCTCATTGTGTATGGATATTAAACAATGGCAAAACTAGTACATGCAGAACAAAACCCATCCCTGGAGGACGAGGAGGTGTTGGGGTTTCTCCACACCAGTTTCACCTCTGTAATTACTGACAGAACCCCTGAGGACTTGGAAATGGGAATACTTTGAAATGTTGATTAAAAATAAAAGCAATTTAAAATATAGCCTTAGACATCTTCGTGGGAAAACTTGCTTGTCAGATTAAGGGAATAATAGGTAGTTTTAAACTATACCTTTAACCTGAAGGGGGTTTTAACCTAAATTCATACTAACCTTTACTTTATTTATATAACTTTTAACTTTTTATTCATTTATTATTATTTAAATAAGCTTAAAATAAATTAAGGCAAGAGGTCCATTCAACATGTATTTATTTAAATACACTTAAACTAAAATAAGGCAATGTATTAATTAAACATTTATTTAAATAGTTTATTTATTGTAATATTTATTTGAATGATTTCATTTATAATATTTATATAATCAATACTATATAAATATACTTAAACTAAATCATTAAGGCAAAAAAAAAACAAAAAAACATTTTGATGTGAAAGACTGACTGCGTGTTGCCTTGAATATGAAATGGCTTTCAGACAATCAATATTGTTGATTAATTTTTGGTGTCTCCCTTGCTCACTTTATTATGCTTCAGCGTCACAATTGATTTGTTTTTCTTGTTCAAGCAGCAAAACATTAATCTGTTACCCTGACGTACCCACTTTGAATATTGATAGAGATTATACATCTACTTTTTTTTCTCCTAAGATGAACATTCCTCCAGTGATGAATGTAAGATTTTAAAATAAAATATAAATCAATTCTATCCACCTTAGCAAAATTGCATCACCCTATTGCAGCTATTTATGTGAAGAACTGGCCTGTGTTTGAGAGCTCATCAGTGTCACTGCCTGTATGTTAAGAGGAGGGCTCTGCTTCCTCTAGATTCACGAGTCCTGACATGAGGCCATATACTGATTCAGAATGAGGTGATGTATTTTTTACATACAGTACGCTTGCTCTCCCTGGAGACTGTGAATGGAGGCACACTATGTATGCTAATGTGTCTTGTCCGCTATGATAAGGATGATATCAATCAAATGTAAGGAAGACAGCACAAAAAAGACATTGCACTGCAGGAATTCTGTTTTTATTCACTTGTACATTTCCAATATGTTTTATGTCTTTCAACCACTGTGTTGTTTTACATTATTTATGTAATTTATTCCCATATTACGTAAATCTAATATTATATAATTTGTTATAAAGTATGTTTGACACAAGTGTTGGGGTGTAACTACTTCCTTAACTGCATTTTTCAGTAACTTTCCAGTAGCTCAGCAGTTTTGAAATTATTATATCATATTCCCAGTAACAAGCTACTTTTTTCCCCAACATGAAATGTGACAAAATGCTACATCGCTATTTTTGTCAAATTGTTTTATCGCAATTTTTTTCAATTAGCTTTAATTTCTAGCAATATACAAAATAATAACAGGCCTAATTAATGTTGCTGATGTTCATCACGGGTTTAAACTGTGTTGTATAACTTATGATGTTATGCAAATTATGAATAGATTGCAGAATAGAATTACAGCTACCAAGGTAGCTTCCACAGTACTGTAGGAAAGTAGTATATTAGCTCTGCTATTTGCTTGTCTTTATTAATGTATTCTTTATGTTTTGTACAGCAGCACCTTAAGCATAGGAAAAGTGTAATTATTATTACATTTATTATCATTATTTATTATTTCTGATGGCTACTTCCAGCAGGATCTAACGTGCCATGTTACAAAGCTCAAATCTCAAACTGGTTTCTTGAACATGACAATGAGTTGACTATACTCAAATGGCCTCCACAGTCACCAGATCTCAATCCAATAGAGCACCTTTGGGATGTGGTGGAATCGGAGATTCGCATCATGGATGTGCAGTCGGCAAATCTGCAGGAACTGCGTGATGCTATCATGTCAATATGGACCAAAATCCCTGAGCAATGTTTTCCACACCTTGTTAAATCTATGCCACAAAGAATTAGGGCACTTCTGAAGCCAACAGGGGTCCAAACCGGTAGCAAGTTGGACTACAGTGGACAGTGAGTGTGTGGAATATAGTCTTTATCTTATGCAAGTGCGTGCCATTTCAGTTGTCAAATGTCAAAGGTACTATCTATTTCTTCATGCATCAAACTTTTCTAATTAGGAAAACAAACTATACTGCATGAATTGTGAAATGTACTGACTTAATCTTCAATCATGCTGAGAATGTAAAGAGGTGCTTGCTCATCTTTAGTGCTTAAACAATAACTTAATTCAAAAATAAAGTGAGGACATCGTGGGCCAGATTTACTAAACAGATCAATTTAGCGTGAGTTCCAATTCCAAAACAAAAAAAATTAACGCCAAAAGAGGGATTGCGCTGGTGAAAGCTATTAATAAATCTGGCCACATGTGGCCAAAAACTGGTGTGACCACATTCAAACTCAAAAACAAAAAAACATGGACAATATTGTTTGAAAGGACATAACTTCAATTATTTACGAAGGAACGTATTATACAGTATGTATACTGCCTTACCAGTATGTATAGGGCAGAGTGGGGTAAGATGAGCCAAGATAAGAGAAGAGAAAATTAGGCAGAAGTAAAATGAAAGTATCTATAGTAATTTCATGATGATGGTAAGTTGCACCATCTGGGTGTAAACTGGCCATCTAACTGAATCTGAATCAAACCCATGTGCATTTTTAAAGATAATTTACCTCTTTTAAAAATGTATTTAATAATCAAATTTCCTTTTACAAATAGTCATATTTTTTTTCTTAAAGCTAACTCAAACAATATAAAACCAATCAAATTAAGTTGGAATTTCAATGTCTTTAATTGTTTACATTTCTGAAACGATATGTAACCTTCCCAAAAACAGACTAAACAAAGAGTTTATTGAGTGAAATTGAAAACTGAATTAGAATGAATTAATCAAACATGTTATGCCATTAGGGACTACAGGTGGAAAGATATATATATGATTAAGCATCTTTTAGTTCTTATCAGAAAATTATTTGGTCTACTTGTCTTGTACATTGTTCCTATCAAATAAACCCAAACTAAACATAATAATTATAAAAAAAAAATTAAAAAAATAAACCAGTTGCATAATATTACATTGAAATTATACCAGTTTATACTTCTTACGATGTTTAACTTAACTACAGAGCCTCATTGTGCCATTGTGGACAAAACTAGATCAGCAATTCAGGCTAATATTTAGCTAAATGATTTGCATGGTTTTATACATGGCTAAATCACCCATATGGATCATCAATATTTTTAGACCTGGACAAATTTGCTTTGATGTAACAGCCAAATGGATGCCTTCCACTCTTCCCATGTGTTTCTCCTTTTCACTGTCTGGCAGAAATTATGGGTGGGTCCAAAATATATGGTCACATGACAATAAAAGTGTACGGTTGTCAAGATAAAGGGGGTGGATCAGCTTACCCACTGGCTCATCTTACCCCACTCTCCCCTACACAGAATGCAGATTATGTGTGTGCATAGAACAGTTGGATGACCATTTGGTAAAATACTGTATTCCATGCAATGCACTTGCTTGGTCCTTCCATTTCCATTGAGAGGAATTAACAAGAAGCTATATCAATCTATTTTTAATAAGGTTTTACTGTCTCATTACTTGGTTAAATTTCCAGAAGTTAAGAGAGACATTTCCTCAAAAGAGGAATACAAATGTGAAGTTCATTATTCAACACCATTTACTGAATTGAACATGCAACAAAGTCATGCAACAACTACGCATCAAACTTTACTACTGTTCAAAATGTTTAACTTTGCAACTGCATATGATCCTCTAAAATAGCAAGCAGTATGCTAGAAATTCTGAACATGGCTTTTGACATCACCCAGGGCAGTAGAGAGCACCATACAGCTTGCACGCATATCAACTTGTGTTGAGGAAGATGGAAGGTAGAAACTGTACCAACAATTGTGTGACAAAGACACTTGACGCCACAATAGCTGTCATTCTTTATGCCATCCTGCCTGAATCAATCCCTCGTCAGAGAAGATCCTCAGTGCTGTGAAGTGTCATTTACAGATTTCTTGCATGCTGGGAGGGTGTGTGCTTTGTACAGCCACTGCTGAGTATTTTTAGTATCCACCTTTGTAGTTGCCGTGGAAGCTGTGCTAATAAACTGCTCGTCTCTGAGGCCCGTCAACTTTTCTGCTCAGAAGTGAGGCGAGAGCGGCTTCGTTGATGCTAGATTAGCACCCATAGGAATATCAGACTCTGATATCAAGTCAGGCAGAGACGACTGTGTCCAGATCAATAATTTTCTAAAGGGTAAAGTGATTACTGTGCAGTTATTGAATTTCAGTTGCAACTGCAACACAGAAGTCCATTTACGCACCGACTGTAAAACTGGGTTAGAAATGACAATATTCCGATATGACTTCACCTCAGATGTGGTCCCATCCATTTAACTAATTAGTTTGGCTCTGTGCTTTTTGCTTTAGCCACCATCGTAGTTATTTTCATAAATCGTAATACGGCAACCAACATATGTGGCATCAAAGCGGTTTCCCTTTGAACTCTATTTCTCAGGGTTTCATCAAAGGTTCAGCTGACCTTCCGTAAGCGGCTCTATTAGGACTCTATCAGAGTTGTTTCACAGGCTGTCCCGACCCATTATGTCAGACTTGCATGATAGCATTAGGGTGACATCATGACAGACATGTTCAAATAAATTTGAATACGACAGACTGTGACACGAGTTAAACAATTTTCAAACGTTCCCTTGTGCTACAAATTAACGACTTAATTAATTTGGGAGCAGGCTACGGTTCAGAACGCCACAGCCTGATGTCCATATGGCACACCGAGAGGAAAGCTTCAGTTCTTATCTGCCGCACAGTATAAAAAAAATTCTGGAATCCTAATGTGGTAGAAAATTAGTTATAGTTTTGCTCTTGGAAGCTATTATTGGATAATGCAGTTCGACTAATATTTAGAACACCTCTGTATAAAGTGGCTACAGGGTTTCTTTAGTGCTCTTACACTAAGATCTTTATAGCCCAGCACCTCGAGAGACTTTCTGCAAATATGTCTGAGATTAAGCGGGGTAGAATCTTCCAGCTGGTCAGATTCTCTGACATTGTCTGTTCTCCTGTCAGCTGGGTGAAGTTTGAGTAGTTTTCCCCGAGCAGCGGTCGGCTCATTGCTCCATATGTACTCTTGAGCTCAAAGCTTTAAATCTGTTGAAGCTGTGTGGTTGTTGCCAAAAAGTTCCCTTGTTTAACAAAGCTCTCTGTGTGTTATCCTTTTAGATTCACTTCTCTCTCTTTGCCAACATGAGCTACTGTAGCGAAACAACATGGCATAGCTGCTGTTCAATTCGAAAGGGAGAAAATACCCCATGGTTATTCATTTTTAGCTCCGAGTCTATATATTTAGATGTTATGGTTGGACACACTCTACATTAACTCTGCACACTGTAAATATTACAGCAGCATATGCATGTTACCAGGGTTGTACTTGAAGCCTGCACACAGTAGTGGTGTTCCATTCATGAATGAATCAGTGTTTTAGAAACAAAAAACGATAAGTTATCAAATTGCGAATAAAAATCTGATCTGCTTTGTTGTAATTTGCAGGATGCTTAAACACTTTTCCTGGGCGTCTTTTGAAATATGTACACATACATTTTTATAAATATTAAAGTCAGCATGAAATGGAAGTCTGTTGTCTAAATGCATGATATAGATCTCACTGTGAATGATTTGCCCATATAGTTTAATTTTTTTTTTCTCAAAACTTGATCTTCCAGACTTCTCTCTGCTGATCTATGCCAGACTTCTCCAATAATTTAGTCCTAACTCTGTCTCTTTCTTACAATCGAACACAAGCTCACATTCAGATCTTCTGTCATCCAATCAACAGCCAATGAATACAACCAAGTCCCCACCTGCCCAACTTTTTTATCCTTTTCGATAATCTGTTACACAATCTGTTATAAGCAGGGCTGGACTGGGACTAAAAATCGGCCCGGGCATTTTGGCCCAGACTGGCCCACTACATATAATCATAAACACAACCAATCTTTTCACACCTCTGTATATGTATACTAACTCCTATTAAAACCACTAATGCCATGTAGCCTAATGAGTGAGTAGGAATGAGTAAGAGTTATTAGAGGAAAGAACTACTAATTGTAAAATACAATCGAACTACACCACAATGATGAATCCTAAAACAAGCTATAAACTGCATTGGCATAGCAATACCAAAGTTTGAAACAGGATTTTTGGTAAATCTGTGGTGAGTGGACCTCTGTCCCTTAAGGCTTAGGCTACATAAGCAGAGAGCAGTCTGTTTTCTTTCGTTTTGAATTGATCTGTTTAAAAGTAGACATGTCTGTGAGGCAAGTAGGCTACCTACCTTATACGCTAATTTTCGGTTCATTTATGAGACAGCTCCAGTTCATGCGCCGGCACCTCCGTGTCATGATTATCTATTGTCTGCTATAGCCTATTTACTTCTTATTTATTAAATCCAGGCAATTAGTTAATGAAACATTGATTACAATTAAGATACAATTAATACAAAAACGAAATTCACTTTAAAGAAAGGCTTTGTGCTTTCTGTTTGAGGTCTCCGTGAAAGTTTTAAAGCAGTCTTTTAGTGCCGCTTTCAGAGCGGTCATGTCCGTAACGGAGAACCATCATGTCCGTAACATTGTTCTTTTCCTCATAAATGCAAACAAGAAAAATAAAATAAAATGAATATTTTATGTTCTGTGGAAATCCAACCCTTCTTCATCTGGTGGGTAGTATTACTTTTGGTTTGCATGGAGAAGTATCGTCATGTAATCCATTGATTTCAACAATGTAACTGTATTCTAAATACTAACTATTTAAATTGTAACTGTAACGGAATACAGTTACTCATAATTTGCATTTCTGAATACATAACCCCGGTACATGTGTTCCGTTACTCCCCAAGACTGACTATAAATGTAGCAGAGTTACACTTCTGGTTTAAAGCCACCAGGTAATCAAAATTGACTTTTTTTTTTTTTTTAAGGAAATATTACAGTATATAAATCATTTATCCATGCGCATCATAATTTAAAAAAAAAAATCTATGTGCCCTCATAATCTTTACTCAAAGTCGCTTTCCTCCCTACTTGAAGTGACATCTCTTCTTTTCTCTGATGCATGTTTACTGGCGAGAGGGCGGGATCAACCTGTCACTCACATGACATCACAGCAATAGCAAACCAAAACCATCCAATCATTTCCCGTTGGACAAAATCAAGTCCCCTCCTACTGCTTTTTTTCCGGAAGCCGTTTCACTTGGATATACGTCACAATAGGGAAGAAAAGCCTTTTGCATTTTTCGCTTCAAGACGACTTTAAGCCCCGTCCACAATCGGTTCTAATGGAATACAGAATATGATCCTCTCAGCAGAAATCCTGCTCTTCTAACAACATCACTTCTGTTGAAACTTTTCTGTCATTCCGGCAAAAACTTTTCAACTACCTCTGAACCAAGCAGGGGAAGATGACAGCAGATCTGTTTAATTGCCATGTTCACAATTCCTGGAACTGCTGTGCTAACACATAAGAGAAATGAAAGTTGTTGCATGCTTGGCTGCATATTTAGAAGAATAATGGGGTTTTGTCATTTTCTGGTTTATGAAATGTGATGCATGTTGGATGGGAGGCAGCGCCGAGGCGATCGCACAGGTAACAGTCAGTCAAAGCTAATTTTGTGTTTGTGCACTCGGCTCATTGTTCAGATCTGAATGCCATTATTATAAAGAACAAAGCCTGTCCTTTCCAACTACTGCGCTTTATCATCAGACCATGAAACAGCGCTGTAGTTACAAGATTTGGCTGTGTAGCTATGTCTTTGTTGGGGAGTAACTGAGAGAAATTACTTTGGATTGTGTCTTTATGTATAGTGGATGTTAAGAAATAAAAAAGACTGCACCTTTTACTGCTGGTTCTTGATAATGATACGTCCTGCTTTCCAAGATATAGTCATCATAAGTCTGCTGATTGCAGAATATATTAACATTGTTTTCTGAGAAGAATCGAACCACCCACACGCAAGTTATTTCTAAAGCCTGTACTGGTTGCACATTGTCTTGAACTGCAGAGGTTGGTAGGCAGCTCAACGAGTATTGACAGAAAGACAGATGGAAACAGGGGCCCAATCTGCCTTATGTGCATGGCCTTAACTGAATACCACTGTATGCTGCATGACCACACCAATAGCACCAGCGAAGTGCAGCTTTTCACTTGGAACAAATCTCCCTGACAGCTGACAGGTCAAACTAAGAGACTTCCGAGGAAAACTTTCTTCCTCCTGTTCCTTATGGTTGCAGTTATTATTCAGTGATATTTCTCTTCACAGAAACGGCTGTTACTGCAAGGAAAGCAGGTAATTCTATGTTGTTTCCATTAGTTTACTAATAATTGTCTCCTTGTGGTTGCAGTTAGCGGCTGGTTAAGGGGAATAGATGCTTCTTTATCGGAAATGCATTTGATGTTTTCTCTCAGCGAAATGGTCCACACCACACTCATTACAAACCTAATGATTCAGTGGTCAATAATTGCATTTAGATAAATAATGAATGATGATTTGTTTAAGCAGTTTATAGGCCATCTCAAAATCATCCATCTTTTGTAAAAATGAAAAGTTTTCATTTTTGTTTAGGTATTGCTGAATTTAAGCTGAATGCTTCTCTTTCAGTGTTCTTTTATAGCATTATTATGTTTAAATAAGTATGGATAAAAAACATTTCAATACAAGCATAGGGCTGGGCTATGTGTGATAGCAGAAATGTTAACCAGTAGGCTATATTTTATGCTATAGTGTTTACACAGCAGTATATACGTACATAGTAAGATTAAAAAAAAAATCAGCTACTCAGCATAAAGCAGCAACTCTCAGTTTTTACAGCAACTCTCGTCTTTTTTACAGTGCCTTCAAGCTTGGCCCTTTCAGACATATCCATACTATATAGGATAAGATATTATAAGAAATGTCCATTGTGCATGTAGTTATTACATGTAGTAAAATCTATTTATTATTTTGTATATACTCACACAAAATAATAAATAGATTTTGATATACTATATACTATATACACTCATTTAAATGATTATTAGGAACAACTGTTCAATTTGTCATTAATACAATTATCTAATCAACCAATCATATGGCAGTTGCTTCAATGCATTTAGGGGTGTAGTCCTGGTCCAGACAATCTCCTGAACTCCAAACTGAATGTCTGAATGGGAAAGAAAGGTGATTTAAGCAATTTTGAGCGTGGCATGGTTGTTGGTGCCAGACGGGCCGGTCTGAGTATTTCACAATCTGCTCAGTTACTGGGATTTCCACGCACAACCATTTCTAGGGTTTACAAAGCATGGTGTGAAAAGGGAAAAACATCCAGTATGCGGCAGTCCTGTGGGTGAAAATGCCTTGTTGATGCTAGAGGTCAGAGGAGAATGGGCCGACTGATTCAAGCTGATAGAAGAGTATCTTTGACTGAAATAACCACTCGTTACGACCAAGGTATGCAGCAAAGCATTTGTGAAGCCACAACACGCACAACCTTGAGGCGGATGGGCTACAACAGCAGAAGAACCCCCAAAAGAGGCTACAATTGGCAAGAGCTCACCAAAATGGGACAGTTGAAGACTGGAAAAATGTTGCCTGGTCTGATGAGTCTCGATTTCTGTTGAGACATTCAGATGGTAGAGTCAGAATTTGGCGTAAACAGAATGAGAACATGGATCCATCATGCCTTGTTACCACTGTGCAGGCTGGTGGTGGTGGTGTAATGGTGTGGGGGATGTTTTCTTGGCACACTTTAGGCCCCTTAGTGCCAATTGGGCATCGTTTAAATGCCACGGCCTACCTGAGCATTGTTTCTGACCATGTCCATCCCTTTATGGCCACCATGTACCCATCCTCTGATGGCTACTTCCAGCAGGATAATGCACCATGTCACAAAGCTCGAATCATTTCAAATTGGTTTCTTGAACATGACAATGAGTTCACTGTACTAAAATGTCCCCCACAGTCACCAGATCTCAACCCAATAGAGCATCTTTGGGATGTGGTGGAACGGGAGCTTCATGCCCTGGATGTGCATCCCACAAATATCCATCAACTGCAAGATACTATCCTATCAATATGGGCCAACATTTCTAAAGAATGCTTTCATCACCTTGTTGAATCAATGCCACGTAGAATTAAGGCAGTTCTGAAGGCGAAAGGGGGTCAAACAGTATTAGTATGGTGTTCCTTATAATCCTTTAGGTGAGTGTGTATATATATATATATATATATATATATATATATATATATATATATATATATATATTTTAGGGGTGTAATGGTTCACAAAATTCACGGTTCGGTTTGATACGATACACTTGTGTCACGGTTCGGTTCGGTACGTTTTCGATACAGCAAAAAGAAAGAAATGGCAGAGAAATTTCCTTGATTTAATTTTTTTAATTATATTTTTATTAAAACTAACATCATAAAGTATGATTTTTTTTTTACTTTGAGCAATGATGGAGCAATACTTGACTTTTCTTAGGAGCATATAAAACAAAACAGCTCCTTGAACAAAATGAAATGTAATATTGTAGTAGTTATAAACAAAGGTTTATTTTAGTTCAGATTAACATTTGATAAAACCGACGTAATGTTACTTGAAAGCATTATAGCCTACTATTCCTGCCAAACTCCCATGGTCACAGTTAGTAGTTTTACTACAGTAAATCCATGGTGAATGTTGCTGATCTGTGGACACTGAAGAGTTCATTCATGGCACAATGTTTCTTCCTGGTTTCCACGTCAGCGCTGTTAAATCCGTTAATGAGAAATGTGAATGTTTCTCACTAGATCTCGCAGCGATGTTATTACTTCACTGGCGAATTCAATTTTTTTCTTTACTGGATTTCGCTGTATAGTAACAGTGCTGCTTTATTAAGATCGGCTCGCGCTGCATAGGTCTGATAAACGGTCCGTCAACCACACAATAACGAGTAGCTCAGTTTCGTTCTGCTTACATTACATTTGCCATTTGATGTAATGTTGTGGTTGTGGTCACGCCAGCGTCTCTTACATTATGAGCGCGCTTGCCACGCGCGATGCGCCTACATTTGAAATAACGAATATTTGGTCGGCAGGAAAAATGGTCCAAATCTGATCGGTTTAAAAATGCGTACCGAAAACCGAACCGAAAGCCTCGTACCGAACGGTTCAATACGAATACGTATCGTTACACCCCTAATATATATATATATATATATATATATATATATACTGTATTTATACAACAGTTCTTTCTGGTTCTCGAATCTGATTGGCTGAGAGCCTTTTCCAGCAGTGCTATATTCACCCAGTTACAGCACTCTAACCGTTTCACCGTTTGTATCACTCCGCTTGTGGCGACTGTCATGGCGGTCGAAGCAAATCCACCGTATTTTTAAGTTTCGAAATGTAGTTTTAAGAGTTTTTTTGGTGAGAATGTAGTTATGTAGACCTCAAATATGTGACTAATATATAATCATAGCGCTCATGTACCCGCAGAGAACAGCTTCATCTCGACCAGTCGGTAAATTCTGTCTTTACAAGTGAGTCAGAACAAGGAAGTTGTTTTAGCACTGTTATGGGAAAGACAGAGACGAACATATCGCTTTCCTCAGCGGACATTCAAACTGATTTTTGGATATAATATTATGGACATCGATCTGAAGAATGAGCCCTATATCAGATGCAGGTAATACAGCCGTTTATTCAACCCTTCTCTCATAATATCATAATACTCTATTCTACATAATACAACAAGCTTCAATGAAGCGACTCAATGTTCCTTCGTTAGTTCTAAAGTTACGTTTTAGAGTAAGTAATGGAGGCAGGGCCTCAACTGTTAAACTGTTAACTTGAGGTTTGAATCCATGGCAGAAGGAAGTAGTTCTGCACAAAATATGTATTATTATTATTGTTTTTTTTTGTGTGTGTGTGGTTGCATTTCTAGCACAATTTCTAAATTACTGTTTCAAAGTTATCTAGGCTGCTCTAGGACATCTAGACTCCCTCTGTATCAAAGAATTATTTTCAAGAGCAGGTTCAAACACTTATGAAACGAATAACAGCATTTGTTCTCTCATTTGAAATCAGCCCCTGATGGTTCATTTTAATTGGCAGTTGGTCACAGTGCTTTCCAAGATATCGGTCTTCCACTCCATTCAATTATGCTGCAGTCTCAAACATGCCAAGCCGCTTCCTGTCGCTGGAGTTTTCATCAATATATAATCCACAAATGACATATTTCCCATCGTTTTTTTTTATTATTATTATTGTAAAGTTACCAGTTACAATGTCTCTTACCATATTGAAAGACACATTTGTACATGTGTGCACCCACTCGTCTTGCCCCTTACATCTGCCTCTCCTACTGTATGCAATTTAGAATTGATTCAGAAACTGCGTTGCTTAGTTACGAGGCTTTATTGCTCTTCTAAAATTGGGGGGTGGGAAGGAAACTCTCTCTCTCTCTCTCTCTCTCTCTCTCTCTCTCTCTCTCTCTATCTCTCTCTCTCTCTCTCTCTCTCTCTATCCCTGACATGTTTTCTTGCCGCCACATGCTCTGTAGAAGCTTGTATGGTTCTCTTTCTTTCTTTTTCTGTTTAGTGCTGGAGTCAGTGTAGTTCTTAAATAGGCATGCAATGAGAACTCTGACACCGGATTCCCAATACTAAAACGGCACACTGTTTTGAAGCTTATTTTTTCCACTCTTCATTAAAATAAAATGAGTTAAAAATTGCTGTTTGATCTTTCTTCAGTTAGCATCTATAATGTAATTTTCTTCATAAAGAAGTCATGAGTCTTCAGTTACATCATATCAGCATGCAAATTATGATTATAGCATTGGCATTATGGATTTCCACAGTTCCTCATTGGGAAATACCCAACTTGCGTAAACTTCACCACCTGGACCTTTTGATTTCCAGGTATCTGTATTCTTAGAACATATAAATCTTTTTATAGCAGCTCTCACACACATTAACCTGGTAAAAGATGGATGATAGTGGATGTAACACATACCGAAGCGTCTCTCTCAGCACCTCAGTCTTCCTTTACCTGCTCCTGACTGCTGCCTCAGCTCCTTCCTTAGAAAGAACGCACTCACGAGAGAGAGAGAGAGAGAGAGAGAGAGAGAGAGAGAGAGAGAGAGAGAGAGAGAGAGAGGACTAATGAGGGAGAGAGAGGGGGTGTGTGAGAGAAAAGATGCTGAATCCTGGTTGGCTGGAGAGTAGAGGCTGACTCAGTGGATCTGGAAAAGCAGCATGTGACAGATGCAATTCTCATCCCAGTCCTCACCATCAGACCAGAGGCTTGTTCGCCATTGGCTCCGTTCATTGGACCGGCAACGCACGGTGCGCTATTACACCATGCTTTCCTTTGCCAGACCTAACGGAGCTCTCTCACTAGCGCGTATCACTTGCGCATCGAGCAGGAGACTCAACCCAGACACACTTCAGCCCAGCGCAGAGAGCCGAGACTGAGGAAGAGGAAAGAACGAGTTAGCAGCTCTCCTTTACTCTCGTTGCCGCTGTACAGAAGAGGAGAGAGCGGGATAACACATTTGCTGGAGGCTACTATAAGAAGCAGAGGCACACTAGATAAATCCCCCAAAGTGACTGTAACAGACCGAGCTGAAATGACTGATGTTTGAAGATCCGAGAGGATGAGGGAACCTGCTCGCTCCGTTCCTGACTGATGGAAAGTGAGCTTGTGCCTATCATCTGAAACAGAGAAACAAAAGAAAAGGCTTGTTGGGTGGACTTATTTCTCTCTCTCTCTGGCTGGACTCTGTGCATGGCAGCTTCGGGTCCCCCATGGCGTGTTACTACATTGTCATCAGCTCCACACACCTCAGCAATGGACACTTTCGAAACATCAAGGGAGTTTTCCGAGGTCCCCTCAGCAAGAATGGCAACAAAAACTTGGTAACTACCACGTCTCCCGTACGAATGTGTGTTTGATCATGTACTTAGGAATTGTTTGCATCTCTTTTGAAGCCAGTAATCTTGCCTCTAGAAACTTTTCTGTACTGTGGTAACACTTTTTATGTTATACATTTGACTCTAATTAATTAGTATTGTAATAATACTGTTATTATTATAGTAAAAATGTTGTACAAGTACACTATAAAAAGGGGAAGCCTGCAAGTGTTACCGTAACAAGCTATTTCTACCTGATTTAACCTATAAACATTTGCTTTGTTGGTATTAATTAATGAATTGAGGTTGATTCAGTGATGTTAAATAAGGTTTTTGACTTGAGATGTTACGATTTTTTCAGAGGGATCAAATTGAAATTATAATGATAGATTATAAGCATTCCAAAAGTAATTAAATTGTAACAGGAACGTAAAATGAAGTTGCTCAAGGAATGAACCTTCTGGAAAAGTGTATTTTCAGTACTTCCTGTTTTACGAGGAAAGTTGCAGATGGAGAAAGGAAATGCTGCTCTAGCCAGTGCCCATAACTAAATTCCTGACAGATGGATAGGGATCAAATTAATCTCTACTCACAGTCATGGCCTGGGATTTAGTCTAACCGTACTTTTCCGGCCTTGCCCTCGAATTAATCCTCCTGTTTGCGCTCCCACAAAACTGCCTCTATTTCCGCACAAACTCTCTGCTATAAACCCGATGTATCTAGGACAGCTCAAAGGGGAATTTTAAAATAAAATCAGTGTTAGTAAAATATTCTTTTTCATAATTACTCTAAGAGCAGTCTGAATATTGTTTTTCAGTTTGCAGGCGAGTTAACCGGGATTATAAACACAAAGTAATATGATGCATGATTCAGCCGTACAGTGTAATTTAATTAATGCTCTTGGCTCCTGAAAAGAAGTATATTTCAAAGCTTTTAAATGTAGAAGTGAATTTTCATACTCTCTTTCACTGCTTCCATCTCAAGCCTTCCCGTGTCATCTCTGTCAATTGGGGGGAACAGAGATTTCTTGACAGCAGCCTCCTCCTTTCAAAAGAATCAAAAATGATTGGAGATGAAATATTGAAGCTCTTGGCTCAGGATCAAGCGCCAATCCTGCTCATCTGCCTCCCGCCTCCAGCTGAAAGGCTAATGCTGAGGGAACGTTTGGGTGGCGTAACTGTGAATGCAGCAACAGATTGTTTCTCAAGCACGGACGAAAAGTAGAATGTTTCGGTGGCTGTTGTCGGCGCGATCTCAATGCAATTATCAGATTTGACACATCTCCCACTCTGTTGCGGGGAGAACCTGGTGTCAGTGAATTCAAAATTACGGCGGAGCATTGTGTGCATCACTGACACCGCTCTGTTACACAGTAAATTCCGTTCATTACTCCCTCTGCTGCATAGAGCAGCTGTAAATCTCATACTTGTGCACACACACTCTCAGATGTATGGGTATGAAAGGCAGACTAAGAAAGCTGTGCTTATCCCAGCGCTGGTGCAGTGCCATCTGGCTCTCTTTCCTGGTGCAGTGATATTTTAGTCCAGAAGAAAAGCTTTGTGCTGTAGAACATTTGTTCAGCGTGGCTCAGACGCAGAGGAAAGGAGAGGAGGAAGGATAAGAACGATATAACTGCGAGTGTAAGTGTTCCCATAGTCACTCTTATGGTACTGTGGACTTTTGCGTTATGAAATCCATCTCTGTAATTAGTAGTATTGCTCTCCCGGATTTCTCAGCGCATCACAGGGCTGGGTTCAAACAATAATTTTGAGAGAAAAAACAAAACAAAACAAGTTGTGCGTATCTCTATTGGATGACTTTGACTCTGACAATGTTCTACTTTAGTGGAAAAGAGATTAGAAAATGGTATGAAACTCTGTTTTGAAACTTAAAATGATATATTATGTTTATTTTTGGAAGAGAAGCAAAGTACTTTCTAGTGTATATATGTCTATAATTTCTTAAATTACTGTATTTTATTTTGCTTTGTTTTGCTTTGCTTTTTGTTTTGTTTAGTCCATATGCGACAAGGCACATCTTCCTGATGTATTAAACTGAATGAGTACCTGTTTGGAGCTGTGCCATGTCAGTGGACTCTTATAAAGTCAGACACAAGCGCCTGAGTGGAATTTTGCCCCTTGCTTTAGCTTCCATGAATATGCATATCAACGGGGTTATTTCAACGCTCGTATTGATTTCCTCACAGTCGCTGCTAAGTCAGCCCATCTCCCCACTGAGCTATGATGTGAGCATCCATTTCCACTCAGTGATGCCGCTTTTAGATACCACTGTGCTCTGGGAAAGGATCCTTATGCTGAATATCTATATTGTATGTATTGTCACAGTGCCTCTATTGGCAGATGCATGGCAGAATGAACAGGTGTTATAATCAGCTCTTGTGCTAATTGCGCAGGGGATCTGGGTGATTGTGTAGATTGGATGTTGATAACGTGATATGCATGGAATTAAAATTCCTTTGTCGCTCTCATATTCCTTTTTGTCACGTGTATTATGCTTTTTGTAGTGTACCATGATCCTGTGGCTTGTTATCTTCATGCCACCATCCAAAGCACAAAAGTATGTGAAGCCCTAATCACCACTGCATGTGTCCAAGAGCTGAGGCAGCAGCAGACTAGCTTAATCGCAGAGAGCGCCAGAGAAAGAGACTAAAACCGAGGGAGGAGAGGAAATGAAAAAGGGCAAAATGTTATTATGTTCCTCTTACCCTTTGTCTTTCCCTGCTGGGAAAGCTGGCCCGACAATTTGCATTGTGGGAGGACAATGTGTATGTGTGTGCGGACGCACTCTGAGTTCCTTCCTAATTGAGAATTACAGCAGAAACCCAGCTCTAGCCATGACCAGGCCCCGCGCACGAGCTCTGCTGCGGGGTAATTAATGTAGTAGCGCGGGCGATTAGCCTCTGCAACCTTTCGCCACGTTTTACCGCTCGGCCCCATCCAGGTGTGAGGGAGAAACGAGCGTTTAGATATCGCACCATGCAGCATGCATTATTTACAGACGGGGAGAACCCAAGGCTTGTCATCACTGCCGAATGCAGACAGATGTAGTTAACTTTACGCACGCCCGAGATAAATGTGTGGCACGCTCGCACTCGGCTGATTAAAATTCACTCCATTCATGGCCTTCTGTTACTCATAAACGCCGGGTTCATTTAAATACCCTGAACGTGGCGTTTTGCCTTCTAGTGCTGCATCAATTTCATTTCACAGTGCTGTTAACTTTATAACAATGGAATCATTCTCTCTGAACCCCGCAGACATGGTGTTTGTTTCTTTGTGTGTGTTTTGGAGGTATTCACTGTGACAAATCAAATCTCTTGCCCTGGTTGTGTTGTTCTCCTCCTCTCTGCACAAAAGAGGCACAGTGCAGATTCCAGGGGCCCTTATAAAAGTGCTAATCCCATGTTTTTTACTGACGGTGAACCCATTTCCACACTGATTCACAGAAAATACCCCATTGAATAAACTGTGTACTTAGAAGGCACAAAGGCACAGCGGGGTTTGACTGTAGGCTTGCTGCTGAGGTATAATAGCACAATTACACAGTAGCGTGGCAGCTTTACCCTTTCTCCTTTCTGTATTCGGCTCACCTGATGTTCGGAGATGAAACGTTTGTGGCGATTCAACGCCATCATTGTTGTCATCTTACCTCATAAATATTTAAGTTGCTGGCCACAAGGTCTATAATTTACCCGCTGTTTCAATGCAAAATAAGCGGCTAACTCGGTGAGACCGATCTCCTTCTCCAAAGCGCTCGTCTCAATATAATCGCTTAAACTTTGCTAGGCAGTTTTCTACGTGTCGGAAGGGTTTTGCACTCGTAAGCAGTGGAGTAAAAATACCCTGCCAGCCCTGAGCTCTGGCCTTGTACAACTGAAGGGCAGCATATAGTGAGGCTTCCTTACAGAGTTTCTGCCTCCTGAGGGATGTTTTCTGCCATTTCATTGTCTGTTACACATCCACTCTGACCCTGAAAGCATACAAGTCTTAAAGGAATTGTTCACCCAGAAATGGAAACTTGCCATTATTTACTCGTATGTTCATCCAAACCTGCATGCTGTTATTTATTTTTCCCAGTGGAATCCAAAAGAAAAAATGTGAGAAATATTTATGGAGCTGTTTTCCATTCAAAGACATTTCATAGTTACCGCAAGCTTCAGAAAGTAGAAGGAAAAAAAAGAAAACTACATTAAATACATTTATAATGTTATAAAGGTGTAAGAATGATTTCTGTTTCGAATACATTCAGTTCTTTTAAACTATCTATTCATCAAATAACTTTTTTTGTGTGTGCAAACTGTCCTTCTATCACTCCTTATGCTTTTGTGTTCATGCTAAATAATACAGATGCAGAGTGAAATAATAATAAATAAATGCAGTAGGTATGGGAAGGTACAGGTGCAGCTCTGGAAAGGAGCCCTGTGGTTGTGCCAGTAATTGAAGGAGTCCCCATCACTGCTCATAGCCACTCACCGCAATATGAGTGCTGAGAGCCTTTTAATGTTCCCCATTCCTTTGAGTGATATTATAATGCAGAGCATCCCAGCTGCCTCGTCTCACTTGATTTGATGCTTGATAGAAGTGAAGCACTCCTTTTCCTCCTTTAAAAAAAAAGTGCTGCACACCGAGCAAGCTTGCAAACTCTGAGTAACACAGCGGCAGACCCTGATCTCATTGAGCTTCACCGCTGCCCACCTTTACCGGAGCTGATCGCGGGGAAACGACTGCCATTGGGCCGTGTTTGAGATTGAGCACAGATGGGGAGACAGAAAAAAAGAGGTGCAGAGAGGGACCGCGAGGAGTCCTCCAGGTGACCACAGTATTTCTGATGAGCTCTGAGTTAAGTGTGTATGTGTTCACTGAATCTCCTACCTCTCTCTATCTCTCCTTTTATCTGTCTCGTATTCACCTACTTCAGCAAGCAATGATATTATTAGAGTTCTGAATACTAGGCCCTTTGTCTCTGACTCAAGTCAATTAACTTCTGCTCTGCTCTCATCCTGCTCTTTCATTCTCTCTCTTTCTCACTCTGCCTTGTAACATTCTCTTTTTTTCACTTTCTTTCTAAATCCAACCTGATCTCATTACTATTCATTACTATTCGTGTGGTTTTGCCACAAATACATTTTTTTTTACATTTGGAGAGAAGTCAAAACGTATGTTATTCATTTATGGACAGCATCTATAATTCATGGAATTTATAGCTTGATTTTATTGTATTTATAACAAATTAGATATTTACACGTACAATACTAAATACAAGTAATATACTAAAATAATATTTAACACTTAATTTTACACTTATTTTCATACTTACCTAATTTGACATAATATTTCATTCAGTGAGATTTCTGATCTGTGTGAAGTCTGAGATACTGTGCACACAAATCAATGGATGTTAGACTGTAACATGAATGCTGTTTCAATATTTTCTGGAAACCGTGATACATTTTATTTTATTTAATTTTTTTCAAAAATAATTAGATTTTTTTTCAAAAGAGCAGCATTTATTTTAAACAATTTTTTTACTCTCACATCAGGAGAACGTCTAAAGTGAACTATCGAAATAATGCATTACCCACACTTTGAATGGCAGTGTGTGTAAACATTATGCATAAATGGAAGACACCACAATAATAAATAAGCACATCCCAGACACAAGACTCTACTGCAGATAATGCTGCAGATGATTGAGAAAACTCAATGATTTAGTGCCATAAACTGCACAAAATGTGGCAAATCCAGTGACTAGTTGTTATCGAGTATGGTGCATCTGAGATGGACACAAAATCTGAGTTAGTCCGGTCCATGCTGCTGAATCATAGATGTCCCAGAGATGCCAGAGCGATGGTAGCTTATTTACTGTAAAATGTAGCAGTGGCACATTTATAGCACATTTCATTGTCAGCAAGTATGGAGTGCTTTTGTTGTATATTTGAGTGAGTAAAAGTTTTACCTTAAACTTGGGTTGCATTTTTTATAGTGCGGTTTCTGTTAAAGTGTAGTATGCATTATTGCAAAAGGGTGCTATTTTAGGTGTCAAAATTAGCATTCTAATAAAAAAAAATACTGAGACTGAAAACTGAATACATAATGAAATTTGAATAAACTAAAAGTATAACACTGATCTTCGTGCCTTGAAAGTACGCCGGTGTTTCTAAGAGTGGCTTTCCTGTCTCAAAATGTTCTATTTTCTTCTACTCCAGAGAGAGAGAGAGAGAGAGAGAGAGAGAGAGAGAGAGAGAGAGAGAGAGCGGCTTAAAGTCTCTATTTGTGGTTGTTAATTATTCAAGTGTCGTCACCTTCGTCTCTCTGGGCAAAATGGAGTCAGACTGGGGCGGCAGAGCCTGTGCGGTCTCCTGCCAGCCACTTCTTAATCTGCAATCATTTAGATCCAGGAGGCGGAGTCAGGGTCAGACACTAGCACTTGAGCTTGATAGCAGACTGATTTATGTTTAAGTGTACAAAATAACTGTAGGAAATAGATCCATCATAACATTCACTACAAAATTCTGGCTACAGTTTCAAAATGCGCGTGTGTGTGTGTTTCTCGGCCTTGTTTTCTTATTTCTCAAGTGTGTATGTGCACGTCAATGTGTTTGTGTTCCAAACGCATTTAAAACCTCTCACCAGGGTTTGCTAGACTGAGCTCTGCACGTGATCAGTTTCTAATGATCAGAACGTGAGCTAATTGATGGAGGTCTGCGTATGTTTAAAGATCATGAGACGGTAGAGAAAAGTAAAAAAGAAAAACTCACGTTACCAAACATTTCAGCCTTGCCCTGTCCGATTTGGGCAGTGTTGTTTTGAATAGAATGCAGATAGTGTTAGTTTTCAAAGAGGTATTGAAATCACTTTTGAAATGAAATTATAATTTTTTTTTTCAGCAGCCATTTCTCCAGTATTCAGTGTCACATGATCCTTCATTCTAATATGCTGATTTGCTGCTCAAGACACATTTATTTCATCAATGTTGAAAACAGTTGTGCTGCTTAATATTTTATGGAAACTGTGATTTCAGAAAGTTCAAAAGTAAAAACATTTTTTTTTTAAAAGGTAGGTAAAAATTTAGTTTTGAGTTTAATGCATCCTATACTGAATAAAAGTATTAATGAAACAAATAAAAAGATCTAACTGACCCCAAACTTTTGGACGAATACGTGTCTTATTAAGTTATAATATTCAATAAAATTTGAAATCCGCTGGTTAGATCATTTCTAATCTCTTCCCCATAATTACGTCTTCTCAGTCAGTGAGGCCTGTGATCTGGACTTCATAGAAGAGAAAACCACCAGCCTTTCATGTGGTAGCCATGGCGATTATTGACATTTAAACCCCTGTTTCAAAGCTTTAATAAACACCTAAGCAGATAACAAAGCGATCCTCGTTGAGGTTCGGTTCAGAAACCCGGTTGACTTGTGACCCTGGGATTCAAACGTCGTCAGTGCTTGTCATGCGTTTAAAGCCATGTGTTTTTTTCACTTCATATATTGCACGTGCACACGATCACAGCAATTTCACGCCTTCTGCCCCTGAGCTCTGGTGTGAGACTGCTTGTCTTGCTGTGTGCTTGGTGAAATGAAAGTTTTACAAACAAATGTGCTGTGCTGCTACGAGGTTTTCAGCCATAAACTCCATAGCATTTGAAATCTGGTTGAAAAGTTCAGCTGGTGTATAGTGTATAGGCCCTTTTTTATCATATCACACAGGTTGAGAGACTGTTTGAAAGATAAAGTTTTAATATGTGCATATTTCACACCGCAGAAGCACACGTTGCATCAGACACAGTTGAAAGGTCTCTGATTTGGGACACTTAAATTCTGCAGGATCTCTCTCAGTCTCTGAGGCTGACCAAAGGATGGTGTGTGTGTGTGTGTGTGCGTGCGTGTGTGTGTGTGTGTGTGTGTGTGTGTGCGTGCGTGTGTGTGTGTGTGTGCACGCTATCCCATAATCCCCCTCTCCCTCTTGATAGCATTCTATTCCCAAAACAACCTTTGAATGACCCATGTAATCTCTCCTTTCTAATGACATCACCAATCTCAATCTAAACTTTCTTTTCAAGCATTTTTTTTGTAGACAATGCTGCCAGCACTGGTCCAATAATCAATATCACACATACAAGCGGGGCTTTAAATCTGAAGATAGATGTCTCTAAGAGCCAAAAAATAAGATAGAAGAGCTGTATTTGTGAGTGAGATGATCACTGTGCCAGAAGAGACCGATGACAAAAACAAACCCTTGCATGTTTCAGCTCTGACCGTTAATTCAGCATCTTGAGTTGACATACGTTATTCACCTAATGCAAGTAGCGCATCTGACTGACAAACAGATGCCTTAAAAGTGCCCCTTTTGACACATTAGAGCGAGAGGTTTCTTTATTTTGCATAACACCCTCAATTAGTTCTTTCTTTACCTTTACACAAAGGGTTCTGAAGATCACATGAGCTTCAAATGCTCTAAACCTCCCGGTGATTTGTAAGGCTAGTTCCTCTGTACCTTCATTAGAATTCTCCCATAGAAAAGGCATTGATTTTTTTGGTCTGGCAGCCTAGCAGATCCTCAGAATTTATCTTCCTCTGGCCTCTCATTTAATCTCTGCTTGAAACAACAGCAGCGGTAATGGCAGTGGAAGGATCCCGGGGAATGTGCATGGTCAGCGTGAGGAGAGATAGAGTTGGTGCGGGCTGTGTAAATTAAAGCAGCAGAGCTCAAAGAGACAGTTTTATGGAGCCTGTCCCTGTGTGTGTGTGTGTGTGTGTGTGTATGTGTATCTATGTTTCGATTTCTGCTTGCTGGGTTTCTGTGTGTGTGGTGTTGCGGTTGAGAGCATAAATGTCATTTCAAACACTTTTGCTCTTTATTAGAATGTTTCCACCTGTGTGAAAACATTATCTCCTTTATAACTTCCCATTTCCTCTTCTATTCTGGATGAATGGCGAATTTGACCCTGTTCCTATACCTACAGCCTCTTTCACCTTAATACATATTCAGAACTGATTTAAAATGCGTTTTTAGGTCCTGCAACTCTCAATATCCAGCTCATGAATTGACTGCTTCACCACAGTGCTAGGTTTGCAAGAGCAGACCACCTTCAGATTGCTTTTCATTCATCAGAGAATCCTGATAAAAAAAATGCATCGCGATTTCCACAAAAATATTAAGAAGCACAACTGTTTTCAACATCGATTATAATAATAATGATGTTATAGCTCATCATTTACTCAACCTTGTTTTGTTCCAAACTCAAATGACTTTAAAAAAAATATGTATATATATTGAAGATTGTTTTAGCTGCTTTTTTACCGTATTATGAAAGTCAAAGAGGTCCTAAAATGTCAAGCTCAAAAAAAGGACATGAAGGTAACGTAAGATTAGGTTTGATAGAACAAAATGTGCAAAAATTATACCTTTAAGGGTACAACAGCTTGTCACTGCAAAGGACAAATTGTACCATATCTGTCTTTAAATTGTGTATTTTAGTACCTTAGATTAGTAATGTGAACCCTTAAAGGGATAGGTTTTATTTGGACACCCACATTTTTTTAATTATGTCATTGATTACCCACCCTATATATCGTTCCAAACCCATAAAACTTTCGTTTATTTTCAGAACACAAATGAAGATCTTTTTGATGAAATCTGAGAGTTCTGTCCCTCCATTGACAGCCTACGCAACTACCACTTTGACGCTTCAAAAAGTTAATAAAGAGATCGTAAAATTAATCCGTGTCAAGTCAATTGAGCGGTTTAGTCTAAAATTTCTGAAGAGACACAATCTCTTTATAAAATGAACAGATTTAATTTAGGATTTTATTCACAAGTTGTAGTTGCGTAGCTGTCAACCGAGGGACAGAAAGCTCTCAGATTTCATCAAAAATATCTTAATTTGTGTTTAGAAGGTGAATGAAAGTCTTACGGGTTTGGAGCAACATATGGGTGAGTAATGACAGAATTGTCATTTTTGGGTGAACTATACCTTTAGGGTACTACTATTAGCCTTTTAGGGGTAGATAAGGTACAAAAGTTCCCCACTACCTCAGTGACAAGCTGTTGTGCCACTAAATTTACCATTTTTGTCTTAAGGTGTATGATAGATTGAATTTCGGTCTTTATTCACTCTCAAATTAAATGAAAACATTGATCAATGCATGAATACACAGACTACATTACATTAGACATAATCAATGTTTTGATTTGATTTGAGGGGCTTAAATTTCAAACTGTTCATGAAACAAAAGGAGCATACTGCTGTGAGCTTTCAGAAGGCTTGGAATATAAGTCATATATGGATAAAATTCCCTGTGCCCTTTTTGGGTCTTGAAATGGTCAAATCCCATTGACTTTCATTGTGTGTACACAATAACAGTTGTTCAAAATATCTTCTTTTGTTGTTTCACAGAAGACAAAGTCATGCAGGTTTGGAACAACATGAGAGTAAGAAAATTATGACATAATTGTCATTTGTAGGTGAACTATCCCTTTAATACATATTCAAAACTGATTTAAAATGCATTCTTGATTTTTGCAACGCTCAGTATCCCGCTCATGAATTGAGTGTTTTACCGCAGTGCTGGGTTTGAAAGTGCAGTCCACCTTGAGATATTATGGTATACATTTAATACATTGTTTTAGTTTCCTTGCTGCAGTGTTTATCTGTGTAGTGGCTCTGCTCAAAAGCTCGGTTTGCTTGTAGAGTGGTGGACTAAAATTACATGGAGCGGAGGGGGTAGGCTAGGACTCAGGGGAGGGGTCGGGTTCGGCTCAGGGCCTGGGCAGGAGCCAGGAGTTGGCTTATGTTCTCGCAGTATCAGCAGAGAGCTCAGACTCGCAGAAGGTAAAAGCATTTCTGCGACCCCTAAGACTTTCTTCCCAGTTATCCCACACCCGCTTCATTAAAAGAAGACTGTTGGGATGCAGGAGAACGTACGTTCCCATCAGTATGATGGCTGTCATTGTCTACATAATGAGTTGCTTTGCAGGGCATCTTTGTGTGTTTTATAAAGTCTTTGCTGGAGGCTGTATCTTTGTTGGACTACCCACGCAGCTAGCCTCCCTCTCCACCCACTCCCCTCCTCTCATCTGTCAGAGTAGTGCCCACATATCAGGCCACTTTCTTCTTTAATGAAATTCATTAGCCAGAGCATCTTAAAAGCTGGAAGACTAATTAAGCTTCTTTTTGAAATGCGTGACAGGGCGAACATGTATTGGGATTCTACATCGCTGCCAGAGGCATGTTTCCCTGCACTGTGGTAGTCAACAACGGACCCTAGCGAGATGAAAGGGTCGTTTTTGCAAACAAAAGGCAACAAAACGTTGCTTTATCTATATTATTAGGCAAACAATTATTGACTTGGGAGCTTTGAAGGGATTTTCACCTCTTCATTGCGGTCCAGAGGCATTGTGTTGGCCATTGTGCTTGCACAATGCTTTTGTAAATATTGGCGCGTTCGCCCGAACACTCTGCTCCCGTGGTCTTGCTTTAAACGGCACAATGACTTCAGCTGTCACCACAAAGTGGGGCGATGTTCGCCCTCACATTGCTTGCTCATATCCAGCCTCGATTGTTTGCCTTAAAATAACCTGAGCACAAGTTGCTGCAGTTTAATGGAGACGTGCAATCTTTCAGTATCTTGCTGTGTGGTGTGTACAAGCTCTTCGATTGCACAAATTTATCTCAGGTTCAGGGGCACTTAAGGGCTCTATTTGTGAGGTTCAGATAGCATCCCCTTGCCGCCGTAGAGATGTATCTGCAGTGCACATTTATAAGCCTGATATCTCTGTGTTTAATAATTAATGTGTGGTCAGTGTTTTTTCTAGCACTTACAGCCATCGCCTGTAAAAGCAGATTTGATTAGCCATTCTGGATTGCCCCAATCAGGGGCTCGGAGAGGCGATCACGCACCGACTCTGACATATGCTATGTGGAGCTAATGTTAGAACTGTTCTCTGGCGCATGTCCAGGTTGTGCTTGGTTATTGTATTGGGCTGAGTGCGCTCGTCGCTAATGCAATTCATCTTTGAAGAGCAGTAGTAATAAACAGAGGCATTGAGGCTATGAACTGACTTAAAACCCACGCACATAAAAATAGAGCTGGGGTAATAAAGGGGACTGTTGAACAGGTTGTGGTATTATGACAATGCGTGCACCTGAATTGAAATGTGAAGTGAAATTTTAGTTTGAATTGAATGAAAACTTTAATGCTTCACCATAATCCTGCCAACTAATTTCTTTATTCAGTGTTTTTTTTGTTTTTTTGTATCTGATACTCCAGGAATTCTTCTGTTAATGTGCTTTTGACTAAATTAATGAATTGTTTTTACATTTAGTTTGCTTTTTTTTTTTTTTTTTTACATTAAAGGACTTTTTTTTTGTTAAAGGAATATTCTGGGTTCGAATCAAGATATAATTTACTGCACTTGTAGCGTAATGTTGATTACCACAAAAATTCATTTCAACTTGTACCTTCTTTTTTTTATAAAACAAACATTTGGTTTACAGTGAGGCATTTACTCTTTTACTGTTACATGTTGCTCACTCTTTGATTAGTATAGCCACAAGTAATGTAAACAATATACCTGTTAACACATTTCTCAGTCATTAACAAATATTTTCTGTGTGGTCATATTTAAATCTTCAACTTGTTGCCATGACAACATAACATCTAAAACCCTGTAACGACCGTTTTAATGATTTAACAGAAGAATTAATGTAAGTGCTTCATTAAATTATAAGCTTCTGCATTTAAATCCATTCACTTCCCTTTTAAGTGCCTTGTGCCTTTAAAAACACAAGGCATGAGTTAAATTAATTATATTTTCTGCACATCAACCTTATGCCACAAATCTTGTTGAGCTGAGCTCAACTTGTTTTATACCTGAAACATTCCTTTGACCTGTTAAGCTTCAACCCCACTTTTGAAAACCCCCCAGAAATGGCATACCCAAACTGAAACAGATGCAGTTCATGAACCCTTTGTACTAAAAGCACAAGTAAGATCTAATTTGAAAGCTGACACCTGGCAGTTTATTGTAAATGTAGAATTAATTAGTCATAATGAAAAAAAAATAAATTAAAAATGTCTTTAAAGTTTTGTAAAGTTATTAGAAATGTATTTTTATGAAACATCTTCATGAAAATAAAATTAAAGTTGGCATTGTATCAATCTAGAAATGCACTGCAACTAAAGCCACATGTCTGACCATGTTATATTTAAAATTTGAAGAAGATAAGTCTAAAACTCTGCATTTAGTTAAATGTTTTTCAAGATCATGTCATATGAATTTATTTTGATTAGACTCTAAAATGCAAACTGGCGTTTATTGTCATCTTCTAGCATCTATTCAGTCTATTGTCTCTATTGTTTTGTGGTGCAAACGAGCCCCATTCAGTGTCAGTCTCCCCTGCACACATTCACACCTCTCCGGCCTGGTTATGGCTCTAAATATGCTTTTCTTTTGTCTGCATTATAATCACTAACGACTGGCTATTCACACTGTTTCAATTCCTTTTTTCTTTTATCAAAGTTCTCACTTCACATTTGAAACTGTATCAAATGCCCTTTTTGAATAAAGAAACATTTCAGTAAGCATTCCTATTTAGAAAAAATCATAAAAATAACAGCTAATGTGCTGGCAGGTGCACACCTAGAGTTAGCTAGCATGTTAGCTTAGCACACCATCAATACACGACAATTTATGAGATTAAAACCATGTTTGTGCTCCAACCTTACTTTATAACGCAAGTCGAGTGTTTTAAATAACCTTCTGTGATCTGATTTGGCTTCAGATGAAAAAATAAGACAGAAAATATATTATTTTATAGTATTCTGCACAATGATAAAGTCTATATCGATTAGCATTACATTATAAATATAATCTATTATTATGAAAATACCTGACATGACTCGAAGAACACAGGTAAATCAAATATCATTGCAATCATATTTACTGTCTTCAAAACATATTTATGCATGTTACAGCGATCTCTGGAAGCTTTGTTTGTGTCAGGGACTTCCTGGAATGTCACATTTTTTATGGCACTTCTTCGTGTGTTCCATATATGGACTATTACTGTGCATAGAGTGCCGGCGCTCTCAGGCTACCCGTATGGATTGAAAACACAGTACATCAGAGTATCCAGCGCTCATAATGTTTACATCGACGCATTTGGGTATAAATTCAATAAACATTATTCCTGTCTATAGAAATATGATGTAAACCTATGAGAATCTATCAATATTTCTCCAAATCTGTACATTGTTGAGCTAAAAGCCCTGAGGGACGTTGTTTTGTCAAGCGCTGTCATGACGACGACACAGGAGTTTTTTTCTGAATGGAAGCGGCTGACGCTCATAATTCATATTAAAGGTATCGACTCATTTTTTAATTACATAACTCCTGGCACAAATTAAGACAACTGTCATTACAAGTTTCTCAGAATACAATAGTGGTCAAATACTGAAACTTGAGTATTATATCTTTTTAATGATGTATAGTTTGTCAAGGTAATAACATTAAATATGATAGTAACTTTGAACTATTTAAAAAAAAAATAAACGCTTCAGTGCGCCCGCGCTCTGGCAACGGTTAAGAGACCGTTGCAAACCAAACGGTTAAGACCACTTGTTAATATGTATAATTTTCCATCTACGTCTATATCTGTGACTACATATAGGATATGTGTTATTTCAAGATTTATATTTAGTTAGAAATTAAATGCAAACTGTCATTCAGTAGATACTTTTATCATAGCAATGTACTTTATAAGAGCAACACTCCTCCTGGCACAACCTGGGGTTAGGTAGACACACACACACATTCTTTTTCTATCATGTTTGGTACTTCATAGAAACCTGCCAGCATTTTTTTATTTTCATTAAGGCATGATTTAGTACGTTTTTTGAGCCATTTTCCTCATGGGGACCATTGGCTGCCCCATAATATTAGTGATTTCAGGTTTTACTATTCTTGTGGGGACATTTTGTCCCCACAGTGTAGACAAAACCTGATCTGGAAGAATCAAAATTACCATCAAAATTCATGTTCATTGACAAAACAAGTTACAAATAATATGCATCTAATCATCAATCCGTGGGTTGTATAGTTTAGGGAGAGGAAGGTAGCTACATTATATGGTTAAGGTGTTGAATACAGGATCACGTATCATATTTATGACTTATCTGTCCTATACCTGTGGTAAATCATCTGTTTGCCATCAAATGGTTTCCCTGTCAATCTTTCTACTGTTTTTTCATGATATGATCACACCCTGCGCACATCAGCAGTTCGGAGGTAATTCTCTCACGCTGCTGATCCCAGATAGATATCCACTGGAGCAGTGGCCTCAAACGTAATGTCTTTCTCCTCTCAGATGTCATAGGCTAATCAAAGCCCTCATTTCCATTTGGCCTATCAGATCTGTTTCCGAGGCCAGGGATGCAGCACGTGAACCCGAGTCAGCCTCCACTACGCGCGCTGCTAATTAATGCAGAACGTGTTTGTACCTGACAGCGTGATCTATTATTGATCAAAGAGCTTATTACTGTTGATTTTGGGTCTTGTGACATTTGCAACCGCAGTTATTTTTCTCTGCAGAAATTGGTGGCATTTGTGCTCTCATTTAAGAGGGAAAGACACTTGGCTGATGACTGATTAAGAGGGCTACTCAATAACAACCGCCTGATTCTCTGAAGGTAGAGTCTTGAATCCTAAGTGGAGAACAGTGCAAAACCATTAAAACAATGGAGTCTACTGGCTAGTTCACCAATTTATGATTATTCTGTCATTATTTGCTCACCCTTATGTCGTTGGAAAAGTGTATGAAGAATATATTGGCCATGTGGTCCCTTAAAGATTCAATGTAACAGAAGTAGTGACAGATTATTTTCTTCCATGTTGTGACGTACATTGATAATTAAAATAATGTGGGGAAGGGCTTGGATCAATATATTGGTTGTTGATTGGATGGAGGCAGCTCAAACCCAATCTCACGGGAAAAGGTAACTATTTTAAAAGTGGTGATTTTGTATGAATTCCTACAAAGTGATATGTACAAAAACATACAATTTATGAAATGATAATGACAAAACATGAGGGTCCATTCCTAAATATAACATAAATGGTTCATAATTTTCAACAGTTCTCCAAAATGTAAAAAACATACTTATTACCATAAAATTGTGTTGGAAGATTTGAATGCAAGCTTGTAGTCGATTGTAAGAAAGGGGCAGGTTTGAAGTCCAGAAGTCATTATTCATAGAGAATCTTGACATACCTGAGTTCACCTTGAAAAATGTAGTTCATGAAAAAAGTATTTTGAGTCAGATCTTTTCAATGAATTGACTGATCCAATTCACAAAACTGGTTTGAATGGGTTGTTAACTCAATGATCAATTTGGTGACTCAATGATCCGGTCATAGCAGTGAACAACAACTGAAGTGGAAGATTGTCTCAAAATAATGACTTTAATTTCAGCCTTCGCATAGCACACATATGGACATCCTTCATGCTACTTTTATGGTGCTTTTCTGCCTTTTTTTTTTTGTTACCTCATTCATTACTACTGTATAGTCCCCAGAATCCCCATTCATTGTTACTGCATGAAAAAGAGCAAACAGTATGTTATACAGAATTTCTTCTTTTGCGTTCCACTGTAGAAAGAAAACCATATGGTTTGGAACAACATGAGAGTGAGTAAATGATGACCATTTTTTTTTCTCTGAACTAATTCTTTAACTATTCGGATGCCCGATTAAATATTTGTATACAAGTGTCTCCTATCACTCTTTTTGAGGTTATGTTCAGGCAGACACCCACAGGGAGACAGAAATGCCCTTTCTTGGCGGGCGTCTTGTTTGCTGCCAACCCCTCGATCAGACATGTAGTGAAATAAAATTGCAGAGTGCAATATCTGCAGCTGTTGTTCAGCTAGTGTCAGCTGAAGGTCTGATATGGAAGAGAAATGGGTTTCCCAAGATCCAGCGTGGAGTCTGCAACCTATCAATTCACTCCTTTCATTTCACATCCACTGTCCTGTATCTAAATAATGTGTATTATATACTTCCTCATACGTGAAGGGGAAAAGCAATCCTCCTCCAGTTGATAGATTCTCCTGGGCACAATACTACTACCTTTTCTTCTGTCTGGTGGTACAGAGCGAAAAATACACAATTTACTGATTAAACTGGACTCGTAGGAGCTAGATGCCTGTTCAGGCACCTTGGGAATTTAAGATCCACAGAATAAGTGTGAATAATTTGCTGACAGAAAGAAAAAGTGACAGGGTTCTGTTCAAAAGACAAATGGCTGTGTAAGAGAAAGATGGCTAAAATGAGTATTGATTTCTTTTGTGATGGGAATTCATTTTGCCACAACTAGCACCAGATTGGCATATTGTCTCCTTGCAGACTGGCTTTCCATTAAAAATCACCTTGTTTGACCTTTGCTCCATTGTTCACCCACACTGGTGGTTGCCTTTCTGTCAGGTCTTACAAATCCAATGGAGGTCAAGATTGACTTTCTTGCTACATCAAGGTACATTCATTAATTTACTTATTCATTTCTCATTACTTTATAAATGAGGAATGTTGTACATGTTGAAATGTGACCCTCTGTCGGCTCAACAGAGGGATGACAGATTTCTATAGGCTCAACCGCACTGGGTGGTACGGTGCAGCTCCAGAAGGCAGTAGACACCCTCAGCGTGTGGCCCAGTCGTGGTGCTTTATCATTGCATTTCAGCTGTGTCCCAGTATGCCTCACTGTGTGCATGAAGCAGGCTGTAGGCATATGAGCAGTTTGCAAAGCTCAATGTTCACAAATTAATTGGACTAAAATAATCTACAAACAGTATATATGATACGCCTAATGTGATCTGACTAATTTTGCGGAATGAATGAATTATGAAATTCAAAGGTTTTTTTTATGCATTATAGGAAGACGGAATGTCTCCGTCATCAACACAATTTTAATTATGTGGAGGGCATAGTTTGTTTACAAAAGTGTTGTAAATTATGAAATAATTCCCAAGGATTTTTTTTGTAGATTGCATTTCATTATTCAGCATGTCACAAAATGTGTTGTCCATGAAATGTTCATTCTGTGAATGAAATATGTTTTTTGATTATGTATTTTGTGATTCAGACAACCTCGTTTTTAACAAAATGCATATGCCCTCCACAGAACGAGCATTTCATACATGCTGATTCACACAATGGATTGTTAAAAAAGAATTGTGGACGAATTGCATATCTCATTCAAAGATTGAGCATTTGATGGACGAAATGCATTTTGTGACAGCTTAGTGCATTTCATGCAGTTTTGAGTTTAGTGCTGACTTTACAACTCCAGTGATGAAATCAAACTGGCTTTTGTCTTTCTGTGTACAAAATGCATAGCAACTGAGTAACATGAAATACCGGTATTATGCTAACACAGTCTCATCCCAAGACGTCAACTAACTGACGCTTTTGACCATACGTCAACATCCGATGTTTTAGGGTACCCTTTAACGTCACTTAGATGACGATCCTGGGGCGTCATCCAACTGACGCTTTACCTTTAACGTCAGTTAGATGACGCGGGTAGGTTTAGGTCTGGGGTAGGGTTAGGATTAGATAGCGTCATCTAACTGACGTTAAAGGGTACCCTAAAACGTCGGATGTTGACGTATGGTCAAAAGCGTCAGTTGGTTGACGTCTTGGGATGAGAGTGCACTGCTTATGCGGCCAATGGCTATTAGTCACAGAACTAAAGAATTGAACCCAAAATATTAATTTGACATATTTTATTACCTCAAGATGACTCGGAGTACCCATTTCCAAGTCGGTTGTAGTGGTTGTTAGGGGTGTGCATTGGCACTGCCCTCACAATTCGATTCGATTACGATTCACCAGGTAACGATTCGATTCAATTCGATTCTACGATGCATTGCGATGCATCACAATTCTACTGCACACAACAAGGCAAAGTTTTCATCAGTCACGAGGCAATACAAGCAGTCAGATATCGAACAGCAGATGTATTGGCTGCTATGTGTGTATTATAACTCTCCTGTATCTTTAACATAAATGCCATTAAATAAAATAAAATTAAAATCCAAGCTTTGGGTGCGTTTTTGATTACCCATCTATGGGCCTGTTCACATATCGTATCTTTTGCCCGCTCAAGTTCGTTATTTCAAATGTAGGCGCGCGGTATGCGCGCTCATAATGGAAGCGAGGCGGTCGCGGTGCGACGCGCTCGTTTTTTCCAAGCGCGTCCGCACCGCATCGAGATAAAAACATCTCAACTTTTCAGAATGCCACAAGCGCACCGTAGGTCACGTGACAAGAACGGTTTGCTGTAACGGAGAGCGCAGCTGATGGTTGCTTCGAAACGACAGACGCCTCCAGACCGCAATCGCCCTAGTGCTTTGGAAAAAGGAGAACGCGGCGCGCCTAGCGTTTTTAGGCTCTATATGTGAATGGCGCCATATCGCGGTCATCTCCCTCCACCTCAGCCATCTTTATTGTTGTTATTATGCCCCCGGATGTAATTGAAACTTCAAAACTTTATTGTCCAAGGCCAGAAAATAAACAGTGACATAATTGATTATGGCACTTTGCCCCATCGATGCTGAATCGTACATTTCCCGCATTGCGATGCATCGCCGAATCGATTATTGTTGAGACCACTAGTGGTTGTTCTTGTGCGATAACAGACCGCTAAAGGCAGTGATTTAAAGATCAGAATTGACTTTTGCAGGGAGCTGTATAAAACATGTATTAATGATGCTTGGTTCTGCACTAAGCATGGACAAATTTGTGAAAGGACTGCTAGTGCCAGGTAAACATAAAGTAGGCAATGATTCTACTTCAAACGTCACAACTACCAAAACAATAGCCTTTTCTCAATATGAGTTCTTGTCTGTGTTCTTGTGGACTTGTGAAACGTCATCAGTCGCTGCCCAAGTACTGTTCCAATTGAAAAGTTCACATCTAGCCAAGTACAGTTCAAAATCCCTGGATGTGTTTTTGCTCCATCTGTTTTTATCAACAGCTATCGCAATTAGATTTCCCCAAAACCATACAGCATTACTTGTATGTCTGTATATGTAAAAAAATAAATACAAATAAACCAGAATCTGCCAGGTTCAAAACTTTAGCTAAATGCATTTTTCCTAGAATGTTTCTTAGAATGAAGTTATTTAAAATAAAATAAAAAATACATTTAAACGCATTTTATGATGCAATCTGAACAGTGCCATTGCTGTACAGAGTAAAACTGCCAATTAATAGAGTGCCGGTCCCTTAACTCTTTTTATTTTTTTATTTATTTTTTTTTTACTTCTTGTCAGATTCTCACTCTCTCTTCAAATGTCACACATTCTTGTCGAGCAAGCTGTGGCGAGTTCACAGTACAGTGAATTAGAGTCCCTCTATCTCACAGAAAGGGCTTTAGGGAACATCCCACGCCACCGCACACACTGGCAGTCCTGGACAGATTAGATACGGTAACCCTAGCAAAACTCGCTTTTATCCAATTATCTCTGTTGTTTTGCTGCTATCTGGGCCAACAACAGCCACTCTCTCCTCTCCCTTTCAATCAGCTATCTCTTTATCTGCGGCTCAGATTCTGTTACACCCATACATTGCTGGATCTTTGTAGTGTGTCTCTGTAGAGGCAGGGCAGAGTGACTTTGACCATATTAAATATGCTAGAGCTGAAGTATTCACTCTGATCCTCTGTGCCACATCACAAGACAGAAATACACTCCCTCTGTCTGCTATGGCAACCTCGCATTCAGAGTTCTTTTGATTGCTATCCTTTTTAGAATGACGGCGCTTGTAATGCGGTCCCTGCTGACTTGCAACGGAGCAGAGTAGGTTAGTTACAGAGGCATTAGTATATTTTTAGTCCTCAGTCCTCCAGCATTTAATCTTCCCTCACTCTTGTGAACGTGCTTCATGCTGTTCGAGGCTCATAATGGAGTCTTTTCCCTTTTTTTGCTGCATTGGAATATCTGTTGCATGACCGTGTGTGGGTTGCTTCACGGGCCGTTTGCATATGTGTGTGCATTTCTCTGTGTTCGGGTGTGGCTAGTCATTGTTTATGCCTCCAAGTCTCGTACTCTAGAGGGTCTGTTACAGAGACCCTTAATTGGGGGGTGTGGATGGGAGAGAATGTGGTTACAGATGAGCAGAGTTTGAGTGCAGAGGGATTGAGAGAGAGGAATGTAGACGCTCAGGGATGGAGGCAAGAAGTCATTATCAGTCAGTGTGGAAACAAGCTAAGAGGAACAACTAAATTACGCTAACCCACCCCCACAAGCTAAGGCCAATCTTATAAGAATATTACACAAGTAAACAGGGAGATTCGTAAACAATTATTTTTTAAATGCATTGAAAAATAATTCACAAAAGGTGTGCTCAGGGATTCTTTTTGTTTATGTTGTGTTGGATTTTCAAGTTAGCCTGTTTGCCTCTAACTGCACAATCTGAAAGCAAAAAACATCTTTCTCTATTGAAAATCATTCAAAAGTAGCCATGTGTTCTGACTATACATATAGTCATTGATGAAGGCAATCAATCACATTTTTCCTATCACAAGCATCTTTTTAAAAATAAAAAAGCACTATTCAATTCATTATCTGTTAACCTGTTTAATGAGAAAATAATCTTTGTGCACCTTGAAATAGCCTATTTAAATTGGATCAATTTGGATTTTTATGTAGCAGATATGAACACCTGTGATCACACATCAGTTTCTATTAATTATTAAGTTATTCTCTCTTTTATTAAGTTGCTTTGCCTACAGTAGACCAATAAATTACAGAGGTACTTGCAGAATAATTTAGATTGTTGTTGTTGTTGTTGTTATAAACACATTTATTTACTGAACAATTATTTATCATATTGCTTTTACGATCCTTCACATTGTGCCTAAGCAACTCTTAACATTTGTACTGCAAATTACTATAATGCAATGCCTCTTGAGACTTTGCTTTCATTTACATTAATATAGAAGATCCTCATTACAGCAGTGATACAGGAGCACAATCACAGCCCTGGGATGAACACATTGCTCCACCATCTATTGAAGTCACCTGACATCATTACACCTTGACGAGATGTTTGCTCACCTTCAATCTTTAACCCTTAAATGCAAACCCTGGAAATTGAGACATCAATCACTACCCTCCTCCTCATTCATTTTTTTTAAAGTTAGACATCAACCTTCTCAGGATTCCGAAATCAATTAATTATAAACAATATAACAAAAAAAGCTAATAAAATGATAAAATAACCTGTTTTCCCTTTCATTTTTTGTAAAAAAAAATTGTAAAGGATCGCTAATGACCAGAGGTGTGCAATAGTGTAAGTATATTTTTTTCTGCAGAACAACAATTGAATCTTTGATGACTGATCCCTGAATAAGTGCAATTCACCTTTATTCCACAAGTTATCAATGTCTGATACACAATGATGAAGTGACATTTCACTCATAGTTTCCGCAGGCAGGAAACAATAGAATAGGAAGTATCATCAGCAAAACTTCAAATGGCTCAGCGATATACTGCAGCAGTGTTGGGAAAGTTCATTTTCTACATGAACTAGTTCAAAGTTCAGTTCACAAATTTTAAAATGAACTAGTTCAGTTCATAGTTCATACTTCAAAAAATGAACTAGTTCATAGTTCTTTTTTTCCATATGTTGCTGCGAGCTTCTTCTTTTTATTTATTTATTATTGCCACAGCCCATATACCACAGACAGCAATTATTTTATCGACGGGCAAGGTTTGCACAGAAATGTAAGATTTTTCCCATCCTCACCGACCTTGTCATAAAACTCGTTTAAATGATCATACGACGCCCTTCGCTGCTTTGTCGATGCTGCTTTTTGTTTTGATGACGCATGCGGTGGTGCGTGCGACACTGGTGGCTGGTGTTGCCAGATTGGGTGTTTTTTTTTTCGCTACATATTAAGGCCTGTTTATGGTGTGTTTTAGCCAGGTTTTCGCCTGGAAGGCTATATAGAAATCTGGCACCCTGTTGAACGAAGTTAAACTGAGAGAGCGTGCGTTCACAGACACCAGAATGAACACGTTCACAGGAACGTTCATCAGGCAGTAATTCAGTACGTTCAGTTCACGTTCGCCCAAAATATGAACGAGTTCATGAACTATCGTTCATTGAACGCATTCAGGCACAACACTGTACTGTAGAGCTAATTACTGAACGCAATCAAATATTAGTGTCACTAGCCGCGTTTCCAGTACCCTTCAAATTGCTCAAATTGAAATTGCGAATTGAATATACGCACAATGGAAACACGTCAATTTCGCGAAAACTCCTGTTTATCGCAAAAAAGTTTTTACGCTCGCATGAGGTGGTTTTTCAGGCAATTCAAAAAAGGAATATTTCGCAAAACTGCAATGGAAACAGTTTTTGCGCCATTACAGTCACCTGACTAGAATGACAGAATATGAGACAGAGTTCTTTATTAAATTCATAAAAGAAAAAAGAATTACAGGAATACTGGATTCTAAACCTCAAATAAATGCCACAATCAAGACATGAGGGAGAAACACAGAAAAACACCTCATATGTGCCATTCACAGTATAAGGGTCTTTCCTTGCCATTAATGCTTGGATAACGCCACGTCTCCTTCCATTAATAATAATAATGTCTAGTGCGGTGGCTCTGATATAAACCTACCACCCTTATCGTGAGAGGAAAAAATTACGTTTTAGTCGCATAACATCGGTTAATGGAAATGCCGTCATTTCGCAATAGTTTTTTATCGATATTTAGAAAAAATTGGAAAAGATTTGCGCAAATCTTTTATGGAAACGGGCCAAGTGTCAGTTGATGGTGGATCTGGTGAAGAAGCTGTCCGCGTTCAAAATATTGATTTTGAAGATGATGGTTTTGAGAATATCTTTGAGATCGCAAATATGAGCCAGATGCTGAATGTACTGGGAAATGAGCTCTGACAAGGACAGTGATGATGGTATAAAACATCTGCTCACACCAAACCCTTGCAAGCTCCAAAAGGTAATACAATATGCTTTATCTTATTCCTTTTTAATTGTTATTAAAATATCAGAAGAGTTTTATATTATCGCGACAGGTAGAGATCCATCCGTGTTATAGATCCGGGTCGCTAAAGACCGGAATAAGTAATAATGATTGGATAAACATTCATGCATTTCATGTACGGCATGGAAAGATTCAAGATTACATCCAAACGACTATAAAATGTAATTATCCATTGGGTATGGGGGTACTTGTTGTGACATCACAACATTGCGACGTATTATTGGTATTAATTAGGCTTATGAATATTAATTACATTATGCACAGAACTATTATGATAAATATTTTTAATATTTGTGGTAGAGTATTTGCTCATTAAGTGAAACTGAAATGTAAACAACCTTATAAAAACACCCAGGCTCATTGAAAAAAAAAAAAAAAAAACAAGCCTGAGGAAACATTTGTGGAAAATGATATTACATTGCTTTTTGCAAGTTTCATGACACATTCAAAGTGAAATGTCCAGAGAGTTGTGCTAAAAGCACGTCCAATTTTATCCGAAACATATGAACGTGAATCTGGCCATGTTTTATTACGTTGGTTGTTTTATGTTTCACAGCAGCTTGGAAGTGAAATGTCTGGTTTAGTGGTGCTAAAAGGTTAATGCTTTATCGCGTTTAAAAATAAAGTACCTCACACAATAAACCTTACCCAAATCTAACCGATAGTGTTTACAAAAGCAAATTATAAATAAGTAGACTTTTTATAAGTCCTTGAGATCTGTTCTTGTGACTTGTGTTTCACAGGACAAGTTTATGTCAGAAAAGTCAAACATGTGGAGTTGGTTATCTTATTAAAATGACAAAATCTATTAGTTTACAAATCATGCACTTTGGTAAAAGTGTTTTGAGGTCATAATATTATATTGTGTATATATAGTGTAAAGGGAATGTTGTAAAAATAAGTCTTGTTCAATTGATAATCTGCCCCTGTAATCATAATATGTGCGAAAAGGAATAAAAGTTGTTGGAGTTTTACTGCCGCTAGTGTTCATTTCAGCAACAAACCAAAAAAAAAAAAAAAAAAAAAAACGCTGGAGTTTTCAAAATAAGGGTATACAGGCACGTTTTCCCAATGAGCCTAGATTGGATAAAAACAGTTGTATGTCTGCATGTCAAATTATGGAAGGGAAACAATTGTGGGAATGCATTTGTTTCCAAATTGGTTTTGTCATTTCATACATGTAGAGCCATTGAAAAGTAATAAAAAGGGAACTGTGTGAGAACAAATTGTCGCTATTCCCTTCTGTTTGCTTTTCTGATAAAGACTGCAACCACTCAGCGAAACATTAAAAACATTTCCAGTGCCACTCAATGTAAAACATGCGAATGAATTGAAATGAAAACTCCCGCTCGACAAATGGAGATGCTTCCTCCGTATTAGATTTATCAGTCATTGAAAAAAGTGGTGAGGGCATGTCTCCAACTCAGCAGACGCATCTTTTCAACATAAAAAATAACACACTGACTGATGAATTGTGACATGGTGGAGATTAACTGTGTTGTGTTGTGATTGTGATGCCCGATGGCTTTTTTGGCATCCTGCTGATTGACAGTTTGAGTTTTGAACATCTTACCACTGCTTTATTATTCAATGTGGCCTTAGCAAAATGGTAAGTAGAGGGGGGTAATGATATAATATTGTTCTAGGCCCAGACCTGACACATAATTAGATAAGCTATAAACACACACACACACTCACACACACACACACACACAAAATCTGACAGAGTGAAGGAGAGGATGGTCATAAAAAAAACCTATTACATGCCAGATTCAAATGGCTTGGAGCTTCTTGTAAAAACCCAATCATGATATAGCCTCAGCTCACACAAGAGCAGCGCTCACTAATGTAAGCATCAGAGGGGATAAGAAAAAAAATCCATAAAGCAAAATGAGATCAGATTAAGAGAGAATGTTGCTGTTCTAGCCCCTATAGCGCAGGACTCAGGGGAGTAGATGGGGAATTCCTGTGCGCTTAGATCTCAAAACCACTTCTATAACTCGCGGTATAACAACAACTCCCCCACAAAACGAAATCTTTGTTCGCGTTGTTGCTGTCAACATGTGTCCACATTTTTGATAGCATTTCTGAACAAAGCCATCCATCGCTTTGTGTAACTCAATGAATAGTTTCTAAAACTGCAATGACTGACCTTTAGGATCTGGCTTGTGGATGTGTTTTCTGTGTTTGGGTTTGCAATAATGCCATTGGTTCAGTTTTAAACTCAAGATTGCAGACTCAATTTAAAGTAGCTGCAAAATAAAATAAAATAAATCCTTTGATCACTTTGGCGGCGTGCATAGAAAATGGAACTATAAACTAGATTCATTCTCTAGCATCTTTCCCATGCAGAACCTTATTAATATTTAAGCATTTACCAAGAAATAATTTGTATTTAGAGGGTGGTTTGAAAGCAAACGCTCTCTGACTGAGACAGAAGGCACAGCTAACCAACGCTCTGATTTTTTACCTCATGTTTTTGAGATGGCTAGCGAGAATTTCGCATTGAATTGATTTTGATTCTAAATCTGAACATGCTGCTTCACAGTTGCTGTCAGATAAGTCAAGGGCCTCTAGTAACGTTTTAGCAACAGATGAATAATTAGTTCCCTTTCGTTAGGGAACTCCTACGTCTCGTCGGAGGAGTTTCCAACGAATTGGGATCACGCTAGGGAGACCAATTGCCTTCGAGTGAATTAAAACGAGCCAATGAATATTGGCATGCAGGACTTGCATTCCGCGCCCCGCCTGTCAGTGCGGGTATAAAGCGGAAGCGAGCGCATACACATTTGCTTTTACCTTCGGAGCCGACCGGTAGTGTCCTCTGAGTGATGAGCTTCAAGATTGTGTTTGTCTTCACGCTCAACGAGTCTGCTGTTTCTCGGAAGACCTCTCTGTGTTGGTGTGACGGCGCTTCAGCGATCTTCGCGATCTCCCGGGTGCCAGCTGCTGCTTCAAGCGATCTGCCTTTTTTCAAAGAGCTGTTGTCACAGCTGGTATTCGGTTGAGTGCGCACAGCGGGCTTGCAGTTTCCCCGCTGTGCTGCCGCGGTTATCCCTGTGTGCTTCAGCACAATTAAGAGAGTGTTTTTTCTGTGAAAGAGCAACACGGGTGAAGATCGCGTCCTTTTCAGGATGACGTTTCATCCGTGTGTTTCTGGATGCGATCGTTTCCTGTCCTTATTTGACGGCCACGTTCATTGTTTCACATGCCTAATCAGTGTGTGGGACTACGTTCGTGGGTGGTTCATGTTCTCTCAGGAGTGCATGACCACGTCGGCACGTTGTCAGTCTCCCCTTTCTCGTAAAGGCTTGAGGCGCTCAGCGTGCCGTGTGCCGTCGAGCGCCGGCTGACAGCGCGGGTTGTCACGGCAACCCAGCGCGCGTCATTCGGCGCTCAAGATGCGCGGTCAAGATCAAGACTCGCGTGCCTCTATGAGGTGAGTCCCTTTGCTTATTTCCCGATCTAGTTTCTCTTCTGGTGCACCAGAAGAGGGCTGCTTTGGCGAATAACATTGGTGATCTGAGGGTTTCAGTGAGCACGAACCACTCACTCCTCTAGCGCATCGCAAACATGCTGAGACTGTGTTCGTGGGTGGTTTATGCTCTCTTATGAGAGCATGACCACGTCGGCACGTTGTTCGCCTGCCTGAAGGCTTGAGCGCCCAGCGTGCCGTGTGTCATCGAAGCGATGGCCACGTTCACTATCTTGCATGCCTGGTTGACGGCCACGATCACGGTTTCACATGCCTAATCAGTGTGTTGAGACTGCGTTCGTGGGTGGTTCATGTTCTCTCAGGAGTGCATGACCACGTCGGCACGTTGTTCGTCTCCCCTTTTTCGTAGAGGCTGGAGCCGTTCAGCGTGCCGTGTGCCGTCGAGGCTTTCGGATGGGTTTCTGGTCCTTCTCATGAGGGACCAGGCATTTCATTCGGGGCCCCAGGGAGGACAGATGTCGATCGCTACATCGGAGAGAGGGCTGTTATACTCTGAAAATGATGCTGAGTTCCTACTATAGTGGGGTGTGCTCATGCTGAAGATTCAGACTTCGCAGCCACACTTTCCTGGGCTGTTCTAAAGTGCCTGGATGTGTGTGAAGAATTTTGGCAGTATGGAAGCATTTTGGTGCCAATATGGCAAGCCAAACATGCCTAAATCTGCAGAAGTTTTTCCTCTCTCACTACCACTGCACGTGCGTAGTTCTAACTCGGGGTTGAGCTGTGCTTAGTGACTGACCGTGATTAGTCACAGCGCTGGCCCTCGGTTAGACGATGTCCACACTGGTGGTCCAGAGGCACCTCAAAACCAGCCCGCTCGGAGTTGTTTTTTTCCCCAGCAAAGGGAAGGGAAACAACCCTGAGAGGAGCGACCCAGAGTATGTGACGTTCTGCTCTTGGGAGTGCGTGTCATCACCACTCCTTCCCCCGGGGGAGGGCCGGGTGGAGAATTTCGTTTCTGTTCCGCCGCTGGTTATCCTGTAATCAGCGGTACCCAAAGTTTGAGCAGTCCACTTCCTCTGAGTCGTTCACGGGCCCCAGCGCTCAGATGACAGTGACGCCGCCACGGCCTCGTCACTCTCGTCTCTCGCTGGGTGAGGGGAAACCAGGACTCGATGCCCCCGTTCCTCGTTTCCCCTCACGGTCGGGACTGGCAGTCAAAGTTCAGTCTCCTCCATCCAAGAGGAGAATGACAGTGTGCGCCGCCACGTTGCCTCGCCGCTCTCATTCCCCTCGCCCCAGCGCTCAGATGTCAGTGACGCCGCCACGGCCTCGTCACTCTCGTCTCTCGCTGGGCAAGGAGGTGCGGAAACCAGGACTCGACGCCCCCGAGCCTCGCTCCTCGTTTCCCCTCCTTCCTTCGCCTCGGGTCAGCCAGCAGCCGAACGCCTCCAGGCCTTCCCTGCTGTCTGCTCCCCGGTGGAAACAGGTTGGTGTTGCTCCGCACACTCAGACCCCTCTCTCGGCCACTGCATTGCCTCCGGAGTCCGGTCCCTGTCTTCCACCTCGCTGCCCCTCCGGGGGTACGCCGGTGGTCCGGGTGGGCTCGTTGGTACGGTCTCTCGAAGCCTGGCTAGCGCTTCCGAGGCCGTCCCGCTGGCTCATCCGTACCATCCGGCTCGGCTATGCAATTCAGTTTGCCCGCCGGCCTCCCAAGTACAGGGGCGTCCACTTCACCCGGGTGTGGAGTGTCGATGCCCCTGTCTTGAGGAAAGAGATCGACGCCCTGCTGGCGAAGGACGCGTTCGAGCCGGTCCCTCCAGCCGAGATGAGGTCTGGGTTCTACAGCCCTTACTTCATCGTACCCAAGAAATCCGGGGGGTTACGGCCGATCCTGGACCTGCGAGTTTTGAATCGGGCCCTGCACAAGCTCCCGTTCAAGATGCTCACGCAGAAGCGCATCTTCGAATGCATCCGTCCCCGGGATTGGTTTGCAGCGATCGACCTGAAGGACGCGTACTTTCATGTCTCGATTCTTCCTCGACAAAGACCTTTTCTTCGGTTTGCGTTCGAGGGTCGAGCATATCAGTACAAGGTCCTACCCTTCGGCCTGGCCCTGTCGCCCCGTGTCTTCACGAAAGTCGTGGAGGCGGCCATTGTTCCCATGAGAGAACATGGCGTTCGCATCCTCAACTATCTCGACGACTGGCTTATAATAGCTCACTCGCGAGATGTGTTGTGCGAACACAGGGACATGGTGCTCCGGCACCTCAGCCGTTTGGGACTTCAGGTCAACCGGGACGAGAGCAAGCTCTGCCCCACGCAGAGGATCTCTTGTCTCGGCATGGAGTTGGACTCGGTCGGCCAGACTGCGCGCCTCACAGAGGAGCGCGTCCAGTCAGTGCTCAACTGCCTCAAGTCTTTCAGGGCAGGTCAGCGGTTCCACTGAAACAATTTCAGAGGCTCCTGGGGCATATGGCAGCCGCAGCCGCGGTAACGCCGCCCGGTCTGCTACATATGAGACCGCTTCAGCGCTGGCTTCACGATCGAGTCCCGAGATGGGCGTGGCAGAGCGGCACGTTCCGGGTCAACATTACCCCGCACTGTCGCCAAACCTTCGGCCCTTGGTCGGACCCTGCGTTTCTACGGGCCGGAGTGCCCTTAGTCCAGGTGTCCAGGCACGCTGTGGTTTTCACAGATGCCTCTGCCAACGAATGGGGGGCCACGTACAACGGGCATGCAGTTTCAGGTCTGTGGACGGGGCCTCAACTGCATTGGCATATCAACTGCCTAGAGTTGCAAGCAGTACGCTTGGCCTTGTGCCGCCTCAAAGGGCTCCTTCTGCACAAGCATGTACTGGTCCGTACGGACAGCACTGCGACCGTTGCGTACATCAACCATCAAGGTGGTCTACGCTCCCGTCGTATGTCGCGACTCGCCCGCCATCTCCTCCTATGGAGTCAGAAGCATCTGAGGTCGCTTCGGGCCATTCACATCCCGGGTGTGCTCAACCGTGCAGCCGACGAGCTCTCACGGCAGCCGCCTCTTCCGGGAGAATGGCGACTCCATCCCCAGGCGGTCCAGCTGATTTGGGGAATCTTCGGAGCCGCTCAGATAGATCTGTTTGCCTCTCCGGACACGACCCATTGCCAGTGGTTTTATTCCCTGACCGAAGGGTCTCTCGGTACAGATGCACTGGCGCACAGCTGGCCCCGGGGCCTTCGCAAATATGCGTTTCCCCCAGTGAGCCTTCTTGCACAGACACTGTGCAAAGTCATGGAGGACGAGGAGCAGGTCTTGCTAGTTGCGCCGTACTGGCCCAACCGGACCTGGTTCCCAGAACTTATGCTCCTCGCGACAGCACCTCCTTGGCCCATTCCTCTGAGGAAGGACCTGCTTTCTCAGAGACGGGGCACTCTATGGCACCCGCGTTCAGACCTCTGGAGACTCCATGTCTGGTCCCTGGACGGGACGCGGAGGTTCTAGGTGGCCTACCACAGGCAGTGATAGACACCATCACTTCCGCTAGAGCCCCCTCTACGAGGCGCCTCTATGCGTTGAAGTGGAACCTGTTCGTCGAATGGTGCTCCTCCCGTCAGGAGGACCCCCGAACTTGCTCGGTCAGAGTCGTGCTTTCCTTCCTGCAAGATGGGTTGGAGCGAAGGCTGTCTCCCTCCACCCTCAAAGTGTATGTCGCCGCAGTAGCCGCACATCACGATGCAGTAGAAGGTAAGTCTTTGGGAAAGCACGACCTGATCATCAGATTCCTTAAGGGTGCTAGGAGGTTGAATCCACCTCGTGTTTTGCACTCTGTACCCTCTTGGGACCTAACTCTGGTACTTAGAGCTCTTCAGAGTCCTCCCTTTGAGCCAATGTTGACAGTAGAGCTGAATATCCTGTCCATTAAGACAGCGCTCCTGTTAGCATTGACTTCTTTCAAGAGGGTCGGGGATCTACAAGCTTTTTCGGTCGACGAATCGTGCCTGGAGTTCGGGCCGGCTTTTTCTCACGTTGTATTGAGACCCCGGCTTGGATATGTGCCCAAGGTTCCTACCACTCCCTTCGCGGACCAGGTAGTGAACCTGCAAGCGCTGCCCCCGGAGGAGGCAGACCCAGCCCTAGCTTTTCTCTGTCCCGTCCGCGCTCTGCGGGTTTATATCGACAGAACGCAAAGCTTCAGAACCTCAGATCAGCTCTTTGTCTGTTACGGAGGCCAGCAGAAGGGGAAGGCCGTCTCCAAGCAGAGGTTAGCCCACTGGCTAGTGGATGCTATCACCAGAGCGTATGAGTCTCTAGGTGAGCCTTGTCCTCCCAGGTTGCGCGCTCACTCTACTAGAGGTGTTGCCGCTTCCTGGGCTTTGGCTCAAGGCGCCTCGCTGACAGACATCTGTCGAGCTGCGGGCTGGGCGACACCTAACACGTTCGCTAGATTTTATAGCCTCCGTGTTGTACCGGTTTCCTCCCGTGTACTCGCTACGGCCAGTAGCGCGAGGAACTAGTTATGTCGGCTTGCTACGCCATTCCCGCCCCAAGGGGCCGGATACGTGCGTCTTTTTCGCTCCGTTGGTTCCCCAACAAACGGTTAACCTCGTGAGTTCCTCCATCACCCCTCCGGCGCCAGGCGAGGCGGATCGCCCGGCACCAGGTCTACTACCTCTCGTGTGAGTTATTATTAGACTGGGTGACCTTGACAGTGGTCCCTTCGGTGACCCATTTTTTCCACGTTCCAGCTACCCTCCGGGCTAGCTCCGTGTCTTCCCCTCGACAGACCCGTTCTGTCGTCCTTGCTGAGTACGCTCCCACCCCACGGGCTGGGACTACCTCAAGGACTGCCGTATGTTTCACTACCCTACGGGCTAGTACATACGTGTATTCCAGTGCCTCCCTTCGGGCGGGCAGGGGCTCCGCAGCATCCCCTCTTACGGGGCACGCTTCCCCAGTGTTATCCAAAGTCCACTGAGCGGGTCTTGCGGAACAGCAGTGTGACTCTTCCTAGCTAGCTCCCGCCGTAAAGAAACTAAGAAACTGCTTAGGCGGGTAGCTAGGCAGGGCGCTGGAAGGGGCCAGCACCATGGCGTTTTATTAGGGATCCCAATTCGTTGGAAACTCCTCCGACGAGACGTAGGAGTTCCCTAACGAAAGGGAACGTCTCGGTTACGTATGGTAACCCTCGTTCCCTGAGTAGGGAACGGAGACGTCTCGTCCCGTCGCCATGCTTGCTGTACCCTCGCGGAGGACTGGACTCCGTTCGGCTCCTCAGCGTAAAGCAAATGTGTATGCGCTCGCTTCCGCTTTATACCCGCACTGACAGGCGGGGCGCGGAATGCAAGTCCTGCATGCCAATATTCATTGGCTCGTTTTAATTCACTCGAAGGCAATTGGTCTCCCTAGCGTGATCCCAATTCGTTGGAAACTCCTCCGACGAGACGTCTCCGTTCCCTACTCAGGGAACGAGGGTTACCATACGTAACCGAGACGTTGCTCACACACTATACCTTTTCACTCCGTCAGACTGCACTCATCATGTGAATAAATTCATTGTCATGATGCCCAGCGTGAAGTGGAACGAACGTCTCTCTCCAGTATCCAACGCCAATTTTTCCACATGCGCTGCTATAAAAACACATTTTCATTGAAAATGTCCCGCCCCAGCTAAATGTCATTGGTTGAGCTAATGTTGCTGTCAGAGTGGTGCAAATTGTGTCATCTTCACATTCTTCCAAACCTGAATGATTTTTCCCCCCTCTCGTCTGAATGTTTTTTGTTGTTGTTTTTTTGTTGGACCCCATTGACTTTCATTGAATAGACAAAAAGTAAATCATGTGGGTTTGAAACTACATGAGGGTGAGTAAATGATGACAGAATTTTCATTTGTTTGGTCAAAAATACACTTCAACTTTGAGAATGAATAAAAAATACTTGATTGTTTTCATATGTTCAGTTTAAAACTATAACTGGTCTAGACAAATCTTTCTCAGAAGTAAAATGATAGATCATCAGGTACAAACACTGCACAGTCTTTGATGATATGTTTTCAAAAATTCACAAGCCATGTTTCTTCTATCAACATCAGATACAGTTTTTTCCTCACTGCTGGTGAACTTAGTTTAACATTAACAGCAGGAAACATCTGCTACAGAGATAAATCACAAGAATCGATGGCTTTTTATCTTTCTTCTACTTCAGAAGTACAAACACGTTCCTGTATGACGAGAAGCAATGTCTATTGCTGTAAAACGAACTTGGCATTAGACTGAATAATAGAGAGTCTATAAAAACGTGTCAGATTTGATAGAACCATAAGAACTATTATAACAGCTATTGAGTGTCAGTATACTTGCCATTGTGATTTTATTTTTGTCACTATATTTCTATGCATACTCCATATTCTCTTAAACCATGGTAGTGTTTCCTATAAATCCACTCATAATTCTTACAGCTTCTCACAGCCATATAAAATTGAGTTTCATTCCTTTAAACCCTCTAAAACAGTTCATCGCCAGCACTCCCATCTTAACCCGTTTCTGAGGTCAGTAAAGGTCATATTAAAAGGAGATTTTGAGAGCTTTCACCTTTTATTTCCCCTTGGAACAGCAGATATGCCTGTATCCGTTCCTGTGATTGAAGCAGTCAAAACAGAGCTGACATTTCAAAATGAACCGAGGACTGAAACCGATGCAGTCAAAAGGGGCCAACACTTTTATGTGCAAAGCCATAGCCTTTTAGACATTGCACAGTCAGTTGTGTGCCTTAACTCTGTTTGGGCTTAAAGGCTGCTATTGCACTGTCACCTAACCTCAACACATATACACTTGCTCTTTTATCTTATGCCTTAAAGAGATGGTTCACCCAAAAATTATGTCATTATTTACTCACATTCATGATCTTCCAAGCCTGTATGACTTTCTTTATTCAGCAAAATACAAAACAAGATGTTTTGAAGAACCTTTTTATGGCTCGGTGCGATTATCAAATCGTAAAGGCTTTAATGAGATAAATATGTGCACTGCATGTTTCAGAGTGAAGCGCAGCACTTTGTGCAACTCGTGATATTTTCAGTGTCTGAACATTGGGAAATTAAGAAATTAAGACAGCTATAAATATGTCGTAATTTTATAGTCGTACTGTAAAATTAAACTGCTTTTTTTTTTAAATATAACTTTTTAAATATATATATTTTTACAGTGAAATATTTTAGTATTATTTACAAAAGCTCTAGTTACAATGGTAATATTTGGTATTTTGTTTAATATTTTTATTAATACTAATACTAATAATTTTACTATTATTATTATTATAATTTTATTTTATAGTAATATGTATATATAATCACAATGATGATTTGTCCAAATTATGCAGCCCTACAAACATTTTAAATAGCAATCACAAATTTTTTTCAGATACATTTTTTGTCTATAGAATGAAGGTCAAAACATCATTGGACCTCATTGATTTTCACTGGACATTTTTTCCAAATATTTTACGTTCCATTAAAGAAGGAAAGTCATGAAATGAGAGTGAAATGAAATGATGACAGAATTTTAATTAACATTATTTCTTACAAATTCATTTAAATAATTGGCTTCTGCTGGCATAGATTGTGAAGTATCAGACACGATCGCATTGATACCAATGGGGCACAGATCAAAGCACTCATCACGCTAAAGGAAAAAGATCTGATTTTATTGCTTATATGTCAGAGTAATGTCTTTTTTTCATGGGTTGCAGTTGTGGTTGCTAAGATGGACGGATTGAGTCAGTGTTGTCAGTAGCAGCATGTGATATCAGTGATGTACAGATGTACCCCATGTCCTCAGAGACCTTCAGCCCAGAAGCTTCATCTTCCTCCCCTGGCCGCCTGCACGCAGCTGCCTGATCGTGGACTCTCCCAGCGAACATAGCCCCCGCTGCTGCTAATAACCCACGACAGGATCCCAAACAACAGACTGCGCGCAGCTAGCGCCCGAGCCGCAATGTTTATAGCTCCTGACACCTGATTCCCGTTGTCCTTGGGACTTATCAGTCGATGCTTATTCGCTCTGTTGTTGTTCGTGTACCACTGAGACCTCTGTATCAAAAAAAAAAAAAAATCTGATTCCTCCATGATTAAAAGTCTGCATCCTTAATCAAATTTTTCCTTCCAGCAGTTCTATTTCATTAACTTGATAACAGCATGCTGAACGAGGGGAGCCTGGGTGCTTTGTGTGCAAACTAGGCTGTGAGCGCTCATAATCATCATTCAGTCCTGGAGTGAACATCTCTGAACATCTGGAGAGATTCTGTTGTTGCTGAGGACCAGCGTGTCATGGAAAAAGTTGTTCACGCACATTAGTTCTGCTTGTGATGTGGTTTACACGTTAGAATTTGAACTCATTTCCAGTGATGGCTTCTTAAAGGTAGATCATTTGTCAGCGGGGCTCAAGATCAATAAATTATGGAGTGTACTTTTAGATTGTTTATTAGAGCATACTTGGCAGATTTTGTTTTCTTTGTGTACTTGTAAATATGCAACAATTTAAAAAAGAAAAAAAAAGATTTCATTCTGCACTACAAAACTGTTTTTTTCTCATAAAAAAATGAGAAAAAAAATGTGAATCAAATACATATTGTGTTGCAAAATTATAAGTATATTCAGATGTAACAAGTATTCCATCTGAAATTGGTTGTTTGTCGTGTTTAAATGCATTATACTTTCTAAAGGTTTATAATAATGTATTTTAACTGGTTACAATTATCCATGAGATCCTACAATGCATTGTAAGGTGCATTACAAGGCATAATTAATGCATTAAACATACTTTTATAATGCATTATACATAAAGGCTTTAAGTAAGTGTTACCCAATGCATTTTTACTTCACACCAACATTTATCTTTTTTAAAAAGATGAGTAGATATTTTTAGAAAATAAGACTTTTATTTACCTACTATGCAAAGGTAACAGCTGCATGTGCTACATTTTGATTGCATACATACTGTACATACATTGACTAAGTCCAATTGTAGGATTTCAGGTTAGTTTCACAGGAACACATATTGTATGGGACAAAGGCAGCTGGACAAACTTTAGTGTTTTGATTTCTTTCCAAAATGTCAACAACCTTTTCCAAAAGAAGTATTTTTAGCAATTATCTAAGCTCATCTGTGTTCCAGTGGTAAATCTTGCATGCATTATGTTGGCATAGCTGAGGGTTGGGATGCTGAGCTCAAGCAGACTTCATATGAGACAAGAAACAGAAGACACATTATCACATCTCTGATCACATCCACACACGGTTCAAAAATACCACTCCAAACTCTCTCTTTGCTGCTTTACGTGAACGCAGGTCTTGTGAAAAGACGGGGTTCTTTTTCTGTTTCCATGGTTGCTTGTCTTAAGCCTGGTTTTGATAAAGCAAACGCTTCCCCGAGAGATGGAGATAGCGAGGATTAAAAGAATGAATAGAGGAGCACGGAATTTCTCTCTGAATCCAAACTGCGGATGACAGTGGGTACTGTAACCATTGTTCCAGTCTATGACACTCATTTTTATTAACTACCCAGAATTATTCCATCTTCTACAATTTCCATCACACTGTGAGAAGAGAAAGACACCCACTTGTTTAATTGCCTTTCACTTGCAAATAAAGGCTAGCTTGCAATCAGTTATATGAAAAGAAGAATACACAGCCATTTGACAATATGAAGGGATTGTCCATAAAGCGTGTTCGTTCTCATGTTGCCCGTGAAAGCTGCCGAGAGGAAAATGAGGCTTCCAGCATGGCTAATTGATTCATTTGACAATCAGAATAATTCACGTCTGGTTGATTTTCTTTCAAAAGTTAGCACGGCCCTTCGTCGAGATTTGATTGTGGTTCATCTACATTACCCTGCATGGGAAATGGAACAGAGGAGCACATGCTGTTACAAACGTGGATTTTGGCAAGCTGTAATGTAATGCTGATTCACTTTACTAATTATCTTTGCTCATTATCCTAGATTCTATGGCCTACATACTGTATTCTCATTATTTGGTCCAGATAATAGTTTTTATTGCCATTGGAATTACTGTTTCTGTAATTTTGCGCCCTAATGATACTCTTGACGTGTAATTTACTTTTTATAGAACCTTGGTTTTAATGCATAAGGACGTAATTATGCATATTTTACTGTTTTTAAGATATAAGATGTGTAAGAACAGTGACACTGCAAAATATAGTGTTACCAAAATAAATATTTCCTTTGAAAAATTATTATAATAATTTATATTATTTTGTATTATGATTAATAATGTTAATTTTATTATTCAATAAGATGGTCATGCTATTAGGTAGTATAACGCTATAATATAATAATTATTATAAAAGATTATTAAAACATAAACATTTTTTAATGTTTTCCAATTTTGTCTTTTTTTCAACAACTTTATTAAATGTTATTAATCAACTACATGGTCTAATAATATGTATTTATTTATTTATGTATCTATTTATGTGTGCTTTCTGAATACAAATGTAGAATATATTAACCTTTTACATTTTAGCCTCTCTTTATTTCTGTGTTCTCCCGTCTGCTACAGAGATGAAATCTCAGTCTTCATGGGGCCTACAAAGGTTATGAGTTACCATATAATGCCATCACAGCTAAATCACAGCTGCCAAGTCTATGTCACAGTAATTGTTTGCAGAGGCTATCTGGGATGCATTCATTACTGGACCACTGATCATCACTGAATATATCAAACTGTTTTATGGGTAATCCATGTGATGTGACAGCTTGTAATGCAACGCCAATGGCATAATCTATTCCATATCCCTTCTCAAACCAAATCTTTTTGAATGTCCACTTTTACAGGAAACGTTTATGAATTAATCAAACAGATTTTCCTGCGCAGATTGCAAAGAGGAGTTAGAATATCAGGACATTGGTTTATGGAAATGTAGTTCGTGAATCATTTTGTCAGAATCCTTGTATTATGAAATGAGTGAATTCCCTTAAAGCATTGTTGTATGGCGGTACAAGCTGGATCTGGATCAGACATTAACTTATGTAATCCTGCACTTTTGAATGACCTATTATATGTTTCATAATAATAACAATGTCATTAAAACTTGTCATACAAATCGAAAACAAAAATTAGCGATGCAGGTTTTTGTTAAATATTCTGTACTGTTTTTAATAGCACATATGCTTGCACTTCAGTTCATCTTAATGCACGAAAGAGAACATTTTCTTTGCTAGTAAAATTTGTTATTTACACTGCTTTACTCTAGTGCAAGTGCTTACGAAACTCACAACTTATTTTTTTTTTGCATATAATTTACATTACAAGCAAGTGTCACAACGCAACACTATTCGTTATCAACAAACCCGTCGAATTCGTAACCAGTCCTTGTCTTCATAATTTAGAAATCAAACACGGTCTGTGTGTATGCATGCAAACTCTCTTCAGATATTAAATGATGCCGAGATAATAATGACAACAGAAATATCAGCTCCCATTGATCTCGGCCCACTGATCTTGAAGTTGTTTTGTGTATTCCTCATCGGTCCTGCACTCTTCTGTACCTAGAGCCCTGTTATTATAATCCTGCATACAGATCCCTGTAAGAGAGCTCTGGGGGAAGAGAGTAGAAGTAGGTCATTAGAATTATTTTACATTTTTCCGCCCTCATTTTTGTTCTTTTCGGTCTCTGCTCCAGTTCTTGGGGGGTGGGAGGGGCAGAAATTGGGCCTCAGGATATTCAAATGGTAATCACATATCATGTCATCAAAGCCAAGACACTCTTTTTGTGCTTTGAAGTTTATTTGCGCCTGTTGTTTTTGTGTGTTGTCGGTACATTCGATTTGACCAGCACTTCAAAATCAAATGCTACAGGGAATATTTATCTGGAGAAAGATGTCTGTTAGCATTCCTCTTCATCTCAACGGCACTTGCTTGGTCAGCACTGTAGACTACCATTCAAAAGTTTGGGGTCTGTTAGATTTTTTAGCCTCTCATGCTCAAAGAGGTCAGTAGTAATATTGTTAAATATTATTAAAATTAAAACAAAATTCTTTTCTATTTCAATATATGTTAAAAAGTCATTCATTTCTCTGATGGAAAATCTGCATTTTCAGTCACACAATCCTTCAGAAATCATTCTAATTTGCTGATTTGCTGCTCAAGAAACATTTCTTATTATTATCAAAGTTGAAAGCAGTTGTGCTTATGTATGCGAAACCCGTGATCAATTTTTTATGATTCTTGGATGAATTGAAAGTTCAAAAGAACAGCATTTACATTAAATATAAATCTTTTTTTAACAATGTAAATGTAAATAATGTAGATGTAAATTAAATTTTATTAGTTTAATGGGTCCTTGCTGATTTGAAAACTTTTGAGTGCTCTGTTTTGTGGCTAGGTTTTTCAGATCCAATCATACAGTATCATAAGTACCATGATTGGCAGATGGCACTACAATAATATACACAGTCTCAAACCCTTTGCTATCCTGAAAGCAACAGACAGGAACAAGCAGTCATTTCCATTTCCGAAATCCATTTCACGCGTTTAAAAGCCCTTCATGGTAAACATCTGCTATGCTAAAATGAAATATTTATCATTTGAATGTTGCTACCAAAAAATAAGTAAGAAAACATGGATACTTTTGAACGGCCATCAATGGAGAAAGATGCTTTCTGCTGTCAGACATTATTACTTGTACGTTTAAATTGTAGCCTGGGAAGTCACTCAATCCTACAACCCAGGAACGTTCAGTCTGAATAGATTGATTCACATGTTTTCATTCTGCATAGCTTGATTCTCATTTTCTGATTTAACAGGACAAGAAGCTTGTTTGTAGAGTTAACAGACTGAAAGCATTTTCTGAGGACCCTTCAGACCTTTGTGCTTTCCCCTTGGCCTTTATGTGATATGTGTGGCGTATGTGTCTCCTGGCCCGTTTCTCTGTGTCATGCTGTGATTAAATGGTTGTTTCAGTGGCTGGGTCATGAGGCCTTTCGACATTATTAAGACAGAAGTGGCTGGCAGGGGCCGGCTGGCGCGATTGGAAGGATTAATTACAGCTTGTCTCATTTCGGCAGAGTCTCTCTTATTATTATCGATTGAGGTGGTGGAGATGAGACTTCGAAGACGCTGCTCATTTGAAGCAGAACGCTGATACATTGGCAGCGCTAGCAGCTATCAAACCGAGGCTACTCATTCATTACAGAGCGACGGTGGAGCCCAAACTTAGATTAAACCCTGTCACGTTGTGCTTTAGTGTGGCTCACATGTACATTATGCTACACTAAACAAAGTAATGGGATTTTAGGGATAAAAGTTAGAGCTTGGCTTCATGCGCTCAGTCGCGATTGGCCGTCACAGAGTGAGAATTGCAGCAGACACAAAGCTCACAGCTTCAAAGCTTATTGAAGTTATGTTATAGCTTAGATGTGGTTCAAATACACCCCATTCACCTGCAGTGAAATCTTCACCTGATGTGATTGTGTTACGTCCCGTATTATAAGGACGGTATTCAACGCATGTATTCAACGCATTCTCATCCTTTGGCGACATATAGGTGACGCCATATGACATTTCGTCGAAATCTTACGCACATGGCATCCTTTAGCGTCAATATGCACGCACTGTTTAGGTCTGGGTAGGGTACGGTTATGACGCCTTGGGATCTGCGTCTCATAAATCACGCTAAACGATGCCATGTCGTTGGATTTAGACGACCGTCACCTGTATGACGCCTTGGGTTCATGTGTGTAAGATTTCAACAAAATGTACAAAGCGTCACATGTATGACGCCAAAGGATGAGAACGGGCTGGTTTATTGCTGTTAAAAGGAAACCAGTCCCGGCCGACAGATCACCAAAGACACAAAATCTAGGTTCCAATAAAAATATGATTTATTTTTATAGTGGAAAGAAATGATTAAATTAAGGAGTAATGGCTTCAGGGTGCCCCAAGGCCAAAATAATAAACAAAATAAACTTATAAACAAACATACATAAATTACCGAATCAGGGAGTAAATCAAAATACAAAATAACTTCCCTAACTCTCTATAAGTAAACAAATCGCAAACCAAGACAAATTAAATGGCAGGACACCCCTACGCTCCTAAATCATACAAACAAAATCAAAGTAAATAATCAGTAACAAACAATCATAATAAGTCAAAGGGTTTGGGATCTGTCGACGGGAGGAGGAATCCGGAGCTCCTAACGCCACGAGGCCAACGCCAGAGTGAGTTCCCAATCTTCAGTGAGCGCCGCCCTTTTAAAATGCGGTGCATCAGTAGATCCACCAATCAGGGCCCTCCAGCTGCAATCACTCCTGGACACATACACAGACAGAACACCAACAACCCACACAAAACAAATACAGAGGATTGTAACAGATTGAAAACTAGAGGTCAAGGTCTGGACGGCTATGTTAGCTTCTGCTGCTAAAAGCTGTAACTACACCATCTGGTTCGCATGTTGTCCATTGATGGCCATCTAAATACAGGTAGTGTATAGTGTATGTTTGAAAGGAACATACACTACCATTCAAAAGTTTGGGGTCAGTAAGATTTTTTTCATTAAAGAAACTAACTCTTTCCCTGCCATTGACGATTTAACTAATAATTTATGAGAAAACGCATCTCTGCCAAAGACGAGTTTTTACGCAGAAATGAGCGATCTCATATGTAACCAGATGCTTATGAAAAATAATGCGATCATCAACAATAAACAGCATATAATTCAAAATGGCCTAATTTTACTAAAAGAAATGTCGACCTAGGAAGTGCTATATGACTGTGCACACATTAGGGGTGTTGATGGACTCGATCTACTCCATCTGTGTTTTGATCATCGTACTGAATCAGATCCAGACACAGATTTTCTCAGCTTTTTGCTCAAAATGTAGCTTTTTTTTTATGAAACTTACCCACATTCAAGTGTTGATAAAAAAAAAATTATATATATTTTTTTTGTTTGTTTGTTTGTTTAAAAGCAGAGGATGTGTTCCTTCTTTTGAAATATTGCATGTTCAGATATTCACACAACAAAATATTCTGGGGGGCATGATTTTTTTTTTTTTAAATGACCAGAAACACTGGTGCTGGCTGGCCAATAAAAAAAAAAAGAAAAAAAAAAAGAAAGTTTTAACGCCTTCAGACCCTGCGCCTATTTGTTTTTGTTTTTTTTTGCCAATAAAAAAAAAAATCTTTTTATAATATGAGTGATGCCTGGTCACTGATTAGTCCCTGATCAACCAATCACAATGAAGAGATGACCCCTAACTTAATCTGATTGAGCTTCAAGCATCACATATTATTAATATGATTTTATTTATGTCTTCAAAGTGACCATGAACTGTCAATAATTTTTTCATTGGTTTTAGTGAGAAATATTCACAGTGGATGTGAGATGAATGATTACACAGCAACACACACACACACACACCCTCCACACAATCACATATTCATCAAAACAAACAGCAAGTACACATTCACAAACACACAAAGATACAAATACACACATTCTTAGATTCACCCACTGCAACCAACAAAAATGATCAAACAAGTTTTTTGAGACTTCATATAATCTCACCCTTGTTTACATTCTTATTGATTTGCTCACCCTCACAGTATGCGTTCTTTATCAAAATCTTCAACACTAGTTCACAAACTCTAGTTCATGGTTAAAATGTGAGAATTTGTATGTTCCTTCAGTCGTGGTGTCCATTGTAGTGTACGGACATGTAAAAAAAAGTTTTTAGATTAATTTCTACATTGAAGAAGAGTATCAAATAGGTGAATTTTGTTTTGCTCATTTTTCAACATTAGTTAAATACATTAGTTACCATGAAATAACAATGAACAAGGAAAGGAAGTTCCCATAGCAAAACTGGCCAACTGACCGGATGAAATAATGGAAATTATCATGTAGAGTTTTTCCAGATATTATAAACCTCCAAAAGTGATTGAGAAAATGGGTAGAGTTTGATTGTGAGATCTCAACAGTAAATGTGTGAGATACAAACCTAGTAAAAAAAAAACACTTAAAACGAAATGAGGCACCGGTAATGGCCTTGTTTACAAGCTTGAAGCTTGCAAGCTGCAGAAGCACTCAGACCTGTAAGTCCTGCACTTCACACTCCCAGCACACCATCATGCCAATGAGGGAATTAACAAATTAGTCATCTTTCATCGTCACCGTCGTCTGTGGGTTATTTTTAATCGTGTTTGTTCCAGCTCACATTCTATTGCTGTTTTTACAAGCATACCACTGAATGAAAATGTGCTACAAACTCACTATGCGCATGATTTTGTGACTTATTCGCTTGCCACAATGTGATTGTGCAAGAACTACTCATGTTGATTTTGTGTAGAGTGCTGCATATGCCATTTCCTTTTTGTTCTACAGCCAAACATTTGGTTTTATTTTCAGACTTGGAAAATCATTTTCAGCCCATTTTGCATTTCAGCTTCAGTGTGGAGCAATAAAAATGACAATACCGGCATATGATTATTTATGAATATGTATGCTTAAGATGAATATGCATGCATTAGATGAATATGCATGCATGAGTTGACTTTGATTTCCTAGGCACACCGTAGATCAATAATGAGCACACAAAGGATCAATACAAACCGCATTTTACCTGTTAAGGGATGAAAGTTTGAATCGTGTCTTTGAGCGTGTTTCTCTATTTTTGACAGGTTGCTTTAGCACTGTGTTCTTTCCTCAGATGCAACTTCCACAGCATCTGACTACAGCTGCGTTTTTTTTTTTTTTTTTTTGGAGACATTTGGGAAAGGCTTATCAAGCTCAGCTTCATCAAGCAGAAAAACGTCTCTCTAATTGCTGCATGCTCCCTGTGATTTATCCAAGCTCCCGTGTCGTGTCTCTGAAAAGCCAAAGAAAAACATACGCTGTTCCCTTCATAACCTCAGTTGATTGCAGATGATAATTATCACATCTCTCCCTCCCTCACAATAGGAGGGCAACCTTAGGAAAATTAGCAGCTGTCAAACGGAGGCACATCTCCTCTGACTGCTTGTCAGCATAGTCCCACACCCTTTCTCTTCCTTTTTTTGTCTCGTTCTTACATTTTACCTTGTCAATGAGTACTGTGCAACTTTCCTGTAGGAATTGCAGCTGCAAGTCAAGGGCATTTGATAGTCTTTACAAGAGAATTCTTCTTTTTACTCCCTGCCCCAAATCCACAGGCACAAAGCGGATGGAAACCAGCTTTTAACTGAGGCCTGCTTGTGTGTGTGTGTGTCTGTGTGTCTGTGTGTGCATGTGTGATCTCCCTCTCCTCTCTTGTCTTAATTCAACTACATCCTTTCACAGTGCCGGCCGGGGGGCTAGCGCTTATAGAGGCCGAATTGTAATGCAGATCACTTTGGTACAAAACCTCGCATGAGACGGATCCAGATCCCTGATGTATAAACCGAGAGTATAAGGCTGAATTTCTCATCTAGCACCTAAATCGGCCTTGTCCCAGTCAACGTAACGTTTACTCTTGTCTTCAGGGATTCTTCTCTCTCCAGGCTTTGTGTCTACAGTCTACACAGCCTCCAATTACAACCCACTCTCTACAACTATGAGAAGCAAAAAAAAATAAAAATAAAAATAATAATGCTTTGAAATTGTTGCAAAACCCAGCAAATAAATGATTTTTAAAAGTGGTGTAGGGAAAATGAAATAATTGTGGACTTTTGGATATGAATTATTGTTTTATTGTACTCAATGACTACAATGTGCACACAGTGTGATGTAAAATAAAGAGCTTTAATTTAGCAGGAACAAATCATAATATAACGTTTCTTCGTGCAGTGCAATAGATCATTTTCTTACTTCTTTTTGTATTGATGTCCAGTAAAAATACCGAAACACTATTAAAACAACAATGAAGTAAATTTTTCTTACCATATTGGCATTTATCTTCTTGCATAAACCTCATTAAATGGTCTTAGCTTTTACATGACAGTTTGTTTCTGTCATGACAGTTCATTTATTCTTGATGGCTGATATAATAAGTCTTATTTTTTTCATAATAAAGCCGTGAAGAAACATACATACAAAAGTGAGAATAGCACTCTCTGTTTGTGTATGCATTCACAGCATACTGAACTTGCATCTATATGAATATGAATGGTATTCAGTGCCATATGCACTGCTATAGTGTGTGATACTGTAAAATCCCGTCAGCAATGTTTATTCAGATGTAACGGTAATGCCTGGCTCAGATATGACTTGCTTCACATGACAAAACAAGTCAACTTACCTCACCATCAATTTAAAATGCAATGCAATCCAATGGTACATCTGACTTTCAAGGCATAAATGTAAAAAATATTCACTAAAATTCACCAAAACATATATTGATTCAATTCAATTTAAATAGCTTTATTTGGCATGACTGTAATAGTACAATATTATTGTTTTTAATACATTATTATTATATATTAAACCACTATGTACGTATAACAAACATAGTGGTATTCACAATTCATTTAGATTTCCAGTGAACATTCTACTGCAGTTCCATTGTACCAGAAGCAGTGCATCATTGTTGTTGTGGTTGGTCGAAAATTGTGTTATCACAAATCTTATCAAATGAGTTGCTCCCTAGACACCCACAACACTTTTTCTTAATCCTCATACACTTACGTGTCGTAATCAGGTGGTCGTTGGAAGAGGACATTACAGCAAGCGAGAGCTGGAGACAAATGCAGGAGCTCCCATCATGCCCTCTAGAGGAGACTCTTCAGTCAATAATGGAGATAGATTCTGTGTGTGTCAGCAATTTAGAAACATCAGCCAACAGGAATCCCACCAGAAGGGATACAATTAATCACAACAGGCGAGATGTAAGCGTCTGCTCGGAGAGATCTCGCTCTCCCGCAGTATTCAGTGTAAAATACCACTGCATCATTATTAAGGCTGGAGCCTGTTGGGTTTATTACGCTGCTTCAAAGTCAGAGTTCAGTTACTGAAAATGGCTTCACCTTGCATTACCGTGAAGTGTGGCTTGAACCTTGCATCGTCTCGTCTATAAACTGTAGAAGCAGTAGTGAGTGGTGTGCTATTAGAAGAGTGTGTATTGAGAACAGTACAGTCAATGTTCCATCACAACCAATGTGCTCGAGGAAGAGTAAAATCACTCCTCTAAAAAACTACTTGAGTGGGTGGAAACAAGCGGATCATGTCAAAATACATTTACGCTACGGTTCCGCCAGCCAGCAGAGTAAGTGTTGTGTTTTTTTTTGCTGTTTGCTGTAGCTTGAAGCGGAACAAGTGTACACAATGTATATTTTAATTATAATTATAATTTTAAAAGATGAGAAAATGTGATACTTAACCAAAAACTGAATCAGGCTCTTTGAAGACCGACGCTATTAGATGAACAATGTAAAAGTAACTGTGTAAAAAGGCCACTAGAATTTAAAAAAAGTTCCCCCCACTTACAATGTAAGTCAATGTTTCTTGCACCCAAGAGCAATAATTTAGTTTTAAAATTAGACTGTTAAAATAATTAGACTGACTCTATTACAGTACTTTGTTGCTGTACTTTTGATATTGTATTTATATTGTGTATATACGTAAATGATAATTATATTAATAAATTAATAGTATTGATATAATACTATTAATTATAATACATAATTAATAATAACTCATTTGAAATATTATTATAGGATTATTAAGTATTTGAATAGTGCATTATATTTAAATTACCTCTAGTACGATTGACTGTCATCCGTGTATCAGTGTAGCCTAGTTCATACTTCATCAGTGGTTCTGAATACTGAGTAGGTTTGCTATGTATATTAATGGGCAACATGTTGCTGTGCTCATGACATCATTATTATGATTGGCTCTGATCTATGTGATTTTTCTCAAAGTGTTGCCATCACTGCTGGTTATTATAAAAGCCCGTAGAGTCTTCACTAGAACTGTCTGGAAATATGCATGAGATTTACAACAGATTTGCCCGTGAGCCATGTGCAAAGTTAATATTTTCTATTTCCTCATAAATTATGCGAGAATCTGTAAAAATGAAATGATCCCTGATGAAATTGAATTTTTGATTTTCTTGACTAGATATTGTTCCAAGGCTTCAGGAAATGTGCATTAATTAATCAACAGGTTGTTTTTAATTAATTTAATTCGAGACAGGGTTTATTTTACTGTTTAATTCATGAATCACATAATGTGATTTTGTGAAGGACCATCTTCCTTTTCTCTACTTGCATCCAAAAACACTCTCTCAACCCTTTGCTCAGAAATTTGCCCTTTTTCTGTGCCACATAAGACATCACTCATAACCCAGGTGTGATAAAAAGAGCAATCACAGTCTCTCTGATCACCACTCATGTACCCTCATGTCAATCATACTTTGTCTTTATGTTTCAATAAATTTCTGCGGTGAGGTGGCTCTGTGGTTCCCACCCTTGTGGTTGACCTTGTTAGGCAGTCCCATAAATGCATAAAGAGCCACTTGATCTTCAACGGTTCATGTTCTCGTGCTTGATGTTCAGTACAAAAGAAGCCATGTTAAGTAGCGCTTCAGATTTTGGAGATACATTGTGATGCTTCAGAAGTGTGCTATTTATACGAACACCCCCTGTGCGTCAACCCATCGCAGGATTTGTTTTAAGTCAGGCGGTAATCCACTGTATGTAAATACCCTTGTCTTTTGATGTTTTAATAGAATGCCAGTTTGAAGTCTGCTGCTACAAATATTAAACAAAAGACAGATGTTTAGTTTGCAAAATGTTTCTAAATGTGGCCTGCATTAATTATTCCTGCCTTAGGTTCTTGAGACAATGTTAAAGAGAGAACCTCTTGTCCATAAGTGGGACATTTTTTAGTACACATCCATTGCACCTTAAAATCTACTGAGCTGAGGCTGGAGTTTCACTTAGTGCTTATAGAGCATCGGAGGTGGCAAATGTACCACAAAAAGTTCTGTTTACACTGATTTTATAATGCACATAGTCTGCAATCACTTAAACAGGAATCATCATAGCAGACAACAGTGTTTAAAGGGATAATCCACCCAAAAATGAAAATTCTGTCATCATACTCACCCTCAAATTGTTGCAAACCTGTATGAGTTTCTTTCTTCTGCTGAACACAAAGGAATATATTTTGAAGAACGATTGGAGCTTCGGCACCATTGAGTTCCATGGTATTTTTTTTTTCTACTATGGAAGTCAATGGTGCCAAACAACTGTTTGCACCTGGTGGTTTAATAAAGTACTCTATTAGTTTAGTCACAAAAATAATTAATTTTACCCACATATTTATATATTTCTTTACACTGTAAGAAAAAAAAAAACTATGCTGCCTTACATTTTTATGTACAATCAACTTGTGTAAGTAATTTTAACTTAAAAATGAGAGGAATGTAAAAACATGTTGTCATGACTTATTGATCATGTCAGTTTTTTTACAGTGTATGGTTAGCTAGGTGTAGCAATACGGTTGCTAGGGTGTTTTGGATGGTGGCTTGGGTGTTGCTAGGTGGATGCCAGGGCATTCTGCTTACTAGCACAAGCGCCCTACCCCAAAATTATATAATAGAATTGCAACTGTTGGGTTCAGGAAGTAAAAACTCATTAAAGCCGTCAGCACTCATTATTTAAGCGTATTTTTTCTAAATATTGTGTTTGACAGTGGAATTCCTGGTGAAAAACATTACTCATGATGCTGTACAGAAAATTACACCAATCAGAGAGTCGAAAAAAGCAACACGCTCCAAAATAGCTCTTTAGCTCCGCCCGCTCCCATGAAGCACTGTGAATGATGAAATCGAGTCAATCTCTCTACGCTCTCAAAATACTGAACTCTTTGTATTGTATATATACATATATATATATATACAGTATATATATATATATATATATATACAGTATATATATATATATATATATATACAGTATATATATATATATATATATACAGTATATATATATATATATATATACAGTATATATATATATATATATATAATGTATATATATATATATATATATATAATGTATATATATACAGTATATATATACAGTATATATATATACAGTATATATATACAGTATATATATATATATATACAGTATATATATATATATATATATATATATATATATATATATATATATATATACATATATATATATACAGTATATAGTATATATATATATATATATATATATATATATATATATATATATATATATATATATATGCTCTGCAATAAACTTGTACATTTGTACATATAATAAACATCTGTTAGTAGTTTTCTATTTCTCCATTGTTTGATAATGCTGTTTGCAATGCTTCATGGGATTGCAGTTCTTTCCCTCAACGGTTAAGTACACAGGTTAAAGGGTTAGTTCACCCAAAAATGAAAATTAAGTCATTAATTACTCACCCCCATGCTGTACCAACCCCGTAAGGCCTTCGTTCGTCTTCGGAACACAAATGAAGATATTTATGATTAAGCGCGCTTTCACACTTGGTTCGATTACCTGTTCCGAACCAGAGTTCGATTGCCCCCCCCCCCTCCCCCTGCCCCCGATGGACTGTGTTCACATTATATTATTTCTATCCGAGCCGCGTTACGCTTGCGTCATCAGGCTGCAGCTGGCGTAATGGTGTTGCTTGGTAACCGCGAATGAAAAGACGCCCAAAATGGAGACTTGCTCGGTTGACATTTGTTCTTCTATTTTTTAACCTTTGGTTTTGTTTTCAACATAGACATACAGAAACACACTTGCGTCTGTCTACCGCAAAAATTCTGAAAACGTTTCAAAGGCAGCGGGCTGTCCGCCGAAGACAATTTTTGCGGAGGCAAGCAGAAATTATCTCTCTGCTTGCAGTGCGTCAATCCCGCTTTTCATCAAGGTATATATACACACACACAAATACACACACGCACGCACGAAAGAGAAAGTGATTCACCTAGTAGCTGATTAACTTGGTTCAACTTGGTTCAACTTGGTTATAACTTTTTAACAAAGACTATCTTAAAATACATGTGGGAAAAATGAATGAAAAAAAAATACTTCTGGAACCAGCGGCACTGAAAAAGAGGGCAGACACTGTTGTGCTCCATTCTAGATATGGTTCTGGCCCCTCCTTCAATGCTATAGTGTATGGGATTTTTTTTTTTTAACTTACGCAATAACTTCAGAATTCTGCATGATTTCAAGTATCAATTATGTCCCTATAAACAGTGGGAGATGCATTATGTGAGGTAATTTAATATTGTTCTAAGTGCTAACTATGAGAATCAGTAATAGTGATGTTTGTCTTAGAAAGTACCACTAAAAATCATTAACTTAAACAATGCAATTTGTATTTGTTTTTATTATAATATGTTTTTTGTTGCTGTTGTTGTTGCTATGGTCACATGCCCTTGAGAACAACCTCATTCTATTTTGAAATATTGAAAGGAACAGAGAGGTATAGGGGGATTTCTCAGCTTGACACAGTTGTTGTTAAGTGGCTGCTCCCCCCCATGCAGTGATTAGATCTATCTGCTGTGTAAATGAGTTCACAGCTTCACACCACATCACTTGCTTTTGGTGTTTTTTCTTCTTCATTCCACATATGAGTTCTGTTGTTTAATTTCGCTCCCAAATACTTTCAAGTACAAAAAAAATGTTGCTAAAGCCAACTTGGATTTTTTTTATGTGAAAACTCCCTTGATTCCACTGTTATCTTGAGATCCAGGGGGTTCCTAAGTCTATGAAAAAATCAAGAGCGTGCCTCTCAACAGTCCAGGTGCTCACAGGACTTTCCCAGAAGAAGTAACCATTTCCTGATATAGAGCAAGCGATTTTGTACTTTCAGGTCTATTGAGCTAAAGAAAATAAGGGTCACTTTCCCTAGGACATCCAGCTAATCAAGCGATTCAGTTTTCATTACCTGCAAGCTAGCCACTTATTAAGTACAATTACATGGCAATTGTTTCATGCTGTCTCTCAGTGGGAGTGAGTGTGAGGGATATTATTATTTTTGCATATCACAGACGTGTGTTTAGCGGTAGCGTATTCTCACCTAAGATGAGTGAGAGACAGACTATTTTCACAAGGCATCAGATCATTTGAATGGGCCGGGATTCCCTGTTTCTCAGTCTAATGGGTTTGATGCAGTTGTGAAAAGCTCTTGATCATGTCAGTAATAACACCAGACATACGTTTGTCGGCTTTGACTGATGATGACAATCGTATATCATTTATTGGCCATCTCATTCTGGTTGACACATTTGATAGTTCATTTAATCATCCTTGGCTGATTTACTAGTCCTCCTATGCATGCTGTTGTTCACAGAAATGACAGGTTCACATTTGAGTCTACAATGACTTTTATGGTAAACTGATTCCAATTAAAATGGAAGTGCTTTTCCTCTTCCCTGTGGTCATTTGGATTGGAGACCTTTTGGGAATAGACTTCTTTTTTTATCTTGTTTTTAAATCTGCAAGTTTCCATATTTCTAGGGCGTTAAAGAAATTAAATTTGAAATACAATTTGCCCCTGGTAAAAGTATTCCCATCTAAAATTTGTTGTAAATCAATATTTAATAAAGAGTATTAAAGAAGAGGAAGAAAATGAGGATGGCATCATGGGAGCTGAGTTCAGTTTTATGAGCATCATTTTCAAAGAAGAGCACCACAAATATCCACCCTCTCAAATTATGAATATATATCAACATGACAGCAACATGTGTACTGTGTATATAAATCTGTCTACCAATATCTCTGTGTATATTTGTGAGTTTATTTGACTATATCTGGCAAATAGAGTTTCTTGAGGGACAAGAGTCTCTGTGTATTAATAGGACAAATTAACACTTACTGTATGTGTTCAATAGAAAAATAATTGAAAGGACATTTAAATGTCTGTCGTGTATTTTGGTTTTCCCCATCAATTTCTTTTTTTTAGCATATTAATGTGTTGTTGAGTCATAAGACTAAAAACATCTACTACATCTCAATTCAAGGACTTCATGAAGGACATTACATTGAGTGTCATTCTAAATTATGTGTTTTAAACAAGTTGGAAGCTATTATCCTGATGGATTATTATGTTTACTTTTGCTCCAGGATTATGCTGAGAAGGGGAAAACCTTGGCCAAAGCCCTGGAGGACCTCAAGGCCAACTTCTACTGTCAGCTGTGTGACAAACAGTATTACAAGCATCAAGAGTTTGACAACCACATCAACTCGTATGACCACGCTCACAAGCAGGTAATGGGCCTGTTGTCTGCCCCTTGAGACTTCCACTGATGCAATGCATAGCAATAATATAGTGTTTTAGAATATGACAACAGATCGATTTTGTAGCACACATGTAAAACACAAGACAAATGACTTCCCCTTCGACTCAGAGTCAGTGGAGTGGAGGTGATCTTATGGAGTTTTAATTTAGGAGGCCATAGATCAAAAGCAGGCAGGACAATTGGAAGTCCTAGTGCTTTGTTGTTGTTTTTTCGTGTTGTTTATCCCCTTTTCTCAGGACAACGTTAAACCTCTTTCCCAGCAAGTTAGTGTGCTAGTTTTGTTGACCTGTTCTTAAGCACTGCAAATTGTTTAAGCCATAAAGTTTTCCTGAGAATAGCTTAATAGTCTCATCCATATCCAGATCCAGTGTATTTGAATATTATACGTGTTTCAATATTATAAGTTAACAAAAGTGCTAGTTTGCAAACAAATCATAGAAAGCAACAAAAACATTGTGTTTGCAGCACTGTTGTGGTTCATTCAGAAGTTAATTGACAAAACAAACTTTCAAAAAGTTTGAGCATTTCACCCGTGGGAACATTAATCTTTATTGAAAGTGGGCCATATATGTAGTCGAAATGTAAAATACATTTAGAATTTGGTGCCTTCTTGACCGAGGAAAGACAGAAAGTAACTTTAGGCCGCATTTGTATGAAAGACAACAACTCCCACAATGCACCACATTGCACAGCTCCGCAAGCCCCTCCCACTAATCCAGAACAGCGAGGTATCCGCCTATCAGAGAAATCACTCTTCCGTCTACAAGGCTAGCTACCACCAGAGCTCAAAATTCATATCACACAAAATTTCTAGTTAGTTAGCTAACTCATTAGTGAATTACTCCTCATTTGTATTTCTTTCGAAATGGTGAATATTGCATGGTACCAGGATGTTCAGTCAGAACAAATGCGGTACGAAACTAGGATGGTTCACAACACAAACGTCCGTGTCCTCGTCTGATTCAGAGATTTCGTCAAGGAGAAATTGGCATCGTTGAAATTCTTTGCAGCAGACGGACTCTATCTCTGTGTCCGTAGGCGCACAGTGAGGGCACATGCACCACCAGTCCGCCCCAGCTCGAGCCAGCTCCTCTTCCGCGACAGGCAGGTCTTCTGCCTCCTGTTCCTCCATCAGCCTCAGCTGCTCTTCGCTATATTGCGGCTCGTAAAAGAAGCCACGAACATCTGATTCGAGCATCAGACTTTCTAAATCCTCTTCTTCCATATCATATTGAGTACATTTCACCATTGTCGTAACTTTACATCTGGCTTCACAGCGCCTGTTATCTTAGCTTCCAAACAAGATGGAGGATATTGTTTTGAGTTTCTGCAAGTGAAGTCCCACCCACTGATCTGTAATAGGTCTGTAGCGTGAGTGGGTCCCACCCCCTGGGAAAATGAGGAACAAGTGTTTGTAGTCTCAACCCCTCTACCAAGATATGGGACTTCCTGCTTAGAATGACGCAAAATGACGATTTTTACATCATTATAAGCAGGAACTGCAACACTGAAATCCTTATTTCTCCCGTCTCAGGGAAAAATGAGGGAATAATGCACGGTCACTCAAAAATATGACTGGGTTTCTAACGATACAAAGCTTAATGCAAAAGGGTGAAGTGTCCCTTTAATGATGATTGATGATAGATAGATAGATAGATAGATAGATAGATAGATAGATAGATAGATAGATAGATAGATAGATAGATAGATAGATAGATAGATAGATAGATAGCAGGGTGGAAGTTCACTCCATTTCCCACAATGCATTGCGTTGTTGAATTTGTTTAAATTGTAATTGAATTCTTCAATTCTGAGAAATTCTGCAGCAAACAAACATATCATAACTTCAATGCAGTTTCACACGCAGTGTATGTTGATTTAAGAACCACCAGCATCCAAAAATAGCAGTATAACCTTTAATAGCAAGTTAAAGCTTTAATTCCACCACTTGTCCTGCTGTTTGATATCGGCCCTGACCCCTGTGCTCTGACTCACTCAGAAACTAAATGCATGGAGTCTCTGGGGCCTGCTGTGCTGTCAATAACAGAGCTCACTGAACTATTGACTGAATACCATCTACAAACCCTCCACCCATGACCTTGCTATTAAACACTGCAAAAGGAGTGAAATTAATGGATTATAAAGGAAAAAGCCACTTTCCCTCACTCTTTGATATGGGTGCTACACTTGCTAGATTGTGTCATTCAGATGTGTTCGTCGCATGGCCTCAAGTTCAAGTTCAAGTTCATTTTATTTATATAGCACATTTTATAACAGACACTGACTGACCAAAGTGCTTTACAGAACTACAAAATTAAAAGACAATAATATCATGCATAACATCACAACACAGATAAGTGCAGCAAAGCTAAGAACAGCCTTAAACAGGAGTAGCAAAAACATTGTCGGACTTAAAATATTAAATAAGAAAACAGAAATGGCAAAAACAGTATCTGACTCATCAATAATAAAACAGAAATGGCAGTATCAAACTTAGATAAAAAGGAAAAACAGTATCATACTCAAAGGAGAATAGTAAAACGAACCAACCTTATTTATAGGCCAAGGAAAACAAGACGCTTTTTTAAAAGTGACAAAAGAGATCCTCCTATCCTCTGCCTCCCATCTGCAGAGTTCAAACTATTCTACAGCACAAGCACATGCTACCATTTGTACCTCCTCAATGAATGAGGTTGATGGATGAATAGCACAATTTCCTAGCAGCCCTCTAAGTCTGCAGCAGAGCATGTCTGCTGAGAATATAATGGAGTATGGGAGACTCACGGACCCACAGGAATCCTAGAGCTACAGAAAAGCCTGGTGTTCCTGTCAGTGTGTAAATCATCACTGCCAAGCCTTCACTGTCTGCCTTTGACTGGTCTCAGTGTTGCTTTTAATTAAGAATACATGTCCGGTCAAAAAATTACTGTGTTAAAATTTTCACTCATTCTCAAGTGACCTGTCAGTCATGTCTGCCCCCATTGTACATTAAAGGATTTCACAGGGTATTTGCAGTACAGCTCTCTCACATCAGTCGTGCATCCTACTATAAATGATGTAACCACATCCAGTCATGTGAAATACAGGCTACATGCATTAATGGCTCATTCCAGAGCTTCTCTCACCAAAATATTAACAATCAATAAAGAACAGCTCCTCCAAGGAATGAACCTGAGAGTCAAATAAATATAGCCCACGCCAACCTGTTTGCTATTTTCTGCAAGGATGGCTGACAGTGAACCAGTGCAGCGGATCAGGCCTGAGTTTGCCCATACTGTGCCAGCAGAGAGTGACAAGATAGGTGCTGAAAGATAGAGGGCAGGTGCACAAAGAGACCCTATCCTGATGGGATCAAACTAGTTACCCTGATGTGCCCACTCCACACTGAGCAGCCCTTTAACATGACAAAATTATATCTGATGTGACCGCCTCACATTCCCCTGACTATGAGCCCCAGCCACGGTAAATGCAATCACTGAAGCCTTCTCAAATAGGAGAGGTTACAGCGCCACTGAACTGTGTATAACTGTGCAACCTGAGTGGAATGCGTAATGTTGGGCCAGATGACTCTTCTTGGCTGCCTGGAGAAATCATCGTTGTTTTTACTCTCAGCTATCGCTAGCACGGAATCTAACTTGCCCAAGTACAACACATAGTCCGTCCTGCAATAAAAATGCTTTTCAAAAGGGCTTGTCATCTGTCTTAGAGCTAAGCATCAACTATTAGTGGATAATTGAAAGAAAGCTTTCAGGATTAATTGGAAGTGAAAACTGTTCTAGAGCTGGTTGTTGCTTGGAGACATCTAGTGCTTTCAAAGGAGTGTAGTCTTTAAACACCCATAAATATCATATCCTTGTGAATTATTAAAGAAAGTTAATTTAGATTATCTAACAGACCAAAGGGAGTGTACACTGCATGTACAGACATAATCCTAATCGATACATCTCACTGCCTGAGATGCATACACGGCCTTAGCATCAGGCCCTCGTGGCAGCTTCCATCAATCTTGCATTCAAAGCACAAAGCCTTTCAGACCAGGAAACAAATGCAAATTAGCATCACTGAGTTTTATCTAAAATAAATAGGACAATTTCATGGAGTTTAGCAACCTCATCCTCAGCTTCTTTTTATTTGCACAGAAAATGGATTTGATGAAACATAACATTGGTGTGCAAACACTTTAATTACCTTCCTTCTCTCTTGAAGAGATTTTTAATCTTTTTTGTTGTGTATCCCTCAATGTGTGATACACAGCGATACCCCAGTCTTCATAATGAAAGGTTGTTAAAGCATGGAAAAAAGATTCATGGTCTCAAAGAGGATTATTATTTAAATAGCTTTTGTTGCTTTGGCATAGTTGACATACTAAGATAGGTGAATGAATGAGAGATTCTTTGTCCCCCCTCAGAGGCTGAAAGAACTGAAGCAGAGGGAGTTTGCCCGCAACGTGGCCTCCAAATCGAGGAAGGATGAAAGGAAACAGGAGAGAGCTCTCAGGCGCCTACATGAGCTTGCTGAACAACGCAGAGAGGTGCAATGGTGGGGGATGTTTTGTTAAATTGTTATTTCCATATTTATATACAATGTGCCAGTGTATACATATATAGAATGGGGTCTAAAAGTAAAGAAAATCAGCTCTTTTTCTTCTGAAACATTCTTTTAAACATGGAAATAAAGATAATCATATTTAAAAATCAAATACAGATGGAAAGATTCTGCACTATTTAAGTCACTGATAAAAAAAAAAAAACCTTTTTTACATTGATAATGTTCACTTCTTTGTATAACATGTCAGATGTTCTTGCTTCCATTGAAGCACATGAAGCACAAGATGTAATTAGATTCTGAAGTCATTTTGGATACCGTGGCACAATCATCTTATTTCCCTGTGGAGTCCAATCGTCATTATCACCCCCTTTTTTGGTTAGTTAAAAGTGTAAATGAACCTGGCACATGCATTTCATGATTTTGTCTGTCTTTTCTTCCTCTTTTCTGATGCAGTGCCCCAGGAAGTGGTCCTATGTTTAAGTCTACCACGGTGGCAGTGGAGGGTTCTTTCAGGGAGTCCTGCTGTGATGATGCCCAAGAAGAAAACCACAGCTGTGCGGCTCAAGATTCAGGGGGTCAGATCCATTCCAGCAGTTGTGGCTTAGCTAGTAAGCAGTCACTGTGGCCGTACAATGGCAGGGCCAAAAAGCAAACTTTCAGACGCAAAATTGCATTCTCTTTTTCCTTTCCAAAGAAAGCGTCTGTTAAGCTTGAGTCATCAGCGGCGGTTTTCTGTGAGAGCATAGAGGAGGGATCGATGGAGCGGAGCCGCAGACAAAGACTCACAGCACCCCCTGTCGAGCTTGACCTCCCCAGCTCCCCCATGGAGGAAAAAGTACTAAATTGTGAGGAGGCAATTTACAGCACTGGCACACAGCAGGGGAAGCACTTCCAAGAAAGTGACAGCAGTGGAAGTCAGGGGTCATCAGATATCCCTGTGGCGAGGGAGAACCCCTCGTCAACGGCCTCAGATTTGTGTGCTTTGCTCGTTTACTCAGAGGATGTGCCCAGTCCTGCCGTCTCCCTCATAAACACTCCCCCCTTCCGTTTAAACAGTGCTGATATTGTTCTTGACTCTGAGGACTCTGTTGAGAGCCTGAAAAGCAACATTGCTGAAAGTAAACCTGAGACCTCTGAGGATGTGACAGTAGAGGAGAACAGCATTACAGAGGAGGGGCACTCAACCATCATTGAGCCTCCGGAAAAGACTTTCTCAGATGCGACACCTAAGAACGATTCTGCTCAAAAACAAGAACAAGTGGAGGATGCAACTGCAAAGACACCTTCCCCTTTCACAAAACCCAGCCAGCCTTTTTTCTCTGTCCTAAGCAGAGATGGTAACACCATCTTCCAGTGGCCCTCCGAGATGGTGTCCTTCACAAGGACAGAGCCATCCCTGTCTTTCAGTTGCAACCCCCTCCATTTTGACTTCAAGCGGTCACGGATTAGAAAGTCTGCTGACACTCAGGAGATGACTGAGCTCAAAACTGATGAGGAATTATCTGTCTGCTCAGGTTTCAAATCCTGCCACTCTGACAAGCACATTGAGGAATCCACAGCCAGCCACAGAAACAGTCCCAGCGAAGGACCTGAAGGCAAGGTCAGAAAGTGTTATCAGTTTTCAAGTGACACAGAGAGTTGTGTCAGGCTGAAAACACATGACAGGTGTAGATATTCCAAAGATTGGATTCATGCAAGTAAGAGGACTGAAAAGAAATTGCGGACCAGGGATCGACGTCATTACAGGAGCCACTGCAAAAGGAAGCGAAGGAGGCGGAAGAGGAGGAGAGACATATACCGGGAAACAGAGAGCAATATGGTGAAATCTAAGAAATTCCACAGACGACCTGAGTGTGTGGAAGGACTTGATAGCCAATTTAGCGGCACCACTTCACAGCAAGTGCATCCATTAGAGAAGTCAAAGCAATCAGCTCAAAATCAGACTGAGGACAGCAGCACAGCTTCCGTAGTTGAGGAAGGGGTGGGAGGCTTGAGGCAGGAGGCAACAGCCGATGTAAACGGCTCAGCGGGCTGCATCATTCTCTCTGATGAGTTCTGTGCTGATGGTGAAAAGGTGCTTAGGAACAGCAGGGAAAAGCCTGACAATCCAACTGCCAGGGAGCTGACAACCATAGGACAGTGTTCTGGTAGCCAGGACGCATCTCACTCTCAGAGATCCAGTGCAGCCGAAGGGTGCCGAGAGGAGACACCTTCATCACCAGAGACTAACAGAGACGGACCATGTGAAGGACACATTTCAAAAAAACGACGAAGAGATTCTATAAGTGATGTAGATGAGTCTTACGACTCCTGTCAGTCGCCAGCAGAGATTTCTGATGGGTGCTCAGAACTTACCTGTTGTATGCATGGGATTATGAGGAAAAGAAAGAGGCGGTCACATGTCCAATATCAAACTCCATGCCTTGCAAATGAATGTACCACTGTTAAAAACAGTGTTCTGGAAGAAAAGGACAAAGCTGTGGAGGAGTCAAGCCTGAAATGCCTTGTTTTAAAAGGTGTGTGTGACAGCTCGAATGGGTCAGACCAAATCTCATGCAGTATTGATGATGTAGAGAGCAGTGCGGTTGGTCCTCAGACATTTACTTCCATTAGCAGTGCCCTGGGTCAAAGTGTGGTGGAGAGCAGTGACTGGCAACAGAGCGCCTCCTCTCAGATCAATGCTTCATGCACCAAGGGCAGTCTAACTCTACTACAGACAGATTCAAAGCTCTCGGAAGAGCCAACAATGGAGAATAGTAACATCGTTAGTAGTGAGTCCAAGGCAGCACAAACGCACTCAAAGGACTGTAACAAATATTCAGCGGCTGCTCAGGCCTGCCTGCTCGATGTGAGAGAGTTAGCCCTGCAGAGGACTGAAAAAGCTACTCACGACAAATCATGTCAGCACAGCATTCAAACCCCACCGCAGAGATTTCACCTAGGCATTCAGGCTGAGGAGAAGTTGAGGGAGTGCTTCCACACCACCAGCAGCCTGTTCCAACCCTCTGCATCTTTTCAGGCCCCCTCAGAAAGCATGGAGAGACACTGTCTCCTGCAGATCCAGAGTCATGGACAGGTGCTACACCAGCAGATGTTCCCCACCAAGCTCAAATCTGTCCTATCCAGGCCTCATATGCCCATATCATCTGCTGTCCTTCATCCAGTTCACCTGCCATCCTCCTTGCCTTCTGGCTCCATCACAATACGTCACACCATACTACAGCACCACACCGCTTTCCTGCCCCCACAACCCCCTATTTACCCCCAGGTAGTGCCTGTTTCTCGACTCCCCCTGGGGCCAGAGATCTGTCGGCCCACTGCACCTCCCTTCGTGACCCCTCAGCAGGTATCGGTAGTGGCACCCCCTAGTATTCACCCAATGACTGTGACGTTTCATGCCCTGCCACGACCTGCCATGTTTCCGCCCATGTTGCCCCCTCATCACGCTGTCATTCCCCTTCAGCCTCTCTTCTAGCTGTGTGTAACAAAATGTATTTTGTACTGCAGAAGTGAGAGAAACATCTGCAGCACTGCTCCCTTAGTAAGAATTTTGAGATAGGAAGTTTTCCTTGGGTAACATACAAAAGAGTTGTCTTTGCAGTTTGGGAAGGATGCTGTTTCTGTGCCATGTTGTCAGTAGAGATTCTTGCAGACACTTTTATTTGGAAAAAAACTCACCTACCCGATTAAGTCCAATACCTGTTTTATTATGATTTGTTGTTAAGAAGATTTTAACAGATTTTAATCATCCCAAAGACCATCGTTTTGTTGGATCAAGAGCAGCATGATCATTCAGAACACGATTTAGGTGCACATCTTTGTAGAAATAAATGATAAAATATTATAAATACATATATGTACGCTTTAGTCTAGATAATAACAAAATACGGTTATAATAATAATATATACAATAACAATAGAATATATTATGGTTGCATATATGTAGTGATATGAATACAGGAAGTCCTAAAGGGTCAAAGTGTTATTATGTGCCGTTTACAGAGCTCCATAGTAAACCTGCAGAGAATTGATGTAACACAGACATTCTTCATATGTGACAGCATTTAAAATAAATCACACTGGCACTAGTGTATGATAATAATTACTACTTTATTAATTATTTAATGCTGCTGTACCTGTCAAAGGCTAGCGTAATGCAGCAAAATAGCGCTATGCACCATGTGCTACGACAGCATTGTGTTGAACACATACATAATGCTCGTTTATGAGTAGTTTTTATGCAAATCAAAATGCCCACAGCATGTAATGGGGAAACTTAATGTCCCTGTCGAAAGCAGAACTGATATAGGAAAATTATATTTCTTATTTAGCTAATTATGATCAACCTCAGTGCAGTGAATAAACAAACAGAATTATGGTTAAATTCAGACTACAGAATGTGTTATGTGTGGTTTAATATGTACTTCAAATTGTAGATCTTACATGCTGTTGCCTAAAATATTTGAAAAGAAGCACAAAAATGACCAAGTGCAAATCCATACATGGATGTTTCCTGTATCCCTCATATTGTAACCTGCTTGGATTAGGAGAACATATACTAGATCTATCTGTAGAACATGGAGTTCCCTGCCCTGTAGCAGTTATTGAAGGATTTTTATTATTCCTATATATTTTTTATCCAGTGTGTAAATCTGAATGTTTACATATCCAAAAACGACCAATGGCCTGCCTTGTGGAGCTAAAGTTAACATGAACAGTTATTCAAAATAATTCAACTAAGGCAATTCCCCTTCTCCATTCATTAATATTATTGGTTTGATTTACATATTGCATGTAAAAAAAAAAAAAAAAAAAAAAAAAAAAAAAAAATATATATATATATATATATATATATATATATATATATATATATATATATATATATATATATATATATATATATTACAAGCCTTGGTGATAAAATTCTGGTGATATGATTAATTCTAACAAATATTTAACTGAACTTTGTTGAAATCCTGCTTCAGGGTAACTTCAAAACAGAAGTGTGGTTTTGTTAGCAAAGCATTCAATTTCTCCTGCTTGCATCAGATGAAAGAAGAGACTAAACTCAAGAGAAGGATTCATTTACTTATTTAAAATACTAACTTCTAAGACACTTGAATCCAAAAGCAAGTCAAGTTAGCTAGTGAAGAACAGTTAAAATTCTGTGTCTTTGAATTCTCACAATCCTTTCATTTTCAAAGGAGATGTGTTGAACTGGAATTAATGACTAAGTTTTGTGGATTTTGCAAATAGCCATATGGAAAGTAGACTGTACTTAATTCTTGATAATTATGCTCAACCATATGTTTTTTTTATTAGATATCTTTTTATTTAAAACAGAAAAATGAATCAATAAAAGGCTATGCAGCTCCACAATAATATTGCACCACTGCTAGTGAACAGGACTCAAGGTTATTTAAAATTAATCAATAATGACAACATTAATAAATATTAACAGGTTATAGCTGTACGCAATGCCTAATGAGTAAATATTAATAATGAATCTGTTAATGTGAAGTAGCCGATTCTATTAGAAATGTCACAGTGGAGGAATTTAAGCAGAGCTGCAGTCTATTTAGTTTTTTTCTGGATATCCTAAAATCACGTAATTTCATTACTTAATATTCAAATTTGCATTGAAATGAGGTGGTACATGAAAATAAAAAGTGGTGTAGAGAAAGAGAGACACTGGTGTTTTTTTAACACCTGTTCAACAAAGCCCTGATACCACCAGATTGCTCCTTCTTAATTCATGTTGATTCTTAAACCCTAAACACATAGGAAATTGTGTAAATGCACAATGTTAATGTTTTTTCCCCGCAGTCAAATTGTAAATGCTGTAAATCAGTACTATTTATAAATCATGTAATATGTAATGTACATGTACATATGTTTTATGTTTTTATTGTGCCAGGTACCCTGTATGTATGAATTATTTAGATAAGATAAAAACAACTATGTTTTTTACGCCACTTTGCCAACTGAATGATGCTAAAGTACTATGTAATAAAACTAAGAAACAAGCACTTGCTTTCATGTGTGTCCATTTAAAATGTGTTTTTGGGTTCACCACACACTCAGGTGAAAAAAGTCCACAGTATATGACTACAAACACACTGGAAATGCATGCTTTTTGAAGCCGGGGAAAATCCAGGGTTTTTGTCACTGCTAGAAAAGAACTGTTGAATATTTAATTTTAAGGTCTTGCACAAGCGATGCAGAGGTTATTGAGTGAGACAGCCATGGTCATTTTGTAGCATCTTTGAGGCAGTGTTAGACGATCGGAAGCTTGAGCTTCTAGTACGCGAGGCTTAAAATTCACACTTTAGTCGGCAGCTTCCTGCAGCAGCTCTCTGAGAGAGTGACATCATTATGCAGAATTATTCTGCCATCCTGTATGAGACTGATTAGCTCAGATGTTCCGCTGTTATTTCCCCTCCAGTCCTTGAATCACATCTCTCCAAGGCTCCACTGTTGTTAGACAGCATTACCTTCTTTCTGCTCGGCTACAATCGCAGGCTTTTTGTGTGCCGACCTTTTTTTTACTCAAAACAGCACTCTGTAGATTTCCTCATACTTTGTGACTCATAGGCCCAGTCACAGCACTCCCTTGTGCCATTTTGTTTCCCTGGAACGGATGCAAATTATTTCTGCACCCGCTACCTCTATCCCACAGAGCTAAAACATGGTCTTCCTGCTGTCTACACTACTGTTCAAGCACCTCTCCCTGAGCCTGGACGACCCGGATGATGGCTGTCGGGCTTGTGTACTTGTGAGAAATAATCTAAACAACTAACGTCCATACTTATTTCCTTTTTGCATACATTGACATGCAGCATTTGTATAAAGCCTTTGTTATATAAAAGCACCAAATTTCAACATTTTGCTATCTGAAACATTGTTTTTCCTCGGAGCGTATCTTGCCTGCAGACTTATGGACCATCTCTTTACAAACACCCACGTACGACACTGCCTCTCACAGCCAGGGATAAACAAATGCCTGGCTACCCTCAGACAAAGGCATTCTCTGCAATCTGAGTGTTGTACCGGTCTAATCATGATTTCGTATTCATCAGAATCGGAGCATTATCGTAGTCATCTTGTTTGTATGTTGATGAGAGTCTCACGTTCAGAGGATGGATTCTATTTGGGATGCAATTAAGAATCTAGGCATCTCATTTGTGTCGTCTCGTTATCCTTTTTGTTTGTTGCCTTTCTTTTTATTTTCCTCGCAAGGTCAAGGAAATACACAAGAGAGTGATGCAGGAAACTGCAAAACACACAGACTCACGCAGGACTGTCAAGCTGTTAAATAAAGTTTAATTAACGCTTCCATTCTCTTAGAGCAGGTTTTTATTACTAAACGAAGATGAGCTCCTGGATAATTTTACCCTCATTATTATAGAATGAAACAATAGTCTGTGTGGCTCTGAATGGCAAGAGAAGCATCTGAATTAGGGACTAAACTATTAAATCTGGCTTCAGTTTTTATTAGACACCATCTGTGGTGTGTATTAAAGTCTGACCTCAAGTGAAGCTCTTTGTAGCTTTTCTTCATAGGGACTGCCTGGGACTCTTTAAGTGCTTGTGTTACAGCGAATCCCACAGTAAGTCAAATAAATTGTCAAGAAAGTTATTGCTAACCTCAATAAGAGCCGATACGACAGTTGCAAGCTTACAAATTTCACTGCCTGAAGTCTCTGCATGAAAAATGGATAGCGTTTAAAGAAATATCAAATACTATAAACATCTAAACACATTTAAGAAAGGTTATGAATATGAAAAGCCATGACAGACCAATTATTTTACCAGGGCTAAAACATGTTCTTAGACAGATCATGAACTGGATTGCCTATTACCCATTTACCCATGTAAAATCACTGACTTATGTTCAGTAAAGGCTTACATTTAAGTAATTATTGGAATAAACAATTCTTCCACCATATAGTTGATTGTAACAGTAGGTGGTTCCTAACTTTTCACAATAATATACAGCACTGAACATAGAACACAGAACGCAGAATATAGATTAGAATAAATGTATAGTGGGCTATAAAAATATTAGATTTGGTAAGGTCTTTGCTAACTTGAGATTTGTAAAAATGTTTTCTGAATCAGAATTTAGCTAACTATTAGTTTTACTATAGTAGTTATCTATCAGTTTTATAATTTGTCACGAAGCAAAAAATGAATAAATAAAATGTACTGTATATCATATTGCCTGTCATTCTCATAAAAAAATGTGCATAGACCATGACATATATATATATATATATATATATATATATATATATATATATATATATATATATATATATATATATATATATATATATATATATAAAATATATATATATATATATATACACTGATTGGCTTCATCACTGTCTCCTCTCCACCAGTAAGCTGGTGTGTGGTGAGCGTTCTGGCACACTATGGCTGCCGTCGCATCATCCAAGTGGATGCTGCACATTGGTGGTGCTGAGGAGATTTCCCCTTCCATGTGACGCGCTTTGAGTGCCTAGAAAAGCGCTATATAAATGTAATGAATTATTATTATTATTATTATTATTATAACAGTAAATGCTTTTGCAATTTATTTGAAGTGGATGTATAATTATTTGATGTGTGAGCAGATCAGTAGGTTTTGAAGTGAATATTTTGCAGCTTGTATGATTTGTTACAGAGATACACATACTGTATTCATGCTTTCTTTAGTTTGAATTGACTTTAACTAAGTTTCTTATTTAGTAGTTCAAACTGTTAGTAACTATGGCTGTGTCCGAATCCCTTTTCTATGTGAAATTAATTTTATGTAGAACTTACACCTGAACCGTTTATGAAGGACTTGGTTACACAGGTGTGGTATGCAATCATTTGCATCCGCTGTGCAGCCTCGCAGCACGGGTATTTAACGAGCTGTTGTGATTGCTCACTAGTTTTTTGCTGAGGAGCCAAGCCTGAAAAAGCTGGCCACCCCGGCGGGCGGCAGCAGATGTGGCGAAGGGACCTACGTCAGCGTTCCCTCCCTCAGGGAACGAGGGTTACCATATGTAACCGAGACGTTCCCTATCGGTCAGTCACTACAACGTAGGTCAGACTGACCAATAGGAATTCCTACCAAAGCGCCACAGCTGCTGAACCCCATCCAGCGCCCCGTGCAAGCCTCTACACCTTCTTGCCTGGAAGGACGATAGGAGGAGGCTTTACACAGAGTGTATCTGTCACTGTTGTTCCGTAATAACCAATACAGTGAGATTATTGGATAACACTGGGAAAGCGTGCCCTTTGCATACAACTGCATATGCCAATGCAGTTGTGGAGCCATCCACACCCCAGACACTGCATGCCCGTTGTACGTGGCACCCCAGCCAGTGGCGGAGGCATCTGTGAATACCACAGCATGCCTGGAGACCTGTTCCAAGGGGACTCCTGCCCGAAGGAATGAGAGGTCTGACCATGGGCTGAAGGTCTGGCGGCAGGCCGGTGTGATTGCCACCCGGTGAGTGATGCCACGCCCATCTCGAGACTCAGCCCGGAAGCAGTCACTCCGCCCTTCGCGGGACCGCGCAAGAAGAAGCACAGTTCCCAGAGATGGCCGGAACCCGTGGCCACAGCGACGCGCTCGCCAGAAAACCTCCCTCGAGCCTCGTCCTCGCCTTCACCGACTCCCTTCACCGACGCGCAGCTGCCGCTCATGAGCCTCACTGCCGTCGCGTCTGAGGATGAGGCCGAAGGACACGCCACGAGAGACTGCTGCTCCATCTTGGCATCGGATAGCGAGGAATGGTCGCTAAACTCCGCCTCCTCGTCGATCCAGGAATCTGGCCGTACCCGCGCTGGAGCTGATGCGTCTGCTGACGCAGGCGGTTGACCGACTCGGGCTCGAGCGGTCGCTGCCGAAGGAACCCGCGCCGAAACAGGCTCGACGGATGTTTCCTGCAAAATCGCCGCCATTCAGCAAACAGGCCCGCTCCGTTCCTACCGGAGGTTCACACGGAGTTGACTAAGTCGTGGAATGCACCCTTCTCTTCGAGGCTTCAGCCTCAGACCTCCGCGTTGCTCTCCCAAGTGGACGGAGAAAGGATACACGGCGATTCCTCCTGTGGAAGAGACGGTCGCAGCGCACCTTTGTTCGCCCTCCGCGAGATGGCGATCAAGGTCAGCCCTCCCGTCCCAAAGCATGCAGAGCCACGTCCGCCTTGGTCGGCCGCGCATATGCCGCCTCTGGCCAGGCCGCGTCTGCTCTCCACTCCATGGCGGTTTTACAAATCCTGCAAGCCGCCCTCCTCCGTGAATGGGACAAGAAGGGCCAGGACCCAGCTGCGATCTGAGCTTACAGATCTGAGAAGCGCGACAGGATCTCTCTCTCCAAGCCACCAAGACCGCAGCTCAAGCTATCGGACGTATCGGACGCACAGGCCGCTCTCGCGAGAGACAGAGCCAGCCTCCGGTGTGAACCAGCACCCAGCGTCCAGCACAGCCCCAGCCTTCGCAGCGACGCCAGGGCGGCCGCCCAAGGTCGCGCTCAGACAGCCGTCACAGACCGCCGCCCCCCCAGAGGGCCTCGGCAAAAGATCACGTTGAAGTCTGAGCACGCGAAGCCGTCCTAACCAAGAGAAAGAAAAGACGTGCGTGTCCCGCTGCGGCTGGACCGCCGTCAAAGGTTATTTCCCTGACAGTCCCCTTCAAACAGGCTACTGCAGCGGTTCATTTGGCAGCCAACGAGCCGGTTCATTTACCCTCTCGCCTGCACACAAACGCCGTTTTCACGGCGACCCAGAGAAATCTCTAAAAGAGTATAATGTCTGGTCCGGCTCACGCCGTTGGTGTTTTAAGTGTAGTGAAAGTCCCCACGCCCCAGTGTTCACCCCTACACACAAGCACATCAAATCTCGTGTCACTCACAGAGCACAATCTCATAAAGTGCAGAAAAGCCGCTCGAGTGTTGAATATAAGAAATGTGTCCACAGGTTTGTGCCCACTATCTGCCCGCTCTGTTACACGGTCAATAAAACATGTTATGAATGTAAGTCTCGTGCCCGCCGGAGAGCGCTCACGCTTACTAACACACACCTCCCCCCGGGCGCCGCCCGCGTGTTTAAATGTTATCACAAAACGCAGGGCATTGATAAGACGCTCCCCATCCGTTATGATCGGGGCGTCAAATACACTTGTAAGTCTCGTGCCCGCGCACACGCGCTCACGCGCTCACGCTTACAGAAAGCTTTTCCGCACAAAGCGCTACTCGCGCGTCAAAAAGTGAGAATAAAATGCTCCCCATCCCTTATGATTGGGACACCTCATATAAATCAGACGATCTCGGTTTTCAGCGAGCAGCCATTGCCCAGATCTGAGAGCGCGCGCGCCGCGCTTTCGGCTCCGGCTCAGTTTCACAAGCCCGCATATGGCGGCGATCTGAACCCGGAGGCCATTCGCCCCCTAGCGGCTCACATAGCTGCGTGGGAAACTATCCCAGGGATTTCAGAATGGGTTCTGATCACAATAAGCAGGGCTATACACTTCAATTCATTCGCCATCCCCCGCGCTTTCGAGCCCGGACCGTGACGATAGTGAACGCGGAAGTAGCACACCTACTTCACGCAGAAATAGCAAAACTGCTGTGCAAAGGGGCTATAGAAAAGGTACCGCCTTCTCTGAGCGAGTCAGCCAATACTTTTACAGCCAATATTTTCTCGTACCCAAGAAGGATGGAGCTTTCAGACCCATCCTAGATCTGAGACTTTTGAACAAGGTGCTTGCAAAAAGACCGTTCAAAATGCTTACGACCAGAAAAATCCTCACGCACGTTCGCCCGAGGGACTGTTTTATTTCTCTAGATCTGAAGGATGCCTATTTTCAGATTCAGATATTACCCCGTCACAGGCAATTTTTGAGATTCGCCTTCGACGGTCAGGTATATAAATACACCGTCCTGCCGTTCAGCCTGTTTCTAGCACCCCGTACACTGACGAAGTGCATGGACGCGGCGCTCGCCCCCCCTGAGGACTCAGGGGCTGCGAATAATGAACTATCTGGACGATTGGCTGATATTGGCACAGTCAGAGACAGAACTGTTATCTCACAGAACAGTGCTTCTCAGTCACCTGGAAAGCTTGGGTCTCACGGTCAACTGGACCAAGAGCTCCTTAATGCCCAGTCAGTCAATTTCTATTTTAGGAATAGAACTGAATTCTCTGGCCATGACGGCTCGTTTGTCGACACAGCGCGCGCACCGTGTTCACCGCCTAGTCGCGTCTTTCCAGAAGGGCAGCTTTCTCCCTTTGAAAACGTTTCAAAGGATGCTGGGCTGTATGGCTTCAGCGGCAGCGGTGCTCCAGCTGGGCCTACTGCGCATGCGCCCGCTCCAACGCTGGTTGAATGCTCGCGCGTCTCGCCTAGCCTGGGTTTCTGGCGGCCAGAAAATCAGAGTGACTCAGACCTGCATCAGACTCTGCAGCCCTGGTTAGTAGCTGACTGGTACCAGCAGGGAGTGATGATGGGAACCATCTCTTATCGGAAAGTCATTTCGACAGACGCGTCCAACTCGGGTTGGGGCGCGCTGTTTGAAGGCAGACCGGCCTTTGGCCAGTGGTCAGACCAAGAGAAGTGTTTTTACAAAAACTGTCTGTCTGAAGCGCTTCCTCCCGTTCATACAGGACCAACATGTTCTCGTCCGCTCGGACAACATGTCTGTGGTTTCCTATGTAAACCGTCAGGGCGGTGTCAGATCCAGAAACCTCTGCAATCTGATGGAACGCATCCTTATTTGGTCCCAGATGCACCTGCGCTCACTGAGGGCGGCGCATGTGCCTGGCCATTTGAACAGCGGCCCAGACAAACTGTCCAGGGACAACGTTCCCCCAGGGGAATGGTCCCTCCACCCCCAAACAGTCCAGAAACTGTGGCGCCTATTCGGCAGAGTGGAATTTGACCTATTTGCGTCAAAAGACAACGCTCATTGCCCGATGTTCTTTTCGAAGAACGAGGACACGCTGGCCCAGGTCTGGCCCAGCCTCCCACTGTATGCTTTCCCTCCGATCTCCCTGTTACCACAGGTGATCAAGAGAATCAGGGAAATGCGCCATTCGGTGCTCCTCATAGCTCCGCACTGGGAGAATCAGAATTGGTTCCCGGAACTAGCATGGCTGTCACATGCAGCTCCGTGGCCGATTCCAGTGAGGGCAGATCTCCTCTCTCAGGCTCGCTGCTCGATCTGGCATCCCCATCCAGAGCGCTGGTCTCTGCATGCATGGTTGATCAACGGGTACTCGTTGCCCTGCCAGAAAGAGTGATGAACACGATCACGCAGTCTAGAGCTCCTTCCACGAGAAGGCTCTACGCGTCTAAATGGCCGGTGTTCTCCAAGTGGTGCACCGACAGAGATCTGGACCCGCGGACGTGCGAGGTTGCGCATCTGCTCACTTCCTACAAGAGCTGACAGATAAAGGGAGGTCCTAATCCACGCTCAAAGTTTATGTGGCGGCCGTGGCGGCGTTCGCAGAATCGACGTACGGCCAGTCGCTGGGAAGACAAGAGCTGGTCATCCGCTTCCTTAAGGGAGCTAGAAGGATCCACCGCGCCCCCCATCGGTTCCTATGTGGGTTCTTTCCTTGGTCCTCGAGGCCCTGAAAGCCTTCCCATTTGAGCCACTAGACTCCGTTGAGTTAAAATACCTATCACTAAAAAACGTATTTCTGACCGCGCTGTCGTCAGTCAAACGTGTGGGGGACCTGCACGCGCTGTCAATCAGCGCGACGTGTCTTGAGTTCGGGCCAAATGACTCTAAAGTCATCCTCAAACCTAGACATGGCTATGTTACGAAAGTGATGGGCACTCCTTTTAGAGCGCAAGTCATTTCACTGTCGGCTCTGCCAGCGTCAGACAGTGAGACAGACGTGAATCTCCTTTGCCCGGTCAGGGCGCTGAGGTTTTACACTACGCGCTCCGCCTCTTTCAGGCGCACGGAGCAGCTGTTTGTTTCGTTTGGTGGGCGCTCCAAAGGTCTCGCTGCCTCGAAACAGACTCTGTCCAGATGGATAGTGGACGCTATAGCGGCCGCTTACGCGTCAAAAGGTCTGCAATGCCCTCTGGGCGTTAGGGCTCATTCCACTAGAGGCATGGCCTCGTCGTGGGCGTGGTCCAGCGGGATTTCTATCCACGAGATATGCGTAGCGGCGGGCTGGAGCTCCCCGTCTACCTTTGTCAGGATCCCGCCCTGCAGGCTAAACTTCTGTCAGTCTAAGCGAGTTGTGCGTTCTGCCCACATATATCATGCTCAGACTACTCTCACGTGACTAGTAGGGATGTGCTATATGCTTATACAGACCAGTGATCTGCTCTGTATTCCCTATGTGTGCTTATGTACATATGATGGCCCGCATGGCTGGCCACCTTATTTTTTCCACTTATTGGGCTCCCCGAGAAACCTCGGCGACTCATGGGTGGTTGCTTGGCGCGCACGGCGTTGACAAAAAGTTCCCGTAGCGTAAGCTAATCTTACGCAATACGAGAGAACCTCTCGTAAGAGAATATACTCGGTTACTAACGTAACCTCTGTTCTCTCTAGAGAGGGAACGAGTATTGCGTAACCGGCCGTGCTCGCGCCACGAGCAACTTCGCTTCAGTCGACGAAAACCAAGGAATTCAGCCTACAGCCCCTTCTTTTATACGCTAAGCCACGCCCATTCTGGCGGGCTATGACGCTATGAAGGCGCGGGCGCCCTTCATTGGGCATGACGTCGCGCGGGGCTCACTGGTAGGCTGCAGCAGATGCCTGCAGGGCAGCCAATGAGCACGCAAGACTGCCTGCTCTAGGTCTGCTAGCTGCTGCACTGCGTTGAAAATGAATACAAAATTAAGGATAATTTTTTGGCTTCAATATCTCGAGAAGATGAATCTTTCCCGTAGCGTAAGCTAAACTTACGCAATCCTCGTTCACTCTCTAGAGAGAACCGAGGTTAAGTAAATAACCGAGTACGTTTTCGTTTAGGATTTATAGGCTTTTAAAGCTCCAGTAGGTAACTTTTGAAAACATGTATTTGCTAAAACTGTCATTATGTCCTGACAGTAGAATATGAGACAGATAATCTGTGTAAAAATCAAGCTTCTCTGGCTCCTCCCAGTGGTCCTATTGCCATTTGCAAGAAATACACGCTCCCGGTCAGAAACAACCAATGAGAGCCAGGAGGCATGTCTTAGCAGTGTCAATCACGCTCGTGTACGCGCTGATCACACCCCTCTCTTGCACAGCGCGAGCGCCGGAGCGCGAGCCGTCGTTCAAACTCAAGATTGCCGGCGTGCTGCAGCTGTGCTTATGACGGAGAAACAACCTAAAGTGCCAATTCTCCAGTGACACCTGCTCATAAAACAAAGAGGTAAAAGGAAAAAGACTGATGACGATAAACAACCGAAAAAGAAAGAATTACACAGAGCCCATTGACTCGGTGTCAAAACTCTAGCCGCATAACATGTAGATAAAATGTCACGCACTCTGCTAAGCAACAATTGAAACCTGCTAATTCACTGGCTTGTCATGTTGCTGAAATAATGTACTAGCACACCTTATCTAGCATTATATATCGCTAGAATAATTACTTACATGCTGTAACGTTAGTTACCGTTATATTAACGTTATCTTACTAGCTATTTATAACTTATAGAAAGAGTGCAACGTTATAAAGTTACATGTAGGCTATTGGAAAATACATAATGATTTGAGGACCAAGTTTGTAGTCAAAGTATGGGCAGGCCATAGTCAATGTAAAGCATATTATTGACGTTTAGTCCCTATTAGTGAATGTGCCATATAACTTTTTATCCGCCGTCATCGGTGGCCCTGTTTACTAGTCTGCGCGTTCACGACAGGCTCCGCTGTGGAGGACGAGCTGTGGAGGGAGGGCTGTAGCGCAGCAGAGAGCAAGGGGGTGGGACCTGGAAGTTGTGCTTGTTCAAATTTTCAGGCTAAGTCAACGTTTTCTCAAGACTCCCTACTGCAGCTTTAAGTGTTTTTTGCCATACCCATTTTCTAAATGATCCTGTTCTAGCTACCCAAAGGGTAAAGTTAAATTTTTTCTCAGAGGCAAATATGTCCTTATTATCACATCACACGCACAGCCTTTATAGGCAGTTTATATGAAACTAAATGTTTATAAATGGAATGAATAAGGCCTGTTATTATTTTAATTTCCAGTTAGTTTCTTGATCTCGAGTTTCTGAAATGTTTTGCGGATGTGCTGGAAGTGGGCAAACTCAAGCCTACTTTTTGAGGACTTGAAAAACTCTGAAGATTAATAATCCCCTAAAATCGCCAAAGGTTTTGAAATATTGACTATGTCCAAGTGTTCTTATTATCGTATAGATTTCATACTCCATTGCTATAGAAATAAGCCTGTTGTTCAAATTAACCTGATTAGGCCCTCGGGCGCTAGAGTAAAGAAATATGTGGCAGCCGCTGTGTGCAGTAAACTTTCTTTTCTGTTGTACTGATGCGATGACCAGTTATAGTTTTAGTGCTATAAGTCTATCTAGAGGTGCGGATTAATTCAGGTAGGACTGTGTAGGCATATTTTATTATGTGTATTATGAGGTGGTCCGCAAAAATTCTTGATTACAAATAGTGGTCCACACACACAAAAAGTTTGAAAACCCCTGAGCTAGAGTATGTTGTCATTGTCCTTTGACCATTGTGATCTTTGACCCATCTGGCACACGAACAGCCCCCCTGTGATGCTGATGAAGAACCTTAGATGACGTGTATTATCCATGTATCATCTGCCTACTGTATCATGAATACTGAGTGTACATTTAACTCATTTGACTTATTTCTTCGTACTGCATATAGCAGGGAATGTATTGCACTGTTTCAGTAACTTCAGAGAGCTGTGGATATTTCCCCTGTGATGGGAAAGAGGTCACAGGATGTAAAAAATCTGAATGGTTTGTGATGGCTATGAATTGCCTAGTTGCTCTCATGACACAGGCTATCTTCATACTAGCCCCAATGACTGTCCCCTTAGACATTTCATTGATCCTGCTGCCACTGATCTAAACGCACCGCACGGGTACTGGGATGATTTCTGTCAAAATAGGGGTCAGAGGCTAGTAATTTCACTAAGCTTTTCAAAAGAGAAGCCTGAACCTAAGATGACAATATATATTGTTCAAAAAAGTTTGGTAAGATTTGTTTATTTGCATTATTTGCTTTAAAAAAATACAGTCAAAACAGCAACACTGTTAATAAAAACAGCAATACTTCAATCTGCATATGGTCCTTAAGAAATCATTTTAAAATGCTGATTTAGTGTTAAAGAAACGTCTCGGTTACGTATGTAACCCTCGTTCCCTGAGTAGGGAACGGAGACAGTACGTCGAATGACGATGAAATGGGGGTTTCGCTTAGAAGCCTATCACCTTAGAGTGTTAAAAAACGAGCCAATGGCAAAGAAATGCCATGGGTCTGCGGAATTTGCAAAGCGTAACTCCGCCCCTCCTCGTGGGTATATAAGGAAGAACGCTAGCAGAATGCAGACATGTTTCCCTGCTGAGGAGCCAAGTCTGAGCTCGGCGTTCCAGCGGAACAGCGGAGGTAGCAGGAAGACGTAACGTTGGGTACGTCCTACTCAGGGAACGAGGGTTACATACGTAGCCGAGACGTTCCCTTTCGTAGTCACTTCGAGTTACGTCGAATGATGACGAAATGGGGGTACCAGTCTAATCACGCCACCTCTCGGCCGTCTTCCAGTGCCCTGCATAAGTGTGAGCTCCCTGTCATGAGACTGGCACGGACGAAGGACTCCCACTTAACACAGTATTACCAAGGTACACTGGGAAGCATATCTCAGTAGAGATAAGCAACCATGCCCGCCTGAAGGGAGGTCTTAGGAATACACGTATGGCCCGAGAGGGGGTAGCATACGGAAGAACACTGGAGTGTCCAGCCTGTAGGGTGAAATCTTTCAACTCCAGGAGTGGCAAGGTGGCTTGCCAAGGGAAAGACACATTCTCAAGGAGGCTTACAGTGGAAATACACACGTGGGGGTCACCCAGCGGGGGGACCATGCACATGGAGGCACCTAGCCAACTGCAAAAGCTGCCGGGGGCATAACCTTGGCGTTGAAGTCAACAGTGCGGGAGGAACTCAGGGCTTCTCGGGGAAACTCACGTGAGGAGAATATCGCACGTATCCAGTCCGTGGATTGAAATGGCGAGCAAGCGAAGACACCTGAGCGGATCCTAGTTACTGGCTAGTTGAAGCGAGTACACAAGAGGACACTGGCTCCACTCTGAGATTATAGAATCTCGCGAATGTGTTAGGTGTCGCCCAGCCTGCAGCTCTGCAGATGTCTGTTAGCGAGGCGCCATGCGCTAGAGCCCAAGAGGAAGCCACACTCCGGGTGTAGTGGGCTTTCACACCAAGGGGGTAAAGTCGACCTTGCTGCTGGTATGCCAAAGCAATGGCGGTCACTATCCAGTGAGACAACCTTTGCTTGGAGAGAGCCTTCCCCTTCAGCTTCCCACCATGACAGACAAAGAGCTGGTCTGAGGTCCTGAAACACTGCGTCCTGTCTACGTAGGCACGGAGCGCATACTGGACAGAGCAGTGCCAAGGCTGGGTCTGCCTCCTCCGAGGGCAGCGCTTGCAGGTTCACCACCTGGTCCCGAAAGGGAGTGGTAGGAACCATGGGCACATATCCAGGCCGGGGTCTCAGGATCACGTGAGAGTTAGCCGGCCCGAATTCCAGGCACGTTTCGTCAACGGAAAATGCCTGCAGGTCCCCTACCCTCTTGATGGAGGCCAATGCAACCAGGAGTGCTGTCTTCATTGACAGGAACCTAAGCTCCACTGATTGCAAGGGCTCGAAGGGAGCACTCCGCAGGGCAGTTAAAACCACTGAGAGGTCCCAAGAGGGTACGAGAGGAGGACTTTAGTCTCTAGTCTCATAGTGGCAACAGAAACTTTCAGGGTGGAGGGAGACACCTTCGCTCTAACCCTTCTTGCAGGAAGAAAAGCACGACACTGATCGGGCATATCGTGGGGTCTTCTTGGTGAGAAGAGCACCAGTTGACGAAGAGGTTCCACTTCAACGCATAGGCATGTCTCGTGGACGATGCTCTAGCGGAAGTGATGGTAGCCACCACCGCTGGTGGTAGGGTACTCAAACCTGCATCGGTCTGCATCGGTCTGCATTGGTCTGCATCGGCTGATCGCTGATCGATTGCTCCTGTCTTCCTCACTGCCTGCTGTGTGTTTGTTTGCTTCGAGGCTGTAAGCTCTGCCTGAGCCTCGTATTTCTTTATGTTTTGAGCCATCATTTACTATCTAGTTGTTTATACTACTAAATACAGCTTACACAACATCTCAGATTAACCTTACATCTCTAGCTTCTGTTATTGTTAACACAGCACGTTAGTAACTCGCTAACGCTAGCCTGCTTACGCGCCACCCGTGCGCTCATTAATTAATTTATTTTCTCTCGCGCACACGCGCCTTTGAGTTCATAAAGTCCAGGTAAGTAAGAATCAGTCAACAAACACTGTGAGTAATGTCTTCTTGTCCTGTTATTGTCACCTGTGTCACATGTCATATGTTTAGTATAGCCTTCTCCGATGGCAATATAGGACTTATATGTGATAAATGCAAGGAGACAGTCAGGCTGACGGAGAAGATTTCAGAACTAGAGACACGCATCCAAACTTTAATTGAGGATGGTAAGAATGCTAGACCTTTAGATACTGTTTTGGATGCGCCTAGCATAGTGAACTCTTTACATGATTCGGTTCCGGCTGAAGTAGAGCCCGTGCAGCAGGGCAGATGGGTGACAGTGAGAGAACGTTCAGGTCGCGGATAAATGAACCACTTTTCCGTTCCGATTCCCATAACAAACCGATTTGCCCCACTCAGTGAAACACCTACTGAGAATTCTGTTGATTGTGCCCTAGTAATTGGTGATTCGATCACACGGAACGTGAAAATAGAGCCACCAGCCACCATAGTCACATGTTTGCCGGGAGCCAGAGCGCCTGACATCAAAGCAAATTTAAAAGTGCTGGCTAATGCTACTCGTAAATTCTCTAAGATCATTATTCATGTCGGCACTAATGATGTTCGACTCCGCCAGTCGGAGATCACCAAAATTAATATTAAAGAGGTGTGTGAACTCGCAAGTACGATGTCAGACACTGTAATTTGCTCTGGCCACCTTCCTGTACGCAGGAGTGATGAGATAGTTAGCAGATTGGCCTCACTCAATGGTTGGCTGTCGATGTGGTGTCCGCAGAATAATATAGAATTCATAGAAAATAGGAAAAGTTTTTGGGGCAAGCCTGATCTGTTGAAAAGAGATGGTATCCATCCCTACTGGGCTGGTACTGCTCTTTTCTCTAGTAATTTGGCTCATAGTCTTAGAGATAAAACATGACAATCTGGGGCTCAGGTCAGGAAGCAGACAGACTGGCTAAACCGACCGTCTGCTAGCAGCCTCACGTCACCAAGGTCAGATAAATCCCATCACACAGAGCCTCTTTCACCTAGATATCATCATATAGAGACTGTGTCTGTTCCCCGTATTTGGAAATCCAAAAAACGTCAGGTTAAAAATGTAATTGATGTTCAACAAATAAAAAACAGATATAATACAGATGAGCAAATGATAAAGCTTGGGTTGCTGCATGTTCGATCCCTTACTTCAAAATATCTCATAGTTAATGATATGATTTCAGATTATAATCTTGATATGCTGTGTTTGACAGAAACCTGGCTAAAACCAAACGATTACATTATTTTAAATGAGTCAACCCCACAAGATTACAGTTAAAAAAACATGAACATAAACATGAACCTCGTCTGAAAGGCAAAGGGGAAGGTGTTGCTGTAATTTATAGTAATATTTTCAAAACCACTAAGAAATCTAGTTTTAAATATACTTCTTTTGAAGTATTGGTGCTTAATGTAAAAATATATAGTGTAAACGACAAATCACATTTGAGAATTATGCTGACTACTGTATATAGGCCACCAGGGCACCACAAAGATTTTATCAAAGAATTTGCAGACTTTCTATCAGAATTAGTATTGGCTGCAGATAAAGTACTAATTGTTGGTGATTTTAATATACATGTAGATAATGAAAAAGATGCATTGGGATTGGCATTTAAAGACATTGTAACCTCAATTGGAGTTAGACAACACGTGTCAGGACCTACTCATTGTCGTAATCATACTCTAGATCTAATATTATCACATGGAATAGATGTTGATGCCGTTGAAATTCTGCAGCAGAGCGATGACATCTCAGATCATTATCTAGTCTCATGTAAATTACATTTAGCCAAGGCTGCAAAGCCGACTCCGTGTTATAAATACGTTAGACCTATAACTTCTGCCACTAAAGATTGCTTTATCAATAATCTTTCTAATCAGTTTTATCATCTCAGCAGCCCAGATAGCTTAGAAGAACTTGATATCTTGCGCTTAAAGAAGATTAAAGAAAATAGTCCAACGTCGTGGTACAGCGAGCACACTCAGGCCCTTAAGAGAGCAGCCAGAAAAATGGAGCGCAACTGGAAGAAAACTAAACTAGAGGTATTTCGGATTTCGTGGAAAGAGAGCTCGATTGCTTACAGAGAGGCTTTAAAAGCTGCTAGATCTGCTTATTTTCAACCCTATTAAAAGAAAATAAACATAATCCAAAGTATTTATTTGAAACAGTGGCTAAACTAACAAAAAAGAAAGCTTCAAGCTCAGAAGTGTCCAAGCAACACAGCAGTGATGACTTTATGAACTTCTTCACTTATAAGATCGATAATATCAGGGACAAAATTATAACTATGCAACCGTCTACCACAGTATCGCATCAGGGAGTGCATTGTAGTCTCCCTGAGGAAAAATTTGATTCATTTGTTGCTATAGGAGAGGAAGAATTCTGCAAACTCGTTAATTCATCTAAATCGACAACTTGTATGTTAGATCCTATACCGACTAAGCTACTGAAAGAGATGTTTCCAAAGGTCATATATCCTCTTCTTAATATCATTAATTCATCTTTGTCTCTAGGATACGTACCAAAAACCTTTAAACTGGCTATGATAAAACCGCTTGTTAAAACAATGCAGTGCTGAAGTGTCAACTATCCTCTCCCTATGGAGGATCCCTTTCCCACTCTACAGATAACGCGTTGTGAATTTCGGTTCGCGTACCCCGAAGTGATACAATAAAACAAAATTCTGTATCAAAATTTATAGGCAAGACAAGTAGTTTGTTTAGGCATGGGTTGTATGGAATTACAAACCTGCGCACATATTTTCAAAAGCACATAACTATAGAATCAATTCTGAATGAGCATGTGCACGCCGTCAGCGTTAATCACAGGTTCGCGTTTAAAGTCTGATCATTTTGACGGAGGTGAATCAATCCAAATTAACTTTAGCTGGAAATAACATTATTCAAGAACCGCTATAAAGCCAAAACAATCTCTGTTACCTTAAATGATATGTTTATCTCTGTAAAGCTGCTTTGAAACAATCCATTGTTAGTGAACAAACTCCGTCGCACACCTGCTGGTGATAGGTGCGTCGGATAATAGGACCAAACAAGTTAGTCGATTTCACAGATAAGGAACTCCTGCACACTATCGTTACTTGCAATTTTTTAATTTAATGTTTATTCACACACAACGTTTCGGTCACACGACCGAAACCGGTGATACTCCTGATGAAGGTTGTGTGACCGAAACGTTGTGTGTGAATAAACATTGAATTTAAAAATTGCAAGTAACGATAGTGTGCGGGAGTTCCTTATCTGTGAAAACAATCCATTGTTAAAAGCGCTATATAAATGAAGATGACTTGACTTGACTTGACCTACCTAGTCCCATCCAGGAGCCACACGTGGAGGTTCCAAAGATCGGGACAAGGGTGCCATAGGGTGCCCCGTCCCTGAAAAAGGAGGTCCTTCCTCAGAGGAATTGGCCAGGGAGGTGCTGTCGTGAGGAGTACAAGTTCGGAGAACCAGGTCCGGGTGGGCCAGTGGGGCGCAACCAAAATGTCCTGCTTCTCGTCCTCCCTGAAATTGGACAGGGTCTGTGCGAGAAGGCTCACTGGGGGAAACGCATACTTGCGGAGGCCCTGCGGCCAGCTGTGCGCCAGTGAATCCGTGCCAAGCGTGCCCTCGGTCAGGGAATAAAACAGGCTGCAATGGGAAGAGTCATGGGAGGCAGACAGATCCACCTGAGCATCCCCGAACTGTTCCCAATTTAGCTGAATCGACAGGGGATGGAGTCGCCATTCGCCAGAGAGAGGCTGAATCCGTGAGAGCTCGTCGGCTGCACAGTTCAGGTCTCCTGGAATGTAAATAGCACGAAGTGACCTCAGATGCTTCTGACTCCATAAGAGGAGGTGGCGAGCGAGTTGTGACATACGGCGGGAGCGTAGACCACCTTGATGGTTGATGTACGCTACTGTCGTGGTATTGTCTGAACGGACTAGTACGTGCTGGTCTTTGAGCAACGCATGGAAGCAGTGTAGAGCCAATCGTACTGCCAGCAACTCGAGGCAATTGACATGCAGAAGGTGCTGGGGTCCTGTCCAGGAGGCCACGGCAGCATGTCCATTGCACATGGCACCCCAACCCGTGGTGGAGGCATCTGTTGAGACAACAACATGCCTGGAAACTCGATCTAGGGGCACACCGGCCCGTAGAAAGCTGAGGTTTGACCACGGGGTGAAGGTTCGACAGCAGGTCGGAGTAACTGGAGCATGCCCTGTTGCTATGCCCACCTCGGGACTCAATCGTGAAGCCAGTGCTGAAGCCGTCTCATATGAAGCAACCCGAGCAGTGTGGCTGCCGCTACGGATGCCATATGCCCAAGGAGCATCTGAAATAGTTTCAGTGGAACCGAATTCTTGCTCTGGAATTGACGCAGGCAAGTCAGCAGTGACTGTGCGCACTCGCTCGTAAGCTGCGCGGACATGGCGACCGAGTCGATTTCCATACCAAGAAAAGAGATCCTCTGCATGGGGCAAAGTTTGCTCTTCTCCCAGTTGACCCGAAGACCCAGATCCCTGTGTTCGTAAACTCGACAACCTTCGTAAAGAAGCGAGGAGACAGGGCTAGCCCGAAGGGGAGAACCGCGTACTGATATGCCTTCCCCTCGAAAGCAAACCGAAGAAACGGTCTGTGTCGAAGAATAATGGAGACATGAAAGTAGGCATCCTTCAGGTCGATCGCTGTAAACCAATCCTGTGGCTGAACACATTCGAAAATGCGTTTGGCCGTGAGCATTTTGAACGGAAGCCTGTGAAGGGAACAAGGTTGCGACTTCCATACGCATGACAGGGGCATTGCCACCGACCATAGTGTAGCGGACTCCCCGGAAGCGGGGAGGAGATTGTGCGAACTGAAACGCATAGCCGAGCCTGATGGTCCTGCCGACCCAGCGGGACAGGTTGGGAAGCTGAAGCCGGCGAGAGGCAAGAACGAGAGATTCTCCCCCGGCCCTCCACCAGGGGAAGGAGTGGCCCTGCTACCACCTCCTTGGCAGAACTGTAGGCCATCTCTGAGCTGTCCGCGTCAGGAAGCGGACTGGGGCGCCTTCCTGCGACCACCTCCCCGGCGCGGCCCGGTAAAGGCTGCTGCTGGGGCTGAGCGGGAGGCATGGAAGTCACAGGGGGGCGCCCTCGGCGGCGAACAGACTGAGTGAACTGTGCCGTCGGTTGGGTGGAGGCAGCAGCTGGCCGCCGGGGCAGTATGTGCTTAATAGCCTCAATCTATCTCTGGGCGGCCGAGAACTTTTGGGCAAAGTCCTCGACCGCGCCGCTGAAAAGGCCTGCCTGGGATATAGGGGAGTCGAGAAAACGTGTCCGCTCGGCATCCCGCATATCGGCCAGGTTAAGCAACAGGTGTCTTTCCTGGACCACAGCTGTGGACATCACCTGACCAAGGGAGCGTGCGGTCACCTTCGTCGCTCAGAGAGCGAGGTCGGGGGTGGTGTGCAGCTCATCAAAGAGCTCTTGGTCAGCTCTGGCCTCGTGCATATCCTTGAGCATCCTGGCCTGGTAGTCCTGGAGGATGGCCAAGGCATGCAGTGAGGCGGCGGCCTGCCCCGCAGCTCTGTAGGAATTCGCCACCAAGGTAGACGAAAACCTACAGGCTTAAGAGGGGTGCTTTGGGTCACCACGCCACATCGAAGCACTCTGCGGACACAGTTGCATCGCAACAGAGGGTTCGACAGGGGGAACCCCAGTGTACCCTTTCACCGTGGTCTCATCAAGGGCAGAGAAGGCGGAGGAGGTCGCCGAGCGATCACGGAAAGACAACGGGGACCTTCCAGGAGCTCGTGACCTCCTCATCCACTTCCGGGAACAAAGGATCTGGGGGGGGGGGGTGCGCAGACAAGAGTCAGCGCGTGCAGCCCCCAAGAACCAATCATGCAACTGCGAGCGTTCAGGAGAGGGTGGAGAGTACCACGCTAACCCGACACTCGCGGCGGCCCGGGAAAGCATAGCTGTTAGTTCCGGGTCAGACTCGGACAATGCCGCGACCTCGGGGGGCGGCAGCACATCCGAATCCTCATCCACAGAAAATTCCAGCTCGCCTTGTGATGCAGCGATCGACATCACCTCATCATCTGGAGTACCGAATGAGACACGAGGCACATCCGAAGACGGCCCCGCCGCTGCACTCGAGGTGCTGCGCTGATGAGGGGGGTGTGGCAGGAGGACGATGACACTCAGAGAGAATTCAGGCTGTAGGAGTGAAGAGGACCTCTTGGCTCTGAAGCAGAAACATGTCTGCATTCTGCTTGCGTTCTTCCTTATATACCCACGAGGTGGGGTGGAGTTACGCTATGCAAATTCCGCAGACCCATGGCATTTCTTTGCCATTGGCTCATTTTTTAACCCTCGAATGTGATAGGCTTCTAAGCGAAACCCCCATTTCGTCGTTATTCGACGTAACTCGAAGTGACTACGAAAGGGAACATGTCCTATTATAAAGGTTGAATATTTTGGCTTTATATTTTTTTAGAAAATGCTTAAAAGATGAGCATTTATTTGAAAATAGAACAATGTAAAAGTCTTTACTGTCACTTTTTTTAATCAAAAAAACTTTGCTAAAAAAAAGTATTTCTTCAGCAGTCATTTCTTAAAAAAATAAAATCTCACTGACCCCAACAATGTATAATCTATAGTCATTTTTATATAATTAGTTTAAGTCAAAAGATATTTTATTTCATGTGTTTACATTGTATTTTAATATTCTATGTATTTATTTAAAAAGGATTATTATTAGGAATGCAGATTGTTATATTATATGCTCAGCACAGATATAGCATTTGTGTTATCATTCATTCATCTACCGGTAAATCATGTAGCAGTGCCTCTTAGATAGTTTGATGAATTTTTTTAACGTTTCATATTTACATTAATACTGTCAAATGTTAATGTCTGTAAAAATGTCACTGTATCAAAGATGCATCGACATCTTGTCATTGAGTGAAGCAGTTTAATAACAGAGTCAAAGGTTTCCTCAGAGACTAATTTAATTGCTATTAAAAACGGTCACATATATTGCATTAGTTGGACTTTAATGTCTTTCAAGAGTTTACCAACCCGTTTAGATTACAGTCTTCTAAACACTAGCCTACATATTCCTATTTTTCGTTACCTTTCTGATCGCCAAACCAACACAATATTGAGTGTTGTGTTGGGAACATTTCAATTTTATAAATAATTTTCACAGTTGAATTAATTCTAGAATTAATTTCTATTTGCTTTTTTATTTATTGTCACTGCTGTATCCATTATTTGGTTTATTTCCACCGTAAAAAAAATGAAAAAATGAAGTTTAATTAATATGCTCCATTTAAATCCCCCTCTGAGTAAGTTTAACCTAAATAAATTAGCTTATGTTTTACCAGGAAGACCATAATGCCACGTTATTCATTCATACTAATAGGTCTGGCCAATCACTGCTTGACACCTGGAGTATATAAGCTTGGATCTCTTCGTTTCACATTCGCAGTTGATGACGCTGACATTTTCCTCCATCCTCCCCATCACCACCAGGTTGGCCCAGGTCCATCCCAGGGGTAGGCTCCGCCCCTGCCTTCGTCTTCAGGCAGGATCAGCAAAATCTGCATCTCCCAGGATTTGGACTAAGCACGGGTTAGTTAGGAGCTCATTACTGTTAATACTTTACGAAATAAATATCAAGCAAACCATCACCTGCCCTCTGAGTCTTTCAGGTAGAACTTCCTCTTCCTATGCATGACGAAAAATTTTCAGATCACTGACAATTTACGCAATTAAGGTAATTTAAGTTCCCTTTCGAGGGAACTTGCGCTGCGTAGAGAATCGACACATTGGGGAACGCCTTCAGCGTGATGCGTCTGAAGCCTGTATGGAACTAGTCCAATCTTGATTGGTGTTGTGTCATGACGTCACCCGTGGCGTCACGTGATGCGAAAGCTATAAGCTATAAAAGGACACCGGAAAATAACAGCGTCAGCTTCTGTTCTTCAGCAAGCGTTCTGTCTGACTATGTGTCTTATTTGATGTTGTATTGTACGTTTCCCTATATATATATATATATATATATATATATATATATATATATATATATATATATATAAATATATATAAATAATGAATATATATATATATATATATATATATATATATATATATATATATATATATATATATATATATATATATATATATATTTCTAACACTATGGCATCTAAGGAGAAACAATTCAGGCAGTGTCTATGGCATCTAAGGAGAAACAATTCAGGCAGTGTGCGTCCCCTTGCTCGTGCTATTTGAGCGCTATTGTTTGGGAGTGGAGCATGCACAGGCAGCGCTCGAGGGCGCTGTCTGTGCTAAATGTGATCTAATGCCCCTGAGGATGCTCTGCTCCCGCCTGAGCCTGTTCAATAAATCAGGCCAGGCACGCGCTACCCGTGGATCAGGTTCCGCGTCTGTCGAGGCAGCGCGGCGTTTGCATTCATGGGGAGTTGGCTGATGATGTTGAGATGGCCTCGGCCCTTTCTCAACATTCAGAGGCCAGCTCCCAGGGTCCCGCTCGCGGGTCGGAACCCCGCTCTGCGGCTTGTTCCGCCCGTGAAGACGACCCGATGCTCAAATGATCTGGTTCTGAGGAGCTGGATATTTTGAGCATCGAGGCAAGAGAAAGTGAAGATTTACCACCCCACTCTCCTGCCTTTGAGGAGCTGCTGGAGGTTGTGACCAGAGCTGTGGCCAAATTAAATATCGATTGGCCACCAGAAAAGCAGGAAGCGACGAGAAAAAGCAAGCTTGATGAGCGCTTCCTGCAAGCTCGGTCACAGCCTTCTCTTTGCCTCCCATTTTTATCCCATTTTTCTCCGATCTCCACACCGAGGTGTTGAGATCGTGGGATAAGACCTTCTCTTCACGATTATCGAGCCCCAATAATCATATTTATTCGTCGATAATGGGGTCGAAAGAGAAGGGCTATGGGACGATACCACGGGTCGAAGAGACATTTGCATCTCATCTCTCGCCCAATGCTGCATCGTCCCTGAGAGCTCCGCCGCTTCCCTCCAAGCCCTGCCGTACAACACAATGGGGCTTCAGCAGCCATACCAGGCCGACCTCCTTAAAGAGGTGGACGACAGCGGGGAGGTCGCCCTCGACAATATCCAAGAGATGCGTCGAGCAGTTGACTTGTCTCTTCGTCCTACCAAGGAGACGGCCCGCGCCATTGGCCTCTCCATAGCAGCTTTGGTAGCTATGGAGAGACATTTGTGGATGAATTTGTGGGGCATTGGGGACAAGGACAGGGCCTTCCTCCTCGATGCCCCGCTTTTGTCTTCTGGCCTCTTCAGCGACGCAGTCAACACTGTCGTCGAGAGGTTTCAGGAGACGAAACGACAATCAGCCGCATTTAAACAACTTATCCCCCGCCGTCGTCCTAGGTCTCGTATTCCCAGATTTCAATACTTTAAACCCCCAGTCAGAGCTTTTATGTTAAAAGAACACGTTTTTTACCCGGTCTTTTCAATAGTATCTGGTAACCATGCGCACACCCTCTCTCTACACTGCTGAAGAAGTCCGGATGATCGGAAAACACATACAAGTAAGCTGGAGTTTAGCGATCTTCATTTGAGATTTTCTACTCAAAGTGTCATTCAGTAGGTCTGTGTTCTGTCAGGAGCCGCTTGCGCTGTTCGTGCGGCTAAATCTGCTATCAAAATGCAGGCTGATATCCAGCAGTGTTTTTAATGTTGATCATATTATACGAGCAAGAATGCATGTTTCCTGAATATCCACACGATTTCAAATGTGACATGGATTTTATACAACAGTTCAACAAACAAAAGGGTAACAATAACTTAAGTGATGTACTACATTTGTGAATGAATCTGTGGCTTTGAACGAATCGTGAGATTCAATGATCCGTTCATAAATACAGCAATTCGTTACTGAATGAATGAATGACTCACTCATAAAGACAGTGACTTACCGCCACCTACCTGCGATTTTAATTTAATATTTAATATTGTTTTTACCATCATTGCATATTTATTGAACATTGTTTTATTTAAAGCATTATTTATTTTATAAAGGTATTTGTAAAGCTAAAATATTAACTGGAAAAATCGATTAAAGGGGGCAAATATTGTCCCTTGGAAAAGGTGTGACTGCAGTCTAAGTGGAAGAGAGGGGGTACGGGACAAATTTGGAGAACCACTGAACTAAGGAAAAGGGACATGTAGAATTGCACAAGTGCTACTGCTAAAGAGTGCAATGTTAATACAGCCTGTTACATTAATTTAAATTTCTCATAAGCTTAATTGAATTGGCCTAGAGAGAAATATTATAATGACATTTTATGTCTAAAGACTACATATAAATAGCTACCAAAATTAATGTCGGTAACTGCAGTTTGACTAAAAGTAATGACTAAAAGTTGACAAAAAATGCAATGACTTTTCGTCAACGAAAACTAGACTAAAACTATGATAGACAAAATGGCTGAAATGTGACTAAGACCAATAAGCATTTTCGTCTGAAGATAAAGACTAAGACTAAATCAAATATGGCAGCCAAAATTAACACTGCACCAGAGGTCAGTCTCGAGAGACTGGTCCCCTTAGTACAGTAGATTATCTAGACACCTGGAAAGGTCTTCGAAATATATATATATCTCAGTGGGCACAGTGGAAAAGGGGTACAGTTTGAGTATCGTCCACCAAAGTTCAGCGGGGTTGTGCACACGCTGGTCAGCCCTGAGCAGGGTCAGGTCATGGAACAGGAAGTTCAGTCCCTCTTAGTAAAGGAAGCCATAGAGCTGGTTCCTCCTCAAGAGAGGGAAGCCGGGTTCTACAGTTGGTACTTCATAGTTCCCAAGAAGGATGGGGGGTTACGTCCTATATTAGATCTCAGGGTATTGAACCAGTCTCTGAGGAGATACAGGTTCAAAATGCTAACTATACCTATTATTGGGAATCAGATCAGGTCCGAGGACTGGTTTGTCACAATAGATCTAAAAGATGCGTACTTCCATATATCCATTCTTCCCCAACACAGGAAGTTTCTAAGGTTCGCTTTTGGGGGAAAAGCGTATCAATACAGAGTTCTTCCATTTGGCCCAGCACTGTCACCTCGCACCTTTACGAAATGCATGGATGCTGCCCTTGCTCCATTGAGACTTCAAGGCATTTGCATCCTCAACTACATCGACGACTGGCTCATTCTGGCTAAGTCAGAAGAGTTGGCGGTTCAACATCGAGATGTTGTTCTGAATCATCTAATATGCTTGGGATTAAGACTCAATGTCAAGAAGAGTTCATTAATTCCTCTACAGAGAACTATTTTCCTGGGGGTAATATGGGACTCAGTCACAATGCGGGCACTGTTGTCTCCTGCTCGTATAAACACCATCTTGACCACAGTAACGAGTATCAAGCTAGGCCAGGCCATCACTGTTAAACACTTTCAAAGGGTTCTGGGTCTCCTGGCAGCAGCGTCCAACGTGATTCCTTTTGGCCTGCTGCATATGAGGGCCCTGCAGTGGTGGCTTAGGACCAGAGGGTTTTCCCCGAGGGGGAAGCCATTTCGCACGATTAAAGTAACGCGCAGATGGCTTCGTTCTTTGGTCATGTGGAAGGAACAAGGTCCTGTGTTGGGGGCATTGTGTCAGAGGAAAAGTTTGACCACGGATGCATCCCTCACAGGCTGGGGTGTGGTCATGGAAGGCCGCTACACCAGGGGTCTTTGGAGGGAACATCATCTCTTGTCACATCAATTCCCTGGAGATGTTGGCAGTAATTCTGACCCTCAGACATTTCAGAGGCCATCATGCTCTAGTGTGAACGGACGGTGGTCGGTGGCCTCATATATAAATAGACAGGGGTGCCTGAGAATGCGCCCTCTATGCAGATTGGCACATCAGGTTCTTCTGTGGTCCCAGGGCAAACTTCTCTCAGTCAGAGCAATGTTTATTCCCGGGGACAAGAATGTGGGAGCAGACATCCTGTCGAGGCAGGGGGTGAGGCCCGGGGAATGGAGACTCCACCTTGAGACGGTGGAGTTAATATGGAGGGAATTTGGTCAGGCGGAAGTGGATCTGTTCGCCTCTCACGAGAACACTCACTGTCCACTCTGGTTTTCCCTCACGCATCCAGCTCCTCTGGGACTGGATGCCATGGTGCAGACGTGGCCGAGGCTACGTCTGTACGCATATCCCCCGTTCGCTCTGCTCCCAGGGGTTCTAGAGAGGGTCCGGCGGTACGGGATCAGCTTGCTCCTAGTAGCCCCATACTGGCCGGCCCGAGTATGGTTTTAGGACATCATGGCTCTTCTGGCAGGCCTGCCGTGGCAAATCCCTATCACGAGGGACCGAGGGCCGAGGGCCCAATCTTTCTCAGGCCGAGAACCCAATATTTCACCCACGGCCAGAGCTGCGGAAGCTGTGGGTCTGGCCCCTGGGGGGGACCAACTCGTAAATGCTGGTCTCTCAACTGAGGTTGTTGAGACAATCTTAAACTCTAGAGCCCCCTCCACGAGGAAACTGTATGCATTAAAATGGAATGTATTCAACTTATGGTACAGAGAACATCAGTTGGACCCAGTTAACTGCCCAGTGGCTTCAGTGCTGGAGTTCCTCCAGAGTCGCTTCTCTGACGTGCTCTCCCCGTCCACGCTTAAGGTCTATGTGGTGGCCGTAGCCGCCTTCCACACACCTCTAGGGGTGGGCACCTTGGGGAGACACCCACTCATAGTACGTTTCCTTCGTGGAGCTAGGAGGATGAGGCCTGTCGTCCAGTCCCTGGCACCCTTCGAACCCTTGGATAAGGTGTCTGAGAAAATTTTATCTTTAAAAGAGGTAGCTTTCCTGCTTGCTATTACTTCCCTGAAAAGAGTCGGTGATCTGCAGGCGCTATCCGTTGCTCCCTCTTGCCTCGAGTTCGCTCCTGGCAGAGTGAGAGCCATTCTCCCCCCTAGATCCGGCTATGTGCCTAAGGTGCCTAGAAATGTGGCATGGTCTATAATCCTTCAGGCTTTCCATCCTCCACCACATGTGTCGGCCACACTAAGCTTCAATTATTATGCCTGGTCCGAGCTCTGGAGGCCTATGTACATAGGTCCTCGGGCTGGAGGAAGTCGGACCAGCTGCTTGTGTGTTTTGGGTCACCTAAGAAGGGTTCCCCCGCCTATAAACAAACTATTAGCAGATGGATAGTAGAGGCCATTTCTTCAGGATACGAGGCGCGCAATCTGCCTTCGCCTCTCCTAATAAGAGCCCACTCAACTAGAGGAGTGGCATCCTCTAAAGCTCTGCTAGCAGGGGTTTCCCTTCAAGAGGTCTGATGCCGCCGGCTGGGCCTCCCCACACACCTTCATAAGACATTACACACAAGTTATCTCGTCTTGATTGTGCCAGATTGCTTCACACCAGGGCGCATATCTCTCAGTGTGCCGCAGTGGGCATTTCGTTCCCAATGTGTCGATTCTCGACGCAGCGCGAGTTCCCTCGAAAGAGAACGTCTCGGGTTACAACTGTAACCCTCATTCCCTGAGAAGGGAACGAGACGCTGCGTCCCTTGGCCACACTTCTCGCGCTTCTGAGAACGACTTGCTTCGACCAATCAGAAGCTGTTATGTTCCGGTGTCCTTTTATAGCTTCCACATCACCGTCACATGCGACGTCACGGGTGATGTCATGACGCAACACCAATCAAGATTGGACTATTTCCATACAGGCTTCAGACACATCACGCTGAAGGCGTTCCCCAATGTGTCGATTCTTGACGAAGTGTCTCGTTCCCTGAGGGTTAAAGTCGTAACCCGAGACGTTTTTCACTTTAACCCTCCTGTTACCCTCAGATCGGATAACATTTTTTACCTACTGGGGTCAATTTGACCCCAGTAATTTAAACCTCCCCAATATGATTCTTTTTTTTTTTACAAAGGTTTGTCTCAGTTAATTTGCCTTTGTTGACTACTTAAGTAACCTTTTAAGTTGACATCCACCCACCACCCCCCTCCCCACCCCACCTAACCCCTTATACATCCAGAATACCCATTGCACGACTATGGACAAATTTACAAATCAACATAAAATCTTACTGATTGACTTAAAATTGCAAAAGTATAAATATATTTGGTGTTTGTTTTATAATATTTCTAAGTATAGATTTTTGTGATCTATAATATTTGGAAAGAAAAAATATTTATTTTATCAAGGATAGTAACACGAGTTCCCTATCGGTCAGTCACTACAACGTAGGTCAGACTGACCAATAGGAATCTCGCTAGAGAGGCCAATCTTCTTCGAGTGAAACTAAAACAAGCCAATGCACGTTGGTGTGCAATCGTTTGCATCAGCTGTGAGCCTCGCAGCTCGGGTATTTAACGAGCAGCTGTTGTGATTGCACACTAGCTTTTTGCTTCGGAGCCAAACGCTTCATGTTAAATCTACAGAGTGTCTCTACGAGCCTTCGTTGGATCTCTCCTTTTCTGGTGCGGGCGTTACAGCACGGCAGCGCGAGCAGTCTTGTGTCCTCTCTCTTCTGTCTTTGTGTGGTTTTGTTGAGCAATTCACAAAAGCTGTTATAACAGCTGGTAAGGTGTGCAGACGCCCTCTATCTGTGTAAGCTCTTTTAGGGACTGCTCTCACTGGTGCTGAAACACGCAGGGGAACAGTCAGTGCGAACACAGACAGGAATGTGCACCTGTCTGTGCGCTTTCTCTCTCTCTCGCTGGCAGGTCTTACCGGCTGTGAAAACAGCCTTTGAGCGCTCAACTGCGCACCTTACCAGCTGTTATAACAGCTTTTGCGAATTGCTCAACAAAACCAGACAAAGACAGAAGAGAGAGGACACAAGACTGCTCGCACTCCCCGTCCCTCTGCCTCAATCCAATCCTCCTCAGAGGGTTGCTTCGGGCGGTGGCGCGGGTGACCTGAGGATTACGGTGAACGCGTCTCCTTCGGGGAACCAAACCCCTAGGAGCCCTCACCCCTCTCATGCCCCGCAGCCAGTTGAGTCCCCATTGGAGAGAGCTGGACAATCCTCGAGGTGTGTACCGGTTGTCTCCTTTGGGGCTCCCAGTGAAGACCAGATGTCGATCGCTGCATCAGAGGGTGGGTCAGACCTCTCTGCGGACGACGACTCGGCACCGCTGCCTCCTTCGGGTGTGCCAGCGGTGCCTGAGACGGACCCAGAGATGATGGCCATGCTTTCCCGGGCCGCCAACGGGTTGGGCTCATGTGGAATCCTCCACCGTGTCCCGAACCCTCGAGGTTGGACGATTGGTATCTCGGGGTGGCGCGCGCTGGTTCTCAGCAACCCACCCCAGTGCCTTTCTTCCCGGAAGTGCATGAGGAGCTTACGGGGACGTGGACGGCACCTTTTACTGCCAGAAAGCGTCCCGGTGGCTCCTCCTCCCTTACCACCCTTGATGGCGGGGCGGCCAAGGGATACACGCGCATCACGCCAGTGGAACGGCCCGTTGCTATGCAACTGTGCCCTAACTCCACTTGGCGTGGAGAACCGTGTCTCCCTTCCCGGGCCTGTAAGTACTCGTCGGATTTAACCGGCAAGGCTTACAAGGCCTGTGCGGAAGCTGCCTCTGCCATGCACGCCATGGCATTGCTGCAGGTCCATCAGGCCAAGGCACTGAAGGACCGGCACGAGGGTGGTCATGATCCCCAAGTTCTTCAGGAACTTCGTATCGCGACGGACCTTGCGCTTTGTACGACGAAGGTGACCGCGCGGTCGGTGGGTTGTGCGATGTCCACCCTGGTGGTCCAGGAACGCCATCTCTGGCTGTGTCTGGCTGACATGAGGCAGTCTGACAAACTCCGGTTTCTCAACTCCCCTGTGTCCCAGACCGGCCTCTTAGGCGACGCGGTCGAGAACTTTGCCCAGCAGTTCTCGGCTGAACAAAAGCAGACGGAGGCCATCAGGCACATCCTGCCGCGGCGGCCAGCTGCTGCCTCCACCCCACCGCCTGCGGCACCTCAGTCTGCTCGTCGCCGAGGGCGTCCTCCTGCGTCCGCCCCTGCTCCCGCGTCGCAGCAGCAGCCTCCACCCAAGTGGCGCCGTGGAGCCAGTCACAGGCAGGGCGCCCCGCCCGTCCAGGCCCCCGCCAAGAGGGGCGGCAAAGCCAGGGGTAAGCGGCCCTAGGACGGGCGACCCGGAGATAGAAGGGACTGCTCTCCAGGAGACGATGACCGCATCGCTCCCTTCCCCGGAAGAGGGCCGGGTGGAAAATCTTTTGTTTTGTTTTGTTTGTGTTCCGCCGCTGGCCTTAAAACCAGCGGCACCCAAATTTTCAATAAAAGAGCAGTTTCTACCATCTCTGGGTCCGAAGGGGACCCGGAGAGCAGTGGGGACACAGAATCCTCACCACTCTCATCCGCCTCCTCTGTCGCCAGTGAGCAGCAGTGTGCAGTTCGAGAACGCCACCGAGCCGCCTCCTGCACCTCCTGCCCCGTGGAGCCAGGTAAGTGCTACACAGCACACACAGACCCCGCTATGGGCCACCTCCCAGAGAGAGCCTCCCGAGCCGCGTCCCTGTGTTCCACTTCGCTGCCCCACTCCGGGTACGCCTACGGTCCCTTTGGTCCCGCTTGCACAGCCTCTGAGAGCCTGGTTAGCGCTCCCCAGTCCGTCTCGCTGGCTCATTCGGACCATCAGGCTCGGCTATGCGATTCAGTTCCCCCGGCAACCCCCCAAGTTTCGGGCCATCCACTTCACTACAGTGAGAGCAGCCGATGCCCATGTCTTGCGTGCGGAGATCGCAGTCCTACTGGCGAAGGACGCGATAGAGCCGGTCCCTCCAGCCGATATAAGGTCAGGGCACTAGAGTCCCTACTTCATTGTACCCAAGAAAGGTGGTGGGTTACGACCGATCTTGGATCTGCGAGTTTTGAATCGGAGCCTCCACAAGCTACCGTTCAAAATGCTCACGCAGAGACGCATTTTCGGATGCATCCGTCCTCAAGATTGGTTTGCAGCGATCGACCTGAAGGACGCGTAATTTCATTTCTCGATTCTTCCTCGACACAGGCCGTTTCTGCGCTTTGCGTTCGAGGGTCGAGCATATCAGTACAAGGTCCTGCCCTTCGGGCTGTCCCTGTCTCCCCGCGTCTTCACGAAAGTCACGGAGGGGGCCCTTGTTCCCATGAGAGAACAGGGCGTTCGCCTCCTCAACTATCTCGACGACTGGCTCATATCACATATCATATCATATCATATCATATCACTCTCGAGATCAGTTATGCGAACACAGGGACCTCGTGCTCATGCACCTCAGCCAGTTGGGCCTTCACGGTAACCCCGCTCGGCTTGCTTCATATGAGACCGTTTCAGCACTGGCTTCACAGCCGAGTCCCGAGATGGGCGTGGCATCACGGCACTCACCGGGTGGCAATCACACCGGCCTGCCGCCAGACCTTCAGCCCGTGGTCAGACCTCTCGTTCCTTCGGGCAGGAGTCCCTTTGGAACAGGTCTCCAGGCATGCTGTGGTATTCACAGATGCCTCCGCCACCGGTTGGGGTGCCATGTACAATGGTCATGCAGTGTCAGGGGTGTGGACGGCTCCCCAACTGCATTGGCATATCAATTGCCTCGAGTTGCTAGCAGTATATCTCGCTCTGAGCCACTTGAAAAGGCCACTACAGGGCAGGGACATACTGGTCCGTACGGACAATACAGCGACCGTTGCGTACATCAACGGACAAGGTGGTCTACGCTCCCGTCGCATGTCGCAACTCGCCCGCCATCTCCTCCTCTGGAGTCAGAAGCGTCTGAGGTCGCTTCGAGCCATGTATGTCCCCGGTGTGCTCAACCGTGTGGCCGACGAGCTATCACGAGTTGTGGTTCCGGGAGAGTGGTGACTCCACCCCCAGGTGGTTCAGCTGATCTGGAGAGAGTTCGGAGAGGCTCAGGTAGACCTGTTTGCCTCCTCAGAGACCTCCCACTGCCAGCTGTTTTACTCCCTGACCGAGTGAACACTCGGCACGGACGCACTGGCACACAGCTGGACCCGGAGCCTCCGCAAATATGCATTTCCCCCAGTGAGCCTTCTTGCACAGACACTGTGCAAAGTCAGGGAGGACGAGGAGCAGGTCCTTCTGGTGGCTCCCTACTGGCCCATCCGGACTTGGTTCCCAGAACTCATGCTCCTTGTGACAGTCCCTCCCTGGCCCATTCCTCTGAGGAAGGATATTCTGACTCAGAGACGGGGCACCCTATGGCACCCGCGTCCAGACCTCTGGAAACTCCATGTCTGGTCCCTGGACGGGACGCGGAGGTTCTAGGTGACTTACCCCCTGAGGTACTTAACACCATCACTTCAGCACGGGCGCCGTCCACGAGACGTGTTTACGCCCTGAAGTGGAACCTGTTCGTCGAGTGGTGTTCTTCTCGCCGAGAAGACCCCCGAAGATGTTCGATAGGGTCTGTGCTTTCCTTCTTGCAGCAAGGGTTGGAGCGAAGGCTGTCTCCCTCCACCCTCAAAGTACATGCTGCCGCTATTTCAGCTTATCACGACCACATATATGGCAAAACAGTGGGGAAGCACGACCTGGTTGTCAGGTTTCTTAGGGGGGCGAGACGATTAAATCCTCCTCGACCCCCCTCCATACCCTCTTGGGACCTTTCCCTGGTGCTTCGAGCACTTCAGGATGTTCCCTTTGAGCCTCTGCACTCAGTAGACTTAAAGCTTCTTTCTATGAAGACTTTGCTACTGGTTGCACTGGCCTCTGTCAAGAGGGTAGGAGACCTCCACGCATTTTCGGTTGACGAATCGTGCCTAGAGTTCGGGCCGGGTGACAACCATGTGGTACTAAGACCCCGGCCTGGCTATGTGCCCAAGGTTCCTACCACTCCCTTCAAAGACCAGGTAGTGAACCTGCAAGCGCTGCCTTTGGAGGAGGCAGACCCAGCCCTGGCTTTGCTCTGTCCCGTTCGTGCTCTGCGTATGTACGTGGACAGAACTCAAAGCGTCAGGACCTCAGACCAGCTCTTTGTCTGTTACGGAGGCCAGTAGAGGGGAAAGGCTGTCTCCAAGCAGAGGATGGCCCACTGGATAGTGGATACCATCGCCTTGGCTTACCAAGCACAAGGCGTGCCCTGCCCGCTCACGTTGCATGCACACTCCACGAGAGGCGTTGCATCCTCCTGGGTGCTGGCACGTGGCTCCTCACTAACAGATATCTGTAGAGCTGCGGGCTGGGCGACACCTAACACGTTCGCTAGATATTATAGCCTACGTGTAGAGCCGGTCTCCTCCCGTGTTCTCACCCTAAACGGGTAGAAGCACCGAGAGGCCCGGCTCTGTCGGCTTGCTGCACCCTACTGTGCACCCTTATTGCTCCAGAGTGAAAAAACCTGTCGAGTCCTCTAAAACCCCTTGGCCCGGACATGGCGGAGCGTCCGGTGCCAGGCCTTTATCCGCTGAATCCCTGAGAGCCGGATCTGGGCTGGGCTCCATATGTGTGACCCTACGGGGATCCCATATGTGTATATTCTCCACGGCTGCTCCCGCCGGGGCGGCCAGCTTTTTTAGGTTTGGCTCCTCAGCAAAAAACTAGTGTGCAATCACAACAGCTGCTCGTTAAACACCCGCGCTGCGAGGCTCACAGCTGATGCAAATGATTGCACGCCAATGTGCATTGGCTTGTTTTAGTTTCACTCGAAGTAGATTGGCCTCTCTAGCGAGATTCCTATTGGTCAGTCTCACCTACGTCTCCGTTCCCTCCCTCAGGGAACGAGGGTTACCATATGTAACCGAGACGTTATGTTTGGGGTCAATCTAGCAAAAATTATGTTTTCCCCTCCCCCATGGCACGGGAAACATCAAAGTTCTCGCAAAAATGATGTTTTCCACTCCCCATGGCACAGGAAAGAATTATTAGTTCTCATGAGAATTATATCACATGTCATGTGAACTACCAGTGGTTCTCGCAATACTACAGATCTGGTTATGTTTAGTTAGAGCCCTAAAACAGAGGGAAGCTTTTTGAATATGATATTGAACATGTAAAATTACAATGAACATTATAAATTCAAATTATAACATGTTATAGTGACCTCAATAAAACAACCAAAACAAATGTGTGTGAAATTTTTATATAAAATATATTTTTATATTTTTATAATCATAAACACCGATGCTACAAAATGTGTACATGACTTTGAAAAATATTAGCAGGTTAATTTTATGTTTACAGAGTTGTCCCCATTAAATTAGGAAAAGTCATTAAATCTGAAGCAAAAAAATAAAAAATAAAAAATAAAACGATGTATTTACAGACGTTAAACATTGAATGGGGTCAAATTGACCCCAAGGATAATAGGAGGGTTAATAACCTGATGTCACTTGGTATTGGTCCTAACAGTACTTTAGGCTATCGTTAATTAAATGCCAAAACATTTCCCAACTGTGGGGGAAAATATGCGAGTATTCTTAAAATAGTGTTGCCTAAAGTAATACTATGCTTCATTTACAAATGTGCAATTGACTGGATTTGGCAGTAACTCTTAAGAATGTTCAAGGGCTGTTAAACAGCATTTTTCTCTGGCTGAAATCTTGTAGCATAAATTCACAAAGTTTGAAGGCTTTAAAAATACAGTCGCGTTAACCCCACTGATGATTTATGTAATATTAGAAAATACAATGAAAAGAATAACACGTGGTAATATGTGCTTATGTGCACATGGTAACTCAAGAACTGCAGCTATATTTTCTTGACAAAGCTACCAACAATAACTGTATATAAGGATAATTACTTAAACGGCAAGTATACCAATGTGATGTCCTGTCATGTGAAATTCTCATAATTAAGAGTAAATAAGTGCAGAAGATATCTGACAGTTACTTGACTTTGTAGTGGAATTGCAGCTTAAGATAGAATGCACTGCTTTTGTATTAAAAAAAAAACATCATGCAAAGTAAAAACCACTGTTGCCTTGGTGAAGTGGAAGTCAAACAGCCATGTTAAATGAGCCACTGTGAATAACATGCTATGCTCTTTGAGAGAACCACTACATGCTAATTTCTCCCCACTATTTTTCCCATCATGCTCCTAACCATGCCAGAACAGAATGTCTCTGCTTCACACAAAAATATTATTTAATTAACCTTTGCCCTTGCAGCTGTGACAAAAAAAAGAAAAAAGAAACAGCTTCTCAGTGCTTCAATATATTCCCTCAGTTGACCAGGATCAAGCGTTGTTCACCACTGTATGATGAGGACTAGGGCATGAGGTAGCTATTAACAGGAGATTGGGTGTTATCTCCTTCCCCTGCAAAACAGGCTCAGCCAGAATGGAAGTGGCTGAATGCGTGTCATAAACGCAGGGTCAGAGAGGACTGAATATGCTTAATGTCCTCTAATATGGCCAATTCAACATAATGGAGACATTCCTACGGATTGACAGCAATTTTCTTTATTGTCTTATATGGGAAATAGGCTCTCGCTGCCTGTAAATCACGTATTATATTATGATCAAAATCACAAGCGCCACATCAAGTGGAATTCATATAGACTGCAAACAAGGGCATTATGCATCATGTTTGCAGTCCTGCCTAGACAAGAAAAAAACAACAACAACAACAACAATATAATAATCTTAATGTAAGCGCAAACGTATGATCACATTGGCGAAATTTCACTGAGACAAAAGTTCTGTTCTCAAACCAGTTTGAAAATGAACAAAATCTGCATAGGGAACTTTTTTGCCATCATGGAAACTCCCAATCTCACAAATTCCTTTTGAAAGTCCTGTCGAAATTTTGCAGGCAAAAAGGTCCATTGTTTATATTGTCTGTGGTGTAGCGATATATAAACCCAGCTCACACAGAAGTCACCTTCAAACCAAGCAGCAGTGACAAACTTGAGCATGCTGCAAAATCCGCGTGTGTAAATCTTTCACGTGTGTGAAATTCCTTTTTGAAATGACTAGATTTTGCCCTGAAAATTTGCCAATCAATGATAACTGTGAGTACACATTAAGATGTGTTAGTTTTAAATTGTTTGGTTAATGTGGAAATGCATCTTAAATATCAAAGATACAACAACTTGGCACCAACTCTGAGTGGCTCACATGGGGCCCTTTTAGATTAAACAGGAGTGATGCTTTTGACTGCAAATATCTTGAATCTTGTGGGGCAATGCTACCTTACGGTGTGGGGACATATTGATATCCAGGTCATGGAGAGGTCTTGGCATTCCCTCAAGAGAACAGCTGTCATCAGGTGTTCTACATGAATGACTCAGGTAGACATAATGAGTCAGGTAGACATAAACATGGTCCATTATTTGAATATAAGAAACAGGCAAATGCACAGTTTAAATATGCCCTACGATTTATAAAGAGGAATGAGAACACAATGAGGTCGGACTCACTTGCAAGGAAACTGCAAAAAAATTATCCAAATGATTTCTGGAAAGAAATCAAAATAATAAATAACTGTAAAACGTCTCTGGTTACTGGTGTAACCTATGTTCTCTGAATAGGGAACGAGACGCTGCGTAGCTTAAGACGCAGTGGGAACGCCCTCTGGGTGTGCCGATTGTCTGAAGCTCTTATAGAATCACGGCAATTCATTGGCTGATGGCGCGGGCGCCGCCCCGACGCTCTGGCGTCGTCATATTATATTAGCGTGCACGCGCCATCTGCCCCTCAGATTTCTCTGCCGAAAAAGGAAGCTTGTCGGCAGCGCAAGGAGCTTGGCAGCGAACGCACCGTCTCGTTCCCTATTCAGAGAACATAGGTTACACCAGTAACCAGAGACGTTCTCTTTCATAGGTTCACTCAACGCTGCGTAGCTTAAGACGCAGTGGGAACAAAATACCAAACTTGCCAAGCTAAGCGCTGCTGTAACTAGTACAAAGACCAGATAACCCACACGACTGGTTCAAGCAGATAAAACTTGGGAACCTGGAGTCATGTCAAGATCCAAACTGTAGAAAAAGTGTGCGGAGAGCACCAGCCTACCGCTACACAAATGTCTTCCAGGAGGGCACCTCTAAAAAGTGCTTGAGAGGAAGCCACGCCTCTGGTGGAATGTGCCCTGATGCTAAGAGGTGAAGGCAGACCGCGCACCTCATATGCCAGTGAAATAGCCTCTGTAACCCAGTGGGAAATTCTCTGCTTTAATGCGGCAAGCCCGCGGCGGCCAGCACCAAAACATACCAAGAGCTGGTTGGATTTTCTCCAACCGCCAGAGCGATCCACGTATAACTTCAATGCTCGGACAGGGCAGAGCAAATTAAGCTTCTTGTCCTCCTCAGAGACAAAAGGAGGAGAATGGAAAGAGTGAAGGTTAATAACCTGAGACCGGAATGCTGTGGACAATACTTTGGGCACATATCCCGGTTTCGGTCTCAAAGTCCCCCTGACAAGACCAGGAGCGAAGTCTATACCAGTCTTGCTAACAGAAAGAGCTTGTAAATCCCCCACCCGCTTAAAAGAAGCCGAGGCTAACAAAAGAGTAACCTTGAGAGTCAGAATCCACTCTGGAGCTGACTAAGGGCTCAAAGGGAGCCTCCATTAAGCCCTCTAGGACAACCGACAGGTCCCAAGAGGGAATTCCAGGGGAGCGTACTGGTTTCAGGCGCCTAACCCCACGCATAAATGCTGAGACTAATCTCAATTTACCTAGGGGGATCTCATCCGACTCTCTATGAGCGGCAATAGCAGCAACATACACTCTCAGAGTAGTAGCAGCCGCTCCAGAAGCAAACTTCTCCTGTAGGAATTCCAGCACTGAACCGACTGGGCAGCTGACTGGGTCTGTAGCGTGTGTCGAACACCACGACTCAAAAACCCTCCACTTGGAGGAATATAACCTTCTCGTGGAAGGGGCTCTTGCACTCGCAATGGTCTCCTGGACGTCAGGGGGAAGACCAAAGCTTAAAGCTAGCGGCCTCTGATGGGCCATACGCATAGCTTTCTAAATTTCGGGGCGAGGATGCCATATCCTGCCCTAAAGCTGGGACAGCAGATCCTCCCTGACCGGAATCTCCCAAGGGGGGAGTTCCAGAAGAGAAACCAGTTCCGAGAACCACGGCTGGGACGGCCAGAATGGGGCTATAAGTAGGAGACGGGCTCCGCTCTCCCTCACTCTAGACAGAACTGCCTGGATCAACTTGAGAGGCGGGAATGCATAAAGTTTCTGCATCGGCCATGGGTGGGCGAATGCATCTATCCCCAATGGTGCTGGGGGGCTCAGGGAGAACCAAAGTGGGCATTGGGACGACTCCTGTGATGCAAAGAGGTCCACCTCTGCTTTTCCGAACACTTCCCAAATCAGGGCTACTGTTCGGCGGTTCAACATCCATTCCCCCGACCTGAGCTTCTGCCTCGACAGAAAATCTGCTGCGAGGTTCAGGATCCCAGGAACATGGACTGCCCTCAGTGAAAGGAACTTGCCCTGAGACCACAGGAGAAGGTGGCGCGCATGCCTGTCTAGGGTGCGCGACCGTGAACCCCCCTGCCGGTTTACATGAGACACTACCGCCATATTGTCTGTTCTGACAATGACATGCTGTCCTTCGAGAAAGGGGAGAAAGTGAAGAAGGGCCAGGGAAACAGCTCTCAGCTCCAAGCTGTTTATGTGCCAAGAGAGAGTCTCTCCAGTCCAGAGCCCACATGCTGGCCTGCCCTCGAAAACCGCACCCCAGCCGGTCAGAGAGGCGTCCGTCATAACCATTTGGCGACGGAAAACTGCACCCATGCCGACCCCTTTCCGAAGGAAGAGAGGGTCCTGCCAAGTTGAAAGGGCGCGGAAGCAACTGCGCGACACCTTCAACAGGCGAAGAGCCGGTGCTGTGGTCCGGGCACCTGAAAGTTTCATCCACCACAGAAACGGTCTCATGTGGAGCAACCCTAGGGGAAGCACAGGGGATGCTGCGGCCATGAGACCCAGAAGCCTGCGGCAAGTGCCCACAGAAACACGATGGCCGAGCGTGAAGCGAGCCAAACATGTCAAAAGACTGGAAATCCGGGCAGGAGCCAAACGGGCCTGCATCAGAACAGAATCCAGGCGCACCCCTAAGAAAACTGTGCTTTGAGTTGGGGTAAGAACACTCTTCTCTGTGTTTAACCTCAAGCCGAGAGACTGAATGTGACGAAGTAAAATGTCCCTGTGGTGAGTCACTAATTCCCTGGAGTGGGCTAAAAGGAGCCAATCGTCCAGGTAGTTGAGTATACGGATGCCCTGGAGCCGCAACGGGCCAGAGCAGCATCCATACACTTTGTGAACGTTCTCTGCGCTAGAGCGAAACCAAAGGGAAGGACCCTGTACTGGAATGCCCTCTCTCCAAAGGCAAACCTGAGGAACCTCCTGTGTCGCCGTACGACCTGAATATGAAAATATGCATCCTTCAGGTCTACTGTCACGAACCAGTCCCCTGCTCGAATTTGAGATATGATAGCTTTCAGCGTCAACATCTTGAATTTCCCTTCGTGATGCAGATCACTGAAAAAGGGCAGCTTCCTCCGCTCAGGCCTAGAATTAGGGCAACTTAAAAATCTCTCATCGAGTTAGACGATTGTGACTCGCGGGTCTCGTCGGGCCAGTCGATAGAGAGCTTCTCTGTAGCGTGCGAAAGCACGTCAATAAGCTCCGTGTAGGCCGCAGTAGGCCGTGCCTCCTGGCCGCTAGGCGGGAGACCGTCAGTAGCTAAAGCAGCCCCGAAATCCTCAGAGTCGGACGCTGTAGTGTAAATAATATCTTCCAGCCCGAAATAAACCGTCTCGCGCTCTCTCGGGCTAGGGCATATATAATCATGCGAAAACTCGACTGGCCGAACACCGCGTGCGTGCTCGGGAGAGGGAGGGAGAGAAAGGGCCTGGCCCGTCTGCTCGTACTCTATATCCTCGAGCTCTACATCCGAACCCCAGGTCGCGGATTCCAACGAGGCCTCGGCAGCCTCGGGAGCGCGACGAGGGGGAATGAATGACTCCTTCTCAAAAACCGCGAGCCCAGAGCGGGGGGTTTTGAGAAGCAGGTTGTCACAAAACTTGCATTTAGACAAGCCTAAAACAGCCTCGCGCGCATGCGAAAAACCCATACATTTAACACACTTACTGTGAGGGTCGTCGTTCGCAATAAAGCGAACGCATGGCGGCGGGCAACGGCGAAACTCCATGGCACTTCACCGCAAGGAGAACTGAGTTCCACTATTCGCAGTCGCTGAAGTGCAGATGAAGAATGCTGATGATAAATCCGAATTATTTTGGGCCAGAAAAACCGAGACCGAAGGGCTTAAGATGGCCGCTTCGTGAAGGCAGAGAAATCTGAGGGGCAGATGGCGCGTGCATGCTAATATAATATGACGACGCAAGAGCGTCGGGGCGGCGCCCGCGCCATCAGCCAATGTATTGGCGTGATTCTATAAGGGCTTCAGACAATCGGCACACCCAGAGGGCGTTCCCACTGCGTCTTAAGCTACGCAGCGTTGAGTGAACCTATGAAAGAGAGCATCTTTTCCAACGAATATTGATGGTATAAGCGGTCAACAGGAAATTACTCAGTTATGGCAAAAACATTATTATGAGCTGTTCAACTGTGTCAAAAGTAATTCGTTTGCAGTATTATCACATTGATACTAATGAAGATGTGACTGTTTCCCCACAAGAAGTCTATGATGCAGTTATGATGTTAAAAGATACTAAGGCATGTGGTATGGATAAGATATCTGCTGAACATCTAAAATTTGCGAGTAGAAAACTCTGTCCTCTTCTTGCAATTTGTTTTACTGGATTTTTAGTTCATGGTATTTTACCTGAGTCCATATCATCTGTGATGTTAGTGCCTATTATTAAAGATAAAGCTGGCAAAATAAATAGCATGGATAATTACAGGCCTATAGCACTAGCTAGTATTCCATCCATGGTCTTGGAGAGGACCTTACTGGATAAGTTGGAACAGTTTATCCTGACCAGTGACAATCAGTTTGGTTTTAAACCTAAACATGGCACAGATATGTGTATTTTTGCTTTAAAGGAGATTCTAGATTTATACGAAAGGCATAATTCTACATTTTTTATGTGTTTTATTGATGCCTCTAAAGCCTTTGACCGTGTAAATCATGAGCAATTATTTTATAAGTCACTCAATAGAGGAGTTCCCAAATTTCTAGTGAGAATTTTGGCTTTTTGGTACGCTCATCAGTCAATGCATGTGAAATGGGGTAATTTTGTGTCTGCTCCATTTAATGTATGCAATGGAGTCAGACAGGGAAGCATTCTGTCCCCATTTCTCTTTAATGTTTATATGGATGATTTATCGAAATTGCTAAACAGCTGTGGAACTGGTTGTATGGTCGGTAACACTATCATCAACCACTTCATGTATGCAGATGATTTGGTTATCTTCACTCCATATAGTGCTGGCCTTCAACAGTTACTGAGGGTCTGTTCTCAATATGGCTCAGATTTTGACATTAAATATAATGCAAAGAAGAGTAATGTTATGATTTTTAGGAGTAAGGAGGACAGGAAACTGTTATTTCCTGAATTTTCTCTGTCTGGTATTGACCTTAAGGTATGCGATGAGGCTAAATATTTGGGACATTATTTAACTGAGGATCTGTCTGATGCTAGGGATATTTATAGACAGTGTCGTATGATATATGCACAAGCTAATACGTTGATTCGCAAATTTTGTATGTGCTCTGGATCTGTAAAGATTGCACTTTTTAGGGCATACTGCACTCCGATGTATACTGCCCATTTGTGGCGGCGCTACAGAAAGAGCAGCATGCAGAAACTCAATGTAGCTTATAATGACGGAATGAGGCTGATGCTTAAGGTGCCACGATGGAGTAGTGCAAGTCAATTGTTTGTCAGTGTTGGCGTGCCCACCTGTTCTGCTGTTTTGCCCAATCTCATGTAGAGATGTATGTGTAGGTTATCAGATTCTGCAAACAGGATAATTTCAATATTGACAAATCCGCCCCTAAGTTCAGTCAGGTTCTCCTCTAGTATGTGGAACCATTGGCGTTTTAGCCTATATGTAAAACTGTGATATTGTGTTTTGTATTTTTTTATTTTTTTTATTTTTGTGTCTGTTTGTTACTTTATGTTTTGTACTTGTTTGTGGTTGGACCATGTGTGTCCTTAATAAATCTTTGATTGATTGATTGATTGACTCGTGGAGCATCCGTCGCATTCCTAACAAACACAACACCAGTTAAAAAAATTCTGCTGAAAATAAAAATTAAACATTGTTAAAAAATGTATTTTGTGTTCCACATAAGATAAGTCATGTTTTGAATGAACTATTCCTTTAATGATCAGGTATTTTTTTACATTCTTTCACTTAAAGTAGTTGAAAAACATCAAAATGACAAGGTAACCAAAACATTTTCAATGCTTTAAAATATTATTTGTTCCATATAGAACTAAATCCTTTAAGGGTACTTTTTACTATACTACCAATCTATTTCAGCTCTCTCTGTCAAAAGCACTCTGATCTAAAAAGTCTCAGATAAGCTTGTGGATGTCTAATGGAAGCAGGTACAAGTGACAGGTGCATATTTGCAGTATCAGAAAATCAACAGTATGACTCAGGCTTTCCCGCTCTGCTTGTTCTGCTAATAGCCTTCATTTTGGTCCAATTGCTCTTGACAGCTGCAGATATAAAAATGTGGTTGCAACTATGTAACATAAAACTTTATTTTTTTCAAGCCAGCAACTCTCAGAAAGGCAAAGGGTGAATGGTGTGATATCTTTAACGATTCTGTCACGTATTAATGAAAGGAATCATGCATTCATAAATGAAAAATAAACTCCATCGCCATTGACATGGGAACTTAAGGGAGATCTGTTAAAATGTGTCTATCATTATGCATCATTTGAAAGAGCAATCATAATTGCTTAGCGGTGATTCCCGCTTGCTCGTTCTCCTTTCAGTCGGCTAATAACAGAGCTTAGCATAAATGACTGCAGTCCAAGTGGTTGGCTAGATTAAGCGGAAATGCGCTATGAGCGTGACCCAAGTGTGAGAGAGCCTCCATAAGGGGTGAGTGTGAAAGAGAGGGAGGTTTGCGCTTGTGTGTGTTGGGAGCTTCTCTAACACACTCCACCCCCCGAGCGCTCAAAGTATTTAATTAATTGTGGGTGGGGGTCTGAGTTTTCAGCACTCAGAAAATTTTGACCCCATTGCCCGAGGGAGGAAAGTACCAGCCGGAAAGTGTCCTGGTATCAGGGCTGCTTAGATAAAAGTAATTATGTGGAATTATCCACAAATCGATGATGGAAAAATCAACAGTGTGTTTAAGGAAGCTGAGTAGGTGAAGCCTGGCCTGAGTGTGGCAAACATGTAATAAATATTCAGCAAACACCCTCCACTGACAAACGTATCAGCAGGTGTTAAAATTCAAACAGCACGATTGCATGTGACTTTTACAACAGACTGCAATACAAGAAGTTAATGGTGATTAACCTACATTTTAGACACAGTATTACCAGTTAATTTGTCTGTTTTTCTCTGTCAATGAAAAGGTCCAAATGAAGCCACATAATAAGAATTGTGCAGAGCAAACACTAAGTAGAGGTATTTCTGGATTAATCGTATTAAGCGGAATTTTCAATGAATCATTCATAAAAATGTTCTGTTCCTGAATGAGTTAATAATTATTGATTGTGACTGAATCTCAAAGTCAATGAAAAATGAAAAAAAAAATGAAAAAAACATAGGCTACTGTACTCTTTCTATTTCTACCATATAGATATAAGATAAATATGTGGTGAATATAGTATGAGTAGTATACTAAATGCTATTTCAAATGCACACAGTTTGGTTTCTGAATGAATCAGTGTTTTTGAACAAGTCAATGACTCATTCATACAGTAGAGACCTAGTCACTACCTACTGGTATATCGATGTAATATAATAATAATGATAGTGTTGATGAAAATGAGGGTTGTGGTTTTAATTATACTGCACTTCATTTAAGTTATGACATTTCTACTTAATATCTTCGGACCATCTGTTGGCCAAGACTTGGAAGATGGTGTATAAAGAAAAAAAATGACAACTGGCCACTGTTTCTGTGAAACCCTTCTAAAATATAAAAAGATAACTGGGAAGTACAACCTACGGTTTCATGGACTTTGTGGAGACATCCAGACGGCAGCCATCCCAGAACCACAAGTGCATATTAAGTGTTCCATTTGGGACAGGGCTGTGCACTCAGATCTTGGTGAATATAGTTGTTCCTCATAATAAATAGATTACATTTTGTATTTTTGTACTTAAATATTGTAGAATTTGCACAGATAATGGTAATGCTCTACCGGCTTACTCTGCATCATTAGATAAGGCATTAGCAAAGTGCACATGAAGGGTGTCACCTGAGGTGTTGAGCCCTAATCAGTGGGGAGTGCTCAGTGCAAATCCAGCATTATGATTGGGCTTCTCCAAGACCCACTACCCTGTGACAGAGTAATCTCAGCTTTTAGAAACACTGCCGACATGGCCGTATTTTTAGTATTTTCCAATGCCACTATGACCTAATTGCAATGGAAACTAGTAACTGAGACAGGCGTTGATTCTCATATACTTTCCAAACTGATTTTTATTTCAGTTGTAATCAGATCTGACTTAGACTGAATGGCACTGTCACATTAACCTTGATGCACATCAAATCTTTCTCATTTTCAATTGACAGTGATTGTATAATCACTATTACTTGTGCACTTCACTGGCAGTGTTAAAGGGACAGTTCACTCTAAAAAGTCAAATGTGTCATCATTTATTCATCCTCGTGTCATTTTAAACCTGTATGACTTACTTTTTTTCTGTGGGACATAAAATATATTTGAACAAATAGGTTATGTTTTTTATTTGTTTATTTTAACACTAACCCTTTATTTAGAAATATTGCAAATGACCAAATTTACAAAGAATGTAACTAAAATGAATGTAACTAAAATGAACATAAAAACTGAAGATATATAAAAATATAAGCTAATTCAAAATATGTATAAAAACTGTAATAGTATATAAATAGTACTGTTGGTTACAAAACATCTTCAAATCTTTTGTGTCATACAGGTTTGGAATGACATGAGGGAGTAAATAATAATAATTTTATATCAAATAGTGCCATTTTGGTCAATTTGTGTTCTATTTTTTTCCCTGTTGTATTGCTGAAAGTCAATATTGATGGTCAGCTGACAAAGGGCAAATAAGGCCTGCATATGTTTTCCAGCCCTCTCCACATTACACAATTATTTAGTCTTCATCCTAATGACTGTATTTTACAAATAGTGGTGGTCTATAGCATAATAGCAATTTCACACAATCTCTGCCATCTCCATATGGTAGCTAATGGTCTAAAAATCAGATTAGGCGAGATAGAGATGGACGATTCAAGCTATTGTTATTGTCTAATGGTGTAATCAGTATGCTGGGAGAGGATGATATTTGTCGTTCGAGGTTATATACCAGCAGATAAGTAATTCCAAATTGCCTTGACTTCCTTCCTATGCCTTGTTCAAGAGAGGTTAGATGTGTTATGCTCGCACATGATCCAATTGAATCATGGCTGACAGTCATACTACTACGTTGGGTGAAATATTTCTCCCTTTATAGATAAGATGTCTTGGTACTGGTCACCCTGAAGTCTCTCATATTTTCTCTTTCACACTGCAGAGACAAAAGTGCATGGCCCGAAGAATGAAAAATGGCCCGCCATCTGCGTCGTTAAAAATTTCCTCTCTTATCCCTGAATGTCATACACCAATGGACCTATAATGGCAAATCAGCGCACTACGTTTTCATTAAAGCAATAAAAATCAGAGATCAACTTCAAACTATTACCCATTCCATGTGGCAATCTCTTCCCCATCTCTATTTAAATGGGCAAGGTTATTAGAATTGGTAATTGCATCCAGCACATTACACCACGTTAATGCAGTTCAATAGGTACTGTAATTGTTTGCTTGCGGGCACTGAAAGAGAAACCAAACACTTGAGACAGATCAGCTGAGAAGAGAATTAGAGAGTATTGTTCAATGCATCTTAATATTACAATTGCCGCAGCGCAGGGCACGTGGGTCCTCACGGTGCTTCCCTCCCCCCTCGAAACACCCAGTCTGTTTGCCCAGATCACACAGACAGCCTCCATTATGGAAATGTCAGCTCAGATCGGCGTATTTTTCCAGTCTGGTCAGGCCCAGCTCTGCCATGCCCCGAAGATGGAACTTTCTCTATTCACTGACCATAAAGACCGAGCTACTTTTCACTGCACACCGCTCTGCACATGCTCTGGGGCAAAACACAGACCAATTCCCAACTCACATTTTCCAAGGTGTTGAATCTTCGCTTTTAGGGATTCACATGATTACACATTTCTAGGTGATTGGATGGATGCATGGCCAGCCCCCCAGTGCAAGACTCTCATCAAGCTAATGCATGGAAAAAGACCATCTGAGAGGCTCAGAGCATGCATTGTGAATGCTGACGGAATGTACGGACCACACATCCTTCAACATACACTCTGTCTCTCCAAAACCTGGGCTCTTTACATCAGCATCTGCAGTGATGTCTGATAAAGGTTGCACTTCCCTCAAGAGCCTGAGTTAAAAGGGCCAGATAACAAGCAACTGCACCCACTCAAAAATTGCACTTGATTTTTTTTTTTTTTTCCTGCTCCCTAGAGAACGAGGCCCAGTTACTGAGTGCGACTTTAATTTAAACATTCTGACTTTCCAAGCCCAGGGCCCCTTTGATCTATTTTTGATTTGTTCTTCCTTTTCAGGCCTGCATGTATGAGAAAAGCCACTGGACAGAAAAAGCTAAGTTAATTCAGAGACCACAATACAGCGAGATTTGTTTATGACTAATAATGCCTTCTTCTATACTATTTATACAAGTAGGACATGCTCCTGGATCAACATCCTTTGTTTCTCCTGGAAGAGCATTTCGGTCAATCAATCATTCTTCTCTGATTTCTGGGGCAAACTTGGAATAGGGTTAGGGCTTGTTAACAGGAATGTTGTCTCAGAAACAACAAAATGTGTTATTCCAAAAACATGTCCTACTTGTGTAAATCCCATTGTGCATATGCGTATTAAGTGTAATACCATATTGCTTGTTCAATAACCTTCAAATTTCATGACATGAGATGCACTGAGAGATTGTATAGGTTTCCTTGAAAATCTGATGCCAATTTTAAGTAACTGCATTGAAAATGCATAAGTGATGGGCATGATTAACCAATTGGCATGGATCGATGATGACAACAATAATTGCATGACTTTCAAACATGTAATTGCATGTTTTCTTCAAAACATCTCATTTTAAATATTATGTTTGTTTATATAGGGTTGTTTTGGTGGCCCAGTAGTGCAAAACACAATGAAATTTAAAAAGCTAAAATAGGTTCACAACACAACTAAATTAAGCCACAACACAACGAAATTAATCCACAACACAATGGAAATGAGCCACAACACACCGGAAAATGTACAACACAACGGAAAATCTACCACACAACGAAATAAATGGTGTGTTCTATTATCGTCAACGAACCGACTCGGCCCTCGGATATCATGTCACTTCCACACTTCAAGCGTTCTGGTATGTTTTGCGCCTCCGAGTCGGAGAAAAAACATGGACGCCACCCGGAAAGCTGTTGCTCTGGTAGCACTGGGTGAGTACCAGGCGCTTATCAAAACGCAGCCATTTAAACTTCTAAAATTTTCACTTTATTTTATGTTTTAGTTTATCTTCTGTTAGCAACACTAGCCACGTTAGTAACACCCGTTTGAAACAAGGCTTAATTCAATATTGCACTCACAACAAGACCGATTCCCATACCCACAGGCAGTGATATGGACGTAGTAAGGTTCTCGCAGTAATACGAGTGATTAAAATCGTCATTTAAACAACCAAAGCGGTCCAAAAACAATGAAAACAATTCATACCAAGTAGGCATGTGCCGGTATCAAATTTTCGTGCTGCGATTAATTGAATGAGCTTTTATCACGGTATACGGTATTATCACGATATTTTAATTGCTCAAGAGAAACAGATGGATTGCGGGTATCTAAAAAAACAACTTGCATCACAATGTGTAATTGTGATTTTCAAAACATGGTAACTAAACAGAATTTTATTAAGTTTAGTGACAACGTGTTACAATGTTTACATGGTACAATGACTGGTAGGTTACTGTTTGTATTATTCAAATAAATTATTGTATTTGATTTTAATCTTAATTCAATATTGACTCATTTGGATAAATATTAGGTAGGCTAGTCTGCATGTTAATTTTTCTCAAGAAAAAAATATATCTCACATAATGCTGTAAACAGAGAGAAATTAAATAATAACAATTATGTAATGACAAGTAAACATATAATTAATATGTAATAAAGTGCACATATTTAGCAAAATGACAATTTTTTCTAGTCAACTAAAGTGCTGGTCATTAAATGGCTTTCCTGAGGTAAATGTAACGTTCTGTGACATAACTGTTCTCCTGCAGTTTTATTGACCTCTTTCCGTGAAAAACACTGATTGATCGACATTTTGTATGAGGCATAAACCTTAAGGTAAGTTGTACTGTATCTTTAAATAAAAAGTTACAGATGATCGGTTTACTTGAACTGAGGCGCAGCGATCTGTCACAATGGACAGAACCTTTTTTTTTTCATATCAAAAGTAACCTGCCCTGTCTAGTCTGTCGGTGTCAGTGTCCTCTTTGCTCCGCGATTTTTCTCTGCGTGAGAGCGTGTGAAAAGTGTCAATTCCGTAAAGCGGCTTTCAGACAGAACGCGATTTGCTATTTTGCAAATAAAAAGTTGAACTATTTTTAACTTTGACCCCGGCGTGCTTTGGTCGACGCAGCAACAAAACGTCCCCGCGAGTATTCTGCGTCCTGTCTGAAAGGCGCTTGAGTCTCAAGTTGAATGCGTGAGAGTTGGCAGCCCTGCGGGGGTAAATCGTCGGCAGCTTTCCTCCTTCCGCCATGCTTCTACTCCATGTGAGGATTGTTTACATTAGACTAGAGTGCGCTCTGCACCGCGTGCTCACAGTGCTTATACATGTGGGGATTGTTTACATCAGAGTGCGCACGTGTTTTGCGGAGCATATACGCAGTGTTTAAGCGGTTGATAGAAAATTAGCTAATGCGTGTTCTAAAAGTCTAAATTCAAATCTATTATTTTTCACGGTATTTTGAAGTGTCCGCGATAACAATATCGTGCATATTCATTACCGCGATTTATCGCATTACCGAATACCGGCACATGTCTAATACCAAGTCACACAGGGCGCAGCCATCTTGGATTCCGTATCGGAATTCTTGCTCGGTGTCCTCACGGTTGTCCGACTTCCGAGCTGGGAAATCCGAGGAAAGGGTTACAACATTACAACGTTTTATTACGTTGATGTTTGTTGGTGTGTGTTGCTAGGCAACGCCTGTCTTCCTCCGACACGGATAAATAATCCCTTACAAAAAATAACTGCAGTACAATGAAGTACAACTGCAATAAAACTGCAGTTTAAAGCAGTATAACTGCAGTACAATGAAGTACAACTGTAGATTTGCAGTATTAACGAAGTATAGATACAATATAACTGCAGTACATTGAAGTAAAACTGCAGTACAAAAAGTACAACTTCAGAATAGTGAAGTAAAACTGCAGTACAACTGTAGATTTGCAGTAAAATGAAGTAGCCTATAGATACAATAACTGCAGTTCAGTGATACACTTTAAAAAGTGATAGACTTAAAAAAAAAAACTCAAAGTCAGGGTCTCAGTAATTTCACTTTAATGGCAATGAGATCATTTTTGTTGCCATTAAAAAGTGAAATTACTGAACCTAAATAAAGGAGCTTTATGAAAAAAAATCAGATGAACTTTTTGGTTTTTGCATCCGAAGTCTTGGCCTACCATTAATATTACACTGTACTGACTGTACTGCAGTTATGCTGTATTGTGCGACACTAACTTTTTCACCCGCGTATAGCCCACGTGACCAGAGCTTCCTTCGCGCGAGCGCACCACGGTCGTTGTCGTGACAACGAGTCTCGAGAGCAGCTGATGCTCGTTACGGCCAGCCTGCGTCTTTTCCCGTGGTGTCTGCTCCATAAAATTAGGTTTGGTTAATTTCCTTACTGAAAATATCGTTAATATTTATGGACTATCACAATTAAAACACAAAGACATTACAGCATTACAACCCGTGGTGACGGTCATTCACAAGTGGGACGGATGAGAAGCGTTTTCTGGAAGAAAAGAAGTTCATTAGCTACGCGAGGTGGAGTGTTGGCCTTGTCAAGTCATTCAGTTTAGAGGTGAGTATAACGTAAAATGTCCTCATATCTGTTTATTTTAATTTTAGATTAGTGTAAAAAAGACTTTATATGTTATTCAAACCGGTGAGCAAATAAGAGTAAACGCCGCTTCCGTACTGTAACGTTAGCGTAGTTTTACACTGTTTACGTTATTTTTTAGAGCTGCGTCACGGCAGATTGTGTATGTTTGCAGCATTATTTTCTTTATCACTTTTAATGCATTTTTTTAAACTATCTGTATTGTATAAAGCACTATACATAATGGTGACTTTACTTAAATTGTTTCAATTTAATATTTGGAATATCAGACAGTAACTTACTGGATATACACAAAAATACAAGCAATTATGTTTAATAGTTTGACATTAATGGGCAGAAAAGGATAAAAAAAAATACTTTTTATGGTGTGATTATTTAGGAAAATGCACTGGTAACAACTAAAGATAAAAAATGTAATTGAACAGAAGATAATGGCTGCTGTGAAACAAATATGCACTCACAAAATTTAAAAATTGTGTCTTTCTGCTTTTTTCCAGAAATGCATGTTATTGGGCAAATTACGTAGACTGTCAATGGAGTGACAGAAAGCTCTCAGATTTCATCAAAAAGATCTTCAATTGTGTTCTGAAGATGAACGAAAGTCTTGCGGGGTTGGAATGACATGAGGGTGAGTAATTTAACTTTTTAACTGGAGTGTTCAAACTCATTATTAATGTAGAACAATAAACCATAAATTAACTGGAAATAGTATGAATACTTTCCACAAACACTTGCAGACACCAAGTTAAAGGGTTCACCCAAAAATGAAAATTCTTTCAGTAATTACTCACCCTCATGTTGTTCCAACCCCGTAAGACATTCGTTCATCTTCGGAACTCGAATTAAGATATTTTTGATGAAATCTGAGAGCTGGATCACTCCTCCATACTAGTCCATAGGCTTCTTCAGGGATTGAACTTGCCGGCCTCGAAAAGTTATTAAAGACATCGTTAAAATAGTCCAAGTGACTACAGTGGCTCAATCTTAAGTTTATCAAGCGACGAGAATACTTTTTGTGCGCAAAAATAAAACAAAAATAACGACTTTATTTCAACTATTCATTTCCTTCTCTGTGGGCCTCGAGTCAGTTCACTAGTGTAATAGCGTACGCTTCTGTTGTTGTACGTCACACGCATCACGCACATGACCAGCGTCGGCCAATAGTGAGCCTACGTGTGACATAGCTCTACGTAATTACACTAGTTTAACTGACTAGAGGCCCAAAGAGAAGGAAATGAATAGTTGAAATAAAGTCGTTATTTTTGTTTGTTTTTGCGCACAAAAAGTATTCTCATCGCTTGATAAACTTAAGATTGAGCCACTGTAGTCACTTGGACTATTTTAACGATGTCTTTACTAACTTTTCGAGGCCGGCAAGTTCAATCCCTGTAGAAGCCTATGGACTAGTATGGAGGAGTGATCCAGCTCTCAGATTTCATCAAAAATATCTTAATTCGTGTTCCGAAGATGAACTAAGGTCTTACGGGGTTGGAACAACATGAGGGTGAGTAATTACTGACAGAATTTTCGTTTTTGGGTGAACTAACCCTTTAAAGGAACACGCCACCTTTTTTTGAAATAGGGGTTATTCACTGTCTCACCTACATTTAGATAGGTGGGCATATGCATTTTTGTCTATATGCATGTATTGTCTTAGTCTGGCAGCGCCGCCGCTAGCTTAGCTTAGCATAATGAATGGAATCATTTGTTGCCGGATAGCATGTTGTGAGTAAAAGTGATAAAAAAACAGCAACTAAATACTACGCTGGCCTGCGTATTCACAACGAGTACAAATAGCAATGCAGATTAAGACCAGATTAAGCACGGCTACTTGGGCGCAGAGATATCACGCAACACATGAAAGCTGAAACTTTTCAAACTCAACACAATCCAAAAGCGAAGATACTCCGTGCAGGTCAGGCCTGTATGTTGATGAAAGTATGTTGCGTGATATCTGTGCTTCGCCTGTGCTTCACCTCAATATAGTCAATAAGTCAATATCTGCCTAGGAAATCGCCTAGTCTTAATCTGCATTGCTATTTGTACTCGTTGTGAATACGCAGGGCACAATGAGTAATTAGGTTTTTTTTTTTTTTTGATAACTTTTACTCACAACATGCTATCCGGCGACAAAGGATTCCATTCATTATGCTAAGCTAAACTGACGGCGACTCTGCCAGACTAAGACAATGCATGCACTGAGACAAAAATGCGTTTGTCCACCTATCTGAATGTAGGGGAGATGGTGAATAATATGTAGTTAATATCGTGTCATAATTAAACAAACAAATCCAGCATTTTGCAAACAAAGTCGATCTGCTTTGCAAAGGAAAACTCGACTCGCAAACAAACAGAAAGCAATGTGCAAGTACAAAGGTCAATTTGAGCGAAAATGTAGTGGAGTAACACATGCATTGTGTTTTGCAAATATAAATAAATGAGCCTAGGTAATATTTCACAAATAAATACAAACCATCCTACAAATTGCTTGTAACCTTTGAACAAATACCAAATCTAGTGCATACAAATGCACATCTGTCTGTTATGATTGTGTGAGACACTTGGCTTTTTGTGAGATCTCTCGGCTCGATTTTCTCACAAATGCAGTTGAGCGACTTCCTCTTCTAAAACAGTAGATGGCGCTAATATAGGGGATTAATTTAGCGCTAGTCTCCCAGGAGAAGCACTGATTTGAAACGCGTGCTTGCCTTTGCGTGGAAAATGAGCGGTAAACAGGTGTGTTTACTGTATCTATAATGAACCTTTTGAGGTTTTCTTTTGCAAAATGTTATTACATATCTTGACAGAAATCCACATTTAGCACTTAGTAGCACTTCACTCTCTCTAGGATAGAGGAATGAGCTGAAAGCTCTGCCATGTTGCATTTTTTTATTTTTGTAAACGTTACATTTACTGAACAGTCTATTGCTTTCGTTCTCCATAAATTAATGACAACATTTCCCACTTATGTATTTAGTTGGAATTCAGTCAGCTTAACTGTTAATGTAATAAAATAATGACTGAACAAAACAAACAATATAACCTGCCTGTGACATATGCAGTGCCCAAATTATTATTTTGGACAAATGAAACCCTCCTTTCAATTAAATTAAATGTTGTCATTAATTTGTGGAGAACGAAAGAAATAGACTGTTCAGTAAATGTAACGTTTACAAAAATGTAAAAATGCAACATACGATGGCAGAGCTTTCAGCTTATTCCTCTATCCTAGAGAGAGTGAAGTGCTACTAAGTGCTAAATGTGGATTTCTGTCTAGATATGTAATAACATTTTGCAAAAACAAACCTAAAAAAGGTTCATTATAGATACAGTAAACACACCTGTTCACCGCTCATTTTCCACAGCTGTATGCAAAGGCAAGCACGCGTTTCAAATCAGTGCTTCTCCTGGGAGACTAGCGCTAAATGAATCCCTTATATTAGCGCCATCTACTGTTTTAGAAGAGGAAGTCGCTCAACTGCATTTGTGAGAAAATCGAGCCGAGAGATCTCATAAAAGGCCAAGTGTCTCACACAATCATAACAGACAGATGTGCATTTGTATGCACTAGATTTGGTATTTGTTCAAAGGTTAGAAGCAATTTTCAGATTCATTTTAAGCATAATATATGCCTGTGGGGAAGAGTGTAAGGCCGGTCACACACTGGCTGCGTGGCGTGAGCGTGGCGTTTCTGTTGCGTGGCGTCTGTGTCGCGTTTTCTGTGTCTTTGCACACCAGAAACGTGTCTGACGCGGCGCTGCTGCCTGGTGCCTACTGATAAAGACACTGTCAGCAGTATTGACAGCAAAATAGACTACAGAATATTTCATTCTGTATTGACAGGTGCAATATTTGAAAATTCATAATTATTTATTTATTTTCGGATCTATTGAAATCCCTATGGACAAAATGCATGAGAAATATAGCCTACTTCTGGAACCAAGGCCACTAAAAAAGTAGGTGAATATTATTGCACTACAGTCACTACATTCTGCAACCTGGCCCAATGCAGATAGAGCTCTCACCACTTTAATGGTTGAGGTCCTTGTTGAGCCGGAATAGAGCAATGGGAAAAAGCTGTGCATGTGTCTGTTGGTTTTGGTTTGGATTACTTTAAAACCTTTTACAGAGGGTAGAGCAATGGAGAGAGAACAGTGTGCACTTAATATTCAGCAGTTATAAATGAACATCTGGTTCACGACATGCTAAGGGGCTTATGATGCTGTATTATATGTTGATTCAGTGAGCCTCAGGCTTTTTGTTTCAATGCTTTCAGGTTCAGCTCTGTGATGACTCTCATGGGCGCTAGGGAGGGGCTAGCAGGTGCTTCAGCACCCCCAATAAAGACCAAAGCCCCCGATAGCACCCCCAAAAAAAAAATTCCGGAAGCAATTATATTCAGGCTGTACTCTATGAAAGTCCTGAACTGCATGGTAAAAAAAAACAAAAAACAAAAAAAAACACCTATCTTGTTATTTCGAGATATTAAGTCGTTATTTCGACATAATATCTCGTTATTTCGACATAAGTCATTATTTCAACATAATATCTTATTATTTTGACATAATGTCTGTTATTTTGACATAATATCTCATTATTTCGACATAATAAGGGGACATTCTAATCTGCATTAAGCCACATTAAGCGTTCTTATAATGGTTTTCTATGGGAGGAAAATGCTTAAGGTGTAATTAAAAGCGTTGCGTTCATATTCTGGGCTCATTTGATTTTTTGCACATAATATAGCCATACTTTATTATGATTATTATTATGATTTTGGTATCCTAATGATTAATAAAGCCACGCACAATTATCTGTGAACTTGATAAATATTGCAGATATGTTTTACTATGCACCAACAAATGCCTTTCAACTTATTATGTGTGGAAAAATCTGAATTAAATTAATGAGCAGCAATTTGTACAAATAGAGATTCTGTAGGCCTACTATACGAGTTGTAGCCATTAAATAAGCGCATTTAGTTTCATATTTGTTAAAATATTATGGGTTTTTTTCCCCATCTATTTTGCCTGGATTTAATAAATAAGAAGCAAATATAGCAGACAATATAATCATGACATGGGAAGTGCAGGCACGGTCACTTGCATTGCACGTGCAGTGTTTCCCCTACAATGTATTTAGCAGCGGCGCAGCGCCGCCACTGGATTTTCAGCGCCGCTGCAAAATCTTCACATGATCAGTAATATCACATCCACTTAAACACCTAAAAACACTTGAGACGTGGCGTGCGCCGGTGCTACTAATGCGGTGGCTCTGAATCCACTGTTGACAAGAAAGGAGGAAAGAGCCACATATGGAAATATTTTCGATTAGGCTAATGTCACGTTGCCATAAGGGGCCGTTCACACAGCGCGTTTTTCTGCGCGTGCAAATTCGTTATTTCAAATGTAGGCGCGCGGGAAGCACGCTCGTTTCTCCAGGCAGCCTCTATTCATGGTTGCATAGCAACGACAGACGCCACGGGAGAGCAAGCGCTTTTAGAAAGGAGAAAGCGGCGCTCTCCACGAGGACGAGGAAGTAGCAGCAAAGAATTAATTGATTTCTAGCCCTTGCATTAGCTTTACTACTAGATATATTTATGGAGATGAGAAATAAAAAGCCGCCCTGTACAACTATGATCAGCTGTTCCGCCGAGCTGTCGATGTTGTTACGGAGAGGCCGAAGCTGTTCGGTTGGTTTTTGTCACATGGCGTGTTGAGATGAGATGTTACGATGTTTTCATCTCGCCACGCAAAAAACGCGATATGTGACTGGCCCCTAAAGTGGACTCGGGTGCGGTTGTATCCGGGTAGTTTTACGAGCAGGAGTACATGAGCACAGTCTCGGACCGACACCCGAGTGCTGTTATTAGTCCGCCAGAAAAGCAGATCTAGGCTTATTCTTGGCTGGATAACTCTTTTAAAAAGTCTTTTAAAATGAAATACGAACACAGTTTTGGATTAAATAAAGGCACAGTCAAGTCAAATAAAACACTTGATTGTTCATGTTTGTTCACTTCATTCATTGTGCATTAAATAATGTTAACTTAAAACTTTTGATTTTAAAAATGTTCAAATTAAAAAAATTAAGTGCTCACAGATTGGGTGTGGCCTAAAATTTTCAATAAATTCTAAATAATCTTTTTCTGGGTTGTGCCATTTCATTTTTCCCCTATCAATATCTACCTTATAGCTGAAAATGAACACAAAACAAAAACGTGAAAAATCCTGTCTAAAATTATAAAATGAAGGTTTCTGTTTGTGACCAGTTCAAGGTGCGTGCTGCAATAATCACCTTGAATCTGTTGATGGTATGTCGTAATTGTATGTCTCAAAATGTCAATTTGTATCCACAAAACTTGCCAGAAGTCATGGTTTAAGGGTTTATTTTTTTTTTTTTAAAGTTCTTCCGGGGGTACATGTAACCGGTACATGTAGCGGAGCATGTTACCAAGTGTAATTCCCCCCCCCCCCCCCCCCCCCCATGTTACTTGGTAACATGCTCTGCCACGGGACAGCACCGCTGCTGGAAAATTTTCTAGGGGAAACACTGACGTGAACTGGAGCGCATATCATCATAAATTAACCGAAACTCAGCGTAGGCCTATGCCTCACAGACATGAGAAATATATCTATAGAAAGCTTGAAATGTCTTTGAACGAAACAATTAAAAACGAAAAGAAATAGGCTACTCTCTGATTATGTAATCCATTATGTGCATTTCACTCTATATGCACGTTCACTACGGAGATGTCGATCATCAACTTCATATTTGCAGCCAACACTGACACAGAAAACACTAGTTTAGTGAAAAATCTGTAAAAATCAGCTGCTCCCGACGAGCTGGATGGCGCCTTGCATGGCTGACACCGCCATCGGTGTATGAATGAGTGGGTGAATGGGTGAATGTAATGCAAAATGTAAAGCACTTTGGTGGCCATTGGGTCTGTGAAAGCGCTATATAAATGCAGTCAATTTACCATTTAAGAATATTTGATTGAATGCTGAATGTGGTGCTTGTTCAATGTAATAAAATTAAAACTTTAATTGTGATAATTAAAATACTTGAATACTAAATATTGATTGGCCAAGTTTTGCTCATTTATTAATAGTATTTATATATATATATATATATATATATATATAATTGTGTAGCCCCCCCCCCCCCGTCAATTATCTAGCACCCCCTCAGCACCTGCGTTAAAAATTCACTGGCGCCCATTCCACCCCCTCCCCACTCAGTCTCCCCCACTCAGTCATACTCCGGCTACATTCCCGTTTGTTACACTGAGCATCATTATGTCTGAATACAAATAGTTTTCAGACATCTCAAAGTGAGATGTGTTGATTGCTGTGTTTTGGGTGTCAGGGAATCGCTTGGCTGTTCACTTGCTGCACCTGTAATATTTTAACAACTTGTTTATTATCATGATGTCAGCAAATACATGTAATATACTGTATGTAAATATATATAGGCAAAGAAGGAACACTTGATATCTTGGAGGATATTATGTTTGAACGAGGGATGTTATATAAAAACAGCTGTATTTCTAAATCAGCAATTAAATATTTGACTGTTGGCTTTGTTTCCAAAATTACAGATTTGATCTTGTAGGATATGATTAAGTAGATCCGAAGCCTAGGAAGACTTTATACATCTGGTCTCTCAGACAAGGAGATGGGGAAAATCATCCTTCTGCAGCTGTCAGAAGGCCTATCCAAAATTAATGCAAGCCAGCTACCTGGAAAGTACAAGGTGTGGTGTTATCACTTCACCCTGTACCCAAGGGTGATGTGGCCTCTGAAGCTGTGCGAAGTCACCTCATCAGCCGTAAGCCGGATGGAGGCAAAAGCCAACTCCTTCATCCGTAAATGGCTTGGCCTACCACGGTGCTTCTCAGCTGCTGGCCTGTATGGATGGAACTCACTCCAGCTACCCTTGAAATCCATCACCCTGGGCTATGGGCAGGAGAAGGCAAGGCTGGTGATGGAATTAAGGGACTCCTCCGACAGGACAGTGGCTGATGCAAATGCCAGAGTTGAGACTGGAAGGAAGTGGAGGGCCAAGGAGGAGGTGGAGAAGGTGATGGGAAGACTGCAAAATCAACAAGTCGTGGGCATGGTCCAGACAGGGCGGGCAGGTCTTGGATGGAGAAAGCCACCCATCCCATGGTCCAAGGCAAGCAGGAAGGAGAGGAAGGACCTTGTTGTTGATGAGGTCACCAGGATTGAGCAGGAGGAGATCAGAGTGAGGTCTGTAGTACAGGGGCAGCAGGGGCGGTGGACAACTTGGCAGGGTGTCACGAGCCGAGCAATCAGCTGGGCAGAGATCTGGAAACTGCCACAGGCTCGGCTCAGTTTCCTCATTAGGGCAATGTACGACACCCTCCCGAGCCCTAAAAACCTCCACCAATGGCTTGGAACAGAGCAATCCTGTGACCTCTGCGGGACCATCAATGCCTCACTCCAGCATATTCTGTCTTGCTGTAAAACAGCACTGACACAAGGGCGGCTCAGATGGCGGCACGACCAAGTGCTCAGAAAGCTGGCAGAGGTGCTGGAGAAAAGTCGACTGGAGGCAAACAACCAGGGTCCATCAGAGAGCCGATGCAGGATCCACTTCATTAGGCAGGGGGAAGACGTAATTCATACCAGCAAGAGACAACCTGCCAAGCTTTTAACACCAGGGGCGGTGTGGAAGATGGAAGTGGACTTGGGAAGGCAGCTCCAGTTCCCACAGGAGATATGCAGTACCACCTTAAGACCAGATGTGGTGCTGTGGTCTGTAGCTGTGAAGTCAGTAATACTAATCGAGCTGACAGTGCCATGGGAGGAGGGTCTGGAAGCTGCCTACGAGAGAAAGAAGGCGAAGTATGCAGACCTGGTTGCGGAGTGCAGGGAAAGTGGGTGGAGTGTGAGGCTGTACCTGGTGGAGGTGGGAGCCAGAGGATTTGTGGGCAGATCAATATCACTTTTGCTCAAGGACCTGGGACTACGGGGAGCCACACTGAGCAGATCCACCAAAGAGCTCTCTGGGGAAGCTGAAAAAGCAAGCCACTGGCTCTGGCTGAAATGACGAGACAAGTCTTGGGGAGTAACATCAAGTTAGGTTTTGCTGCAGGGGGTGTCAGGGAGACGTCCCTGTTCACTGCCCAGCCACCATGAGACGTTCTGGGTTAAGGGGCGATACGTCAATGAGCGGTGGTCCCCAGCTGAAGACCCTGCAGCAAAACCGTGTGGTATACGGTCAGGTTTAAGCCTGCCTCAGAGAAAAGGACGCCTCTGCCATGCATAGTCCACCAAAGGAACCGTTTGAGGTGCGACAGGCCTAAGGCCCAGCAGAAAGACCATCTCGCTGTAATGAGTAATGCATTCCTGGAGACAGTGGCTACTGTGAATAGAGCAGTTGGAGTCCAGGGAAGACTGGTGGCAGCAGGATAGACTGCACCGGGAGAGGCGGGCTAGTAACCCTACCCTCTAGTTTTTCAAGAGGAAGACACCCAAAGTCTACTACAAAGAAGAAACAAAGAAATCAACCCGACGGCCCTCCGAGAGGCGGGATGAAAGAAGGGCCAACAAGGACGGACCACACGGTAACGAACGCAAGGATATCGGCAAAAGAGAAGATCCCAAGGAAGTGTGGGTGCGGCTGGGAAAAAACAACAACTCTGAGGGGACTTCACATCCACATGGGAAAGAATAAGTGTGGTGGTGGTGGTAGCCTAACGCAACCTTGCACTGCCCTGGTAAGGGCAGGTCAGACAAATGGGATCCAAGGCCGGGTTGACAACCATATTGCCAATGGGCCCAATGTTGCAGAGGCAGGGCAGGGCAGGGCGAAAGGAAGAAAGAAAGGGATGGTAAAGAACCCCAAGAAGTGAACCCAGTAGCACCCCCGAGTGACTCAAGAACGGAGTTGAGCCAAAGGGCCAGGAACTTGAAGAATCCACTCCGAAGAAATAAGATCAAGTGGCCAAAGGCCAACGAAGCTGAGGAGTGGAGAAAGTTGGACGAACATCTGAGCGGGCTGCTGCAAAAAGCTCTGCGCGGGTCAGCGGTAGCCAAGCTAAATCTGTTCGGGGAAATACTGTATGAAGAATGCAGCAACAGGTATGGCGAGGTGACCATCAGAGAAGATGCAATAAGATCAAAAGGAAGGAGGGAGAAAGAGATTGATGACCTGGTGGCAAGTAGAAGGAAGGTTCGCAAGCGTTGGAGTAAGGCAGAGGAGTCTGAGAAGGAGGGCCTGAAAGCTCTCTGGGATGAGATCAGAAGACGCCTTGCTAACCTGCGGAGGGCAGAACGCATTAGAAGATGGAGAAAAAGGAAAGAGAAGGAAAGATCAAACTTCTTCAGGAATCCATTTCGGCATGCACATGGACTCCTTGAGGAGAAGACAAGTGGAACCTTGGATATCTCCCAAAAAGAACTACAGGAGCACATCCGCACACAGTACAGTGACCCAGCAAGGAACAACCCCCTAGGCTCGCCAGGGTATGTGCCTAGACCCTCAGAACCATCAGCCCTGTTTGACGTATCACCACCCAAGCTCAGCGAGGTCAGGGAGGTGATCCAGCGGGCAAGATCTGCTTCAGCACCAGGCCCGAACGGAATACCGTACAAGTTGTATAAGAACTGTCCAGGAGTGCTGAAGCTGTTATGGACCCTGATGAGAATCACCTGGTCTAAGCAGACCATACCATCTGAGTGGCAGAGGGCAGTGGCAGTCTCTATTCCCAAGCAACAGAACGCCAAGACAATCGAGCAGTTCAGGAGTATAGCTCTACTGAATGTGGAGGGGAAAATCTTTTTCTCCGTGATGGCAAGAAGAATGTCCACCTACTTCACGGAGAACAACTACATTGATGCCAGCTGCCAGAAAGCCGGGATTCCAGGTTTTCCTGGCTGTGTAGAGCATGCTTCCATGATTTGGGAACAGATCCAGACCAGAAGAGGGAGAAGAAAGATCTGCATGTCATATGGTTAGACCTAGCCAATGCCTATGGCCACACCTGCTCATAGCCTACGCTTTGGAATTCTTCTACATCCCAGACAACATCAGGACCATGATCATGAACTACTTCCAGGATATGCACATGTGCTTTGCACTGAAGAAGTTCACCACTGGCTGGCAACAACTGGAAGTAGGGATTGCAATGGGATGCTCCATTTCCCCCATCCTCTTCGTGGCAGCGTTTGAGGTCATCTTGATCGGGGCAAGGCAAGTGGTGGGTGGGGTCCGGTTGCCTTCAGGCCAGAGGCTCCCGCCCCTAAGGAGCTATATGGATGATATCACCTGCCTCCTACGAACTGCCCCAAGCAGGCTAGGCTGCTTAAAAGACTGGAGGAGCTGATCACCTGGGCCAGGATGAAGTTCAAGCCGCAGAAGTCAAGGAGCCTCTCATTGCGAAAGGGGGAGAGAAATGACAGACTCACCTTCACCATCAGCGGGGAAGACATCCCCCGCATCGTGGATCAGCCCATCCGAAGCCTAGGAAGATTTTATACATCTGGGGCCTCATGTACAAAGACTTGCGTTGAATTCATACTAAAACATTGCGTACGGACAAAGCTGTAAATGTGCGTACTCACAAAAAAAAAGCAGATGTATGAATCTCTGCGTACGAAGGATCCCACGCATATTCTCTTTGTACATCCCAATTAACGTAAAATTGAGCGCACATGCACGAGCACAACGCCCCACCCAGTCTCCTCCCCCAATTAAATTAATTTAAATATGGTAATTAGTCCAATTTGGCAAAAGAAACCTGCAATTTTCAGCATCATTTCTCCAGTCTTCAGTGTCACATGATCCTTCAGAAATCATTCTAATGTGATGATTTGATGATCAAGAAACATTTTTGAGTATTATCAGTGTTGAAAACCGGTGTGCTTCTGCTTCATATTTTCGTGGAAACCGTGATATAGTATTTTCAGGATTCTTTAATGAATAAAAATTTAATTCAAACAGATATAGAAATCTTATAATCTTTTGTAACATTATAAATGCATTTACTCTCACTTTTAAACAAATTCAATGTGTCCTTGCTGAATAAAAATATTATTTAATTTTTTCATCTTTACTGACCGAATTAATGAAGTTTATTTTTTATTCCTAGTTAAGCCAACGCTGCCATTGCTAGACGGGTTGTATCATGGTCATGTATTTGGACATGCTTTATATAGCCTATGTTCTTACTTAATTGCATAATATAATATTTTAATAAAACTCGTGTGACAATATGTCAAATAATTTATCAATTACAAATTATAAGCAACATCTGACAGCTGGTGGTGCGATAGAACAATTCGTAGTGTAATGTTTGCCACTTCACTTTATTGCCTCTATGAGTCGCCAACGGACAAAAATCACGACAAATATACGTACGTCAGACATGAAGTTTACTTGGAGGAACGCACATTCTTGCGTTAATTTCACTGTTAGTACATCTGGCCGTGAACGTGAAAGCTGACGTACGCCGTGTTTTTGTGCGTACGCAGTGTTGATACATGAGGCCCCTGGTCTCTCAGACAAGGAGATGGGGAAAATCATCCTTCTGCAGCTGTCAGAAGGCCTATCCAAAATTGGTGCAAGCCAGCTACCTGGAAAGTACAAGGTGTGGTGTTATCACTTCACCCTGTACCCAAGGGTGGTGTGGCCTCTGAAGCTGTGCGAAGTCACCTCATCAGCCGTAAGCCGGATGGAGGCAAAAGCCAACTCCTTCATCCGTAAATGGCTTGGACTACCACGGTGCTTCTCAGCTGCTGGCCTGTATGGATGGAACTCACTCCAGCTACCCTTGAAATCCATCACCCTGGGCTATAGGCAGGAGAAGGCAAGGCTGGTGATGGAATTAAGGGACTCCTCCGACAGGACAGTGGCTGATGCAAATGCCAGAGTTGAGACTGGAAGGAAGTGGAGGGCCAAGGAGGAGGTGGAGAAGGTGATGGGAAGACTGCAACATCAACAAGTCGTGGGCATGGTCCAGACAGGGCGGGCAGGTCTTGGATGGAGCAAGCCACCCATCCCATGGTCCAAGTCCGAGCCCTAAAAACCTCCACCAATGGAACAATGGCTTGGAACGACGAGACAAGTCTTGGGGAGTAACATCAAGTTAGGTTTTGCTGCAGGGGGTGTAAGGGAGTTCACTGTTCACTGCCCCGCCACCATGAGACGTTCTGGGTTAAGGGGCGAAACGTCAATGAGCGGTGGTCCCCAGCTGAAGACCCTGCAGCAAAACCGTGTGGTATGCGGTCAGGTTTAAGCCTGCCTCATAGAAAAGGACGCCTCTGCCATGCATAGTCCACCAAAGGCACCGTTGGAGGTGCGACAGGCCTAAGGCCCAGCAGAAAGACCATCTCGCTGTAATGAGTAATTATTCCATATAGGTAAATTGTTAATCTAGACAGAGATTAATTACACATGAATCGCATTTAGACATTTAGGAGGGAATTCACTAAGAATGAATTGGCTGCATTGTAGCCAGTTCACTAAAGGAATTATGCAAATCAAATAATGGTGCAAGCAAATCTGTGCTGAACACTTTGCACAGTGCAGTTCCCAAAATGTTGGCTCAGTTCTGAGTGTCAAGTTGCAGGATTGACACACTAGCTTGATCTGGGATACTTTGACTGAGAGGCATCACTCCACCAGATGCTTTTTATAATGATGAAAGTTTGTTCTGAAATGCTCTGCTCAAAAGTGGTGTATAGCTGTTTTGTAAATTGGTCACTTTTTGGGATGTCTCTGAAGAATTTTACTATTCTTCATCAGACTTTATTTGTATTATTATTCACGTATTTACAGTTGACTAAAAGTATTGTGTAGATTCAGATCAAATTGGGCTGATATTAAGTTAAAGTAATACATTTTAGTGTAATAAGAAAGTGACAACTGACATATTTTATAGGCCTTATTTGTTGGTGAATTTGTACTCTGAGTTTGAGACAGATTTCATGTCAATCAAGTGAATGTGTCAAATTATGAGGTACTGTATTTGCTCAAGTTGCTTATATTAGCAGATAGTGTGCGTATACATATTGATACCTGTGCCTATATAGTGTGTATATATATATATATATATATATATATATATATATATATATTAGGGGTGTAACGGTACACAAAAATCACGGTTCGGTACGTACCTCGGTTTTAAAGTCACGGTTCGGTACGTTTTCGATACACCAAAAAGAAAAAATGCCAGAGAAATATCCTATTTGTTAAAAGAAAAAATATTTGTAAATAACTGAGTTTTCCTACATCTTGAAACTTTCAGGTTTATAAATGGGGGTCATCTTTGAAGGATGAACAAATAATGTTTTGGTCATCACATTAAAAATAACATTTAAATATATACATTTATTTTTATATTATTTGAGTTTTGAAGTGCTGGAAAAAGATGTGTGAAGTACTTGAAAGCATTTCCCTATTACAGCCAAACTGGTTACAGTTAGTGTTATTAAATCCATGGTGAATGTTGCTGCTCTGTGGACGTAAAGTATTAGTTCATTCACGGCACAAAGTTTCTCCTGGTTTCCACGTCAGCGCTGTTTGATCTAATAGAGATCTACGGTTAATAACGGAGAAATGTGAATGCTTCTCACTAGATCTCACAGCGATGTTATTACTTAAGTGGCGAATTCAAAGGTTTTCTTTACTGGATCTCTTAGCGCTGTGTTGTAACAGTGTCGCTTGATCGAGATCGGCTCGCACTGCACAGATGTTGCTGGTCCGAGCTGATAAACGGTCCGTGAAGCACATAATGAGTAGCGCAGTTTCGTTCCGCTTTCATTACGCTTGCCATTTGATGTTGCGCAACGATGTGGTGGTCGCGCCAGCGCGAATTTTGTCGGCAGGAAAAATGGTCCTAGGAATCGTTCGGTTTGTATGCGTACCGAACCGGAAGCCTCGAACCGAAACGGTTCAATACGAATACATGTACCGTTACACCCCTAATATATATATATATATATATATATATATATATATAAAAATCACCTATATAATAATATATTATTACAGGCTCAGCTGGAGCCATGACCTTTAGCGTAAATATAAATATAAAAATATAAATATATTTCTGCCTCATACTGTTATCAGAATTCCCATCGGATCGTAGTCGGGCGTTATTGCACATACTTGCTGGTGTTCCGATTAAGCCCTGGAAGTGACAGTGAAAAGGTGACTGGCCCTCACTAGCACACTTGTTTTTGGCTGACAGTGGTAACAGCTATTGTGATGTTTCTGGACTCTTAATTAGACAGAACAGAATCTCAGGCATCATTAGTCCACTAAACATGCAAAGCAGCAGTATGCTACCCAGACAGCAACATAGTGATTGGTCAGATCCGGGCCACATCTGGTGCATGTGGATTCAACGCGCACCAGATGTGGGCCGGTTCTGGGGCGACACTATATGTTGCTGTCAAGATATAATGGTAAGATATGTCAAAACTATTATGGAACATCTTAAAGTTTAGAGATGACACTTTAAAGGGTTAGTTCACCAAAGTTCAACCAGCTTCTTCCATGTAACAATGTGTACTCTTTCTCCATGTTACCTGGACCCAGATAATATCTTAATAATGGGTAACTGGCAACCAGCCTGAGCGCTCAATGTGTTTTCAGACCCTCCCCACTTTCTGTTCCATTCCATTGTGCTTCATCTAGATGTTTTTAAATGCATGGATGCATGCTGTGTGTACACCAACTTTAATTTCCCTCTTTTTCAACATCTGTTTATTTTGTACAGGTCATCAACATTTAAAAAAAATCAAGTTATGTTGCTTTGAAGAACATATTCCAAGTGCCTCATTTCTATGCAGCTCTATTAGCTCTATAAACTAATCTAAGTAATGAAGACTGAGTGTGCTGACCCTTGTGACCTGCCATTGTATTGTTCTTTCCTTTAGGGTGCCACCCTGCAATGTTGTAAGTTACTAGCGTTTTCGCTTTGCACAGCACCGTTATACGAGCAGATGGCAAGGTTATATATTTACTGTCAGATATTATTAAGGCCTGGACATGTGGTCAGCTGAGATAGCAAGCATATGTTTGTGCCACAAAACAGTGCCCTCCAAAGGAGGCTGATTGAGCTGACACCAACAAGGGCAAATTCTCCTTCGTTGTCACTTCTTTTTCACTTCAGTGCTAGCAGATAATGCATGAGTCTTGACTTCAAAAAGCCATATCCAATGAGCTTATTCAAAATGTATTTTTAAATGTCTACAGATTAAAGCTAATGTCAGTCTTTATTTTCATGCTTTCATATGTCTCTTCCATCCCTGGCAAATTGAACAGAATGCTATATTTGTTTTCATGACGATGCGGGCAAAGTTCCAGGCTTTTAGTGTGAAAAATCATATCGTTTTCAGTCATTGCTAAATCTTCTTTTGTAGAGCCATAACAGATCAGGCCATAACTTGGGTTCACATTACAGAAACCCAAACAGAAGATGATTTGAAATTCATTTGATGGGGAAAGCTTAATAATTAACAGGAAATTTCGAGTTCCATTTCCAATGCATGGAGCAAATGATTTAGACAGATCACCCTCTTTACTGGCTGCATTTGAGCTCAGTTGTTAAAAAATGATTCAATCTGTGATAATTAGCAAAGTGGTTGAGGAGCTCCCTTCTGCCGCAGTATTCAGAGCCATGAGTCATGCATTCAGACGCTGAATATGAAAATGATCTTTAAGCACTGAGAAAAATGTCTCTGACAAATCTAACTGCACGTACGCGCGCGCCCAAATTCACAGTCAAGATCTCAAGTCTCTCGTGTTCATTCTTACAAACTAAACAACAGAGGAGTTTGACAATAACAAAGGGAGGCAAAGACTCGCAATTTGAGATGAGCGTGTAAACAGGCGTTCGCGAATGCTGAAGAGCAGCTCACCTCCAGACTGTCAGTCTCCCAGGGGGGTTCAGATTCTCAGTAAAGCAAACCACACTCATTACGCCAACTTCTGTTTTTACAATCAGTACCTCACACAAACTGGAGGTCTATTTCAGCTCCCAATGTTTTCCTTCTCGAGTGCTCATGAATGCTGGTAGACTGTCGCTATGTGTTGTCTCTTTGAATTTGCTGTATATCAGGAGCGGTGCTTGGCGAACCAAATACCTTTCATTATTGTGTACTGTCTAAACCTCCTGGAACACAGGGCCTATTATGTGGTACCTCTCTTACTAAAGACATAAAAACAGTATGTAATGGCTCTCACTTTCCAGGGCCCATTGAACACAGTCCTTTTGCAGTATAAAGTATAGAATCTAACGTCTTATATTCAGTGGGGGTGTATTCTTAGAGGAAGAGGTGCGGCATACAGTGCATTATAGAATTTATGTAGCATTACCTCCCTCTGTAATGAAAGTCGCTAGGCGTCAAAATGTTTGACAAGTGTGCAGTGTAGCAGGTAAAGACAGACACATATGTGAATATATATGTGATCTTGTTTGTAAACCATTTTTTCATGTAATATGAAATACATTTTAAACCATTTTATTGCTATTGTGTTACTTTTTTGCCTAGTTTCACAGACAAGGCTTAAAGGGTTAGTTCACACCAAAATGAAAATTCTGTCAGTAATTACTCACCCTCATGTTGTTCCAACCCCGTAAGACTTTCGTTCATCTTCGGAACACAAATTGAGATATGTTTGATTAAATCTGAGAGCTGGATCACTCCTCCATAGGCCTTTTAAGAGATCGAAACTGGCTGGCCCAAAAGTTATGAAAGACATTGTTAAAATAGTCAGAGTGACTACAGTGGCTCAATCTTAAGTTTATCAAGAGACGAGAATACTTTTTGTGCGCAAAAAACAAACAAAAATAACGACTTAAGTCAACTGTTCATTTCCTTCTCTGTGGGCCGTGAGATTTCACGTAGTGATACTGCGCAAAGCTTCTGTGTTGCACGTCACACGTAGGCTCACTATTGGCCGACGCTGGTCAAGTGTGTGATGCGTGTGACGTACAACCTAGAAGCTTTGCGTAGTTTCACTTCATAAAATCTCGAGGCCAACAGAGAAGGAAATGAATAGTTTAATAAAGTTGTTATTTTTGTTTGTTTTTTTTGGGGGGTTTTTTTGGGTTTTTTTTTATTGTTTTATCAGTTATTCACCATAACGTGATATATAACATTTTTTATCTTATAAGTGTTATTGGTATCTTCCAGAGTTTTAATGCTGCATCCCTAAAATGTTTAGAGCTAACATTGATTTTAAATAAAGTCATTATTAGTAAATTTGGCCACTCTTTAACTATGTACTAACATTTGAATGAATCATTTGATGCAGTGCATTGTGCACAGACATACCTGCATGCAATTACAGCTGTAATTAATATCTGTAATTACATTTATAATAACAATGTTGACCCTTTCCATTACCCCTTATCACCACCCATTTTCTTTATGTGAGTATATAGTAGTTAATTACACCTAATATAAAGTTTGACCATGAATTTTAACTCAGGATTTTAATCTCTAAAATCTCTATTTTTTTTATTTGACCTAATTTATTACCTTTTGTGATGAATTCCCCATTCACATTTTGTGCAATGGTCTACCAGCCTGATCTCATGAAATGCTTCTCTCTTGTGCAATTTATTTTGTGCAATTTATACAGGCGAAAATGGGTTCCCTTTCAAGGAAAACTTCGAGCTGCGTTTGAGACGCGGTGGGAACGCCCTGCGTGATTACGTCGTGAAGCACATGTAAAATCAGTCCAATGGAAGCCCGAAACGTCATGGGTGACGTCATAGACCAGGAAACTGTAAAGCACCCCTGAAATCAGACCGCGCCAGCTTTTGTTCCTTCAGCAAGCGCTCTCTGTGAATCTGTCCTCGTCTATTTATTGTTGTCTGTCAAACCCAATATATACATTTATCTATCTATTACCATGGCCAGCAAGCAAGATTATAGACGTTGTGTTGTTCCCTGCCCTCATTATATCACGGGTGGGGACACACATCAGCTTTGTGTTGCTTGTTTGGGAGTGGAGAATGCCCAATCAGTTCTCGAGGGAGCTGATTGTGTGCATTGCATGAGTTTTCTCTATGAAAACTCTCCGCTCTCGCCGGGCGTTTTTTGAGGAGGACAGTTCGGTCCGCGTTCCCCGAGGTGCGGGTCCCGCTGCTGCCGAGGCACAGCGGAGGCTTTCATCTTGGGGATCGCATATGAGACGGGCCTCGTCCTTTCTCAATCCTTACCTACTGGATCCGGTGTCTCTGCCCAGGAAGGAGCCCACGCTGCGGCTTCTCCTTCCCAGGTTGAGGCACCAATGTTGCGGCTATCCAGTTTTGAGGAACTGGATGTCGTTGACATGGATGATTATGAGTTTTCGCCAGCTCATGCCCCTGCTGATGAGGAGCTTTAGGAGGTTTTATCTCGTGCTGTTGCTAAGTTAAATATTGAATGGCCAGCTGATGATTTCGAAGTTGATTCTAGAAAAAGTCTGTTAGATGAACGAATTCTTCCATCTAGATCACGGCCTCCACGTCGGGAACTCCCGTTTTTTCCCGATCTCCACACCGAGGTGTCGAGATCGTGGAATAAACCGGCATCTTTCAGAGTGTATAATCCACAAACTAATAATTATAGTAAAGCTCAAGGGATTGATCACTATAGTTATATGACGATGCCTCGTGTGGAAGAGACGCTTGCGAGCTATCTCTCCCCCGAGTCAGCGTCATCACTAAAAGCCCCGACGTTACCCACCAAGCCTTTAAAAAATACTTCATTGTTGGTGGGTAAAGCGTATTCGGCAGCAGGTCAGGCCGCGGCATGCTTACACACAATGTCAATACTACAATCATACCAGGCTGACCTGCTGAGGGACATGGATAATTGTGAGGAAGTTAGTGCTGACGCAATTCGAGGAGTTGCGTCGCACGACAGATCTATCTCTCCGGCCACAGAGCGTCATTTATGGTTAAATCTGACTGATATTAAAGACAAAGATAGGTCTGTTCTTCTGGACGCGCTGCTTTCACCTACAAGTATATTCGGCGACGCTATAAATTGTGTCGTTGACAGGTTTCAAGAAAGTAAAAAACAAGCGGCTGCGTTTCAGAGGTTTCTTCCTCGCCGGTCCCGTGTCCCCGATGTTGCTCGTAATATAAAGTCTGAGCAGCCTCGACCGTCTACGAGCTCCGCATTCCATAGATTCCATCAAAAGCAGAGCGTCGCCGCTCGGGCGCCTCCTCAATCTGGGACTCCTGAGTGGCGGTCGCAGTCTAAGCCTGTTAGTGGTGAACAGGATCTGAGGACTGTTATCACTAAGAGAGCTTGGACTAAGAAGTCGTCCTGACGCCAAGACCGTCAGACTTCTGAGGGTGGTCCCCTCCAGGGAGGAACGATTCCGAGGAACCGTCCCTCCTTGGCGCCCTCGGGGGGGCGATTCTCCGAGGAGAGTCACAGCGTTGCCATTTCGGTTGTTCCCTGCCGGTTCGCCGTTTCAGGGCACCGAGGTGTCAGCGTCCCCGTACAATCCTCTGAGGAGGGTTGTAGAATGGTCACTTCGGTTGTTCCCTGCCGGTTCGCCGCTTCAGGGCGCCGAAATGATTGTTCAATCAAATCCAGAGGCCAGTCTCGAGAGGCTGGTTCCCTTATCAGAATTTCTGGCAGCGTGGAAACTTCTGCCAAATGTTTTTATATGGGTCCTGCACATAATAGAAAAGGGTTACAGAATTCAGTTCGGTTCTCGTCTGCCCATATTTCAAGGGGTCCTCTCTACAGTAGTGGACTCACAGCAGGCTCTGGTCATGGAGCAGGAAATGCTGACACTTCTTCAAAAAGGAGCTATAGAAAGGGTTTCTCCTCCCAGCAGAGAGTCAGGGTTTTACAGCCGTTATTTCATTGTTCCAAAGAAGGATGGAGGGTTGCGTCCTATTCTAGATCTGCGGCAGTTAAACAGCAGAGTTCAGAAACTCAAGTTCAGAATGCTTACACTCAAACAAATTGTATCACAGATTCAGTCCGAGGACTGGTTTGTCACAATAGACTTGAAAGACGGGTACTTCCATATATCTATCCATCCTCATCACAGGAAGTTCATGAGGTTCGCTTTCGGGGGCGAAGCATACCAGTATCGGTTTCTTCCATTTGGCCTAGGTTTATCACCCCGCACCTTTACAAAATGCGTGGATGCAGCTCTGGCTCCTTTTAGACTCCAGGGCATTCGCATATTAAATTACATCGACGATTGGTTGATTTTAGCTCAGTCAGAGCAGTTGGCAGTTCGTCATCGAGATTTCGTTCTGTCCCATATAAAGAGTTTGGGGTTGCGGCTCAACACCAAAAAAAGTGTGCTCCTCCCAGCTCAGATGACCACTTTTCTTGGTGTAATTTGGGATTCGACCACAATGCAGGCCCGTCTGTCCCCTGCACGTATTTCTGCGATTCTCACAGCCGTAAAGAATGTGAAACTAGGCCAGTCACTCACTGTAAAACAGTTTCAGAGAGTGCTGGGTCTCATGGCAGCTGCGTCCAACGTAATTACTTTTGGCCTTCTGTACATGATACCCCTGCAGTGGTGGCTCAGGACCAAGAGGTTTTCTCTGAGGGGAAATCCGTTCCGCAGGATCAAGGTCACGTGGCGATACCTTCGTACCTTGGTCATGTGGAAGAAACCTTGGTTCCTTGCCCAGGGCCCAGTGTTGGGGGCTTCTTGTCGACGTGTCACGCTTTCGACGGATGCTTCCCTCACGGGATGGGGGGCGGTCATGAGTGGCCGCTCGGCGCAAGGTCTTTGGCAGGACCATCAACATTCCTGGCATATAAATCGTTTGGAGATGATGGCGGTATTTCGATCTCTCAAGTATTTCCTGCCAGACCTGAGAGGCCATCATGTGTTTGTCCGCACAGACAACACATCGGTGGTCTCCTATATCAACCATCAGGGGGGTCTGAGGTCACGTCACCTTTGCAAGCAGGCCCATCAGATCCTCCTATGGGCCCAGGGGAAGTTGCTATCTCTCAGAGCAGTAGACATTCCGGGGCGTCAGAATGTGGGAGCGGATAGGCCCGGGGAGTGGAGACTTCACCCCGAGGTGGTGGAGCTCCTGTGGGAAAAGTTTGGTCGAGCTCAAGTAGACCTTTTCGCATCGTCAGATACAACCCATTGTCCCATGTGGTTCTCCCTCACGCAGCCAGCTCCTCTCAGACTGGATGCGATGGTGCAGGTGTGGCCGAGGCTACACCTGTACGCATTTCCCCCAATATCTATGCTTCCGGGGGTTCTGGAGAGGGTTCACCGGGAAGGGGCTAATCTGCTGCTAGTAGCCCCTTACTGGCCTACTCGAATTTGGTTCTCGGACTTAATGTCTCTTCTGGACGGCTCTACCACGGAGATTTCTCTCAGGAGGGACCTGCTGTCCCAGGCAGGGGGCACGATATTTTAGCCTCGGCCGGAGTTGTGGAAACTGAGAAGACTGTATGCACTGAAATGGAAATTATTCTCCACCTGGTGTGGTGTACGTCATTTAGATCCTGTTAACTGCCCTGTTGGTTCAGTTCTCGATTTTTTGCATGACCATTTCTCTGCTAGATTATCTCCTTCCACCCTAAAGGTTTACGTGGCGGCTATATCTGCCTACCACACCCTTATGGGGGGCATTTCTATTGGGAGAGATCTATTTGTCTGCTTTGGGTCACTCAAGAGAGGGTGCCCTGCATCTAAACAGGTTATGAACAAATGGATAGTCGAGGCTATATCATTGGCTTATTGGCTTTGGGCCCATTATACTAGGAGTATGGCGGCCTCTACGGCCTTAATCTTGTGTGTTTCCCTTCTTGATATTTGTAATGCGGCAGGTTGGTCCTCTCCACATACATTTGTCAGGTTTTATGACCTCGACCTCTCCACTCCAGGGGCGAGGTTGCTGGCTTCTTAGTGTGCGCAAGGACTTTACACAGAACGGGCATTTGTCACTATGGCGTAGTGGGTATGGGGTTCCCACCACGTCTCAAACGCAGCTCGAAATTCCCTTGAAAGGGAACGTCTCAGGTTACGTATCTAACCCTGGTTCCCTGAGAGGGAACAAGACGCTGCGTTTGCCTGCCACACTTCCTGCATGCCCTGATCGACTTGCTTCAGGTTTTTTCAGAAGCTGGTGCGGTCTGATTTCAGGGGTGCTTTATAGTTTCCTGGTCTATGACGTCACCCATGACGTTTTGGGCTTCCATTGGACTGATTTTACATGTGCTTCACGATGTAATCACGCAGGGCGTTCCCCCCGCGTCTCAAACACAGCTTCTCGTTCCCTCTCAGGGAACCAGGGTTACATACGTAACCTGAGACGTTTTTACGTACATACGTTAAGCCGTTTTCGCGTACATATGATACACACTTTATGGCATGTAATACCGACTAATCCTACCCAAGCGTATAATACGCACGGACCCAACACCACTAATCCAACGCAAGTGGTTTACAGTGCGTATCATTTGCATGTAAAAACTAATTTATGTGTATAAATTGCACTATAAATACAATGCGTGCCATAGAGACACATTTCATGAGATCGAGCTGAATGCATCATATTTATTTACAAAACAAGATTTCTCTTACAGCTGCTGGGCTTAATGTCAGACTTGTGTGTCTTTAGAGGTCATAGTCATTTTATGGATAAGGGCCGTCTCTCAGAAAGGGAAAAGTCTTTTGTTTCTAAGTTTTGGTCCTGGTGAGCTGGGCTGCAGAGAAGATCAATGGCCGAGACTGTGAGAGGACTGGTGCTGTGTGCAGGTCAGACTGAGAGGCGGTGTGAAGCCTTTACATAGTGACAGAACCCCTGCCAGCTTCAACAACAGAAACACAGTGTCGACAGCGCTCGTGGGGAGACAACAACAAGGCACTCACAATTTCAAGCAACACACACAGAGAAATGGATTTTTATTGTGACATTGAGGAGATCATCAATACCTGTTGTGCGTGATGGGGAAATATCAAGGAGAGTTGTCGATACATGATGAAAGGGCAAACTCTTTGTATTAACGTCTTTCTCAAAGTCATAAAAAAGTATATGTTTCTCACTTTCTTTCTAAAAGGGCCATGTAACTTTTGTTAAATTGTTCAACAAAGAGGGTTGTTCAAGGCAACAGTCTTCTTAAAAAAGGGTGAATGAGTCAGACAACCATTTCTCACCTTGTTTTATTCAATGCTGATGTTCCTAGTGAAGATAAAAAAAATATGTGGAGAGAAGAGGGAGCAAAAATAGAGGCTGTTCACAATGACCACATGTGTACAGTTCAAATAAAAGATTGAAGGTAAAGGGCCAGACCATTGGTGAAATTATGCACTACATGCCATGTCATGTCACAGACAACTATCTTGAGTTTAATACTAGCAGCCAGCTAGGCTTGCCGTGTAATTAATCTGTGGGTAGTCCAGTTTTGGCACCTAACTGGTCCATTATTTAGCACTCAAAAAGATCCCATACAGACTCAGTGGCCGACACTGGACCACTGAATCGAACCTCACTCAGGACAACTGAAGAGCATCTGTTCTGGAGCGTGCAGTTTGCGGTGTTCACACAAACTTACACAAAAGATTATAATCTAATGAGCATTATTGGTCGCTTAGGAGTGGAGGGGTAAAGCAAGGAAAGCCTGTTATTTTTTTATTTTATTTTTTTATTTTACTAAAGAAACAGTTTGCAAAAAATCATTTACTCACCCTCATGTCATGCGCAGATTCGTAAACATCACATTTTTTGGGTGAACAGTGGCCAATAACATAAGTAGGCTACTGCATGTGAGTTCATATTTTGTGCTGTGCATTGGGGTATGTGAATAATGGTGGTAAAAATAACCCCAATTCTTAGTGATGTAAACATCTTACTGCAATTAAGTCCTCTGCTTATTAGAAATAATCACTATATTGTTGAACATGAATACTTGTCATTGTTTGGAGTCACGCAGGTTGATTAAATGTTATGCAAGTCGGACTGATAGTCTCGATAGTTCAGCAGGTTGTTAATGACAAGAAATGTTGATTACAACATGAGTGAGACCAGCTTTTAGCTTCTAGAGGTTTAGAGAGATTAAACCTATTTTAAAGAATGAAGGGACAGAACTTCTTCTGTAACACCACAGAAAAAGAGATAAATAACATGATTACAGGCAATATCTTTGATCAGATGCATTAAGGAAGGTGAGCAGTTGCACAATGCTTGGTTAAAGGCACATTCAAGGCTCTCTTGGAAGTAACGATGGGCATGAGATTAGGCAGTGCGTTGTGTGAGAATTGCACAAGATGGTGACCACAATTAGAACAAGTTCAGAAGTTCTCATGGTGAAAAAAATAGCTTTGAGGCTGTAGATATCAAATGTTCAAAAATCAAAAGTTACTGTAAGCCTGTGTGCATGAAATATCTGCAGAGATGTTGGAGAAGAAGTGGATGGAGAGGAGTGATATGAAAACTGAAATGGCACTGGGGGAATCTGAATATTTCACTTTAGTATGACCTGCAGTGGGTAAAAGGACAGGAGGTGTCATGGGAGTTGTGATGAATGATGCAATTCATTTAAAATGATTGTTTATTGTCCCTACTATTGCTGGTTTACATCTACATCTGGTGTTATTGAGGTCCACATCCAGGATTGCCAAATCGATGATTGACTTGTACCTCTAAACTTACTGCTTTCCCTGCACAAACCAGCAGTCATTTCTAGGTATCCCATCATTTCCAATGGACTTGAACACCTTCTTGGCCCTTGATTATTTTCCTTTTTATTATTTTTTTATTATATTCCTTTATAAAAATTTATTCGAACTCTATCACCACAAATCCCACAGTGCTTGTCTTCACTGTTTGTTCCACTACAAGTGGGAATGAGATGAAGTAGTCAGACATATGGGCCAAAGTGACAGCAACTGGTGTGGGACAGTTTCTGTAAACAAAATCAAATTGTTTTCCCATCTTTAGAGTCACAGGTGAGTTTAAGAGTCTATCATAGATATTTGATTTTGAAGGCCAGCTGGGAGCATCAGCCTGAATATTGAAATCAGCTCAGAAGAATGTCCATCTCATTCAGAAATGTTCCTAGATGGCCATGGGGACAAGAATTGTGTTGCTTTTAAAGAACTACAACTACAAGATATAACAAAAAAATCTGTGAAATTTACAGTAAAAAATTGGCAGCTGTGGTTGCTGAACTTTTCCATAAAAAGCAACACTGTTTTACAGATTAAACTTAAACGTAATAGTGTGGAAATTGTGTTAATTACCAAATAACTAAAATATTTTTTACATTTATATTATACTGTACTGACAACAACCTTAAAAACACAGGTGGTAAAGAGAAATCCACATGTTTACATGTTTATAGTTTGACAAGTAGCTTTTCTGAGGTAAATACTTTACTTGTACAAAACACTATCATGGTAACACACAGACATTACTCCAAAATAATGCAATGTTTTTTTTTAAAAACTGTATTTTTTAAACTAATCACAACTAACATCTAACATTTCTTTTCCTACAGGCCTAACATTCTAACACTTGAAAAACAAAATGTAATCTGAGGTTGATGTGTTTAAACCAGTGGAAACTTTAAGATGCTGGCTAGACAAATCAAGAAGATAATTATAGTCTATAATAGTCCCATGACATACTGAGTAATCAAATGAACTTCTAAACCCTATGATTTTTTTTTTTTTAATGATTTTGAGATCTAAATATGCTCTGCCAGTAACAGAGGGAGAAGTGGGGGCTTGTTTTGCACAGATTGCACCATTTATATTGGAGGAAAATATGGAAAGATGATCATTAGACATATGACAGGTTATTCTTATGTCTATCCCATAAAACCTGATGTGTTCTTCTTTCTGGGTGAGATTCTCAGAGATTGTAAGAGGACTCTCCTGGCCATAATTAAAGCATTTAAAGGGCATTTGCTGAAGTCTGTCTGGTATTTGCTGCACAGCAAGTTAGTGGGGCACTAGAGTGTTCGTAGGGGTCAAGACGTTGACCGGCTCAGCGAAAGTCGATTAGGAGACGCGCTAGAGGATAAATATAATTATAAACGTCGGACAGGAGACATTTAGGGACGTCGATTAGGAGACGAGCCAGGTAAAACTTAATTCAGGTGTGTAAGGGAAAAATCTACCACAACATTAATTTAGCAACATAACATGTAACATACATCCCAAATGTGCATAACTAATAAGAAAAAACTAAGCAGTAAATTGTTACTGAAAAATCATCATATGTGAGCTGTCACACAGAGAATTCTGGCAGTCACCAGTTATTTTTTACTTTAAAAAATACATTTAATTTTATTTTAATGTAAAATGACATGACATGCTTCATTAGATCTACTACAGTTTTTCACTGTTTAGAGAAAGGAAACTTACAAGTAACCAATTAACAGGTTTTTACCATAGCATCTTACAGTCTTTTACCAATAAAATACGATAATTTTTTACAGTGTATAGGGTGATGACTGTAATACTGTAGCATGAAATAATAATATGAGCAAACCTGTTCCATCATCTCAACATGAAGCCCAGAAAGTGAAAATGACAATCCTGGCAAAGGCCGAGGTAAAGTCATAGATGTCACTGGACTGAGAAATCTCTAATAGTTAGTGAAGGGTAGACTAGGTGGGATGAGATTCTTCATTTGTGGTATGAAATGATGTATGTAACAGACTGGATTAGGTAGAAAGAGGATATTTTCTGTGACGATAGGAGAGAGCTTACATAAAGTGCATAATAGTTGTAGGCAAAAGAACTAGAATCTCCATTAGCCTTCCTCACTGAACTCCCACAGACAGACTCTGATGAGGCTGAGTAGGACGAGGCTGCTGCTGCAGTGCAGATGCACTGAGCGTATAATGCTGATGATTAATGGCTGATTGGTTGGCAGGTGTGAGAGAAGAAAGAGAATTCAGGCAAATGAGAAGCCAATATAATGCTTAAAGAAAACAAATAAACTAGATACTGTGCTTAAAATGGGCTGTGTCAAAGCAAGTTCTTATTTTGCTGGTTAGCCTAAGACAAGCTAAGAAGGCTCAGAAAAGAGCAATGTGATTCTTACCTGTAGTCTGCAACAGGTAAGAGGCCAATCCAAAATAAGTGCTTCCTAATTAGTTTAACAAAATGAATGTATTCTTCTTTTCTAGGTCTCATAAATTACCACATCAGTACTGATAATTGTTTTGATCAAAACCCTGTCATTAATTAATTAATTATTGTCATTCTGTATTTATTTATTTATTTATTTATTTATTTGCATAGGTAAGAAAAGCTGTGACTAAACATTTAAAGCTAGGTTTAAAAGAGAAAAAAAATACCCATGGTTTCACTGCCAAGGCTTAAGCCTAGTCCCAGACTGTTTGAGATGTTTTAACTGAAACCAAATTATCAGTATTTTAAGTCTTAAAATATATCAGTGCCATTGTTTTATCTCAAGATGCACACCAGTAATGTTTTTTTTTTCTAAGGCACATTTTTAAAAGATCATTAAATGTCCTAATTGAACTAAACTAAATGTCCAAATTGAACTAAAACCTAATCCTGTCCTAATCCTGTCTGTGAAACCAGGCCTTTATAACACTTTATTTTAAGGTGACATGTTTAATGTTACTACATGTACTTAATATTGTAATAACAATACATTATGCATAATTACAAGTAACTAACCCTAACCCAAACCCTAACCATAACATAAGTATTTGTAGTTAATTAATATTACTCTGAATTTACTGGAGTAACTACAATGTGACTACGTCACTTTATGTTTGGTTACACTTTCTTTTAAAAACCCAAATTATAAAAACTCGGAAAACCCAAATTAAATTAAATAATTCTTGGGCTTTTGAAAGTCATCAAATATTTGCTTTAAGAATCTATGCTGCATGTTTTTGATTGTTTTATTGTGCATTTTATTATTGCTGAGTGCTGTGTCATGAAATTGATACTGTCTTGCCTTTAAAGCTCCACCATTTTGTTTTGTATGCTAACCTTGCAATGAATTTTTTTTTCCAAGATTTTCTCACACGGTAAAATAAATGTTAATCACCATTTCTCTGGTCAGCAGTAAGCTATTTAGTCAGCAGCTCTTAAACATCTTTCTATAACCATGCAGATGTTCCAGTCCCTTGAGTTGGCTACCAGTAAAACTGACCACATGTTCAGAGTCTGTACGGTGTCTATAATATGATAAAGTTGTAGGCTCCTCATCAAGTGTCGAACACTGATTTAAAAGTGGTCTATTACTGACAACATCAAGCTGTTTCAGCTTGAGTGAGTCTGATAAAATTAAAATGTGTTAATCCGCAATGCAGCAGTACATATATTGCACTTTTATTAATAAAATGACTTTTATTATGTCCAGACCCCCAAAAAATCTCCAAGATAATTCAATATTTCAACATTTCATTTTCAACATGTCCTACATGTCATTTTTACTAAAGCTGAGCATAGTACACCACAGCCCCTTGTCATCAACACCAATTGTGTTTCCTTTTGTGTTACTTTTGACTCAAAATGATCTTGATTTGTATCATTTACCAGTATCATTAATATTATTTAAGGGTTAGTTCACTCAAAAATGAAAAGTCTGTCATCATTTACTCACCCTCATGTCGTTTCAAACCCATAAGACTTTCGTTTATCTTCAGAACACAAATGAAGGTATTTCAAATTAAATCTGAGAGCTTTCTGTCCCTCAATTGACAGTCTATGCAACTTTCGCCAGAGGACATTGCAGACCTTTTGACGCATAAGCAGCAGCTATAGTGTCCACTATCCATCTGGATAGGGACTGTTTGAATAGGAAAGGGGCGGAGTGAATAACGTAAGCTCTCAGTGCCCTAACGGGGCAGAGGAGGCTGTCGCTGCTCTCGCCTTCCCTCGAAAACCCTCGAAAAGGCCGCCCCAACCTGAGTTGGAGGCGTCTGTCGAGATGACTTTTCGGTGCGAAATCACTCCCATCGTCACCCCCTGCTGGTACCAATTGGCCGCTAACCAGGGCTGCAGAGCTAAAATGCAGCTCTGAGACACTCTGATCCGCGCGTCCATCCTTGGCGAGGTACGTGGTCGTTCAACCAGCGTTGTAGTGGGCGCATGCGCAGTAAGCCCAGCTGGAGTACTGCTGCAGCCGAGGCCATACAGCCCAGCATCCTTTGAAACATTTTCAGGGAGGCGGTTTTGCCCTTCTGGAAAGATGCGGCTAGGTGTCGAACACGGCGCACGCGCTCTGTCGACAGTCGAGTCTTCATAGCCACAGAGTCCAGTTCCATTCCTAGAAAGGAGATTGACTGGCTGGGCCGTAATGAGCTCTTGGTCCAGTTGACTGTGAGACCCAATCTTTCCAAGTGACTGAGAAGCATAGTTCTGTGAGATACGAGTTCCGTCTCTGACTGTGCTAAAATCAGCCAATCGTCCAAATAGTTCAGAATTCGCACACCCAGACTTCTAAGGGGGCGAGCGCCGTGTCCATGCACTTCGTAAATGTACGGGGTGCTAGGGACAGGCCGAAGGGGAGGACGGTGTACTGATATTCCTGGCCGTCGAAGGCTAATTTCAAGAATGGCCTGTGACGGGGTATAATCTGTATCGGAAAATAAGCGTCTTTCAGATCGAGAGATATAAACCAGTCCCTCGGGCAAATTTGCGCGAGAATCTGTCTGGTTGTCATCATTTTGAACGGTCTTCTCATGATAGCTTTGTTCAAAAATCTCAGATCTAAGATAGGTCTCAGACCTCCGTCCTTCTTCGGTACGCGAAAATAACGGCTGTAAAAGCCTGACACGCTCAGAGAAGGCGGGTACCGGTTCTATAACCCCTTTGCACAGCAGTTTGGCTATTTCTGCGCGGAGTAGATGTGCTACTTTCGCGTTCACTGTCGACTCGGTCCGTGCGTGGAAACGCGGGGGACGACGAGTGAACTGTAGTGCATAGCTTTGTCTTATTGTGCTCAGCACCCACTCTGAAACCACTGGAATCACTTCCCATGCTTTGACATGAGTGGCCAGGGGGAGAATGGCCTCCGGGTCCCGATCGCCGCACACTGTGGGCTTTGGGAACTGGACTGGAGATGTGGGCGCGGCGCGCGCACCCTCGGTGCTTGAACAAAGCGGCTCGCTGACAGCCGCTTTCGGCTGATTCGTATGTAACGACCCGATTGCACTGAATGGGGAGTGTTTTATGATGGCATTTTGAAGCGCGAGCGGCGCTTGAGGCGGAGTGATTGATAGTAAGCGCGAGTGCTCGTGAGCGAGCTCGCGACATACAATCGCAGCCTGACCAGTTTGAGTGCTCGAAAACGGTGACTGACTGACAGCGATGGCACGCTGTTTCATATATGATGCCCCGGTTACTTTGAACGGGGAACGTTTTCTGAGAGCTTTGTAGCGAGTGAGCGGCGCCGGAGGCGAGGCGTGCATTAGTAAGCGTGCTGGGGCGGGCACGTGACTTACACTCACAGCCTGACTCATATGGGTGTTCATATGCCGCGGCTCGCTGACAGCAACAGGTGGCTGTTTTAAATGAGACGACCCGGTTACTGTAACGGGGAGCGTTTTGTGAACATTCTGTGACTCCGGGGACAGTGTGTCTGTTAATGTGTCTGTTAGTAAGAGAGCGCTCGTGAGCGGGCACGTGACTTACACTCATAACCTGATTTATGCGAGGTTGAACTGGCCGTGTGACAGAGCAGGCATGAGATGGACGCGAGCGCGAGTTCGCGGGCGCGGTTTCTACATCTAACACTCGAGCGGCATTTGCCAGCTTTATGAGAGTGGGCTCTGTGGGCATGAGGGACACATGAGTTATAGTGCTTGTGTGTAGGGGTGAACACTGGGGTGTGGGCACATTCTCTACACTTGAAACACCAGTGGCGTGAGCCGGATAAACAGAAAATACACTCTTTATGAGATTTCTGTGGGTCACCGTAAAAACGGCGGTTGTGTGCAGGCGAGAGGGTGACGTAACCGGCTCGTTGTCTGCTAAATACTCTCTTGCAGTAGCCTTCTGTGAGGGGACTGACAAGGCGTGGCGTTTTGACGGTGGTCCGGCCGCAGCAGGACTCAACCGTCTTTTCTCCCTTGATGTTAGGAGGGCTTCGCTTGCTCGGGCTTCAACACAACACAGGTCCCCGCGGGGGAGGCGGCCTGTGGCGGCTATCTGAGCGCGACCTAGGGCGGCCGCCCTGTCGTCGCTGCGAAGCGGTAGGCTTGGCTGGATGCTGAGAGGAACTTCGAGCAGGCGGCTTGTCACGTGAGCGCCCAGTAGCTGAGATCGAGCCTCGTGGCAGAAACAAATTCATGGCCTGCGAGGCCTTCTGTACTTCGGAGAAGCAACCGACGATGCCGTTGACCGCTGGGCCAAAGAGACCGGTGGGGGAGAACGGCGTGTTGAGAAACGTGGCGCGCTCAGATTCCCTCATGTCTGCGAGCGTCAACCAGAGGTGCCTCTCTGTGACGGTGAGCGCAGCCATGCATCTGCCGATGGCTTGTGCTGCAGTCTTAGTGGCGCGAAGGGAAAGGTCTGTCGCGCTCCTTAGGTCAACGACCCCTTCTCGTCCCATTCGCGGAGGAGGTCGGCTTGTAGGATCTGGAGAATGGCCATTGAGTGCAGGGTGGAAGCAGCTTGTCCGGCGGCGGAGAAGGTGCGGCCGACGAGTGCTGACGTAGTCCTGCAGGCTTTAAACGGGAGACCAGACTTTGAGCGCCATCCTGTGGAGGGCGGGCAAAGGTGCGCTGCGATCGCTTCTTCCACTTGGGGAATTGAAGTGTACCCCTTTTCGGCGGCGCCGTCCACGTGGGAGAGCGCCACGGAGACACTGGTGTGGAGTCTCGCGGACAATGGTGCATTCCACGACTTAGAGAGTTCAGTGTGGAGCTCCGGCAGGAAGGGAGCTGGCCTCGATGCCGGTGGCTGATGACGGCGTTGAAGAAAACAGCCATCGAGGCGATTCAGCGCAGGCTCCTTGGGCGGTGACCACTCGAGGCCGAGGCGGTCGCCATGGACAGCTCTTCACAACGTCTCCAACGCTGAGCGGGAACTGCAAGGCATTCTGACAAGATCGCTCGCGCTCTTTTAGAAAAGTGTGTGTCGCAGCGGCGAGCACACACACAGTAAACACAGTGAAAAGAGCAGAAAAGGATATGTCGCCGGATAGCGTTGCTGGCACGGAAGGCTGAAGGCGGCGAAAGTCGACCGGCTTCCCCAGGCGCTTTCCTCTGCTTGCAGTCGCTGAATTCGATGGCGGCGGCTTCTCTCAGATCCAGCGGTGCGAAGACCTTCGCTGAAGAGATGAAAATCAGGGAAGCAGCCTCCGAGCCCTGCTTTTAAACGCTAAGCCACACCCACTTGAGCGGGCTGTGATGCGTCGTGGGCGCAAAGCGTCACCATTGGGCGTGACATCACGCCAGGCTCACTGGTAGGCTGCTGCAGTTGCCGCAGGGTAGCCAATGAGCGCGCTAGACAGCCTGCTCTAGGTCTGCAGCTGCTGCACTGCGTTGACAAAGTTTACAAAATTAAGGATAACTTTGGCTTCAGTATCTCGAGAAAAGATGAACTTTACCCGTAGCGTAAGCTAAACTGACGCAATACGAGAGAACCTCTCGTAAGAGAACCGAGATTGAGGCGGATATGACGCCATTGACTGGCGACTCCCTCACCCCTGCTCACATGCCCTGTTTCCTTGGTTAAAATCACAATTTCTCATGATTTATAAATAGTTGGAAACATTTGGGATGTAATCAACTGAACAAAATATATAACATTGGCCTAGTGGTTTTTGGATATTTTACTGCAAAAATCCTACATATTGTACCTTTAAATGTTAGTACATGGTAGTTAAATACACCTAAAAGTGGGACTGAATATTCTAACTTTAGGCAAATTCCGTTGTTATGCAGCAAATACTGCTAAAAAAAGGTATTTTAAAGGCCACTCCGTGCAATGTAGGGTTACTCTTGAATGCTATAAGAAAACAATATCCATGTCATCTCTAAGGTTTGTTTGAGTGTGCTGACCTCAGCAGATCTGTGTCTGAAGGGACACAAGCTGATTCTTTTTTGCAAGAAATACTGTGCATATGGTGAGATGACACTTCACCTTCAAAATTCAATTGAACACATTCTGTAAAAATGAAATGAAATTAAGCTTGTGTTTTCACAAGCTTTTTCTCTTCTTCAAAAGGCCAGGAAAAGTTTAGTAAAGTTTGATAGGGCACCATTTATCTGAATTTGACATTTAAGTTTGCAGATATTTCTTGCATGCTGTGAAGTTCCCAAAAAGGGTTGGTGACAGGT